>LR989865.1:2113660-3320535 GCA_905146925.1 Autographa gamma
AAATAGTACAACAAAAGAATTTGAGTGCTTTCTAATGAGCTATAATCTCAAATTAGCAATAAATCAACCAACTAGACTTATTAGCAATACTTGCCTAGACAATTTTGCTCACAACTTAAAACAAAAATGTAAATGTGAAGTAATAGATTTTGCCCTTTCGGACCACACAGCTCAATTGATAAATGTCAAAGTAAATAAATCATCTCACCTAAAACTATGGCGTAAAACAATAAGGGACACTTCCCGAAGAAAATTTAATAAAGTTTAAACGATCATCTCCAAAATTTAACTTTTTCAGATACTTTTAAACAGCGAAGACCCAAATACAGCGTATAATTGCTTCATTGACCTATTTTTACTTATTTTCAATTTATGCTTCCCTCTGAAGTCGGTTACTGTACGATCTGAAAATCCTATCAAATGGGTATCTAAAGGCTTCGAGTTTGCAGTAAACGGCAACGTTACTACTATGGCAAAAACGACATAGACCCACAGATGAGAACAAACAACTTTTCAATAACTATACTCGGACATTTAAAAAAATTTATCAAACTAACCCAGAGAGCTCAAACAACTATCTTATCCAAAATTCAAAAAATAAGTCTAAAACCTCTTGGCAGATAATTAATAATAATAAAAGATCAGAGAACCCATTTCACAAATAGTAATACATGATAGGAAGATAACAGACCCAAGTAAAATAGCAGAATCGTTTAATAATTTCTTCATAGATCAAGTTACAGAAACCCCTAATACTTCAAAGGTTAATAAGCTTAAAGTTGTACCTAACGCGCATTCAATGTTCATGTCTCCAGTTTTCACCGCAAGATGTAATAAGAGTTATTAAATCTCTAAAAAACACAAAAAGCTCTGGCTACGATGGCATAACAACTCAAGTTATTAAATATGTTTCAATATAATTGCTTCACCTCTTAGCCACATTATTAATGTTAGTATTTTAGCAGGAATATTCCCTACAAGATTAAAATCAGGAATAGTAAAGCCAGTTCACAAAGCTATTGTAAAGAAGATATGTCGAATTATCGACCAATAGCTCTAATTCCGGTGTTCTCTAAAGTAATTGAAAAAATAATGTATAGTTCCATCTATAGCTTCCTTACTAAATATAACTTAATTTGCAAAGAACAAAATGGGTTTAGGAAAAACAGAAGTATAAACATGGCTGTTTTCGACTTGATAAAAGTAATAATGAATAATGTAGATAACAAAACCCCTGTATGTACTATATATACAGACATGTCCAAAGCTTTTGACCGTGTGGACCATGATATACTATTACAGAAGCTTAACGCCTATGGTATCCGAGGTAACGTCCTTAACTTAATAAAATCTTATCTGTGCAATCGTAAACAATATACAGAAATTTCTAAAATATGTACAAAATCTAAATTTGAAACTAAATATCTATCTCCACCTAGAATAATTAAGTATGGTGTTCCTCAGGGAAGTGTTTTAGGACCTTTACTATTCTTAATTTATATTAACGATCTTCCACACCATGTCCATCATCCCATGGTTCTATTCGCAGATGACAGCACAGCAATTATTGAATGTTTAAATAAAGAAATATATGAAAATGACATCAATAACACTATTAAAACAATAATCACCTGGCTTAATAATAACAATTTACTCATAAACATCACTAAAACTAAACTCATGCACTTCTATCAAAGAATATACCCAAAACACCTAAATGTTAATTTCGAGGGTCAATGTATAGGAACTGTAAATAATGCAAAATTCTTAGGTATACACATAGATAGCAAATTGACATGGAAGGCTCATGCTGACCATGTATGCCAGAAATTAAGCTCGTCTGCCTACGTACTATTCAATCTTTCGAAAAAAGTCAACAATAAGACAGCTTTAATTGCTTACCATGGTTTAGTAGTATCGATACTACGATTTGGGGTTATATTCTGGGGCAACTGCAGCGAAAGGGAGAATATATTCAAAGCCCAAAAACGTTGCATAAGAGCAATTTTCAATATGAAAGTCACCGATAGTTGTTTACCGATATTTAAATCACATAATTTGTTAACTTTCCCATGTATTTATATTTTAGAACTGTCTTTATTTGTAAAAACAAACCAACATCTATTCCCAACTTTAAACGAAACTCGTAGTAGGACAGTAACCTTAAGATCTCAATACCAACGCTTATTATATACAGGTGCACACAAAACTGCTTTATTACAGAAAAATGTTATTGGCATGGCACCTCTTATTTTTAATAAAATACCTGATAAAATAAAAGATGAACCACTAAGATTGTTTAAGAAATACCTAACTAAACTACTAATAGAAAAAAGTTACTATTCAATATCAGAATATCTAACCGATAAAGATATATAAATGCCATCCATTCATCTTTAATACTATTTATTGTATAATTGTTAACTTTTATAGTTTATAATGACATAGCTATGAAGATTTTTGTAAGAGTTTTCTAATGTTATTTGTTTTTACTATTAAGTGTTATCTTAATTACCAAATATTAGTTTAATTCTTAGTTTATAATAACAATGTTTGCATGCTAATGTTTCTATAGCAGAATGTATGGATCTTCAAATAATTTGTAAACACCTTATTTCTTACCTACATTCAAGGCAAATAAATGATTATTATTATTATTATTATTATTATTATTATCATATTTGTGCAACCTAGTGCTAGTAAAATGAGTCAAATCAAATTATCGGTAAGTTTATTGCTATAAATTCAAAGTGTGGCAAAAACATCAGTTCCTTATAAGAAAATATTAACAGTTGCCTTAAAAAGTTCTGATTTCTTTTCCACGCTTCCAAATTTTGTCTAGACTTTGTTTTAGGATAAACTAAAAATACTTTGCAATCAATCAAGTACAACATATACAAGTGTACAGGTGGAAGTGGCTATGGGAACTTCTTTGGCTAATTCTTTTTTTTTTCGCATGTTTAACAGGGTCTGCATGAAGATATTTTAAATACAGATCAATATACATCTTCACATTCATATACATCTTCTTGTACACCATCTGGAGACATTGAAGTGCCTATGGAAGTTGAAAGTTCTATTGTAAGCTAAAAATAAAATAATCAGCCTTTTTTTTTTGTTTTTCGTATGTATTTCAATGTGTACATATTTGATTTCAGGTTGAAGGCGATGCATCCATTACTGTACCTACACCTTTGCCATTGTTTGAAACACCTCGGAAACGTAAATTAAGAAAACAATTGAGCCGAAGAACTCTTCTAGCTGAAAGCAGGAAAAGGAAATTGATTGCTTTAAAATCAAAAAACAGGAGGTTGAAAAAGAAGACTACTGGGTTATCACATATGATAGCACAACTAAAAGCTCGTTCCATGATAAATGAAGAATCTGCTGCTATGTTAAATTATATAGAACCGGCAAGTAAGGATTTTTTTAAAAGATTTCTTTGTAAAGATGTCAGCGAAAGAAAATATTCTCCGGAGATACGGAAGTTCGCCTTAACTTTAAATTTTATAAGTCCTAGGGCCTATAATTTTGTTCGGGAACAATTTAATACTTGTCTTCCTCATCCACGGACACTGTCACGCTGGTATCAGTGTGTAGAAGGTAATCCGGGGTTTAGCAGAGAGTCTATAGAAGCTGTCAAACTTCTAAATAAAGCCCATAGTGAGAAAGAAAAAACAAAATTACTTTGTGCGTTGAGCTTTGACGAAATGGCTATCAGAAAGTTTATAGATTTTGATGGAAAAGATTGTGTTGGATTTGTTAATTATGGCAACAATTTAGACAATGACCAATTAGCGAAAGAAGCCTTAGTTTTTATGATGACGTGTGTAAATGGATCATGGAAGATACCACTCGGCTATTTTTTAATCGATGGTATTTCCGCTGAACAAAAAGCTGCCCTAGTAAAGATTGGTATTGAAATGGTTACTCGTGAATGTGGAGTGGATATCATATCCGTAACATTTGACGGGTGTCCGGCAAATTTTGCAATGGCCAAATTGCTAGGGTGCAATTTAAATATAAACGAAATGAATCCTTGTTTTAGCCTTGGGGATAAAAACATCGTTATATTTCCGGACCCATCCCACATGTTAAAGTTAGTAAGGAATACGTTGGCACAAAAAGGTGAAATTACTGACGGGCAAGGTAGGATAATATCTTGGGAGTACATTGTACGTTTACTAGAATTACAGGAAAATGAAGGATTGCACCTGGGCAACAAATTAAAAAGAGCTCATGTCAATTTTAATAAACAAGTAATGAAAGTAAAATTGGCAGCCCAAGTTGTTAGTGAGTCGGTAGCAGATGCTATAGAATTTTGTAAAAATGAATTAGATCTTGTTGGCTTCCGAAATTCAGATGCAACTATTGATTTCATTCGGAAAATAAATAATTTATTTGATGTTATGAATACACGTAATATGAATGCCTATACGTACAAAAAACCCTTATTTAATGGAAATTTTTCCAAACATCATTCTTTTTTAATAAATATGTTTAAATATTTAACGGAACTGAAACTAAATGGAAAAAATATCCTAGAAACTAATAGGAAAACTGGATTTTTGGGTTTCCTAATATGTATAAAAAGTGTTTTGTATTTGTATGAGAACTATGTTAGAAGTAACTCTCTTACCTTTCTCTGTACTTACAAATTCAGCCAGGATCATCTGGAATACTTTTTCAGTGCCATACGAGCTAAGGGCGGTTTTAATAACAACCCCACGGCGAGGCAATTTAGATCTGCCTTCAAAAGGATGCTAGTACAGGGGGAGCTTAAGCATATTACGACAGGAAATTGTATTCCTTTACAGGAAATAAACATTTTAACCTATACTAAACCTGAAGTGGCAATCAACAAAACAGTCGATCGGAATAAATTAATTCAGGATTCCGATGATAACATTGGGGAAAACCACGGAGCAGAAATAGATTTGATAAAAACTATGAAGGATCATGATTATTTGGCGGATCCAAGTAGACTCACCGAGTTTTCTAAACAAATCGTGATCTATATTGGCGGTTTTGTTGTCCACAAACTCGAAAATGATTTAAAATGCCAAGAATGTTTGTCTGCCTTAATTTCTGATGAAAAGTACACAAGCTTACAATTAAAAAAAGATAAGGGGGGCTTGCACTATCCCAGCAAAGATGTTATAACTATTTGCGAAATATGTGAAAAAATATTCCGCCAAAACAAAAGATTTAGCGAAAAAAACATTTTTCACAATATTTTGCAAAAATGTCTGAAGAATTGCTTGTCCGTTAGCTTATTTTGTCAAATTGCCCAACATTTCCAAATACAGTCATTTCTAGACTGCCATTTTCCACTTCTAATTAAAGCAATCTGCATGAAATACTTGAAAGTTAGGATGCATTTCGCAACAAAAAAAATGTCTGAAGAGGATGACAAGGTCCGAAATTTTTATAACAAATTAGTTTTATTTAAGGGTCAGTGATTATGTATTCTGAATAAACATTTTTTCTTTCAACTTTCTTATTTTATTTTTACCTGCTTACCCAACTGCGTCTAAGCATAAAAAGGTATTTTTTTAATATACAGATCTTGTTTTAAATGATCACGAGTAAAAGGTCGACTACCCATGAATATGGGTAAAATTATTCAGCTGGCAACCTCCATTTAATGTCACAAGACTATAGCCATCTCATGTGGGTGCACGCTGATAGCGAATCTATAGTTCATACTCTATCTACGCGCGCAAACTATCAAAAACTTAATAAACAATCTGCCACAGATAATAAATATCAAAAACGATCAAGTTGCAACACAGAAGTAAAACAATAAAAATATTTATTAAAAATAAATATAATAAACATTAATAAATAAGTAAATAATATTGTGATAATTAATTATATAAGTTATAAGTATTTTAAAACACAAGTTTCATTTAAAATACAATAATTACTGGAATAAGAATTGACAAGTGCGGTGAACATCCCAAAAGACTTTTGCTCCAAAACGAATATGAGAGTGAAAAGAAAGTAAAAGGACTGAGGACTGCGAGGACTCTATAAGTCTATTGGCAGGTAGGCTCGCTTACTGTAAGTGTAAAAAATTACGTATGTCAAATGTCAAAGCACCACTCTTAGCAAAAATAGGGTTTTTTGTTTTTGTCGTATAATAAAAAGTCTAGATGGCGGGTTATCATTTTCCGTTTTTGAATTGTGCGTGCGTATATGGACAAGGAGATTTCGTTTGAATGTGTGAGTGTAAACTAGGCACAACTGTTGCGAGCCTACCTCGAGTTATTGAATGAATTTGAATTTGACATTTGTGACGTCATGATTTGTTTATTATGGAAATGTTTGGTTAGAAGTTTTATGCCGTTTCATGTTATGATTATGTATGATGAGTGTTGTTGTATTAAAAGAAGATAGTTAGGATTTTTGGAGGTAAGCTCTGCTTATTTGCCTATATGCTATGCACGCCACTGATGGTGATATTATGAAAAATGAATTTATAAATGAGTCTCTACCTAGCGGTAGAGACTCATTTATAAATGATTTATAGAATTTATAAATGAGTCTCTACCTAGCGGTAGAGACTCATTTATAATTTCGGTATTCATTACTCATTTATAAAAGGCATTGTTAATTGTTTTTATCCTGGATAGGGGTTTTAGAGATGCAGTATCAGTTCTCGAAAATAGTAACTATAGTGTTCATATGCCACTTTCATTAGAAGAGAATGAAACACAGTTGTCAACGTTAGCAGCAAATAGATCAAGGGCAGTAACCATGTGCCGTTGGGTAGTGGAAACAGTAAATGGTATATTTAAAGAACAATTTAAAATATTCCGCCATGAATTTTTTAATAGAGCATCATCTCATTTGATGGTAGATTTTTCAATTGCTGCTGCATTGATAAACCGGTTTCATTGTGGGGCTCTTGGGACCGGGACCGCGGTCCCGAATTCCACCTATCAATTAAATACTTATTTTTTAGTAGTATTTGACCGCATAAAAAAAAAGAAGTTAAAGTACAGTTCACAAAACAATTCTTTAATAAAGTTACAAAATAAGTATGTACTTTCATAATTATTTAATACGACAGAAAAAGACAAGTGTGCATAATAATATTTGCAGGCAGGTAGTGCTATCTCTCTCCCACACATCTAGTCTATCTCGCTTCATAGTAAAGCATCACGGGTTGCTATTTGACCAATCACACCCCTTTGTCAAGGTTAACGAGTTCTAATAACGGGAATGCTTATCTAAATGAGCAGTCTTCGCGATGCATCTTTAAGTGTGAAAGGTGACAAACGAGTACTTAGTGTAAGTGCTCGCAGTGTTTTAATAAAAAAGGTAAGTGTATGTCATTTCTTTTTAATTTAGAAATAAATAATTTTCTGGGGGTGTGCATTAAGTGACCTCTAAATATAAATAAGTATATACATATTATTATTACATATACATTTATCAATTTGTAAAAGTCATGTACCTATATTTATTTTATTATGCAAAATACCTATTTTTATTTTATATTTGAAATACTTTTTTTCTAAATGTATTTTGTATTTTTTTTAATACTTTCTATATTTATTATTTACAAAATACATAATAGTTTTGTTACATTTTTAATTCATTTTTCCAATTTTTCATTCTTAAATCCAAGATTATCTTATTTATGAACGCACTGATCGTGATCGTAGTTTTGTCATTGTCAACTAGAATAATAATGCCAAAATTGCGGCCCGTGCGAGCCAGAAAAATAAACATAAATATAAGTGCTTATGCTTAACAAGGTATTTTGTTTTCAAAACCTATTTTGAAAATACGTATTTTGCATACTTTTATTTAAAACTATTTTGCATTTCTATTTGAAATAGTGCTAACAACTATGCATTTGAAGTTTGTATTTAAATATATTACTCAACTATTTTTCACATCTCTGGTTAAAATATATTAATATCTTTACAATTATTATTGTATTATAGATTATTAATATGTTTTTGTATATTTTAGTTATCCACACCTTCAATATGGATGAAAATCAGCCATCGACATCGAAAGATGATTTTTGAAGAGACTATGGACAGAGTAAAAGACGCAGGATTGGATCTCGTCTCACCAATTCCATTATTTGAAAATCGCAAGAAAACATCATATAAGAAAAAAAATACGGCATTGGGAGTCAAAAAAATAGAGTTTCAAAAAGCAGTGGATATCGATATTCCTAAAAGATATGAAAATTTATTATTTGCGGATTATAAACACAAAAATAAAAGAATTTTGATTTTTTGCAATGAAGAGATGTTGAAGTACCTATCCGAATCTAGCCACTTTTTCATTGATGGCACTTTTAAGCTGTGTTAGAAAAAAAAATTATCAGCTGTACACAATGCATGCAGATATTGGAAGTAACAATTATTTTGTCAATGTAGTTCCAATACTATACATACTTTTACCGGACAAAACCCGTGCAACTTACGAGATTCTTTTTTCATTGACCAAGGCTCGTATACCTCAGTGGAACCTATCGAAAATAAGTATGGATTTTGAAGTATTCGCTATATTAGCACTGCGAAACATTATCCCAGGTGTGAAGATACTAGGTTGTCTTTTCCATTTCACACGATGTTTATGACGAAAAGCGAAGCAGTTGAGTGTAACCAAATCTAAACTTGAAAAAGTACATGTAAAGTTGTGTTCAGCACTTGCACATCTCCCGCAACATTTAACCAGTGAAGGATGGCTTTACATCATGGAAGATTGTCCGAGAACCAGTGAAATAACATCATTTAATGACTATTTCGTCAACACGTGGCTAGAAAACGATATTTTTTCAACTTTATGGTGTAGTTATGGCGAAGATCACGTAACTTATATTATCACGTAACTTATACTTATTATCATACTGACATTACAGGATTTTTTAATCACCAGATAAGTGTTGGTCATTGTCTTGAAAAATTAAGATTTTAAAGCTAATAAGTAACACAATTGTCAATACTTATGAGACTGATGCAAAGTTATTTTATACTATCGAAATGTTTATTATTAAGTTCGAGGCTGTTGATTATATTATTCAAATAATTATTAGCATGTATGCGAGACTGATTTTATACATATTAATAGGTGGCGGTTTTATGTTGTTGTTTATTATGCTGTTGATTATTTTTAAGTTAAGACAATTGTCATTATTTTATTAGAGCAAAGATTTAAAAGACTGCTTCCGTGTGCTAACTAAGGCTGTAAGTTGATTATTATTTTGAACGTTAAATTTAGGTAAGAGGTTGTTACGTGCAATTGCGTGGAAAAACATAATGTTTTTTAATTAAATTGATGTATTTAATTTTAGAACATATTTTGTTTCTATAGTTATATAATTACAGTTCTTAATGAGTACCTACATATTTTATGATTCGAATAGAAAGCTGTGATTTTAGAAATAAAAGACAATTTATCATTTAATAAAAAAAGTTTTATTTATACTAATTCAAAATTATTTGGTTGACCGTACTTTCGTAAAACTTACTTTACTTTTTTATTTGTGGTTCCAAGATACTACTCTAAAATAATTATTGTATCTATAGGTGGAATATGGGACCGCGGTCCCGGTCCCTAGAGCCCCACGACCCTCATTGTCGTTATACAGACAGAACAGATGCTGCACAGATTCTAGAAATAGTTAATCAAAAAATGTATCAAAATAATGTTTTAGCTGATTTTATAAATAACTAGCGGCCCGCCCCGGCTTTGCTCGGGTGCAACGCTGATAGAAAATATTACTACACAATCATAAAGTTCTGTAGGGCGAAGCACAGCCTTGGACGCACTATTTGGTATAGGCACGACCCCCGGCCCCCGCGCGGCCCTCAAGCCGGTATCGCCGCAACCGCTATGTCCCTACATTTTAAATTTGTAATATCTTCGAAAATATTCATTTAAATTACATGCTGTAAAGGGCAATATTGATCTATATTGCATGCACAATTTATTAAAGGTACTTAATTGGATAAGGATTAATACTGTATTGCTTAAAATCGCTTTTTCGTAAATAAGTAATAAATAAACGATAAAAATGGTTATTGTGGGCTATCCTCAATAGATAGACATATGCCATCGCGGACTTTTTTGTAGATCTTTTTAAGGTGCTGAATACTGTAGTACATTATTTTGATCTATCTCATAGGGTTCAGCCAGCGTTTGCAATAAAAGCTCAAAAAATGGGTTCATTTACGACCTTACATTAGAAATCTCTAAAATTATCCATAATCCTCTACTATATTATGCATGTATTATACATATAAACCTTCCTCTTGAATCACTCTATCTATTAAAAAAAACCGCATCAAAATCCGTTGCGTAGTTTTAAAGATTTAAGCATACATAGGGACAGACAGCGGGAAGCGACTTTGTTTTATACTATGTAGTGATAGTGATAATAATTACAATAGAAGGAGAGCACATTTCACAAACATAAATGTTGATTCACAAAATATAAGTAACTTCCCTCAACTCACACAGGAAGACTTGATATTAATTGCTTGTGGTACTTATCAAATAAAACAAGCACGGTCTTATTACGGTGAACATATTCGATACAATGGTTCCTATACTATTGAAGTGTGTAGAGAGGCTCATCTAAAGGTGATATCAGACGGTTCATTTTTTGTTCATTTTCACCTTTCATTCGGTAAATTTCACTCGAAATGAAATGTCTGAATAAAAAATGAAACACGAGTGCCGAATGAATTCATTAGTGAACCGATCCAACAGTGTTGGATATTGGCATCCGGTATCTTTCATTCCCACTCCGAATGAACGAGAAATGAACGGTCTGAACACTGAGAGAACATTCATTCGGATTCGGCCATTTTGTTTCGAGTCCTGTAGCCGACGGACATCACGTTGTCGACGAAGTTATATTTTTTTTCTAACATAACATAACATAACATATCATCACGCCTGTATCCCCGAAGGGGTAGGCAGAGGTGTACCAATGTACACCCACATTTCGCCGATATGTTTAGGTCCCATGTAATGATGGCGAGTATTTTTTTTCTGTGTGTTAATATATTGTTTTCATGCGGCAAAATGGTGTTCAAGTGGAACGATCAAAATACATTACTTTTTTTGGAGAACTTTAAAAATTATCAATGCCTTTGGAACCACAAAATTGATGAATACAAAGACCGAACAATGCGGGCAAACTCTATAAAATCTCTAATCAGTGATTTAAACTTAGAGATTACTGAAGAAGATATTAAACATAAAATAAAAACGATAAGGACCCGGTATACAACAGAATTAACCAAAATCAAGCAGTCTACTAAAAGCGGTTGCTCTTCTGACGATGTCTATGTACCGACCCTGTACTGGTTTAAACATGCACAATTTTTAAGCAGTGTATGCGTCCCACGGCAGAGTACATCAAGTCTCGTAAGTAGAATCTTTTATCAATCCATACTAATTCATATCCATAATATTAATCCATATCCTAGCAACTCTGTCCGTCTGTTCGATAAGCGACCACTACGTGAACAGAAGCTAGGTAGGTACCTACTTAATATTATACTCAAACAAAAACAACGTATATGAATTGTATAGGTTAATTCAGTATTATTACATCATATTCTTCTTATCATGTTCCATTGCCATGGTACAGTGCATGAAGTGACGAACTTTTCTGCATATACCTCACGCACGCGGCGGGCATTTTCACTATGATTTCTTGCATTGGTTGGTGGTAAATCGCTTAATGCTAAAGATGATACTTCTCGCCATTCTCCAGGTACAATGGACCCTGTGACCCAATCCTCAGTTTCCAGTGATCGTTGTTGCACGTAGTCCACTGTAGTTTTTCTGAGCCAATTATGTAATGCACACGTCGTTCTAACAAGTTGTTCAACTTTTTGCACTGACAAAGGAATCGCCTTTTCATAGATTCGAAATTTTGATACTAATATTCCAAAAGAGTTTTCGACCACTCGTCGAGCTCTTGACAACCGATAGTTAAATATTTTTTGTTTATCGCCAAACTCTCCTCTAGTATTATATGGTTTCAAAACATCCGTCCGCAAAGGAAAGGCATCATCTGCGACGATTACGCCTTCCTTTGGGAAATTTAGAAGATTCGACAACAAAGCTTCATTCAGTGTTGATTTATTAAAGACGGATGCATCATTTGCCCTTCCGTTTGTCCCAACATCTATATAAATAAAATTATAATTCGCATCTACTACTGCAAATAGATAAATACTAAAATTCTTTTTGTAGTCGAAATATTCAGATCTTCCTGGGCATCTTATATTCACCAATTTTCCATCCATTGCACCACAACAGTTTGGAAAGTTCCATAATCTATAGTAGTCTTCCATTATGTTATTCCATTCATGTTGACTTCCAGGAACCTGTAATAATAAAAGTGTCAACATTTTAATTACAGGATGCACTACAGACTCAAAATGAAGACTATGCTGAATCTGAGCAGACTCAAGCTGGCAGTGAGGAACAGAAGACGCCAAATTCTGAGATTAGTAGGAATGGAAGTAGTGAACTCCTTCATATTCTCGAAAGCCAACAAACAAGAAAAGGAAGATTGATAGAGCAATTAAAGAATTAAAAACTATAAGCGAGCAAGCCAAAGTCCAAACTGATGATGAGTTTGATTTGTTTTGCAAAAGTTTGGCAGTACAACTCAAGAAAATGCCTTTGAACAGGGCTTTGATATGTCAGGAAAAACTTCAAACTGTGATGACCCAGGAACGGTTAACACAGATGTCAAAATCATTTCCTGAAGTAATTTACTCGGACTCCAGCACTCCATCCCCATTTACTATCAACCAGTCGCCTCTATACCAAAATACAACACCGGAGTATAATTATAGTAACTACCTTGTCACCGAACAAGTTTATACGCAACCACAACCAGTGCCTGTACCCGTGAGTTCACCACATTCGATGACATATTTAAAAGAAAGAACAATGTTCATTTCTGTATCATTTCGTGTAAGCCGTGTGAACATAGAATGAAAAAAAATGAAGCATTCACTCGAGTGAACAATCATTCGAGTGAACCGTCTGATATCACCTTTAGCAACCTGCGGGATGAATTGTCACTCTCCCAAAATCACTGGCTTCTCAGAGGCAAAATTCAAAGCAGACATATAAGTCGAAAAATATATTATGTTTATAGCATAATTAACAATAATGTAAGTGGGAGAGAGGCAATTGAGCAATACTGTTGCAATTGCATAGTTGGACGAAAACCGTAGGTTGCTGTGCCCATACAATGACAATATTTTGGTACCTTGGCTGGGCAAGGCATGAAACAAATATAACCCCTCCAGCCCAGTTTTTAGATGATTTATTAATTAAATATGATGATGTACTATTTGATGAATAATAAATTGTTGAAAAGTATGACATGTATGACATGTGGTTTTTTTTTTCAAACATTTTAAAATAATGAAGGTATTGTTGTGTTTTGTGTGTATTTTTACTATAAAAAACATTTAGGTATGCATTAATTTAATAAATCATTTACTATTTAAAATTAGAAGTATTAAATGAGTGGTCGACTTTAAAGAACTATAACTTTTTTTGGTGTACTTCTAATAAAAAACGAATTATACTATTAAATTCTATAATTGTTTTCCTTTTTAATGACATAAAATTCATCTTTGTCGGTTCTGGCCGAGTCTTGTAGGGAATTTTGGCATTATCCTTTCAAGATTTGATGTCATTAGTTAAATCTAATACTATTCCACGGTGTTATGCAGATTTTTTTCAGAACTTGAAACATGATTGATTCTTTAAAAATTGAGATTCTTAATTAATATTGTAATTGTTAAGATTATTAATTCATATTGTGATTGTTTATTGATATTGTGATTGTTGAGATTGTTAATTAATGTTGTGATTATTGAGATTGTTAATTAATATGTGATAGTTGATCTATAATTTTCTACTGGAATCATAAGGCTGATTTTTGGAGATTTGAGAGTTTATTGAATTGAATACTAAGAAGTTTTTGATAAATTTATGTAGGTTATTTTTTTTATGATGGTAAAGTAGATTTTATATTTTGTTTTTTAAATGCAAGTAAGTATTTTTATAAGTGCAAACAATTACTAAGTTTCCTTTGTTGATTTTGATAAATATTAAATAACTAAATATTTCTGGTACTTTTATTTACCATTTAACAAATTTATTCCATTGATGAGCTTTTTCTTGTCTTATATTCTCCTTAGCTAGTTTTTTTTTGAAAATGCATTATGCAAACACATAATTTCTAACATTACTCAAAAAAGTGAAAACAAAATAATGCAATACTGGCTCAACTCGGAGTCGCTATCTTCTGACCCTCATATTAATAAAAATATCAAGCAAAATTTTCAAAACTATTTCTGCCTGCAACTAAAGCAATAATGTAGATGTTTATAAACCAAACATGAACTATACAGCGTGAATATCAAGTCGTTGTTTTCCCGAAGCGAAATGAGTTTGTATCGGTCATTTAATCGATTAATATATGTAAAAAAAATTAGACTCAATAAATGGCGGATTAACAATTGTTATAAACAAAACTCGAAAGTGACTTGAACCAGTAGTAATACATCGCGCTATACCTACGCGGGCGGGCGCGCGGTTACCCCGAACGCCGCGCGGTCGTTGCACTTCGCGTGTAAATCAGCTGATCGCTACTCGTGATTTAATAAACACAAAACCAATAAATAATTCAAATTTTCGCTTCAAACTTTTACGGGCTTAGGATAGTCATAAATACTTAAAAAATCAAAATAGGTATCTTTAAAAAAAGTCGGAATTTGATAATTAAGTATTTAAGGCGTAGGTATTTAAAATGGAATCAACTTATTTACAATGATTTTGATTACCTAACCTACTTTTAAATGTTTATTTACAAAGTACGAGTACTTACACTTAACGGTAGCGGAGTAATTGTTCGAAATGTAAACCACTACGTTCAATGCACAAACGAGCACGTTTTAACTGATTGTCTTTCAGTTTCATTAAAGTGTCTCTGTCACGTCTCACGATATTAAAAGCGTCCACTATCGCACTTATCAAAGAGTCGCGTGTTTGGTGTTCCTCACGATACACCAAGTTCTTGAGCTCAGACCACAAATAAAAGTCCAAGGGAGTCAAGGCCGGGCTCCTCGGTGGCCAAGGGTGTGGCCCGCCACGAAAAAAAAATGATAAGGATGCAGTCCTTCTGTGTTGAGCACTTTCATCGCACATTCATCACTTGACGTCATCAACGTTCGCGCACAGAACACTAACTAAGCCGTAGGCACAGAGCGCAACATTTGGCGGCATTCTATTGTGTTTCGGCGCTTGCCGCGTGCATGCAAGCTAATTTATACCGTATCACCATGACCGAGAGCTTATTTTGCTCTGAACATTTATTATTGATTCTTTCTTTGTAAGTTTGCTGACAACACGTGGCGGCGGCGTGTGCGTTTCGTGTTACCTACAGGTGCCTACGTTATCTCTAGTGAGTGAACTACTATTGATTATCGCTCTTTCGAGTTTATGAATACTTTTTTAATGATTTGAAAAAAAAAACATTATGTTTTTTAAGTTAAACTTTGTATTTCGATAGTACTACTGATGGGTAATCGTCTTGACGCGGGAAAACAACGATTCAATTTTCACGGTGTATATTCCATAAAATACAGTCGGTAAACGCTTTTTTGTGCGCGCGTACTGGTTTTCAAATCTTTATTGCACGTTTTCTGAAATTCTTGAATTTTGTCTTGTGCCACTATCGAACTCAGTCAGCGATATGTACAAGTGTACACAACGGTCGGCGGCGGTGCTACGAACCAGTTCCTGTTGGCGTGAGCACCAGCAGCAGCAGATACGGTCAGGCATTGAGACTCAGGGCCACTTGCAGCAAATTTTCTAAAATCTCGATTTTATTAACGCTAGATTTTGCTCTGAAACCCGGTTTAACTTAAATCTCATCGGTGTTGTCTTGCACGTCCTAAAATTATGTTCGATTTAACTAAATCAAGATTTAGCCCATCATTCACTCGCCATTCATTCTTTACGTTCCGTTTTTATGTCATCACAACATTATGCGTGTGAAAGCGTGCGAAGTGCGCGTACAAAGAAACGTGTTTCCTGTCAGTGTCAGTTTTGTTTTAACGTTCCCGGCCTTCTGTGTTTTCGTTTCGAGTTTGTTTACTTGCGATTGTGCGGTGTGCGTGTTATTTTTATGGTTTTATTACAATCAAATTGTGCAGTATAACCAAGATGATGAAGAAATCCAGGGGACCTAATTTTTCCACGGCGGAAATAATGCGTCTTTTAAAACTAGTGAAAAATACCCCATAATAGAAAATAAAAGAACAGATGGGGCTTCGGCAAAAGATAAGCAAATGGCTTGGCAAAGGTTAACTGATGAGTACAACTCGCAAACCAAATTCTCCCCCAGAACGGCAGACAAACTATTATCTTGTTACAAAAATCAAAAATTGAAAGTAAAAAAGATGCACTCTAATGAAAAAATGGCTATCAGAGGTAAGATATTCATTAGTTGTACCTATTAATTCCTTATTACACTTAAAAAATAAACAATTTAAAATTAATCTACCATTTTTTTAGCACCTTTGCTACTGAATGCAGTGGAAGAGTATGGGCAGGACTGGGACCAGGTTGCACAGGCAACAGAAGCAAGCAGTTTAGACTGTAAAAATACTTTTGAGGAATTGGTAAAGGATGCCAAAAGAGAAGAAGCTATACATAAAAAAGAAATTAATCGTACAGGTAAGTGTACAGAATACTGTTAGCCGTGATGCATACTGCTTTGTTTGTTGACAGATAATTTCAAGAAAATGTTGTTTACAGGAGGAGGTCCACCTCCACAGCCATCTGGTAGCCATGACCCTATAATTGAAAAGGTCAAGACAATAATTGGACCCTCACTAGAAGGGCTCTTCACAATATATGATGGAGATGCAGAGTTTATGAAGGAGCAGCAAGAGTCAGCATCCATAAATACAGAGATGCAACCAATAGAAAAGATAGTAGTTGACTCACCACAGGTAGAAAACCAACCGATAATTTTTCATTGTATACTCCCTGAAAAGTAGTAACATTATTTAAAATTGCTAGTGAAATTCAGTTTGTAGTACTTTCCTTATATGGATAATAAAAATTAAGTTATATAGTATTTGTTAATGTTAATTTCTTTTTGTTTAATTTTTTTTTTTTTTTATTTATTACCATTTAAAATATACAACAAAAACATGGATATACATAGCATTCAAAAAAGAAGAAGTCTTCTTCTTTTTAAGAAGATAAGTTTTAAAAGTCCTACCGTAACTGCTTAGCCCATATTGGATATATGATTCAGCTAAATAATTATATAACATAAGTTTAACTTTGAAGGGTATTCGGTTAATTACATACATTAGGTTCCTACCTAATGTTATAAATAAGAGTGGTGCCACCAGATACAGATACAGATAGTGCAGATATTATTATACCTACTTGGTTGGTCCCAGCCTCTGATTATTGGTTTTACTGAATTTTTTTGAAATAATATATTTCACTTAATTTTTTAATAATGAATTAAATTCCCTACTTGAACAAAGTTTCTCTTTTGTGCACAGTTGTCCCAGATGTTAGCATCATGTACTGAACCATGCCAACGAGCCACTACATCTAGGAAAAGTAAATTAGCCGAGCATATGCACTGGGTATTAATGGAAAAATAGCCCTTTCGATTCCTATAAATTTCAGCATGATCACCACCTGTTAATAAGAGAACATGTTACATATTATATAATCTGGATATTTGTAGACATGCAAAAAAAAACAGAACAAAGATTTTTCATTAAAGTTAGGTACCTGGTGATAAAATTTTTATATGTGTACAATCTATAGCGCCAATACAACGGGGAAATTTTGCTATGTCATAAAACTTTGCCACAACATTGTTTTGTTCATCAACAGTTATTGGCATTTTAATAAACTCTGAATATAAAGAGGCAATTGCATGTGTTACTCGATGCAATATTCTACAGGCAGTGGACTCATGAGCTCCAATAACATCTCCACAAGCTGTTAATTGACTACCAGTAGCATAATATCTCAGGGTGCATAAAAGCTGGTTCATTGGGGATACAGCATTTCTGAAAAAATAAAATGACTTTTGGGTCCGAGTGTCGTGTGGTATTTTTAGGTAGTTACCTATACATTTTATTTGGGTTAGTTGAAGGCGGATGGTTTCTAGTCTAGTACATGTTTAATTCAAAGCTTACCTGTTGAAAGTATTTGGAAAATTATGAATAATTTTATCAAGGAGGAATGTTGCACTGCGTTTACTTAACCGGAATCTTTTCAAGAATTCGTCGTCTCGTAAAGTGCTATATAAATCACTTCCAATAAAGACTCTTCGAGAGAAAAACGGGGTTTCTAAATACTGCACGATTAACTCGTCATCGTCTGATAACAAATCATTATCATTGTACACTGATAAAGCTAATAAATCCATTTTCACGTAATAACAGAAAGAACAACTGATTTATAATAACATCATCTGTCATTAAAAATCGAGATTTAACAACTTTAAACCGACCTACACGCCGGTTTAACTTTGACGCCAATTTAAATCTCGATTTTAAGCTAAATCTGTAATGAGCAAGATGTTAAATCAGATTTAGACCTAAAACGAGTTTTTGATCCATTAAATCTCGATTTAAAGTATTCCTGCAAGTGGCCCTTAGAATAATTTCCATAAAGGTGAACTACGGGGAACTTAAGCCAGATTTTGCAGTGACCATCTGCAAGGCAAAGTCTAATTTTAAAAAGTCACCGAAGGAGCGACTAACCTGTTCGTATATATAGAAACAAGACTAGATAATTTAGAAACTAACTGGTCAACCTTCTTTTAAACTCATATAAAAATCGTATCATCTGTTAAGTCCATTGAATTTGAAAAATCTGAATATAAAATAAAAAATATTTTTGAGACTACAGAAGAGTTAGTCACTGATTATAAAGCAGAGTTGAAGGAAGCATTAAAAAAGGTTGTTTGTTCGGAAAGGTCAGTTAAACTTGAATCTTCTGCGAAGGGGTCTAAAGAGAAATGCTCTGTGAAACTGCCTAAAATTGAATTGCCTACGTTTACAGGAAGTTATTCTGAGTGGATTAGTTTTAGGGACCTATCTAAATCCACGATAATAGGGCACCAGACGATGTTCAAAAATTACACAATTTAAAATTACATTTGTCTGGAGAGGCTGAAGGGCTTTTACGGCACATTCCCATTACTAGTAGTTTTGTGTATGATGCCTTACTCGCATTTGATCCTAAAAGTACAAAAGAATATCACGAAGAAATGAATATCAGCAGCTGAAAGGCAACGTCGTTGCAGGTTGAAAAAATAGCAAGACAAGGACAAATATGAAGAATATTTACAGAAGGCAAGAGATCGCTATCATAAAAACAAAACGCTAGTGAAAGATATGAATGACAGAGAAAAAAGATTGGCGAACAGAAAGTGGCAAATAAAGCAAAAAAAGTACAGAGATAAACAAAAGGAACAGGAAAAAACGTTAGAAGCTTATAGCTTATACTCCACCACCATCACCGCCAGCCTCGCCTATCGTAAGTAGCGGAAGAAAAAAAGTAAGACGAGATAGAAGTAAATTATATCGAGAAAATTTAAAGCTACAAACTGAAAATTACAAATTGAGACGAAAGTATGAAAAGTACAAAAAAAAACTACAAAGGACTCAAGCAAAGTTAGATGAATATCATGTTCTTTGTAATAGCATTAAAGAAAATTACAAGAACTTAAAATCCCGAAAAGATAGAAGAGTACTCAAAGAAACCGTAATGTCAGATAGACTGAAGGAAGCAGGCTTTGAAAATGTAATAAGAATGGATGCACTGGGTATACGCTACAACAAACAAACGAGAATTAAGGCAGTTGATAGGAAATTGAGAAGAATGATTGTAAACTTCTACATTCGTGACGACAATAGTCGTGCAACTGCAAGTAAGAAGGAGACCGTAACAAAAAATAAGGTTAAAAAACAGAAAAGGTTTCTCTTGAATACAGTTAGTAATTTATACCGTCTCTTTAAAAAAGAATGCAGCGTACCTTGTTCATTAGCCTACTTTGCAAAAATGAGACCATTCTATGTCATGTTTCCATCAGTAAATGCAAGAGATACGTGTTTGTGTAAGAAACACACAAATATTCAGTTTAAAGCAACGGCTATAAGAAAAAAAGGTGCTATCAACACTGATAATTTGAATAATTTGCTGGAATCTGTTGTGTGTAATGTGAACCAGAAACACTGTATGGTTGGAAACTGTGAACAATGTAAAAAAAACAAAGTTGTTGATTTAGAAAACATTAATCCTGAAGAAAATGTGTCATGGTGGGAGTGGATTCGTAAGACAGAAGATTTTACTACGGCAAATGGTACTCGAAAAGTTATAAAGAATGTTAAAGAATTACAGACTGGAAAATTATTCGACTGAATTAATAATTTTGAAAAAGACTTCACGGATTTTAAGAAACATGTTTTTAACGTTTACACACAACATTAAGGCTATCGAAATTGCATTCAAAATCTCACGCCTAACAGTGTTGCCATTCATATAGATTTCAGCGAAAATTATAATTGCAAGCACAGTGAAGAAACCCAAGCTCATCACTTCGGAGGCTCACGTAATCAGCTAACACTACACACTGTTGTTTTGTACGCAAAGCCAGAAAGAGCAGAAACGAATGAAACAGTTTCCTTTTGTACGGTGTCTTCTAGCCTAGCTCATGGTCCTGCAGCAATCTGGGCACATACAGACCCAATTTTAAAATATGTGCAAGAAAAATACCCCAATGTCGAAACCATACATTTCTTCTCTGACGGTCCGTGTACGCAGTACAGACAGAAGCAAAACTTTTATTTGATGTCGACCAAGTTTTTCGATTATGGATTTAAACATATGACATGGTCATATTTTGAATCTGGGCACGGCAAGGGTGCCGCTGACGGGATTGGAGGCCTCATGAAAAGAACAGCCGATAGGCTAGTTGCTCATGGACGTGATGTAGTAAATCTGACTCAATTTTACGATCTATTGAAAGACGCAACATCCGTGAAGATGTTTGTAATTAGTCAAGACTAAATAGATCAAGTATCTAGGGAGATACCGGCTACATTACAACGAGTTCCAGGCACGATGCGTTTACATCATATATTGTCTAATTCTCGGGGAAAAATGACTTATAGCGAGCAGAGTTGATTCTGTAGTAATGGAGAGATAATTGGGTTTTGTTCATGTGTTCCTAATAAAACGCACAAATTTTTCATCGCCCAAGAAGCGCAGAACATTGAAAATGCTGCGACAAACACTACGGAGACTGTACCTTTAAATAACTCTGAAACTGATTTCGAGGAGGGTGGTTCTACTACTATTACATGCATGTCAAGTGGAAGAACAGGACAAATATTTAACAGAGTTTATTATGACTCCAGCGATTTAAATTAAATAATCATTTGTGTGTGTATTATTTGTCATTTTTTTTTTCTTTAGATAATACGTGAATGTCGTGAGGCGGGTCTTAGCATAGCAGCAACGGTTTGCGACATGGATGGGGTAAATCGACGAACTTTGTCCATCTTGGGTGCCACTAGTGAAAAACCCTCCATTACTATTGATGATATAGAGATTATCAGTATGTATGACCCGCCTCATCTTCTAAAGTGTTTCAGAAATTTATTTCTGAAATACGATATCCAGTGCACTACACAAATTACATCAAACAACAGAAGTGGAATAGGTAAGAACTAATATAATGTGTTCTCATTTAGTAGATCATAATAATGCTAAATGGGTCTTTTTCAAAAAAAATGTTCATATGAATATTGCGTGTCCTAAGACTTCAAGCCTCTATTCTTCAGGCAAATGCAGTTCAAACTTAGTGTTTTAATCAGAAAATGATAAAATACGTTTTAAATTTATTATTAAAACTTTTGAGAAGTACGAAAATCTGTGGAATATTGATTAAATTAATAATTATCAGGAAGATGAAAGTAGATTTTGACGTGTCCCACGCAGGTTTTGTAAAGTTCCGAACGTAAAATATCCCTGTTATCCGACCTTTTGTTCCGTAATTTTATGTAATTTGGCAGGATTATATGATCTAAATTGAATAATAAACTTAATTCATAGGGTACTAGAGTACAAAATTATTTAAAATACACGTTTTATCTTGTCCCTCAAAATAACGTTGATGGAAAATTCCATATACGCTACACTATTTTTCGGATTTTGAGTAGAAAATTGAATGAACTAAGAGTATTTTTTTAGTGTTAACAACATTTTAGAACGTGAATGTCCGCCATATTTGTTAAATGACAGCAGTTTTGTTTAACAGTGAGAGTGAGCGGTCGGGCGTCACGAAGTCCTGTTCGCATTTTCCACTACGAACTTGATTTTATTAAGTAAGTAATGTTTGTTTGATTTATAACTTTTCATAGCTAATTAGAAAAAAGTGTTTTTAATCGCAATTAAGTGGACCATTTCGTTAAATTACATTTTAACTATTGATTTCTTGAATTTGTTTTTGTGAAGCCATCATACATCACGTCCATTACGCTATGTGTTGTACTAGCAGAACGCCAAATGTGACGTAGTGGAATTTTAAAGCATGGTTTACACATGTCGATATAGTTTTTACAATCAAAACAATTTGACAGAAAAAAAATGTTTTTAAATTGTTGAGAGATTGATTGATTATTTTTAGTGAAAAGTAACTGTATAAATGTAAAGCATTAAGGTTCAATTTAAATACTTAATTTAATCGATCGAACAGTTACAGATTTTTGTAATAATCACTAATGTTTAAAACGTAAATTATGGAGCTTTAAAATATTTCTTTTTTAGACCAGACTATGGTGTTGACGGTAGCGGAGCGGTCGAAAAGATACCGGGAAAAAATAAAACAGGACCCAGTAAAGAACGAACTTCATAAAAAAAAGGAACTTAAAAGACTGAAGAAGCATTTTAAGAAGATAAAAGAATTAACTGAAGAAGATTTTTCCTCATACTGAGATGTTTGCATTTTACCTCAGAGGAAGAAAGTGAGGATCCAATGTTCAAGGTTAGAAGTGTCATTGATTACTTCAACAACAAAATGACTGAATGTTATTATCCTGCAGCACAATTATCTCTGGATGAAAGTATGGTGCTATGGAGAGGGCGACTGAGTTTTCGGCAGTTCATCAAAAATAAACGCCACAAATACGGCATAAAGTTATATATGCTAACTGAACCAGATGGATTGGTATTGAAGTTCCGTGTTTATGCAGGTGGAAAAGATACAGACGTATCTGGGAAGGGTCACGCTGAGAAAGTTGTCATGGAGCTGCTTCAGGGAAAACTAAATAATGGCCACGAATTTTACATGGACAACTTTTATAATAGTTTTGGTTTGGCGAAGAAGCTGCTTGATCACAACACCTATTGTACGGGCACTCTACGTAAAGACTTGAAAGAAAATCCTCAGGAAATCAGGAAAAAAAATATTAAGAAAGGAGAAAATATCTCAATGTTTCGTGAAGGAGTGCATGTTGGCGTGTGGAAAGATAAACGCGTTGTGACGTATATTACTACCCAGTATAAAGACAGAATGGTTCCAGTCCAAAATAAACGTGGCCAAGTTACTCAAAAGCCAGAAGCTATCTCGAAATATAACGATTACATGTCAGGAGTAGACATGCAAGATCAGCTTCTAGCGTACTATCCTTGCGAAAGAAAAACTTTACGCTGGTATCTGAAATTAGCCATCCACACATTCCAATTACTTTTCTTGAATTCAATGAAGATGTACAATAAATATTCGGGGCAACGTAAAATGTCTCTCTATGATTATCGCATGAATGTCATAAATGCTCTGCTGCCCGAAAATGTACCAGGAAGTAGACCTTCAAATACCCAAACTCATAAAATAAAGAAAGCCACTGAAACTACTTCAAATGGGCGTCTCAAACGAAAGACATGCCGTCAGTGCACCAAGAATAAAAAGCGTACTGACTCTCCTTGGTATTGTGACACCTTTCCTGACAAACCTGGACTTTGTGTGGAATGTTTTGAAAATTACCACTCAGAACTTCCTCTGTAAATGTTTTAATTCATGGTTTTATAACTTTTTTAAATATGACATTGTTGATTGATAATTTCTGCGTTTTTCTCTGATTGTTTTTGTTTTATAAGATATTTTATTCACATTGATGCCAAAGTGTAATGCCATTTCTAAGTAAAGTTCAACTAGAAAATATTTATTTGTTTTACTTTTCTCTAAATTAATGTTGATTTTGCAGTTTATTTCATTACAAAAATGCAAGAAGTATCTAATATAAACCACATTTAAATAAATAAAAGCGTATTATTCCTAATTAACCATAAAAACGTAATAAATTCATAACCCGCACCCGTGCGTTCTTTGGCACTGAGAATGAAAATTTCATTCCCAGTGCCTAGCACGCACCGGTGCGGTGTAGTTGCCCTCCTCATTTAAAATACTGTAAAATATTATATAGATAATTAAGTATAATTACAATCTTATATAATCACTTTAAAGTCGATCAAACAAAAAAATATATTTGGCCTCCCGGTGACCTTCAATTTTTGCAAGTGGCAGTCAACCTGTTAAAATATTTAAGATTAGAATGTTTACAATTAAGATAATATCCTAAAGCCCGTTTTCCACCGCGTAAGAGTAATGAGCCGAAAATGGCTAAGCGGAGAGGACTTCGTATTCATGCAATAGGTTTTCTTTTCCACCAAGAAAGAGTTTCGTCATCTGATTTCCAGAGCGAGCTTATTTTTATTTTTTTGCCCGCTGAGTCATTTCCACTCGACTCTTTGTTGGTACACATGTAAGCAGTTTTCTCTTGGAAGGTAAAAGAAATCATTAATGGGTCCGCGCTGCTTGCGGTGGAAACCAGGCTTAATACACTAAAGTTAATTAGGCATTGTTAAAGTAGCTGAATATTGAATTGTTAAAGTAGCTGAATATTGAAATGTAATAAACAATTTGTGTAATTAAGATCTTCTTCTTTGCGTGTCGATGAACTCAAATTATATCTGACCAATACATGCAATTAAGATGATTTAATGTAATTTTTCCATTTTTAGGCTAACAGTAGTGACTATGTTTGCCAAGCATGCTGGGACTTGGCTCAAAGTTCAAATGTTGATGACCCAAGAAGAGTACTTGGCCACCGTAATGCTTGCATACGCTGCGGGCGCTCTCTTGCTTCACGAGTCAGTCATCTACTCCATACCAACTCAACCCGTGAATCAAGAATATATAATGTTATACAAGAGTGGATTATACCTCAAACTGTAAGTATTTAACTTACAATTTCAAATGTAGTGCAAGTCAAAAAGTATTCCCGGCTGTCGTTTGTAGATCTTTGACAATCATTACTGTTATTCAGAAGCTCGAAAGTCTGACAACCAGTCTTACCAAGGGGTATCGTATTACTCAGTTACTGGGTTGTGGAGGTCAGATAGGCAGTCGCTCCATGTAAAATACTGATATTCAGCTGCATCCAGTTCGACTGGAAGCCGACCCCAACATAGTTGGGAAAAGCCTAGGCAGGTGATGGCAGATGATTATAAACTACTATTGTGTTTTTGCGCTCTTAGCCAACATATAAACACAAACGTTAAATGTTAAATGTAAAACAAAATACCTATGTTCAAAATTGTCTAAAACTGATCTCACAGTCAAACAGTTTGTACTGTTTTGTGGGACACTTAATAGTTCCTAAGAATACCATGTTCCTTTGTAAAGAATAAATAAATAATAATATAAACAGCTTATAATTAATTTATGATAGGTACTAGCCACAAATCAATTATCTTAATAAATTCCAATTTTGATTATGTATGTCTGTTACAGATACAAGCAGCAAGTCACATATGTCATGCTTGCTGGGTGGCTGCTGACAGAGCTGCTGTCCATATGGTCTCAGGCCCGTCAACTTCATCACAACAAGACAGGCCTCAAGGCCCGTCGACTTCGTCCCAACAAGACAGGCCTCAGAGTCCGTCGACTTCGTCCCAACAAGACAGGCCTCAAGAACCAGATCATCCTACTGTGTCTTCCAATGAAGAAGTTAGAAGCAACCAACCGGAACCTACTATTGTTTTGCCAGAATACATGAGAGCCATTGAAACTGAACGTAGATGCTTCATCGAGGGATGCAGGAGAACAGAAAGATACAGAGTTCCACTTTCCACTAGAAAAATGTTGCTTCATCAATATAAATATTATATCCCTGAAAATAACCGTCTTTGTGATCAACATTTGGTTATTGAAGCATGGGATTTTCTAGACAGTTTGAGATCCAATTATGTTCAGTCTTTTACTGCAAAACACATTCAGGATATGATGTCTTTAAAAGATACTGGATTACTTAATTTTGAAAATATTAATGACATGGAAGACCATGTTGTACATATATGGACTGGATTAAATAAAACACAGTTCCTTCAAATGTTCACCGAAGTCCCTCAATTATCGGAAAAGCCAAAAGCAACCTTAGCTCTGGCCGCTTATCTTATGAAACTTAGAACTGGGGACTCCAACGAAAGGTTGGCAACTTTACTAAAAGTGTCTAGGCCAACTCTAGAAAAATGGATACACCAAGTGAGAGAATTACTCACAGAGTATTTTGTACCTAGACATCTAGGTTTAAACCACATAAACAGGCAACAAATGGTACAAAGAAATCTTGCAATACCTAATTCATTGTTTGGAAACTTTGAGGGAGTTGACAGACCAATTGCTATTTTTGATGGAACATATTGTTACGTAGAAAAGAGTTCCAATTACTTATACCAAAAAAGAACATATAGCATGCATATATACAGAAATCTGCTAAAGCCATTCTTAATTGTTTGTACTGATGGGCATATTATTGATGTTTTGGGCCCATACCCAGCCACAACTTCTGATGCTGACATCATGAAAAAAGAATTTGCAAATGGAAGACCTTTACAAGAATATTTCCATCAAGGTGATGCATTTATATTAGATAGAGGCTTTCGTGACTCACTACCATTGTTGCACCAATGTGGATATAGGACATACGTGCCTGCTTCGTTGGAGGAGGGTGAAACGCAGCTATCAACTAGTGAGGCAAATAAATCTAGAGCAGTCACCATATGCCGTTGGGTCGTTGAAATCGTCAACGGTCGATTCAAACGAGATTTTAAATTATTACGGCAAAATTATTTCAATGTAGCCAGTAAAAGTTTTATGAAAGATTTTGAGGTGGCTGCTGCCCTTTTAAATAAGTTTCACCCTCCTATAGTTGATCGTGTAGATGCTGGGGAAATAATACAAGAAATAGATAGGTATATGAATACAGGAAACGAATTAGCTGAATTTATTATTAGAAATAATTATAATAGGCGTCGAGCTAATTTTGAGACGATCACAGTACAAAATGATAATCTAAATGATTTTCCACAGCTCTCCGATAGTGAACTAATACTGATTTCTTTAGGAACATACCAAATCAAGCAGGCACGTTCCTATTATGGTGAACATGTGAGAGGAAATGATGGTTTTATAATAGAAGTGTGCAGGGAGGTCAACAGTAGCCTCCTTCGAGAGCTGTCGGCTTCCAATAGTTCTTGGCTACTTAGGGGTCGCATACAATCCCGACATATAAGTCGAAAGACTTATTTTGTTTATATTTTAGTAGACAGCTCTCGTAGAGGAAGGGAAGCCATTCCTATGCATTATTGCAACTGCATTGTAGGCAGACGAACTGTAGGCTGCTGCGCTCATATCATGAGTATTATTTGGTACCTTAGCTGGGCTAGGTACCAAGATCATATTGTACCACCTGCACAATTTCTAGACGACATTTTAATAATAATAGAAGATGAATAAATCCCTACCTACTACATTAAAATGTGTTTTATTTATTCTGGACGCCGTTTCAATAAATCCATTCCTATTATCTATTTATGGCTTCAAGTCATTGAAATTCATTCGTAATATGACTTTTCATACATTGCCTAAAATCAAAATCAAATCAAAATCAAAATATTTTTATTTCTTGTAAACCAAAAAAAAAGGCGCTTAAGAAACGTTACGTTAAAACTACTGATTCTAGTTGCTCGGTTCCAAAGTGTCATTCCTATAGAGAAGAGAATAATAAATATACTTTAGACATTAGTGCTAGAACTTAGTAATCAGCTCTTTTAAAAAGATTGTAACATAACCTCACTTTTGCTAAATCTTTAATAACTCAACTTTCAGATTGTCAAAACTTACAGAATTTTCAGCAAGGGACTGACAAGTTTGAGTCTATTAATTGATACCATTTTCATCTCGTTACATTTAGGCCCAAGAATGTATGTAATCGTTTCCGTCTCCTTTGTGTTCCATAATTATAATGGAAGTAAACGTTACTCCTGTGACATCGAAAACTGCGCGAAAAAAAGGAAAAAACCCAGAGACTTGGAAGCGAAATCTAAAGAAAAAGGAGCGGTAAGTTTAGTGATGTTACTAATGAACCGTCACGATATTTTTACTTTTAATATCTAATTTATTTTTAATTTCTATCTTACTTTTAATTTAATGACAGTGTAATTTAATTTGAATTTATTCGATTCTGCAGTTAGGTATTTTAATTCATTATTTTTTATAAATAATATTTTTTTCTGTCGAAAAATTTTAGGTTATTTAGCCCCCCTTTTCACATATATAACAACTTCCGTGACGAATGCGTCACAGTAGTTTTTTGATAAATTTTCTACGATATAAGTGCTAAAAATAATACAATTTACTATCTCCTTTCAGATATTCATCACGAGATTTGCCACGGCGACCCACCTGTAACCATGAGAAAAGATTGAAGTGCAAGATGCTTAAAATGAAGGACTTATTGCATTTTCATAAATTATTTTATAAAAACACTGACAAATTATCGCAAGACGCTATTATCTTAAAATGTTGCAATGGTCTACCTGTAAAACGACGCAAAGTAAACACATCAAGAAAAGGACGTGAGTTCACAATAAAATATCTTATTTATGCCAACAAAAAACTTATTCCTGTCTGTCAAAATACGTTTTTGCGGTGTTTCAACATAACAAAATACCGAGTACAGTATGTGATTGCAAACTTTTTTCGTGATGGAAATGGGCCTGTTGAGAGACGAGGAGGGAACCATAAAACTCACTTATACGAATGGAAGAAAGATGTAATTCAAGCATACATCAATTCTTTAAAATGTTCAGACTGCCACTATTGCCGTGGTAGCAGCTCCGCCAAACGATATTTGCCAAGTACACTAAGTATAAATAAGCTGTTTAAAATGTTCATTGCGGAAACTGCACACACGGCTATAAAAAGGTCATACTTTCGTTAAATATTTAACGAGAATTATAACCTCGGCTTCGGCAATCCACGTACCGATGTGTGTTCCACCTGTTTGAATTTTGCTGAGCGATTTAAAATTGAAAAGGACAAATCAAAGCGAAACGATCTGAGGATACAAGAAAAGTATAAAATGCGTTAGCTCGGAGGCGACGGCCTCCGAGCTAACGCATTTTATGCTTTTCTCAAGGAAAAACAGGAAGGCATGAAAACATTCTCATTTGACTGTCAAAAAAACCTTCCACTCCCTAAGGTTCCAGATCAAATGTGTTATTACAGCAGGCAATTGTATTTATACAATGCAACTGTGGTTGAAGGAAGCTCAAAGGATCCTTTGAATAAAAACAACGTGTTTTGCTATATTTGGACAGAAGACGTTCACTTTAAAGGATCAAATGAAATAGCGTCGGTGGTATTTCATCACTTAAATAAAACGCACTTGACCAATATCACGCGTATCCGTAAAATACGACAATGCTTGGGATGTTATCTAAGTGGTTGTTGTCGAAACCACATATCAAAATCATAGAACTTATTTTTCCCGTAACAGGGCATTCTTTTATGGCAGCTGATCGGGTTTTTGGCAACATAGAAAAAGAGTTGAGAAAAATGGAAGTTGTTATAGACCCTGAAGAGTATACTGAAGTAATGAAAAACCACGCAACTGTCACAAATTTAAATACTATTGAAGTTTTCGATTGGCGAAAAGCTGTTCAGTCGGCAATGAAAGCACCCGGCAGTCTTCCATTCAAAGTAACTCTTTCTAAAAGATTCATAATCAAACGATCAAAGCGACTTGGTAATGCCTTGATTAGAGGGGAACTTTATTATAAAGCAGATCATAGCACGTTTCAAAACGTATGCAAAAAAAATAAGAACATCTCAGACATAAATCCTACAATAATCAACCCTGGTCTCATTAATGTGAAATCAGCGAAACTGGAAGACGTCAACAAACTCTTACAAAAGCACTTTGGAAACGACTGGAAGACATTGCCTAGCCTTGAATATTATGCGAATATTCTTACCACTGAGTCTTTAGATGAAAATGAAGAAGATCGTGAAGATGAACTCTCCTGTGAACCTCACGAAGAACCGCCTTTATTAGTGGTTTAAAAAATTCTGACCTGTTTGTCTGATTTTCACAAATAAGTCTAATTGTTAAACAGGTCCTTGGTCTTACTATTTTCGCATACTTACTACTACTATAAATATTAAAAAAAACTGATAAAGTACACATGTGTTTTAATCATATTTATCCATGTTATGATCAAACAGACAAAAAAAAACGATCGTATAAATACAGTGTAAACTTCATATAACGTCCAAGTCTTTATTCCAAATGGACTTTATGGAAATGGAACAAACAGTATTGTCATATGTGATGGAAGCTATATTTATGTTCAAAAAAGCTCTAATTACTCATTCCAGAAACAAACATCGCTCCATAAATGTAGATATATTTTGTTTGTCGCTTGTGATGGATATATTCTTGATTGTTATAGCCTTTACAAAGCAACAACCTCGGATGCTGATATCATGAATAACTTGTTTAGTGATGGTTCTGCTTCAAGGGAGTATATTCAACGTGATGATGTGTTTATCTTAGATAGAGGTTTTAGGGATAGTATAAGTCTGTTAGAGGCATGTGGCTATAAAACATGTATGACAGAATCATTATTAGAAAGTGAGCATCAAGTAACCAAAGTTCAAGCAAATAGAAGCCGCTGCGTAACAATTAACGGGAGGGTGGTAGAGGCCGTCAATGGTCATTATAAAAGAGATTTTAAACTGTTGAGACAATTATATTTCAATCGGTCTCTACCACATATGATGCAGAATTTTCAAATAGCTGCAGCATTGTTGAATAGATTTGGTGTTCGCTTTGAGAACAATATTTATTCCTCAGAAATAGTGACGACAAGGACCGGCACATCGTGTTTTATACTGATAGTTGTACCTGCCAAAACCGCAATGTAGTTCTCAGCGATGCCTTCATTCATGTGTCAATGAATTACAACATAACAATAGCTCATAAATACCTCGAGGTTGGGCACACACAAATGGAGATGGATAGCATGCATGCCGTGATTGAGAAGCGGAAAAAAACTAAACCATCCATGCCCCTGCTGAATACTTACATATCTGCATAACGACAAAGACCAATAAAAAAAAAATACCAATATGAATATTTGACTTTACCGTACTTTAAAGATTTGAAACAAATAGCTTTTTATAAAACTACTAGCTTTTGCCCGCGACTTCGTTCGCGTGGAATAGTGACTTCCGGCAGATTTTTGGTTTTACCCACGTAGTTCCCGATCTCGCGGGATCTTTTCAAAAATGAAATGTGGAAGATATTCTAGGGAACTCTTCAAAAATCAACATAATTTCCACGACGGTACCGAAGCGCTCGGCCGATGCCCAACCAAATGCGTGTAACGAAACCATAGCGCGATCTATTTCGATCCCAACGCCATCTATCGAGCATAGTGACAACTCGGATTATTTATTTATACTCCGTTCGGGCATTTACTTTGTACTAAAAGTTTTACTATATTGATATTATTTTTTTCATACCTTTTTACTATTATTTACATTTTTCCGATGAATTTTGCAGTACTGAATTGATGCCGACGCTTGACCAATAGATGGCGCTGTATGTCCGGAATAAATGTTATTTTTTATTTTATTTTTTGTTATAAAAACTATCCTATGTCCTTTCTCAAGTTCCAAACTATGTCTGTACCAAATTTCACACAAATCAGTTCAGTAATTTCGGCGTGAAGCAAAGACAGACAGACAGACAGACAGACAGACAGACAGACAGACAGACAGACAGACAGAGTTACTTTCGCATTTATAATATTAGTTTGGATATACTCCGTTCGGGCATTTTCTTTGTACTAAAAGTTTTATTATATTGATATTACTTTTTTCATACCTTTTTACTATCATTTACTTTTATCCGATGAATTTTCAGTACTGAATTGATGCCGACGCTTGACCAATAGATGGCGCTGTATGTCGGGAATAAATTTTATTTTTTTGTTATAAAAACTATCCTATTTCCTTTCTCAAGTTCCAAACTATGTATGTACCAAATTTCACACAAATCGGTTCAGTAGTTTAGGCGTGAAGCAAAGACAGACAGACAGACAGACAGAGTTACTTTCGCATTTTTAATATTAGTTTGGATTCGCCCAGGGAAAATTGTAGGGGATCCAAATAAAGGTATACACTTATTTTCTTTAAATTTTCATGCTTCGCTTCAACTTATCATGACTTACTTTCATGATTATTTACAGGGATTTAAAGGGCTTTCTAAAATAAAGTGTTTTTACAGGTAACTCATCTGAGGGCTCTGCAGTACAGACCTAATCGGGATTTAATGTACAAGCTGCGGTTTGGAGAGGAGTGGAGGATCCTCAATCAAAGAAAAACCCTAGTTGTCCCCGTGAGGGTGGAGGACCTAAAAACTTATATGTCGAAAGAAAATCACGAAAAAGTTTTTTTCTGATCTACAGCAATTTAAGTCATTTAAGCCCCGTGATTATCACGTCTATTACGATGCCTTGCCATACGAAAATTAACTATTTTCTACACTTATAGTAAAAAGAGGTTGTTTGTTTGTAAACCATCAACAAGTGGAAAACGAGGACGGCCTTCTTATGAACTGGAAAATGCTATTGAAGCGAAGAGATTGAGAGGACCCATTGCTGTCATGCCGTCTAGAGATGTAAGACTGGATCAAATAGATCATATGCCTGTCTGGACCACTAGACAGCGGTGCAAAGTACCAGAATGTAATGGTAGGTCACATGTTGAGTGCCAAAAATGTAAAGTGAGCCTATGTCTTAATGACAAAAGAAATTGTTTTAAGTTATTTCATACAACATAAGGTGACTGTAATATTTTTATTTCAAATTATAACATTTCTTTTTTAGTTAACCAAAAAATGTAATATAACTATAAGGTTATTTACTAACAATATCGTATTAAAATTATTGTATTGATTGACGGGAACTGATTGCAATTACCGAAAAATATATTGTATTTTTTGCTCACTGGACCAAATATGTACCAAAGTGGAAAAACGGTATATTTTCTTTATTTTTCAATAAATTAAAAAATGCTGAAACACGTGTTCTTTTATTTCTTATTTACTATCACATATATTTTTATCATCAACAAAAAAAAAATCATGCGGTAAAGGTTTAAGAATATAAATATCGTTATATTTAAAAATCGTTACGTATATACTACGCAATTTCATACGAAAATTTTGATTTATTTTATACATATAATTAATCTGATTAGTGAGAATATTAGAAAGTTCCTGTTATAAAAATTGTTGCTATGTAATAATATCACGTGATAATATTATTCATAAGTGACATGTAAGTAATATGATCTCAAAGTAATTATTAATAATATAACTCAATAATTAAACTAAATGATTGGTAAATAAATAGTTTTATTTGCATTCAATCCATTAACAACCCAAATTGTTGCAATAAGTGTAAATTTCAAGAATAATAAAAACAAACTACTGTGGCCTTTGAATTTAATTAGATACTAACATCGATAAACTGTATGACACTATGGTACAACTCTAATGTACATGCAACGATGTCTTATAAAAGACTCGTCGACGGCGCCAATGTCGGCTATTCCCGACAGTGAGGTACATCAGTACTGAGAATAGTGCTGTACCTAGAGTTATTTTCATTTTAACTGTTGTGTGTCTTAATCATTGTTTTTATGTTATTAACAACTTCGGAACTACTTGAGTGGAACGTTGTAAAATATTTAATATTGGAATGTTCTTTTTAACATATTAATGATCGACCATTTATCTGGCAAGTATTGATAAAAAAAATAATAATAATGGGTATCGATATAGTGTTGAAATCCCTATTTTTTTGTAGGTATTTAATTAAGATTTTCGGGCTTGGCGTACAGGGCATAGGAATACCGATATGGCGTGGCGGTGAAAAGGTTAATTATTATATATATAGGGTGACAGGTAATTAGTGTCCGATATGTAAACACGTTATTGTACTTATGATTACAAACAACTTTCCCAAAAAACTTTTTTTGTATACTCATTAGTTTACTTTTTATTGTCATAACAAAATTACTGCTGGCGCGCGTGCTGTCGCCCGATCAGCAGTTAGCGGCGAGGCCCCGCGCCCGCACGTGTTAAATAATTTTATTAAATTGTTACTCTCTCCTAATGTTGCTGTGCCCGACAGGGTTCTTATTGAACTTTTACCTTGTTATGGAATAGATACGGAATGCAATAAAGACTTAGTACTGAGTATGTTTCGATAAAATAATATCCGAGACTAGTATTTTGGTACTTTACTTACAAACTACTACGTCTTATAAAGTCAATCAAGGTCAATCATTTACTCAGGGAAGAATTACTCCAACAAAATTTAATCATAGTAATATTATAGGGTTACACCGGCCGAAACGTCAAGCCCTAAAGGTATTTATGCATGTACGCGTTAATCCCCGTTCTATAATATTACTAGAAACATGCAGCGCGATAGTTTAGTTTAAATTTAATCATATCAAATGGACTTTATGGAAATGGAACAAACAGTATTGTCATATGTGATGGAAGCTATATTTATGTTCAAAAAAGCTCTAATTACCCATTCCAGAAACAAACATACTCGCTCCATAAATGTAGATATATTTTGTTTGTCGCTTGTGATGGATATATTCTTGATTGTTATGGCCTTTACAAAGCAACAACCTCGGATGCTGATATCATGAATAACTTGTTTTGTGATGGTTCTGCTTCAAGGGAGTATATTCAACGTGATAATGTGTTTATCTTAGATAGAGGTTTTAGGGATAGTATAAGTCTGTTAGAGGCATGTGGCTATAAAACATGTATGACAGAATCATTATTAGAAAGTGAGCATCAAGTAACCAAAGTTCAAGCAAATAGAAGCCGCTGCGTAACAATTAACGGGAGGGTGGTAGAGGCCGTCAATGGTCATTATAAAAGAGATTTTAAACTGTTGACACAATTCTATTTCAATCGGTCTCTACCACATATGATGCAGAATTTTCAAATAGCTGCAGCATTGTTGAATAGATTTGGTGTTCGCTTTGAGAACAATATTTATTCCTCAGAAATAGTGACGACAAGGACCGGCACATCGTGTTTTATACTGATAGTTGTACCTGCCAAAACCGCAATGTAGTTCTCAGCAATGCCTTCATTCATGTGTCAATAAATTACAACATAACAATAGCTCATAAATACCTCGAGGTTGGGCACAAACAAATGGAGATGGATAGCATGCATGCCGTGATTGAGAAGCGGCTAAAAAACTAAACCATCCATGCCCCTGCTGAATACTTACATATCTGCATAACGGCAAAGACCAATAAAAAAAAATACCAATTTGAATATTTGACTTTACCGTACTTTAAAGATATGAAACAAATAGCTTTTTATAAAACTATTCGCCCAGGGAAAATTTTAGGGGATCCAAATAAAGGTATACACTTATTTTCTTTCAATTTTCATGCTTTGCTTCAACTTATCATGACTTATTTTTTTACAGGGATTTAAAGGGCTTTCTAAAATAAAGTGTTTTTACAGGTAACTCATCTGAGGGCTGTGCAGTACAGACCTAATCGGGATTTAATGTACAAGCTGCGGTTTGGAGAGGAGTGGAGGATCCTCAATCAAAGAAAAACCCTAGTTGTCCCCGTGAGGGTGGAGGACCTAAAAACTTATATATGTCAAAAGAAAATCACGAAAAAGTTTTTTTCTGATCTACAGCAACTTAAGTTATTTAAGCCCCGTGATTATCACGTCTATTACGATGCCTTGCCATACGAAAATTAACTATTTTCTACACTTATAGTAAAAAGAGGTTGTTTGTTTGAATTGAATAGGCTCCGAAACTACTTGACCGATTAGAATTAATAATAGAAAGAATAATTGACAAATAGAACATCAATTTCATTTCATGAAATTTAAGCGAAATCACATTAATTACCATCACTAATTAATCCCCTTCATTTTTAAAACATATTTTATCAACTCTCTAGACATTGTCACAACAACAAAATAGGCACTTATCCAATCAGTATTTTGACTATATTCACCTAGGTGCGACGAAGAGGATGAACAACTTAAATAGCATCAGAGATACTTATATAATCGACCACGAGCGAATAAAGCGTACAAGAGGATAGCGAACGATGACGATTATTTTAAAACGGATTTGAGAGACAACAACCATCAAACCAAAAACATTTTTGACGACAACGCAGACTACGCACGATTAGAATTTTTCAACCGATTTCAGGATTCTTTTAAAACAATACTTCCAAAACCTGTTAAAAATAAAAACATTTTAGGTGATCTTTCATAAGTATGGTTGGACATTTTCGAAAAGTTTTTATTTTTATTATCTTCATTTAATATACACATCCAAAAACAGTCGATTTGTTGTTAGAAAACAAATTGAAATCGTCTCATAAACAAAAACGCAATTTTCAAAAATAGATCCATATCATAAAAACCTTTTATAGAAGACGGACTTGTGTGCTACTGCGACTAAGACACATTTTGTTGGTTGGCGTATGAAACACTTTACCTATGGTCTACAATACCGTAAAACTTACTTAGCGTCGATCTACCGCTGAAAAGAATAACATTTCAAATAAAAATACATTACATGTTTTAAAATCGTTTTATAAAACATAATAAATACAGGCTATAACGTAATGGACAACAAATAAGATGGGTATGCAGTGAGGAGAATACACAGGACGGCAAGTATCTTTGGAACCCGATGGTGGCTTCACAATCATTTGTAATATATGTTGGAATTGTGCTAACTTATAGTATTTAATATTCGTCTAAACGAGACAAATATGTTAGCAATGTATGTGGCATCTCAACGACTTAAATTGTTGATTTACCCTCAGTAATCTGTCAAACTGTTGTTGCATGCCATAAAGCTTAAAAATAAGTAGTTTGGTAGTACTTTAGTTGAAGTTGTGAAGGCACCAAAAGATTTTACATTTTTATTGAGTAATCTTATGTTATACAATTGTTATTCTAAATACAACATCATCCATAAATTAATAAATCACGTTTTACTGTATTTAACGAACTTTTCCGCATCGATTCAAATTTAATATCGAATAACGTAAACTAGGACATATATCAATACTTTAGTATTAATTTCACACCTGAAAAATTACTCAATCATTTGAAACATTTAATGTCATGGATTTCCGCAGAGTAACGCCTGATTCTATAACTTACTCAATCATTGACTGATCTCCATCAATTTACAGGACTCCAAGTCAATGTTAATAGAATGCACGTGCCACAAATAGCGTGATTTTAATATTTAGCATTTCTGTTCTTTGATGAATGCCTCTTGCATTCTGCTCATGTTTCGTAAATAAATGAATTTTAAGATATTAAGTAGGCCCCATTGACTCAAGAAGCACGGCGTGCACTAATATGGGAGTTCAAAGAACATTATATTCTATTTATACGTATTAAAGCCCAATATATTTTTTAACCTTACTTTAGCCCTAACCATCTTTAGCGTAACTCAGTAAAACGTAATTACTTAATTCTCGAACCGCGCCTTATATAACTACAAAATGTAAATGAATGTTTTGTGAACACATTAGTGTAGCGACGCTAAAATTAATTGCACTGACCACAACTAATAAAATGACAATGCGTTGTTAAAAATGACTAGTACTTAGCATGTAAGAGATCCCTTGTATTGCAACTATTTCGAATTAAGTGCCAACATGGCGAGACAAACCAATCTTACCCAACCTTCTGGATCAAAAATGTTGATGAATGTTCTACGGTGTAAAAAATTCAAGTAGTCACAATTACAAGGATACCGTTATAAAATTATATCAAAAACAATATTAAAGCGTAAAGATTCAAAACTAGTAGACACACCCGATAAAATAAAAATAAAGCTCAATACACAAGGCATCTCGTTTTCACCTTTTATAAACACCAATTACGACCATAGCACACGTGGTCGACTCAAAAGAGACTCAAAGAAATTAAAACATTGTAATGTGTGCCCTACACCAAACGTTTTAGGTTCAATTTCCAATATGCACATAGTAGAAGTCAGTCACAAGAATCTATTTTTTGCCGGTTCGAAACTGACTGTCGTACGAAAAGAGCTCACATTGCAATGGCAATCAGAGTCGAATCGCCAGTATGCTTTGGCTAATTAACTAATTAAAATCTCTTAAAAATACAGTGGTCTTTAAATGTCTTTTTTGTTTTTGTTATGTACTAATAATTATTGTTTAGTGGTACATGAACATTGAATGGACCAATTTCATAATATTCCTTACTAAGCATCTTGTTAACACCAAGTAGAGAGTAGGAAAAAACTTCTTAATGTTATCTGCCAAAGGGTACTATTATATACTATTATAAAAAAATAAAGGAAAATCAATATCTTGCTGGAGACGATAGGGGTCTACTGCCGCGACTCAAATATCCACTAGGATGGCTAATTTCACATTAAGCTTATTTCTCAATTAATCACGGACTAGGGCCTCGATTCAGCTATTTAAAAGTTGTTTGAATTGACTGATTGACCTGCTTCATTATGTCACTTTTACGATAATTGGCAGTCTGCTAACTGTCATTACGATCATTATTTTCTAGAGTTCAATGAGATTTTATTGTAGGCTTATTTGAATACGAAAATTAGGCACAATGTCAAGTTCACTGACCTACCACTGACAAGCATTTAAAATAGCTGAATCGAGGACCAGTACCTGGTCTCTCATTGGGGGAGGATGGCAGGTACACTAGAATATGCAACTTTACCAAACGAAGCAGTTTTTTGATTCGCAGTAGAACCCATCGATTGATAACTTTAGAATTGAGACATGTATACAGTCTAATATACTCTGATTTTTAAAATTAGTATTTTGGGTAATAAAATAAACCTTATTCACATGGTATGCTAAATACAACATCATCCATAATTATTGGTATTTAAATTATCAGTATTAAATAAAGTATCCTAATGTGATAGTGCTTTTAGTATAAGTAGCAAACTTACAAATATACAAATATTATGTAACAATGCTCACGACAAATGCAAAATGTACTTTACGTTGAGTTCCTGTAATAATAAAAACTTTTTAACAAAAAAATAAAACCGCCGAAAACACTGAAAAGCAAAAAATAAGAAACCTTTTTTTATTTCATCTTAATAACTAAGTTCTTAAACGAATGTGAGTATACCTAAGTAATTTCGAGTCGGCGCCAAACAGGCAAATTAATTAATTACGATATATAGGTACTTAATTTTTTTTGAAATTTTAATGTTCGTCGCTGGAGATTTCATTGCATTGTTAAGTTGAATCGAACTCAAACTCCTGTTCAAACTCACACTCAAAACTATTATTTGCTTTCCACAATGGTATTAGTAAGTGGGAAGTAAAGAATATATAGTACATCGTGTTTTTGATTTGGTTGTTTCTTTGAATTTAAGGTAATTTTGTGATATTTGTTCATTGATAGTTTGGCGCCGCCTCAAAATTATTTAGGTATACTCACATTCGTTTAAGAACTTAGTTATTAAGATGAAATAAAAAAAGGTTTCTTATTTTTTGCTTTTCAGTGTTTTCGGCGGTTTTATTTTTTTGTTAAAAAGTTTTTATTTTATACTTTTTTGTGGCTATAATATACTAATTGCTACATGCTGAATTTTTTATTATTTTTAAAATAGCTAACTACCTTATTTTAGTATTCAAATCTGTGAGCGAACAATAAACCACCCCTATTTTCCCACCCTTCGGGTTAGATTGTATGGGAACAGCTTCTAGGTATCTAATAAAAAAAGAATTATCAAAATCGGACTATTCTGTAATAAGTTACGCGTGGTCATATATTACAATCAGTTAGTGAACAATCAATATATCCCTGTTTTTCTACCCTTAGGATTGGAAAATTTATTCCAAATTTATATGGGACCAACTTCTAGGTATAGCCTACTCAATAAAAAAAGAATTATCAATATCGAACTATTCTGTAAAAAGTTACACGTGGTAATGCATTACGATCAGTGCGTGAACAATCAATTAACCCCTGTTTTCCCACCCTTAGGGTAGGAATTCTTATTCCAAATTTATATGGGACCAACTTTGCAGTATACCCTTTCCAATAAAAAAAGAATTATCAAAATCGGACAATTCAGTAAAAAGTTCTGCGTGATCATACATAAAAAAAAAAAAAATATACGCGTCGAATTGAGAACCTCCTCTGTTTTCGTCGGTTAAAAAATTGGATGTAATAAAAAAGGCCCATGAACCAGAATTCCCTTCAATCGAAGATTACTTATTCCTTTAAATATCTAAAAACTTCAATTGAAAATTAGGTTTATATATATTTTTGTATAAATTTTAATCTAAATAAATGTTGAATTTTATGTACCACACTAATGTAGAAATAATATATTCTATAACTTTAATACTGCCTTATCAGCCGATTGTATGTATTATAATGATAGTTATGAATGAAAATATTAGTTGTAAAATTGTAATAATTCAGTGGGTTGTATGAGATGGCAGTGAAGTAAGTGTAAAACTAAGAGTGAGCGAAACATTATTTTAAATACTAAACGTACAGTTGTGTGTTGCATTTGATTTTAAGTGTATTCTTAGTAACTATGTGTTTGCATTAAGTCTCTTGTCAGTCAAATTAACCAGAAACTTTGTTGTTTCAGTATAGTAGTAGTACAAGCACACTCATACTGGAGATAATTTTAATCGTTACGAAATGTGGTTATGTAAACAATTGGAATGCATTATTGTTAATGATCGATAACATTTAAACATTTAGATTTCTCATTCATTGTTACGTAAAAAAAAACCCTACACCATTTTGTGTGCATACCAAGTGTTTTATCAAGTGCCAGTGGAAACCTAAAAATATATCAGCAAGTTATTTCGTGATAACCAACATACGCGGCATTGTGAACATTTTAAAACTAATGTTAACTAAGTATTAATATAACCTATTAATAATATGCATTCTATGATAACAACATGCCCTCGACGTTTCAAACATAATAAAATAAGATAGGGATTATTAAACATAATAAAGGTACATGTGAAATCGTGTAAAAATAACACTAAAAATTAACAGTGGGTTGAGAATTATAATATAAAATAATAGCTGTCATAATTCCCCGCAACAGTAGTTCTTACTTAAGGCAAGGATATAGCAAAGTGTACTCATTATAAAACAGCGCAAAATCTTGAAGTCCAGCCAGAAAAATATGTTATAAAACCTTAATACCACTAGCTTTTCCATCACACACAAGTGTAAGAGTGATTATAAAAAAGTTTATTTATTATGGACATATATGTATAGTCGATTTTTGGTTCCCGGAAACCCGCTAGGATCACTAATTTCTCATCAGATCCACCAATCATAGACCAAAGTTGTCTCTCTTTGATGTAGAATGAAAGATGTGTCACCGGAAAATAACAAGATTCGCAAGTTTATAAATTTCCTAGGAAGTTTATAAACTTCCGATTCTAAACGAGAGATAAATTGTATTATGTTACGGCAACATTTTCATCAAATGATAAACATACGCAAGTCACGCGTAAAATAATAAGTAAGCAATAACCAAACGCCTTGTGCGTTCAGATTGGTTGAATAAGTCACGTGTTCCTTCTCACTACTCACTATCAACATTACTCAGCATTACCACTGTCAACATCGTCCAATCAGGGAGCAGTGTGTTATTTGATGTATTTTAAAGAAGCGTGAAATTTTACGGAAGTTTATAAATTTTCTAAGAAATTGCGGTTTATATTAATATTATAGAACGGGGATTAGCGCGAACATGCATAAATACCTTTAGGGCTTGACGTTTCGACCAGGTTACACGGGCCGTGGTCGCAAGCAGACTCGCTGAGAGTCTGCTTAATAACAAGAACCGCAAGTTATTATAACTTGCGGTTCTTGTTATTTTCCGGTGACAGATACACCTGATGCGACACTAGCGATCCTAGCGGACTTTTGATCCCCGATAGCAGCATTAGAGTTTTAGTAAGAGAAAGCTTTACAAAATGGAGGCAAGTCAGTGAAAAACAGTCCATTTTGGTACTTACTCTTAATATTTTCAGTTTTCGTTAATTTAATCCCAGAATAACGAATATAAGTTCTAAGCTCTTGCAAATGCATTAACGGTTCAGAATAATATAATAATGTCAACACTTACACAAATGTCTTAATGTCTAATTGAATTGTCATAGTTACCAGTCTAATAAATTTAATTTAATTTTAAACATTTGTCTTTTGTCTTGTTCCCAGCAACCAAAGTTTATGAAGCATAAAACTTAACGGATATCGTACATATGTCTTTGATTGCATTTATTAGCCTCGCTCTTTTTTTTAAACAATATTTTAAAATGTTATCATGTTTAGTTATGTAACATAGTAAAATAAACGGATTGTTTCGTTATTTAATTAATACGTTGGGCATAAGTCTGGCATCACATTCTGTAGCATAGACAAAATAAGAAAAGTTTGAGAGATGCCTCAAATATCTTAGTTTACTGCCCAAAAGCCAAATCTCTTCAATTTACACATTAATTCTTATGTCTTTAACGAGCCCACTTCACAGACCAAGCTTTGCTTTAGCGTACCACGAATATGAACCTCATATGTACTACAAATAGTTTCAATTTGCCTTTTCCTGACACAACAAACTTGTTACCGAAACTCATCCGGCACTTTAGTTAAGCAAAGAGATAATATACACAGATCTTTGAAAAATCAAAAATAAAAGGAAAATCTTGTTGGAATACTCATACGAATCTAGATAAAAAGAAAAAAATCTTTGGACATATAGCTGCATAATTTAAAAGATAATCTAAATTTATGTTTTTTGGTTGAAAATGGGCATTTCGTCTTACAAGAAATATCCGTTGGTGTAAACTATCTCTTTTCTCTATCTGTGTATTAATGTGTGTGTTCAGTACCTCCTGTTCCCGCGTGTCATTCGGCGATGACGTCACACTCTCTCGTGTCGACGACCACATCGTTCGTTTCCATCATTTGCTCCTCAATAACGGATTCGGTTCGCTCTATGCCTAGAGCTGCCGAATCGCTTGACTTTTCACTGCAAATTAGTTTTTTATTGTGTGATTGTGCGATTCACAAATGCTTGTTTAAAATTAAGAAACAAATACTCAATTTCATATAACTAACTAATAAATTCCATATTTCTGTATTGAAAATTGTGTAAAGTCAAATATTGTGTAAAACATCATGTTGAATGAAATAGGATAGTCAATATTTTCAATACGATTTATGGATTGCGTGTAAGATGATATCAGAAAGAAAGGAATGCATAATTACTCAGATGACAAGGAGTAAAGACAAATGGAAGAAAAGCACAAATTGCGCCGATTCCAAATAATTAAAGGTGGTAATATGAGAGGGGAAAGAAGAGGTTTGAACATGTAAGTGAAAATAAAACTCTGGAACCATGGCAATGTGTGAACATTAGGAACAGAGAATACAAGAGGTATGGTAGTGTGGTACTCACGCCTGCTCCCGCTGCAGCGCGACGGGCGCGGGCGTGGGGGGCGCAGAGGGCGCGGCGGGCGCGGGGGGCGCGGGGGGCGCGGCGGGCGCGGACGCGGCGCTCAGCGGCAGCGACTGCGGCCGCCGCAGCCACGTGCAGCGCTCCTCCTGCATCACACATACCATGTTACAGTTCCAATCAGACGGCCTGTTGACGGGCCTGTTGGGCTAGTGGTTAGTGACCCTGACTGCTACACCGGAGGTCGTGGGTTCGATTCCCACCCGGGACAAATGTTTGTGTGATGAGCACGATCATTTGTTCTGTGTCTGGGTGTAATTAATCTATACATATAATAAAATTGTAGAAAAGTGGTGTCTGTACAATGGAAATATAAACAAAAAAAGTAGCAAGGGTTGTTATAATATCGATGCCGAACCTGAAATTATAATTAATTTTTTTTTTGTCTGTTTGTCTGTTTGTCGGTTTGTCTGTTTGTCTGTTTGTCTGTTTGTCTGTTTGTCTGTGTGTTTGTGCACGCTAATCTCAGAAACGGCTTGCTCGATTAAGATGCGGTTTTCACAAATATATTGTAGTTAGCTTCACTTAACATTTAGTGTTTATTTCATGTCAATCGGTACATAAATAAAAAAGTTATGTCAATTTGAAAAATCATCTATACATATAATAAAATTGTAGAAAAGTGGTGTCTGTACAATGGAAATATAAAAAGAAAAAGTAGCACGGGTTGTTATAATATCGATGCCAAACCTGAAATTATAATTAATATTTTTTTTGTCTGTTTGTCTGTGTGTTTGTGCACGCTAATCTCAGAAACGGCTTACTCGATTAAGATGCGGTTTTCACAAATATATTGTAGTTAGCTTCACTTAACATTTAGTGTTTATTTCATGTCAATCGGTACATAAATAAAAAAGTTATGTCAATTTGAAAAATCATCTATACATATAATAAAATTGTAGAAAAGTGGTGTCTGTACAATGGAAATATAAACAAAAAAAGTAGCAAGGGTTGTTATAATATCGATGCCGAACCTGAAATTATAATTAATATTTTTTTTGTCTGTTTGTCTGTTTGTCAGTTTGTCTGTTTGTCTGTTTGTCTGTGTGTTTGTGCACGCTAATCTCAGAAACGGCTTGCTCGATTAAGATGCGGTTTTCACAAATATATTGTAGTTAGCTTCACTTAACATTTAGTGTTTATTTCATGTCAATCGGTACATAAATAAATCCATAGAAATACATAGAAAAATCGTATACAGAGAAGCATCTGTAAAGTAAATTTATAGCTACCCAAGCGAAAGTATATGTATAAAAACATAATTCTAAATATGCTGCCCGAAAAGTAACTATTCCACGCGGACGAAGTCGCGGGCACAGCTAGTCTATAATATGTATGTATTTAGAAATATATAAGTATGTTTATCAGTTGTCTGGTTACCATAACACAAGCTCTGCTTAGCTCGGGATCAGATAACCATGTGTGAGATGTCCCAAGATATTGTTATTATTATAATCAACCCGGAACTTGGTTAATGTGACGTGTCGGCTCGCGACAGAAGTGTATCGAACACATCAATTTATAGTCTGAGGCTGAGAGAATGTGTTCCTGATTGATACATATCAGTAAGCCTTGATTTACATGAGGAAATAAAAACCTGGCACAATGAATCGTTTTTGATTATATTATTCGTTATATGACAAAAAAGTGATAAGTAAATGATGTTTAGCAAATTCTCCGCCACATTTAAGTTACACTGTCCTGTTGACCACCACCCACAAATGGTAACCGCCGATCGAGACTTAGTTTCCATAAAACTTTGTCCTGATGATCACAACCTGCCAAATCGCTCAATCCGTTCTTTGTGTGATGCTAAGACATACATATTAAATGGATTACATATACGTATACTAGATTTTACTAGGTTAAGCTAACCTGTGGCGTGATGACAGCCGTGATGTCGGTCTGCGTGGCCACCGGCTCGGCCTGGCTCTTGTTCGACACCGCCTTCAACACCTCCTGCATACAGCCTTGCAACTCTACAACCTGACGGGAAGTTAAATATGGAATTTAGGAAGCATTATCTGTTGTAGCACTCACGTTGCATGTTTAGAGTCATATTATGTAACGGAAATTAGTGCGTACATGGTTAAATACCTTTTTTGGGCTTGACGTTGCGACCGGGTTATGCCGGCGATGATCGCAAGCACTCCACTTACATAATATTGCTATAAACATTTTCTGTCACGTAAATCTAATTCAATTTACGACTATTGTAGTATTAGACGAATTCGTGAAAACAGACGGACAGAAACCAAATATTAATCTATTGAGTTCTGAGATGTACGCGAATGTTAGACATTGAAATAAAACTACTTTTACGGATTTTATCGCGGTTTGTATTTGAATTTTAGCTCCCGACGTTTCGACACCTTTGCAGGTATCATGGTCACGGGTCAGTCTGCCCGTGATCCCCCGTGACTTTATTTCAATTATTAATCTTTTACGCCAGTTTACTAAACGGATTAAGATGAAGGCAACAGACATAGTTTATAACCAAGATTTACATAAGTAAATCTACTTTGGGAAGATAAGTTTATTGGGACGAGGAAAACGGGGGAAATAACCACGATTTTTTAGGGTAAATAAGTAATACAGAATATAATCTCTTTACATCCAATCCAACTATATATAGTTGGATTAAAAGTTAATGGCGGCTCTGAAGTTAGCTACACGCTGCTCAGTACCTCGCCCCTCACCCCCGCTGGCGCATAAGTTTGTTACTGCGCAGCGACTCGCCTCGTGTTCAGAGCCGCCATTAAGTTTGCACTGTCCTGTACCTGTGTTTGTAGGCTAAAGCATGTCTCAGTGAGCTGTCTCAGCACGTCCGTGTTGTCGTCACACTCCGATATCCGACTCTTATGATTATCTGCAGGCAAAATTGTTCAACTATTCAAAACTGCATGTACCCAGTTATCAATATGAATAATAATAATAACCTTTATTCTCAGGCGACTAACGCCCATAGATATATACCTTATAAAGTAACATCCATGTTTTATAAATACATTTTGTGTTACTATATAAACTTTAACCTATGTTAATATAATATTAATACAATAGTCTGAAACTAGTGTACTACCGAGTTAGATTTTTTTGGTAGAGATCTTTGCAGTTAGCCTGAACGCAGGCTTTGACTGCTTCACCGGACTTTTGGCGAGGACCTTAAGGCCTCCAGCCAGAGCAATAGGAAAAACTAACTACGTTAGCAACGTCTACTAAGGGCACCCCCTGCGGGGTTCGGACCTCAACTTAGTGCGTTACTAACAATCTTAATAAAGCAAAACAGCAAGGGATGGCTGGATCTAAGTTTATATTATTTAGGGACATATTTTTATTGCTAGTTTGGCCGGCTCGGGCCAGCTTGGTCTAGGGACGGGAGGATAACATTTACGTTACTATTATTTATAAATACGCGACGGGCCTCGCCGGCGAGGACGTAATATACGGCGTTTGTGTTTTGTATTGCTACTGCTAGCTATATCGAATGCTTCTTGGAGAAGCGTTGAACCGAGTTAGATTTAGGCTATTTAACATTACGCACATTACATTTATCGGTACAGAGCACGGCGAATGGCATTGATGTCGTAGTGTGTTACTGTTCCTCAACAATTGACTTTATTTACTAAAAAGATTTTAACGTTTTAACACGTTGTCATTCTATTTTTGACTTACATTTCATAAGGTTTTTCAAATACCATATTTAATTTATATATGTAATAATCTAACTAACAACCAGTCCCAGTAGTTAACTACTAAGTACTATGTATATGTCGCAGACAAATAGTATGATATGACATTTTACATACGGCGTCGTCAGTTTAAAAACGTTTGCGGTTATGTAATATGCCGAAGGCAAAATGTCAAATCATTCAATTGTTATAATGCGACGTTAGTGTTATTTTAGAGTGACTATGCTCATTAAAATCTCGAGAAAAATTTTGAATTACATACGTCGTCGCTCGCTTCGCTCGCTCTGTTGCAAGGTCACAATATCTAACCTAACCTAACCTATTGATCTCTGTCACAAAGTCGAACCTAATCAAGCAATGGATTTCTGAGCCTATGAATATATGAATATTCGATCAAATACATGTTTATTTGACCAAAAATACTCTGCAGGAGTCCTTCACGACCCAGAGGTCTATGGATACCTTAGCATTTTTGACGTGCCGGATAACCTCAAAAACTAAATACTTCAATTTGCCTCGGCATTATGTATATGGTGTTTAAATTTTCGATGAAATGTTGAGGCATATTATAAAGTGACACGGCAATCTACATTTTGCCGCAAACGTTTTTAAACTGACGATGCCGTATGTAAAACGCCAAATTTTACTATTTGTCGGCGACATACATATAGATTAGATTTCAGATTAACTATATTTTTATATACATATTTTATTACACAAAACAGTCACAATATTTTTATTATTCGGTCCCACATAACGACATCGAGAGATCAACTAGACTCCTACGGAAAAGAGAGAAGTGCCTGGAAGAGTGAGAGAGAGAGGCCTTTGCCCTGCGGTGGGACCAAACAGGCTTAATAGATAGATGTAATATATGTTTTTTTTAATCTGATTTAATTTCTAATGTAATTTATTTTTTGATTCATGTACTTTATAATTTAATTGTTTACTAATTTACTTAATCATTTTATCTGTATAACTTAAATTCTATGCCATCTTGCTTGTACTTTTATTATTCTGAGAGTGCTGTGTACTTCTGTAAGTGACGAACTCACTATGTCTAAAACTGATTGTCAATTGTTGTTTAAGTATGTTCTAGTGAGTAAGTTGTAGAAGTTCCATAAAATAAATAAATAATAGATATAACTGCCTTCTTGGCTTATTGGTTGTAAGCACGACGGCTACGCTAGAGATCTTGGGTTCGATTCCCAAGTCAACCAACGTGTTAATGGGTATTTCTATAAAATTCTCAATAGACGGTCGGAGTTTGTATTTGAGCCCGGCTTGAGGCAATAGGCTCGCCCCCTATTACATGGGACTTGAACACACTGGCGAACTGTGTGTGTACATTGGTACACCTCTGCCTTACCCTTCGGGGAATACAAGCGTGATGGTATGTGTGTGTGAAATAGATGGATAGTGGCTCACCAGCTGCTTGCAACGTGGACACTTTCTTCCACAAGGCATTGATGGCTTGCATCTGCAACTGTTGTATCTTGCGCTCGCTCTCCAAGGCGGCCTTAGTGGCTTCCATGTCGCACGTCAACCGCCTGCAACATAATGTACTCTACTCAAACAAAACTCAAAAAAACTTTTTTGCTAAAAAATAAAACTGACTTCAAAAATCAATAAAAGCACTAAAAAGTTAAAAATAATACTACAACGTACATTATATTAATAAATCCAACCTAAACTACTATTAACCTAAAATAAATTTAACAATTTTTGGAGTCGGTCCCAAGCAATGCACTGTGGGTGTACATTGGTACACCTCTGCCTAACCCTTCATATATACCATCACGCCTGGGGATACAGGCGTGATGGTATATATGTTACTAAACGACTTTCATACACAACTTTGACCCAGCCAGAGTTGCTTACATTGTAAAGGGTTCATACTAACTGTATGTGTTGTCTCGCTCTCGCAGCCTGTATGGCGTGCAGGATCCGAAGCGTGTCCTTGTTCAGGTTCCTGCTGCGGTACCCCCGCCACATCTTCTGTATGGTCACCGCCGCCATCGACTCCACACTCATCTTCTTCTGCCTCCTCTGATTCGAGGCCAACTTCATGATATCGGCTCCCAAGTTCTCTGTATCATTTGTTATCCCGTTCAGTTTTTTCTCTTCGTTTTTGACTTCGATTTTCGATAGACTGCCTTTTCTTTGGTCCATTTTAGTTTTTAGTTTGGGGGATGAGGTCGCGCTCTTTGGTAATTTTGGGGAGCCTTTCATGTTTTTGGCGTGTCTCGGCCTGTCTTCATGGATGCTGCTGTTGCTAGACTGTGAAGATGTGTTGGAGATGCTGTGCACCGAGTTGTTCGTTGGCTTTGGTATGCTTCTTTGGATGTCGTAGATAGGGTCCTGGTAGTCAGGGCTCATTAAAGATTCAGGTACGGGCACCATTTTAGATGCGGCTTCTAGTGAATGATTCACTGGCTTTGGTTGTGGTATTTCTGTAAATTAATAATTTTGTATGTTAAAAATAATATATCTGAAAGAAAATAATCATTGAACAATACAGAAAACTGTTGGATACATAACAGACAAAACTAAAGCAAATGAGTTAGTAGTTCGTCATAAATAACATTAAATTACTCTCTCTATACTAAAGTAGGCTCTGATTACAAAGCTTTCGCAAAAAATATGACATATTAACAATTACTTACCTTGCGGCTTGTCCCTCTCCTTTTCCCTAGCGTTATGTTTCTCCGTCGCATACATAAGGCCCGGCGAGTCGAAGCTCTGGCTCATGGCGGTGGGCATGGAAGGCAGGTCGCCGCAGAGCGATGACGTCATCTGGTGCGAGGGCGAGCCGCTCTTGCTCAGCACGGAGTGGTAGCTCGACGTCAGGCGGTCCGGCGACCGGCCCATGTGGCGAGGAGTTGATATACGAGCTGGGTACAAAACACTGTTATGGTCAGACAGCTAAGAGAATGAGTTCTTCTTACTTTCTTCAGTATGTTTTGATTTGTCATCATTTCCCGAGCCTTTCCCCCAACTATGTTGGGATCGGCTAGCCAGTCTTACCGGATTCAGATGAATACCGTACTTTACATAGAGCGACTGCCTTTCTGACCTCCACAACCATTTTACTGGGAAACACATTATACCATAGTAAGGCTGGTTGTCACAATTGACGTAACGACTGCCAAAGATCTGTGTATGACAGCCGGGACCTATAGTTTAACGTGATTTCCGAAACACGAAGTGGTCTCGGTATGTTGTGATTTGTATGGGGAAACAAAAAACCGACAAATTTAATAAATGATAGTGATTTTTGTTCAGTAAACAATCTATAAAGAAGAAATAGCTAAACAAACTCCCACCAGCAGTATTTTAATAGAGAATTAATACTTATTATTTATTTACTGAAAAGATGATGAATAAATAATATAGATTTATGTGTCTAAATTATGTAACATTATTTTCTAATTTTTTTACAAGTGTATGGTATAGTTTAAGTTCTTAGCTGTCACATTAGGGTACACCCTGCAATGATAATTATAGGTGTTATAAATAATTTAATATATGTTACACATAACTATTTCTGAACAAAATGATACTTTTATCTCAGGCTTACTGCAAAGATCTCTACAGATCTTTGCAGTTAGCCTGAGAGCAGGCTTTGAGTGCTCCACCAGACTTTAGGCGAGGACCTTAAGGCCTCCAGCCAGAGCAATAGGAAAAACTAACTACGTCAGCAACGTCCACTAAGGGCACCCCCTGCGGGGTTCGGACCTTGACTTAGTGCAACAAGCAAAAGGCAAAACAACGAGGGAAGGCTAGATCTAAGATGATTTAAAAGAGTAACCTATGGAGTTTCTTGCCGGCTCTTCTTCATAGGAAAGACACTTTGGAACCGAGCAACTAGAATCAGTAGCGTTAACGTAACGTTTCTTGAGCGCCTTTTTTTTTGGTTTATAAGAAATAAAAACATTTTGATTTTGATTAAGTTTTTATTATTTAGGGACTTTTTTTATTGGTAGTTTGGCCGGCTTAGGCCAGCTTGGTCTAGGGACGGGGGATGAACATGATACTAGGTACTTACATTGCATCCTTGGCGACTGTAGTTTCGGCTTCAAAGGACTGTGGTTTTGATCCTTCAGCTGTTGTTGGTGATGCTGTGCCTGGGTACAAATATACTTGTATAATTATTTATTGTTATTTTCAGCACTTCAGTTTATATTGTACCAACAACTGGACTAAGGGGCATCTCCTTTTCTTACATTGCTGACATTGTAACTAAAAATGTGCCTAACAATGACTTCACGGTTTTTTGTTTGTTATATTAGTAATAATAATTAACTAGACACAAGTTGAATTAACAAGACTTTTAAAGTCGTAAACAAAACAAAAATAATAATAATAAATTACCATAAAAACGAAAAAAGAAGAATAAACTATTTTGCACTCTGAGAGAGACACGGTGTTACACTGCATACAACTATGGCAGAACAGTATAACATTGTCGTATTGCTATATAATACTATAAATAATGCTTCCAGCATAGCAATTACCGACCAATCTATTTATTACTAGAACTAAGAATCGTTATAACGTATTATTACATGCATTACGTATGTAACCTTACACCTACTAAACATACTCATATTTGATGCAGCAGTCAACTATACACCGTGACTTACAACGGCAGCTCGCTTCATGAATCCGATATAATAATATACTACTTATAATAATAACCTTCCGAGCCAACAACTCACACACAGGTATATGATCCCTTCTATTATCCAACTATAGGGCTTACCTTGCTGAGTATAAGGCGCAGTTTCCTCTGGTCCTCGGTCTCGAGCGCGTCGGCGGTGAGCGGGCAGGTGGAGGTGTTATACAACTATAGGGCTTACCTTGCTGAGTATAAGGCGCAGTTTCCTCTGGTCCTCGGTCTCGAGCGCGTCGGCGGTGAGCGGGCAGGTGGAGGCGAGGTACTCGCACAGCTCCTGCTGCTGGCCCGCGTGGTAATGCCGCCCTTTGCCTTGACTGTACAGCCATTCAGCTTTCAAACTAAAACAAAGGCAAACTTCAATCTCATCATCATGTCCCTGCCCTGTTCCCAATTATTTGGGGTCGGCGCAATGGGTATTCAGCTTCCATTCATCTCTAAAACTTGTCATCTCAGTAAAAAAACTTCAATCTATATACATAAAAATGAATTGCTGTTGAAAACTCGAGAACGGCTCGACTGAGGCCGCACGAAGTCTGCCGGGTCAGCTAGTTATAAATAAAAATGTGGAAACAACACATACATTGTTATGAACAATTAGTAAGTAGCTTAAGCACTTGCGTTATGTAATTTAGATACAACGAAGGCATCACAAACACTCAAACACGGGGATCAAACCCGGGACCTCAGATATAGCAACGACACGTTGAAAACCCGTATGTTCACCACACAACCATGGAGGTCGGCTTTTATTTTTCAAGAAGTATTTAAGCCTGCTTACAAGAATGGCTAAACTAAACAAGCTAACATACATTGTAGGTTAAAAGATTGTAGTTGCAATAATACATGTTTAATTTGCTTATAAATATCATTAATACCTATATCACTAAACTGTGTAAGACGTAAAAAAAAGTACTTTGTAAATATAATCAGTGGTGTAAGTCATAAATAAATCCATCAAAATTATATTACTATAGTCACACCTCTGAGAGAATGCGTCCCTGACAGGTCGTGGTAAAAAGATACAACTTTAATCTGGCGAATAATTTATAAAACCTCAATTACTATCACTTGTTAGTCCCATAAACTAATAATATCTTTGAAATAGAAATAGAAAATTATGGCAGTTACAATGAATAATATGACACCGTTTTTTATTCTCTCACACAAAACAAGGTTTTCGTATTCAGATAAGCATAAAATAAAATCTCATTATACTCTCGCGGAGAATGATCGTAATGACAGTTAACAGATTCCAAATACCGTAAAAATGACCAAATGAAGCAGGCCATTTGGTCAATTCAAGCAACTCTTAAACAGCTGAATCGAGGACCTGGTGCTAGGAACGCGTTCTCTCAGCAGCCGGTGGATAAGGAGCTATAAATTAAATAACATTAAATAAATGTAATCTTACCTTTCTATAGCGCTGACGACGAACCCATCGATGGACTTGACACTCATGATCCAGTTCAGAACAAACGGCCGATAATCAAATCCTCTAGTTTTGAGTCAAGTTATTATCAAACTAAAGTGTTCATTTTTATTACTCAATTAAATCTAATATAAGAACAAACTTAAAATACTTTTCTAAAATTAAATCTTACATAAATAAATAAAACTAACAGGCGTCAAAAACTCGTATTAACATTACATGAATTAAATTGCTTACTATTTAAAATCTACTCACAAGAAACAAAATTAACTTAATTATTTTCGGTCTTAACAAAATTATTTCGTTGAGTGAGTAACTTGCCAATGTGACCTTTAAGTATGGCATATTTTATTGATCTCATAGCTTAAGAATTTAGAACCGTAAATCTTTTATATTTCACTCGACGATTTGACCTTAGCATAAGAATGTCGTGGTATTGTTCCCTATTAAGATTATATACAATTAAACAAAAGTTTAATGTAAAAGACAGAAAATTCTAGAAAGGCGTAACATAACATCACAATGAATAAGGCTTCTTTTCAACTGACTTAAAGAGGTGGTTCGCAACATGTCTGTTTGTTTCTGTTTTATTCTGGAAATCTTCCAAACATTATTTTTACCATATTAGATAAACTGATTCCATAGTTTTGATTTAAAAAAAAATATTTTTGCCATTTATGTGAAGAATATGCGACAGAGAATATTCAAGATTTTTGTTGTTTTGTTCGACTTTATTGCATCTTCTATATCTCTCTACATTTTTATTATTTATATGGATAGATAGAATACTTTTTTCTGCTTGATATTTTACAAATTGGAGCTTAAGAGGAGCAGAAAGACAGGAGCTTTAATTTTATCGATTCGTGGCCGGGCGCTAGGGGCACGTCGATTGATATTTTTCCAAGCGTTTAAAAGGTAAAAAAGGATACAGTTTGTCCTTGCCAGCCATAGCAACACACGGGTTACCCTGTATAGAGAAGCTGTCTAATTTGTTCAAGTGCACCAAGTGACTGATTTCGTTTAAATCCTGGATGCTGTTGTGACCGAGGCCTAAGTGCTCCAAGTGCGTGGGAAGGTAGCGGTCACACTGCCTTAGGTCGGAGATGCGGTTCCTTTCGAGATTCAAGTGCTGAAAGATAATGGTTTAAACATAACTTATGCTAATGCATCTTAATGTTACTAGCTTTATTGGTTACTTAGAAACAACATCTTAAATTATTTTTGTGATTTGTAGATTTATGAAAAACAAGTTAGAGTAAAGTTGTTAATATTGAATATTGAGTTATATCTATAAAAACAACTGAGAATTCATACATTTAAAAAATATGTCTCATTTTACTAAGAATTGATAATACACCAACATTGTGAATGCTGTGTGTATCTTTATCAGACATATTAGAAATCTTGTTATTTACTTCTTCAATTTAGCAAAGATGTAATTTGTTGGTATACCTAAATAATTAAATTGATAGTGTGTAATGACAATACTAATAAATACATACCCTTAAGTTTTTTAAATATGAAATATCAGCAATAAATGATATCTGATTGTTTGATAGATCCAGGAGTTCCAAATGAATGTTGTGATTCAAATGTTCTATTGATTTAATGTTGTTTCCTGCAATAAATTGAAAGATTAACTTCTTAGTAACTTCTCCATATTATGTTTACAATCTCTAATGAAACATATTATTAATTGAATGCTATGTACAGGAATAATTGGACTTCAGATTCACCTAACCTATGTTACCCTAACTGCGCTTATTATCTTAGTCTGTAGTCTGTCACTGCACTTTGTTAAAATAAAATAATAATAATATTACTATTCTGGGACAACTCACACACGGTTATCTGATCCCAAGCTAAGCAGAGCTTGTGTTATGGTAACCAGACAACTGATAAACATACTTATATTTCTAAATACATACATATTATAGATAAATTACACCCAGATGCAGAACAAATGATCATGCTCATGACACAAACATTTGTCCTGGGCGAGAATCGAACCCACGACCTCCGGTATAGCAGTCAGGGTCACCAACCACCAGACCAACAGGCTCGTCATAAAATGAAATAAATTCAGACAAAAAAAAAACAAAGTAAATTTTTGTCTTTTATTGAATCTCTAACATTGCTTACTATTTTAGACAGCAATTGATGAGGTTATATTCAGTGTCTTAAACAGTTACAAAGTAAATTCATTGTAACATTACAATATTGAAAATGTAAAGATATCACATTCCAATGCATTTAAACTTTCTATCCATCGCTGCTACAAATGCAGCCATAATTAATGTAGCATAAAGCATTACATACCATGTTTTATGTTAATGTATGATACCTGGCTCATTCCATCGATCATGATACATAACACAACCTTATTTTACATATTTATTTTGACTACTGCTGTTTTTGTAATATTATAATTGACATTTCTAAATTGCATGCCAACAGGCGAAATGTAGCACACTTTTTTTATGTATGCTTAATCATGTATTATGTACTTATTATCTATGTTTGCAATAAACAACTTTGTATATTGCTAACTTTAACTTTGTATATTGATGTCCAAAAGGTATTATTATTTTTAAACCAAGATGTCCAATTCAAAGGGTAGCGAGGTCGAATGGTATGTAGAATGCAACAAAATAAATAAATTGTCTGTTAAATTCTGTTGCTGGCCAAACTGCATAAACTACTAGAAAAACAAAATGGATTGCGATATATTCACTGATGAATTAGTCACTTGTCAATCAAGTCAATTACTGAGTCTACACTTTTATAGTACTAATAATATTTAATTGTTGTTTGACTTCTTATAATATGTACACATTGATTTATGTAATTGTTGTCAGCCATGTATACCAAATTAATAAATGGATGGTACAATATTGGAGTTTTAACAACTTAACTGTCCCGCCATTAGACACAATAGTTAAAATTTATGTTCATATGTGACTCACGGGACTAGGAAATGGCTAAGGTATGACTTGAGAGAGGTTTTTACAGAGCTTTGCATGTAACAGAGGGCTAGGAATATAAAATACAACATAACTTACCAGCCAATTTTAATACTTTAAGGTAGATCAAGTCTTTTAGTCCCTCTATTTGAAGAATGCCATTGTTATTCAAAGCTAGAATACGGATGTTTGTCAGCCGAGAGACTCCATGCATGCGCAACAAGAAGTTGTTGCATATTGAGAGCTGAAACCAAATGTTATGTGAGCAGACATAAACTTGCCTTTATTATAAACAAAATACAGTTACAAATAATTTATGCAAAAGTGATGACTATTGTCATACCATGTTTTGTTCAATATTTACAGTAAAATCAAAAGAGCAGTATATGTAATAGTTTTACGTTAAGCTAAAACTAGAATAAAAAGGCCGACAAGTACAATTAAAACTATTATTTTGTGTCCTATTTAGTGTTAGTGTCAAGACTCTCATCAATAATTATATTTCTTACACTCTCAACGCGACTGTATGTGTCGATATTATCAAGACGCTGAAGTTCATTCTGGTCCAGGATCAAATTAATAATGCTCTTAGATTCTTCAGCGGGCGCTTTCTCTATTTTCTTCAACCCACGCCTCGATAGGTCCAGAGTTTCATTCTTTACTTCATCTATAAATAAACAACGTTTAATATGGGCTTGTTAGCTTTATTTCAGTATATAAATTGTTCTACTTACCCATTTTTAAGCTAATACATCTTATTTATTTATCGAAAAGAAATTCAAGTAATTTTCGACAAAAATCAACATTCGTTAATTGACGTTCGAAACATACAGGTTAACTTATGAACTCAAAACATAATCAAGCAACATTTTCGGATTTTATTTTCACTATTGAAATAATAACTCGATTCAAAATTGACATCATTACGAAAATTGCTTTTGGACTTGATAATGTAGGTATTCATGTTACAATAATTAATACATATAACACACAATAAATGATCTGCCACGCCTTAAGTAAGACAGACATAAAACTTTGTATCATAGTTTTCGAACATGACTGAATGGACTTGATTGAAGTGTGCTTGAAAAAAATAACTGTGTGATGTGCTGTACCAAGCGTTGTTGTTGCTTGGTTGGTTTAGTAAAAAGTAGAATTCATATGATTTCCATTAGTCGATGTTAGCACAAATTATTTAAAAAGGTCGTTTGAAGTTCTTTTGAGAATCATAATTAATGAACATTAATTTAAATAATTATTATTTATATCGCTCACGGCTTATTCAAATTCAAAGTTAAGATTTATTACCGTATTTGGTTGGACAAAAATCCCGTTATTTAACTTACTAACATACAAAAAATACATTACCACAGCACTACTTCGCGGTGGCGGCGGGTTTTGTTGAGGTTAGTGGAATATTATCAAAAAATATGTTATTGTGATCAGTTTTAACCACATTAATGTATACAACAGGTTTAAATACAATCGTAAAGTAGTGACAAATATTATTCATGTGTTAAATGACCACTATTCATTCAATTCTGGCGTTAATTATAGGGACGCGTTAGTTGACATATTTGTGAGTAAAGTTTGTATCTTTTGATAAAGTAATCAACATCGAGATATCTTATAAGACTGTTGTTATTTTAATGTGTGTGGTTCAAAGTGTAACTTTTAATAAGTATCCTCATAATCGGTGTTTATTGAGCACACTATAGCTTTCTATTTATAGACGATTCACATGTAACCTCTTTCGATTTAGGCGGGAGAATGGTGTTGGCAAAGGGCCTGAGGCCGCTACAGGTGGCCTCCGTGATATTGTTCGTGAGGATTCTGTCCGTATTCCTGGTGCAGACTTGGTATGTGCCTGATGAGTACTGGCAGACCTTGGAAGTAGCTCACAAGCAAGTGTTTGGATATGGGAGTCTGACTTGGGAATGGCAACAAGGCATCAGGAGCTATCTGTACCCGAGTGTGGTGGCTGGCCTGTATACTGTGCTCAAATACACTGGACTGGACTACCCTGAAGCACTGGTAAGTACTTTTCTCTAATTTCCCTTACTTCAGTTACACCGATATTAAGTACGGAGTCAGGACTTATGGCCAAGTAAATTAAACATCTTTTTATAAAAAAAAAACTTTTTTATTATTTTAGCAACTAAAACATCTTTAATAACTTATTAGATATTTACATTTACCAAAACTATTGTCACATAATATCTTGATTTGGTAACAAGGTTGAAATACGGAATACCTACAGTGACTAAATCCCCTAGCTGACCTGCGCCTAAAGGTGGAGTCATGTTACATATAACACTATGTTGTCATTGTAATACTATACCTGTTTGTAACTTAAGTTGCATACTTTGTTGTAATATAGAAGTACATGCTGCCAGCTACAATTTTTTGCTCTGATAATGATATATAATGGATAGAAAAATAAAATATATACACATATTTGTCCTAGTTATCTTACTACAAATCAAATTGAGATTATAAAGAAGATGACAAGTGATGGAACATCTATTCTAAAGAACTTAACATCCAAGTTTCAAACTTACATCCTTTATCATATCTTTTAATCTTTATAGGCCCATTCTCAGTCCTCAGCCAGTGTATTTATAAGTCTACAAAAAACAAACATTATTTTTAAACTATACTATCCCAATCATCTCATAAAAGTTATTTATTTTGAAGCTTCCTTGATACTTTTTTGATAACGACTAATTTACATTTGTTAGCCGATAATATTTATGACTTTCTTCAAAGATTCTCCTGCCTCGCATCCTGCAAGCATTCCTCAGTACTGCAGCCGACTACAGCTTCTACAAGTGGACGGGTGGCCGCAAGTGGGCACTCTTCCTGATCCTAACCTCCTGGTTCTGGTTCTACACGTCCAGTAGGACTCTGCTGCAAACATTGGAGACTGCGCTAGTTGCTATTGCACTGTCAGTGTTCCCCTTCAAGGATGGGAAGCTGGCATATTATCAACAAGGTAATAATAAAGAATGCTTTATCTTTTTATTTCATATAATTTAAACCTTTCGCGTGTTTAAGTTACACAGTTAGACATAAGAACAAAAAAAATTAAGTTGAACAGTTACACTTAAGGAATTGGTCAGGATTGATCTTGATTGGACTGGATTTGAAGCATTTTTTTCTTACGTCGAACTGTTTTATTAAAGGCAAGCGAAAAGGTTAAAGCCTGTGTAGTACCTACTTCATTATATCATACTGATAATTGAGGCTGTACCTACATTTTTTTAGGCCTCCATAAGATCCTATGAGCTGGGCAAAGGCCTCTCCTTCCATCTTCCAATATACCTGTAGCTATTCCTTCCCACAGCTGAATACTTTAATCTATTATAATAGCATATAAAGCAAGATGTGTAGGACAGTTGTGGGCGAAAGCTAGATACTGTTTTCCTGTTATGACATCACTATGTTTACATACTATATTATTATGTACTACAACTAAAACTAGAAACATCAATATATTTTCCTTAAAGCGACTACAAGCACACAGATCTATTTACTGCAGATTTACGTTTTATGCCCATTTCTTAAAATATATTTATTTATAGAAAATTATTAAGCCACAGATAAGTCAATCATTAGTATTATTAGTATTAGCCCACTAACGCACTAGCGGTTAACCGCGGGAGCGGGTAGCCGCATTTCCAGTTTAATATGCAACCGCTTGTGATTGTACGCACTTAACCGCCAAGCGGTTGCATATTAGAACTGGACCGCGCGGCTACCCGCCCCCGCGGTTAACCGCTAGTGCGTAAGAGGGCTTAGTGTTTCCGAAAAAAGAAAGAATCTATTTAATTTTATAACCCTATTCATTTAATTACAAAGAAAAAGGCAAGGAAAAATTCAAATTGTTTAATAAAAGGAGTAACTAAAGTAACATATCTCCCCAGAAAACCCTCAGTGGATATGGCTGGCAGTGCTATGCGTGTTCTTGCGGCCAACGTCAGCACCGCTGTGGATTGTGCTCGGTGCCTACAACCTGTTCACCACCAACCAAGGACGACTGAAGCTCCTCGTCCGCACCTATGTGCCCATTGCGTAAGTTCACTTTCTACTTTATATTTTGACTGCAAGGTTGCAGGTTCGAACACAGGCAAGTACCAATGTGGCTTTTTCATAGATACCCATACCCTTTCCGTTATCAGAAGTGGGATATGGCGGGCGGTCGTTTCTTTGTACTTTCTTTATTATTCTAAGACAATTCTGACAAAACTGAAAACATCGCGAGGATACCTGGATTCCAAAATTTACAAAATTGATTCATACTGATGATACCTATTTTGTCTCTTATAATTTTTCTTACCCTAAGCTGTGCTACTGCTGGACCTTTATAGGCTTCTCTTACTTATTGTAGGAATATTTTATAATCTTCATTTCCACATTAGTGATTTAGTTTATTTAAGTTACTTTAGCAATATTTAATTTGTTAATCCGATGTGATTGCACCTATACTATTAATATGCACCCTTTGGGTATGTTACGGAGATTCCTTTTATGTACACTACCACCTGTTATTTTTTTGTTATACCTGTAACAACATTTAATAAATATTCTATTATTAATAATATTCCGGGACATCTCACACACGGTTATTGATCCCAAGCTAAGCAGACCTTGTGTTATGGTCACCAGACAACTGATAAACATACATACATATTATAGATAAATTACACCCAGACCAGGACAAATGATCGTGCTCATCACACAAACATTTGTTTTGAGTGGTCAGGGTCCCTATCCACTAGACCAACAGGCCCGTCGATTATTTTACGAAATGAGTAAATATTTGCCGCATTATTGTATTGTTATAGTTTGATCGCCGGTGGAGCCCTGATAGCGTTGGACTCGTACTACTACGGCCGCCTTATAGTAACGCCCTGGGAGTTCTTCAGGTTTAACGTTATACACGACATCGCCTCTTTCTACGGACAACACCCTTGGTTAGTACTACTCCTTATATTTCTAGATAATATTCTAGTCAAAACTATAAATTATAATTAAGTTTATGCATGTTTATTATTGGTTACGAAAAATATAAAAAACCCGATATTATGGTTTAGACATGAAACTAAAATGGTAATGCATCATAACCCACAGCCTCCCCCAAAGCTCCTTAAACAAATATAAAGTTCTTTATAAATAACATGTTTGTTAATTTTCCTAATATTTTGTGTATGAAATAGTGCGTAAATAAATATTAGGCTAAAAAATATATACAATAAATTGTATTGTTCGTAACAACATTGTTCTGAGTACTAAGTATACTATACTAGTATACTAAAATGAAACATAAAATTATTAGTATTTAACACAGTTATAACAGTAACATATATGTGAACAGGCACTGGTACTTGTCGCAAGGCATACCGGCAGTGTTGGGCATCAACCTGTTGCCGGTGCTGTGGGCCGTCGGCAAGGTCGCGCGGCAACCCAAGGAGAACAAGGTCGGGACTCTGCTGCTGGCTGCCGTCGCTTTATACGTCGCTGTGTACAGGTACGTTATACAAGGTGTTAAGAAACCCCTGACCACCCGAAAAGGTGATATAGGTTTCACATTCAACCCAAATAAAATATTAGATTTGGAATATTTATAATGTTCTCTATAATAATGAACTTTGAAATAACGATGTTTATGTTCCGGGACAGCTCACACCCGGTTGTCTGATCCCAAGCTAAGTAGAGCTTGTGTTATGGTAACCAGACAACTGATAAACATACTTATAAATTTTGAAATACATACATACTATAGATAAATTACACCCAGACACCGAACAAATGATCGTGCTCATCACACAAACATTTGTCCCGGGTGGGAGTCGAACCCACGACTTCCGGTATAGCAGTCAGGGTCTCTAACTAAGGCCCGTTTGACACGAAATTCCCTAAATTTCAGATTAAAGCAATAATTACAACACAATATTCGTCGGTATTATTGCGCGGCCTTTTTTTGATAATTTGGCTGCACCTGTGACTCTCACACTCGCATATTGAGTGATGCTGTAACTGTAACTGGCCTTTGCCCTGCATCACATTTTATTTTCTTTTCTCAGCCATTTCTGTCCCAGTCTTGGGCTAAGAACTCACCACCCTCCTTCCATACATAAAGTAACAAGAGGCACATAGTTAAAGTAAAAAAGGAACCAACCAACAGTAGACATGAGCATTAAGTATGAATTTCAGCTTGAGACCTCCAAGATTCCTGAAAGAAAGGGTCTTGTCAGATGGACAAAGTGATTCTATTAGTACCTTTGAGGTATGGAACCTAAAAATATCAACATTCAGATCAACCTTCTTTTCAGAATGACAAACTGTGGCAAGGAACTTGAATTATGGTCTAACTAGTGTTCGCCTATGGCTGTGCTCAAATGCCAGTTATAACGGCAAAATGTAGTCTTTGTCCTTTCTTGGTGTTCAACCAATAAGTCCTCATCAAAATCTGTTGTGTGTTTAGCCGTTTAATAGTAATAGACAGATAGAAGACAGAACATTTAAACTTGTCAATGTGTGTGATTTTGGTCGCGAAGGGAAACTACAGAGCAAATCAGTGCAATAAGGTTTCCCTTTTTAACCTTACTTGCACTACCCCAATTTCTAGCCATTTCCTTAGCAATTATTAGTCAGTTTCTGATTGTAATTTCGTTTTCATGTTTTGATAGCTACTTATATGCTAATACTTTTGTTACAATAATATAATTCACGGGAATAAGCGCGTACATGCATAAATACCTCTTTTTGGGGCTTGACGTTTCGTCCGGGTTACACCGGCCGTGGTCGCAAGTAGACTGAGCAGTCTGCTTGCGACCACGGCCGGTGTAACATGCAGCGCGATAGTTTAAAAGTTAACACATTTGTTACAGTTTCATCCCGCACAAGGAGTTCAGATTCATGCTGCCACTCTTACCGATCTTCATGTACTTGGCTCAAGACGTCATCGTGCCGTGGAGCAGAAAAGCTAAGAAGTATGTTATACTTTATATTATATTTAAATAATTGAACGATCAGTGTATCTAACTGAAGTTTCCCAATAGAAAATTGTTACATTTTCACTTATTATACATAGGACTAATCTTGAACAAATTCATAAAAGAGTAATGTAGAAACGGTTCACTAACTTTAAGAAAATAATACATACCTGTACTAGCCCTCGATTTTAAACTGACTAGTAAGTAGTGTTTGAATATGTTTTTTTTTCTGTGTTTTTACTTTAAATCTTCAGATTCTAAGGTAAAAACGTGTATTTTTCAAACCGACTTCAATGTTGTAAAATTATTACATAATGTCCCTATGTCTGTACTACCACTGTGGTACCACGACGAAAGTCGGTTTTTACTAATGTAATCAAGTATAGCGAATAAGCATTGCCATACAACGTGGCAATGCTGTCAGCCTCTTGTGTACACTCCCAGTCGACAGCGACGTGGATGAATTTTTTGGTGTCTTGTTTTAGTTCTTAGTTTTATTTAGTTAATAATTCTTCTAATTTCTTGTGTAGACTTAGACATATTGTAAATATGGTAGCGCAGTTAACAAAGCAACACTACTATCCACCAGATGGCAGCTGTACTTAGTAGCGGGGTCCATCTTGGTCGGCAACGCCGTGCCCGCGTTATACTTCGGGCAGGTGCACCAGGCGGGCACGCTGCAGGTCATGCCGCTGCTGCGGGCCGCCGCCACCAACACCAGCTCCATCACCTTCCTCATGCCGTGCCACTCCACGCCGCTATACAGGTCACTACTAACTTGTGTCACATGTGAACCCAGACAGATAGACCGACTCGTCAAACAGTCCTTGAAATAAAACTACTTTAAGGCCTCGTTTACGGAGACGCGGGGCGTCGCGCATTGCGATGAGCGGCGCGGTCTGCACTGAATTCAAATATATGGAGTTGTATGAGTGCGTTTACGGAGAAGCGATTTTATACGCGTTTGTTTGAAATAGGGCGATTTTTGCGGCCTACCCCGCGGGTTGCACCGACGCGTCCTACGCGGTGTTTATCGCGGCGGCGCACGCAGCGGCAACTATCGATGAAGCTATGCCGCTATAAAACAATAGAACTAGTCAATTTGATCGAGGCGAGCGTGCACCGCCACTCTTCCCGCCTCGCTTCTCTATGAACAACGTCTCAAATTGATGTTGAAACAACTTTTAATTCATTTTAATATGAAACATCTCTTACACAGCGAGCAATACGGTTTTACTAAAGGACGTTCAACTACGGACGCTGGTGTAGCTTTACTAAAGCATGTTTATAGTGCCTGGGAGAGCTCGCAGAACGCAATTGGGGTGTTCTGTGACCTTTCCAAGGCATTTGATTGCGTTCATCATGGTACTCTTATTCGCAAACTCGAGCATTACGGAATTAGGAATAGAGCACTTAATTTAATTAACTCTTATTTATGTGATCGACTACAATGCGTCGATGTCAATGGTGATAGGTCAACCGGACTACCAGTGAAGCTAGGTGTGCCCCAGGGGTCAATATTAGGTCCATTTTTGTTCTTAGTTTATATTAATGACCTACCGTTCTTTTTAAAAGGCATATGTGACGTCGTGCTGTTTGCAGATGACACCTCTTTAATTTTTAAAGTAGATAGGAATAGACACGAATTTAATGAGATAAATGCTGCACTTGTTAAGGTTATGCATTGGTTCTCATCTAATAACTTAGTTTTAAACGCGAAGAAGACCAAATGCGTTAAATTTTCCATGCCTAACGTAAAAAATCTTGGCCCTAATATAATTATTAATAATGAAGTGCTAGACACCGTAGAATCAACAGTGTTTCTGGGAATAACTCTAGATAGTAAACTTTTATGGTCGGCACATATCTCGTGCCTCGCGAGTAAGCTTAGTTCCGCTGCTTACGCCGTTAGGAAGGTAAGACAGATCACTGATGTGGACACAGCTCGTCTCGTTTACTTTAGCTACTTCCACAGCATCATGTCCTATGGCATATTGCTGTGGGGTAAAGCGGCGGATTTAGAAACCATTTTTATTTTACAAAAGCGAGCTGTTAGATCCATTTACCAGCTAGGTTCTCGAGTTACTCTTAGGGAGCGATTTAAGGAGATAGGTATTTTAACTGTAGCGTCTCAATTCATTTTTGCAAATATATTATTTATAAGACAAAATATTCACTTATATGCCAAGAACAGTGACATCCATAGTATAAATACGAGAAATAGGCATAAGTTATGTTCTAGATCACATCGCCTGCATAGGGTACACAATTCATTTGTGGGGCTTGGTATTCGTTTTTACAATAAAATTCCTATTAGTTTGTTAGAGTTGCCCTTTAACTCCTTTAAATGCACAATTAAAAATAAGCTATGTTTAAAAGCTTACTACTCAATTAATGATTATTTAAATGATAAACATTGTTGGTCGCCGTGATAGACACAAGACGGTTCTGTATGGATTTATAACAGTTTTATTCATCCTTATGTTGATAGGCATACATTTCGTATGTAACATTTGTTACCTATTTTTATTTTATTGTTAGTACGATTATACAAATGTAGGTATGGTGTACCTACAAATGTCCAATGAACGATATTTGTTCGGTATTTTTTTTATGTATAATTATATTAATTATAGAATTTAATTATGTATCCACTCATTTTTTTTTGTGATAAGGGACAGTGCAGTAAATCAGTATTTGAGGATTTCCTTTTTTGCTTTATATTTGTTTAAGCCGGCAACAGTTTCGTCATGCTCCCTTAGTTGTCACTGCCTGCGGTGGCGTTTTGGGTCGGGTCTCCTCCTTCCCTCTAATATGGCGAGGGAGGGGATGGCTGACCCTTGCGTCATACTCGTGAACGGGTGCTGCTTGCGGTGACTGGTCGTTCTGTTGACCTTGGATAAGATCAGTGTCTGAACTTTTATATTATATATATTATACTTTTATATTTCTTAGTACCTCAAACACTTGTTTATCTGGCGCGGTCCCTTAATTATATGCAGTATTATTGTAAAGGCAGCGTGCTACTGGGGAGTTTGTTGCGCCGTTTCTTCTCCTCGGCCGAAGCACTTAGGAAGCGGTGAAGGGTGGGCGATTTAGGGTCGGTTCATCTCTGGCGGGAGGCGCGTCGCGTATTGTCGGTCGCTTGGCGCTGGGGCGGGCGGATGCGTGGTGGGGCGTTCAGCCTTTCACACTCAACTGATGTTGCGTTAGCGCGTCAGGTGTGGGGGTTGGATGTCTCATTGCGTGTTTGTTTGTTCTGGCGTCGCGCGGCTGGTGGTGCGTGGTGCGCTTCCGCCGGATATGAACCGACCCTTAGGGTGCTGTCTATTTTTGTTTGTATTGTTTGACGTTCGATAAGTGCTACTGTGTAGCCTATATTGAATAAAGAATTTTTGAATTGAATTGAATTGAATTTGAATTGAATCGTCGTATATTGCTATAAGTTTCTGTTTACGCGTGCGATGATGCGTGCCGCTTCACGCGCCGCCCCACCGTAAACAAAAAAAACGTCCGACGCGCCGCGAGACGCCACGCCACACGCGACGCCAGACGCCTCGCGTCTCCGTAAATGAGGCCTTACGCTGTTAAAATTTAGGTTTAAAGTTCCAAAGTAACTGCTTCAATAGCACTGAGTGCACGTCATTCTATTGCAGTGCAATCGACTGTGCGAATCGAAATCGCATAGTCGATTCGAATAATTCGAAAGTTCGAATCGAATCGAGTAAGAGGTTCCAAAGTTTTGCCACCTGCATATGTTGTATTTCTATGTAAACATTCGCGTAAACCTCAGAAATCAATATTAGGAAACCCCATTAACATGTACATTGTGTCACAGCCACTTGCACCTAAACATAACGACGCGCTTCTTGTCGTGCGAGCCGCCGCTGAACAAGACAGGCGAGACGTACGAAGCGGCGGCGTTCTTCAACAACCCGCAGCGCTGGTGGCGCGCCGAGCTCGCCCGCCGCCAGCCGCCCGCGCTGCTCGTGCTCTACGACCGCCTGCGCGGCCGGCTGGACGCCGTGCTCAGCGGGTACACGCTGCTGCACGAGATACCACACACACAGGTATTATACCCGGCAACAACCCGCAGCGCTGGTGGCGCGCCGAGCTCGCCCGCCGCCAGCCGCCCGCGCTGCTCGTGCTCTACGACCGCCTGCGCGGCCGGCTGGACGCCGTGCTCAGCGGGTACACGCTGCTGCACGAGATACCACACACACAGGTATTATACCCGGCAACAACCCGCAGCGCTGGTGGCGCGCCGAGCTCGCCCGCCGCCAGCCGCCCGCGCTGCTCGTGCTCTACGACCGCCTGCGCGGCCGGCTGGACGCCGTGCTCAGCGGGTACACGCTGCTGCACGAGATACCACACACACAGGTATTATACCCGGCAACAACCCGCAGCGCTGGTGGCGCGCCGAGCTCGCCCGCCGCCAGCCGCCCGCGCTGCTCGTGCTCTACGACCGCCTGCGCGGCCGGCTGGACGCCGTGCTCAGCGGGTACACGCTGCTGCACGAGATACCACACACACAGGTATTATACCCGGCAACAACCCGCAGCGCTGGTGGCGCGCCGAGCTCGCCCGCCGCCAGCCGCCCGCGCTGCTCGTGCTCTACGACCGCCTGCGCGGCCGGCTGGACGCCGTGCTCAGCGGGTACACGCTGCTGCACGAGATACCACACACACAGGTATTATACCCGGCAACAACCCGCAGCGCTGGTGGCGCGCCGAGCTCGCCCGCCGCCAGCCGCCCGCGCTGCTCGTGCTCTACGACCGCCTGCGCGGCCGGCTGGACGCCGTGCTCAGCGGGTACACGCTGCTGCACGAGATACCACACACACAGGTATTATACCCGGCAACAACCCGCAGCGCTGGTGGCGCGCCGAGCTCGCCCGCCGCCAGCCGCCCGCGCTGCTCGTGCTCTACGACCGCCTGCGCGGCCGGCTGGACGCCGTGCTCAGCGGGTACACGCTGCTGCACGAGATACCACACACACAGGTATTATACCCGGCAACAACCCGCAGCGCTGGTGGCGCGCCGAGCTCGCCCGCCGCCAGCCGCCCGCGCTGCTCGTGCTCTACGACCGCCTGCGCGGCCGGCTGGACGCCGTGCTCAGCGGGTACACGCTGCTGCACGAGATACCACACACACAGGTATTATACCCGGCAACAACCCGCAGCGCTGGTGGCGCGCCGAGCTCGCCCGCCGCCAGCCGCCCGCGCTGCTCGTGCTCTACGACCGCCTGCGCGGCCGGCTGGACGCCGTGCTCAGCGGGTACACGCTGCTGCACGAGATACCACACACACAGGTATTATACCCGGCAACAACCCGCAGCGCTGGTGGCGCGCCGAGCTCGCCCGCCGCCAGCCGCCCGCGCTGCTCAGCGGGTAAACGCTGCTGCACGAGATACCACACACACAGGTACACACTAAAGAAAAAATCACTTTTATCAACCTTTTAGTTGTCTCGATACTGATGCTGGGTGAAGGTGATCCGATTTGCTCCAGGATCTTCTGTCTGTTCTATCCAAAAAAAACCGATCGATTGTAACACAAGCCAGCGTTTTTTAGCCTACCCCTGTTTAACCGACTCTCATAAAGGAGGTAGTCAATTCGAATGTCATAAACTTCTTCTTCTTATCCGGTACGCTCTTAACAGAGCGGTCGTGATCGCTATGTGCTCGTGTCGGAATAGGCAGATGTGCTGCGCTTCACGACGTTTCGCCACCGCTGCCTGTTAGATGTCATCCTGCTGCACTCGTTAATGGAACCTCCAATGGCAGACTTGATTTGGTCGGTCCAACGCATAGGAGACCTTCCGCGCGGTCTAGTGCCTTCTATTTTCCCTTGGACGACAAGGCGTTCTATGGACTGATTGTCACGCCGGCAAACATGACCGAAGAATGTCAGGATACGAGACTGTACTATAGAAAATAGACTCTGCTTGATACCGAGTTCTTGAAGTATCGAGACGTTCGTGCGAAACTCGGTCCACGGAACTCCAAGCATTTTTCTCCAGCACCACATTCATAAACTTATGTCATGAGAAATCGTCTGTATGATTCTTAGTACGTCACCGTTAAAACTGTAATTTTTGTGTTTTACACGATCATGTGCTGAGGGCATATCTAAAAATACCTAGACGTTAGTTATAAAAACAATGCAATACTTAAGAAGTGGTATTATTATAGTAATTTGTGTTTTTTACAGTTCCCTGAAGGTGAAGTAGGTGAAAACGTGTTGGTGTACCAAAAATCGCAGAGTGCTCCTAAACCACAGGTCGACGAAGTGGTCTAACGATCGACGAAACTACGACGTGTTCATGTAGTGAACCTAAGCGACGTGAACTCGACCAAACACGCGATTATGGAACTTATTGAAACGGAGTAAGACTCATAATAGTGTTGGTCGGTAAGCATACACTTTTATGTACCAAATAGAAATACTTTTTATATAGTGCCAAGACTTGTAGTATAAAACTACTTCAAGAAACTTTCTACTATATGTTAGACAGTTTTTATTTTGATATCTTGCTTGTATGCTAAGATGAATTTGCACGGCAATGGGTATGTTAGAATACTGAGACTGCAAGCCAATCTTTAATTAATTTGTGAAAAACAACCCACAAGATGTATATAAAAGTGTATGCTTATATCTCACAGATGCTATATAAAACATTTTCATTATGCTATTATAGCATACATTCGATTATTTAACGATATCTTCGTTTAATTTAATGAATCAATCATTATTTGGTTATAGTTAATTGGCTTTCGGTATTAAATAAATTTTAATTAATAATTATAATTGACCCATGGGAATGTTATCCCATGACAATGTGTTCGAAATATTAAAATAAATATACAATTCTAATGTGTTTTATACGAAAGAATATTTTTTCAATGACATACAAAACGATTATCTCAAATTTGACCTCGTAATAATATTCTGTAATTATTCATTATTAATAAAACTGCATTTTCTAGTGAAATACATAGAATTAGAATCAGAAAATAATCTATTAAAGATTTTTGACCAATTTTATCAGCGATATGACTACAAAGTACCCTTTACCTGCTGCTGTTTAGTTTGTTATTAACTATATTTTATGTTGTGTACTAGAACCACATTTCATTTGTTTGCGCAAAAAGCCGAATGTTAATATCAATAAAATATAGATCTTGTTGCTTATATACGTGTAACAAAGCTTATTGCTGCTAACTTATAACTGCGGTACTACTATACCAACACTGTCCAATTTTCTTACGACTGAATTTTTCCAAAACCAGATTATCTTATCCAAGGAATATTTTAATGTTTTTGAAATTTAATTATACCAAACTTGAATTTTAACCTAGAATGAAAATGATCTATGGAAAAATGGGCCCTTAGTTATTTTTTTAATATTTTGTCGTCATATCGCCCTTAAGGGTAATTTATACACTTGTTACAAAATCGTGCGTGTGTGAGTGATTACCATGTATAGTCCGCTGTCCACTATCCATGACTGAATTTGCAGGATGCAAGTACAAATCGTAAACATTTTGTGTAACTATACGCTTGCCAAAGTTATTGTAACGTAATACTAACATGTTTTGTGCTTAGCCCGACTACAAATATTAATACGGCATGTAATTAAAATAGTTTTTATAAACATAATAGTATGACGATATCGCATACCAGTATATATTTAATATAAAATATGTAATTTTACATCTGTGTAAACTAATTACTGATCGATTTGAAATAACTTAAATATACAAGATAACAAACTGTTGGCAACATCCGTTAATTATTATAATTAGATGTTGCCTTCTTCTATAACAAAAAACCTACTTCTATTATTGACACTTAAGCATTACTACAGAGTATAAATTAATATTTTAAATGTCATATAATATTTTGGGTCGGGCCCATATTTATTTTGTTAGACAGATTTATTTATTCATCTGGCAATTTTAAAAGGAATTTAGCATCCACCGAGAAAACATCATAATAGTTTTAAGAACTCTTTGCTTTGTTCGAGTAATCGTTAAAACAATTGTTTGTTGTGTAATGATAAATAGTTAAGTAAATTAAGTAATAATTTGGATGACTTAAATCATATTTTATTTTAATGCATTTAGTTTTAACCTTTGCTTGAACTTGGCTAACGAGTTAATACATTTTTATTTGAATAATTGGACCTTATTAATTTAATTATTATTTAATAACTATGGATTCGAATTGCAATACATTTTTTAAGATTTCATTTTTAACATAAATGCTATTTAGATTATTTTGTAGTTTAGGGATGCTCAAAATATAAAGACAGCCAAGTATTTTAAGATCTCTTTGTTTTAAATGTTATTCTGTCTGAATTCTTTCTACTTTTAGCGTTTTTTTAACAAAGTCGAACAAAACGATAAAGGAATGCTAGAAATACAAAGAAAATAACAACAATTCATTTCTTTTATTATAAAAGTAATTTCTGTCAAAGTGCTATAAACATATTATGTATGAACTACGGACGATATAAATAGACACGTCTGAGAGAGCTTCGAGATAGAGCGAGACGCAAGTATCCATGATGGTGGGTGCGACAGAGATGGCAATATCGTGTATCTCTTTCCAGACGCGTCTATACATCGAGTATACTGATCATGTAAATAATTGATTTGTGTGGAAGCCAACATTCAAAAGCAATTTGATTCTCGTTATCATGCTGTCTCTATCACTTTTATATGTAAAGTAGAGACAGATAGACATAAATGAACGTCTTAAAGTTGTTGCGTTAGTGTATTCGAGTGTAATCATAAGTTTTGCATTTAGATTTCAGATTTGCAACATTAATGTGCCAAATTAAAATGTCTTATAAATGATAACAAATATTGCCTATATTTGTCCAGGAGTTAAGCTTTTTGTACTACTTTACCGTGGAATATTTAAGAAAAGAAGTTTGCTAATCACAAATATGTATTTGACTTTTTGTACATCAATGAATTGCGTTTTGTTTGTCCTTATCTTGCTATTGAAGACTGAATATTTGAGGCTTCAAATTAAATGTAAAGGTATAATTATATTAGTATAAAGTTTACACTTTAAAAGTTAATAAATTAAATGTCCCACAGAACAGGGTTTTCAATTTTCATATAAAATATTTTTTATATAAATGCTTTCACACAAATCAATATGTATATCTAATTAAGAATTAACAAATTTTGAGCAATAGTTTAGGTAAATAGTTGATTGTTTTTCGTGTTTAAGATCCAAATGTCTTCTATACAGATGTCAAGTGTGAATTTTAAATAAAGATTTTATTTTTAATATACATTTTTTTATTGTTTCTCCTTGTATGAAGTTTTTTATTGAGATATGGTTTACATGTGCTTTTTGTATTTGGTTTTGTGGTATATAGTAGATAGGTAAAACCAAAATTAAAAGATTTCTAAAAAGTAAGAAATGTAAAAAAACCGAACCTTTGAAATTTATATGGTACCAAGTCTGAGTTATTTTATACCATCACGATTACATTTTTTTTTGATCTATCTACATTTGCCAGAATTTTCACGTAACGAATGTACAAAAAGGACATACAGATGAATCGAGAATCTCCTTCTTTTGAAGTCGGTTAAAATACGTGAGGGCTATTTGCGTAACATCTCACAAAGTATACGCTACTGTATTAGTTTCTTAGATTTACGCGAATGTTAAGCCGGAACCCCACCGCTGCGCAGGCTGTGCACGGATGCGTAGCTCACCTCTGTTGCGTGGGCTCATTAGTTCGGCGGCGTCGGCCTCCGTTTCCACTGCCGCGCACAGACACGGATGTGTCGCCCACACAGCTCATAGCTATGCATGGGGTACAGTCACCAGCAAAACTTTGTATACACATGCGAAATTGTAAAACGAATTTAGTGAAATTTTTTGTCGAATCTCTTCTGTCATCTAGCAATCAATGCATACTGACAGATGATACTTAAAAAAAAAAAAGATAAGATTTATTCTTTAAAAAACAAAAATACTTAAAGTAAATACAATAATTTAATATTATAGACAATAGCGCTATTGATCTATAGATAATAGTAACAATATAATTTAGCTATTGTGTAGTAACATCTGTTATACTTATTTGTAATATTAATATCTTATTTATTTTTTAAATTATACTTATCACATCTTAAATGTCTGTATATATACAAGGAATATTAATTGTACCCCTTATTTATAGTTGGTTATTCTTATAATAATTTCTTAACAATATTATTTGTTTACATATTTTTGCTGGAGACTGTACATAGTCGTGGGTCGCCGAGAAATGGCCGACCCACGCAGCTGGGATGCGTCGCACGGCCGTGGGTTGAGCTATGTACCGGCCATTCGAGCTAGCTACGCGTGTGTTTATGACGTCATTTGCTGCGGAGCATGTCCGTGCGCTGCAGTGGAAACGCTCTCATACATTTTGTACTAAAGCGAAGGTTAACACACGTGCACAGCCTCTCCGTGCGCCGCTGTGGGTTTCCGGCTTTAGACTTAAATAAAACTACTTTTTAGGTATTTTTTATTTACCCAAGAGCAGTGCTGCAAGAAATCAAGACACGGTGAGCTCACATTGCGTATGTCAGAACTCAATAATTAATTAACATATGAAGGTAGAACGAGCAACATCTACTGTCAAGACGAACGCCATCTCAGTCTGCCCGTGACCATGATACCTGCAAATGTGTCGAAACGTTAGGACGTAAAATCAAAATAAACCGCGAGAAAATCCGTACAAAAGTAGTTTTATTTCAATATACGCTACTGTTCCTAAGTACGAGTATCATTTGACCTAGTATGTAAGTAATTCATTATTTCCACATTAGATACGGTGTCTAGATAACTAACTTGGACACTACAACTAGATAACTATACAATTGAGTTATTTCCCTACTTAGTGCTGGTTTACACGAGCGAAATGTTTTTAATAACTTTAATTTAGATTTGCTCATGTGTAATTAATTATTTATTAATACTTAACACTATGAATGTGAAAGTAACTCGTTTGTCTGTTATGTTTTCACAGCAAAACAACTTTACCGATTTTGATGAGACTGCGTAAGGTAACCTATCCAGGTCCAAGGGCCATAACACATATGTCCTTTACATATGTGTTATGGCCCAATAATGACAGGCGTGCGGAGTCTAGGTAGTCTAGGCGAGTCTAGCTTCTATATGGGCACTCACGCATCACTAAGTTAAAACAACTAACTACCTAACTACTAACTAATTAACCGACTTAAAAAAAGAAGGATCTCAGTTTGACCTGTATGAATGTATGTATGTTTGTCCGCGATTATCCCGCGTTTGGCTGAACCGATTTATATGCGGTTTTCAGAAAATAATTTATGAGATCAAAGAGAAAGTTTTAGTATTTATTATATCGTCTAAGCAACAGTTAAGATAATTTATTTATGGTTTATACCTTTCCGACCTATATAATTCTGAAACTAAGTTACTATAAAGGCAGGTGCCTAGGTATACGGGTTGTATATAAAATTGGTATTTCAACTGATAGATTTCATGTCCTTCAGAGGAAGGTCACATAAGACCTATTAGAAGTAAGATAACACAAATCCAGGGTTTCCCTACACATGTGTTACTATTCTTATCATAAATATTAAAGTATCTACACGATTTCCTTACTTCAACCCACTTTGATTACTCGGTCAGAGGTTATAGATAAGTCAATTAAAACAGTCACTGCACAAAAAAATCTAAAATAATAATTACTTAACCATGTTTTAGTTCTCCGTAAATAAACCAAAAAATGTTAGGAGTAAGGTGTTTGGTATTTTTGCTTTGTGTGATTCTTATTCGAGTTGAGTGCAGGTTAAATAGAAGGTATAAAAGGGACAAGGACGATGGGAAAAGTAGTCTGGCTTTCGTTTTTGATGTGACAGGCTCTATGTATAATGATTTGAAGCAATTACGGGAAGGAGCGGAAATGATATTAAATACGGCGTTGAAGGAAAGTAATGTGATCGCTGACTTTGTGTTCGTGCCGTTCCATGACCCTGGTATGTGTTTTTGTGGATATCATGTGGATAATATAATGTGTTGTTTATAATTTTTGGTGCATGTTTTATTAATATAATCCTATTTCAAAGTTTCCATAAAACCTAAACTTCCCCTCGCAGAGGAATAAACACCATGTGGAATAACTTAAAACTTGTCCTTATTTTGTATACAGTCGGTGTTAGTGTTCCAGGGCCTATTGGATAAAGGCCTTGAAGTTCTCCCCAACTAAAAATAATAGTCCTCAATTCACGATTACAATCAATAAGACACTGCTTTCAATGTATAATAATAATAATACAGCCTATAAACGTCCCACTGCTGAGCACAGGCCTCTTCCCATATAGGGAAGGCACGAGCATTGATCACCGCGCTTGCTCTCTGCGGATTGGCGATTACAGATCCCAAATTTTGGATTCAATGTAACTGATATAATTGATCATGGTTTCTCTCCAAAACATTGAAATAGAAACCAGAATAAGCACTGGTCTCTCATCTTCTAACCATTGCCTTTCAGCCGTCGGCCCAGTAACTGTTACACGCAGAAAGAACATTTTCAAAAATGCATTGAACAGGGTCCAGGTACAGGGCGGTGGCGATTGTCCGGAGATGTCTCTTACTGGTATACATGCAGCTTTGAATGCAAGCCGGCCGAAGTCTTTTATATATGTGTTCACGGATGCGACTGCTGCAGACCACGCTATTGTGAACAAAGTCCTCGATGCGATTCAAAGGAAACAGAGTCAGGTGAATTTGTTTTAGAAGTTATTTATAATAAGCAAGAGCCAAAGCCTGTTAAGTTTCTGGTAAATTATAGACCGAAATGATTTTACGATTTTAAGCAAAAAAATAATCTAGTGATTTGCACAAGAAAAAACTAAGTAGCTAGGTACCTTTATTGGAGGGGTTCCTTATTTCGTGGTTTGAACAAAAAATATTACTTTAATGTAGATTTTGTGATGGTTACGGACTTTAATTATAAATACATACTCAACAAGCTTTAGAAAGATTAAATATCTCTTCACTTTTTCTTGTTAAGGGCCATATTCAGCATCAGGGCTCCCATTGGCCCAAGGATAACGAACAGTGGTTCGAAAAGCATTAAGATTCACGCTAATTATATCCTATTTGGTACTATTTAAGCTATAATTTCCAGGTAGTGTTCATACTGACTGGTCATTGTAACGACTGGGACCGGCCATCTTACAAGGTGTACCGGCAAGTCGCGGCCGCTAGCTCTGGACAAATATTTAATTTGAATAAAGAAAATGTACATAAAGTAAGTACCTACTTAAATCGTTCCTTTCATCAATTGCTTTTATTTTTAATCCACAATTAAATCTAATATAAGAACAAACTCTAACTATACTAAAATTAAAACTTACATAAATAAAAACTAATAAGCTTCAAATAACTCATCGTCATCCTTGTCAATGGCGGGAAACGTGCCCAGAAGGCTGGCAGCATTGCCACGTTGAATGGCTATGCCGATTCTCTCTGCAAGGAACAAACCAGCCACTGATCACGAGTAGAGTCTACCAAACGGTTTGCTTTTGAATTTAAATTATGTCAGTAAGCTACGACATAAAAAGTACTCGTAGACAGCATCGATAGGTTTTGTTTTTGTCCTTAACGTATTTAGTTATAAATAAATATTTGGATTTCAGATGCTAGAGTTTGTCAAAAACTCTATAAAAGGAAGGATGGTAAACCTTGCTTCCGTGTCCAATCCAGCAGGCTATAACTTCACACAAGAGGTAATATATTACATTCATTAGTTGTAATTGAAATCATAATTTAAGTAGATGGATAGTATTCTATTCTGACGTAGCATATTTTTGAAAGGATCAATCTAATCGATAAGGATATAAAAAACTTCTAGATGTTATTTTTAATAAAAATGATTGAAAAGCGTAATGATCTTCGTCCCTTCTCTATAGAGGTATACGGTTTGTGCCCAGCAGTGCGAGATTTACAAGCTGGTATCAATTAGTATTTATTTGGGGCCTTTTGGTCTAGTGGTTAGTGACCCTGACAGCTATACTTTAGGTCGTGGATTCGATTCCCACCCAGGAAAAATGTTGTGTGATTAAATCATTATTTTGTTCTGTGTCTGGGTGAAATTTACTTATAATATGTATGCATTTAGAAATATATGAGTATGTTTATCAGTTGTCTGGTTACCATAACACAAGCTATGCTTAGCTTGGGATCAGATAACCGTGAGTGAGTTGTCTTCAGATATAATTATAATTTCTCAGATCCCAGTGGACAGTACTCTTGGTGAGGTAACAGTGTCGGTATCTGGAGCCAAGCCGAAGATCACGGTGGTTGACCCGAAGGGCGAGCAACTCACGGGCCCGCCGAAACTTATCACTACTTTAGACCTGTCCGAGATTATGGTAAGAAACTCCGTAAAATCCTTCTACGAATAATGTTTTTGAAACACTGTTTAAATTAATAACTTTTAAACCATCGCGCTGCATGTTTATAGTATTATTATAGAACGGGGATTAGCGCGTACATGCATAAATACCTTTAGGGCTTGACATTTCGACCGGGTTCCACCGGCCGTGGTCGCAAGCAGACTGTTTAAATTATGATCGTAAGCATAAGATAACTACAAATTAAAAATTAAAGGAACCAGTGATCATTTTAAAAATAGTAAACAGATCTTTATTACTCATAGCTAAGAACCATCCTGATTACGTCGCCTTTCAAACAAAAATTTGTAACATAATTGGTCCATTCGTAAGCTACAGTAATTCCTTAGGAACTGTTCTACGATGCCACAGACCGATACGTCAAACTTAAAACACTCCATTTGCGAGTGAAGAAAAGTTGGGTTGAGTACCCTGACATATCTGTGATCTGATAGATTGTGTGAAAGATGACATGAGAAAATAAAGAAGTTAATGCTGAGATGACAAGTTGTAGAGATGAATAGAAGCTGAATATGCATTGCACCGACCCCAAATAACTGAAAGAAAGAAGAAGAAAAAACAAACATTTATTGGCCATGGTATGACGCATAATTTAAATAGACACAGGAACAACAAAAACAAAAAAAAATATAAGATAAATATGCGTCATAAGCAATCGAAATGGCCCACCGCTCAGCATATGCAGCGATGCTATGTGACGGAGAGACAGTGTCGCGGCGCTGATTTTCAGCGATTAGGAACAGGGTAGAGATATGATGATGTCAGGTAACTCAGAAATGAATTTCAGATAGTGAAGGTGATGCAGCCGGAGCCGGGGAACTGGACGATCACGGTCGGCAGCGAGGAGGACTACTCCGTGAAGGTCGTGGGCCTGTCCAACCTCACCTTCACGCACGGCTTCTCAGTCAACGCACCGAAGACTATGAAGGAAACCAGCTATCGACCGTTGAGAGGTAACATTTATTTCCAAAGTACCTAGTACAGAACCATTACAGGCGTCCACAGTCAACTGTTCAAAACAGTTTTGTGGACCAATGTATTAACATATAAATCTAATATTTTCTGTATTTAATAATTATAAATAAATAAAAATAATAGTAATTGCGAATACGACGCCCTAGGATTTTTTTAAAACTAGCTGATTCGGCCAACTTCGTACTTCCTTACAGTTGATTCTTAATATTATTTATTTTTCTCCTCGTAATAACCATCGTCAGAATTCAAGAAATATTATAAAACTACACTCAGAGGCACAATTAACCGGCCACTTCAACATTCTGCTATATCTTCGTTATATCATTGTGGGATGATTTTATTTCTTGAAAGTTTTATAGTTTAATTCATTTTTTATAATAGACAAAAAAAACAAGTTTGCTATTGCTTTATTTTTTAACAATCTACAATGTTTGAGATCATCGATCAATGAACCAAAGAATTTGAATTTACAAGAGCAAGATACCAGATACAAGAGCATTTATTTGTTCAAATCATGAGTTAAAATACACAGGGGATTCAAGATGTTACATTATGTAATAAAGTCCGGTCATGTTTTGCCTTTTCGGCGTACAAATATGGCTTAATCTAACTTATATACTAATATACTATAATAGACTATAACAAAAGTAACAATAATTATATATGTATCATTGTCATATATGTTTAATTTTCAATATCTCTATTTAAGGTACATACAATCACCTGATGGTGGCTATAAGCCAGCAGAACGCGTCAGTGGGCATCCAGTACGCCGAGGTGCTCACTCTGGACGGAAGGACGCTGTTCGAGCTGCCCCTCAAGCTAATTGATGAAGACAACCGCATATACTTGGCGGAACCCTTCATACCGCCCGATGAATTCTTCTATATAGCAGTAAGATTCTGTTTATAAAAGCTTTTTGAAGTGAAAACTTCTATAGCGGCGTTGTACACTATTTTGGTAATGGGTAAAATGTTAATCTTGTGTCAGGACACGTGACTTGATCGAAAATTCGTAAGACGGTTGACATGTTTGTGTACGATATGGCAATAAAAACAATATTGTATTCTGCCATATTAAATGATAGTAGCTACTTTAATACTGGTAATTAAAGCAATTCGTGTAAAATGATTCCCTAACCATTCAAAAATATCAAAAATGCACAACGTTAATATTCAAGTTTTTACTTCTGCCGGCACTCCCGGAGTGCAACCGGTCGTTTTTTATATCAGTGAATGTTTAGGATCTTGAAAAATTGAGATCTGAAATCGCCAGTCCACAAATGAGCATGCGGTTTGATCAATGCTCGTGCCTCCTCTGTATGAAAAGGGGCCTGGGCTAAGATTCAGCTATTTCAGAGTTGCTTGAACTGACTGAAAGACCTGCTAAATTAAACTAATTTGAACTAATTGGCAAATTCTGCAAATTGTCATTACGATCATTAATTGGTAATTACGATAAATCTCTACGACAGTTCAATGAAATTGTAATGTAGGCTATCTGAATACGAAAATTAAGCTCAATGGTAAGTACACTGACCGAACATTTACCTTATTTTCAGATTAACGGCCGCGATGAAAATAATCAGGAGTTGCGCAGAATAGGATCGACTGCGATTCAAGCTCAGTTGCCAGGTAATACAGAGGTCAATGATCTCAGTAATGTAGTTGGTAAAGTTGCAGGTTCGAGTCCAGACTAAGGTTAAAAAGTTTTTTCTATAATATTTTTATATTGCTTGTGCAGACGTTAGTTCTTATAGTAACAAGTAATATTTTTTAATACCTCGGTTGGGTTTTGGTCGGTAATGTAGTTAAGTGCTAAATGTGTTTTTAATTATTGTGGTTATTTCATATATGTCCCTGTCTTTTTTTTTTCAGATGCTCCGTATTTGTCAGCTCCGCGCAAAGTAAGTATAAATACAGTGATATAATTCCAGTGTCCACTTATTTAAGCGAGCGTTAAGAAGCTTAACCCTTTTTACCTACTTACTGCTATTTTTAATAACATACCGATGAATCGTTTTTCCGATAATCGATTGGATTTCGACATAAATTTATGACGATTAAGTCAATACACCATCTCTTTTAACCACCTTCAAAAAGGAGGAGGAATTCAATGTCACTGTATTTTTATTTTTTTATGTTTGTTACCGCATACCTTTTGACTGGGTGAACCGTATTGATGATTCTTTTTTATTTAAAAGCTGGTTATGATATAAGCTGGTGGTTTCCACGTGGTCGAATTCTGACAACGGGAATCATAAAAAATAAAATAATATAAGACTTATTTTAAAGTTGTTTTTTTTTTGAAAAAAACTATCTTCAGACATGATACTGAAATCGGCCGTTAGATCTAGTGTTTATATTTTAGGTAGAGGCACATTCGCACGCCAGAGTAGTCCTGACATGCAACGTGGAAAGCTTGGTGCCTGTGACAGCTATGTGGACCAAGGACTCTTCGCGGATCCAGCAGATATCTAGCTTGTGAGTAACATGCACTCAGGGCCGGGTTTTTACGCCAGATAATTTGTACTAAGAATATTGAAGTGAAAACTTCTTTAGCGGAGTTGTACAGTTTTTTTTGTAATGGGTAAAAAATGCTAATCGCGCTTCAGGACACGTGTCCTAATCGAAAATTCGTAAGACGAACACGTGACCTGATCGAAAATTCGTAAGACGGATGTCATGTTTGTGTACGAAGCTGTAGCGCAATAAATAAATATTGTATTCTACCACATAAATCATACTACTTTTATACTCATCCCTAAAGCAATTCGTGCAAAATTATTCCCTAACCATTCCTAAATCTCAAAAATGCACAACGTTAATATTCAAGTTTTCAGTTCCGCCCGCACTCCTGGAGTCTTTTTTATTTTTTGTCAGTTTTTCAATACAAAATATTTCGGACGTGAATTTTATTTCTGATTTCAAAATTATCTGGTGTAAGAAAAACTGGCTCTTGAGAGAGAACGGGATTGTCTATTTCATGTAAAGTTATTCAATCGAGTTGTCGGACTATTTACCGGACACCCTGCATAAAATTGGTAATGATTTAAGCTTTCTGTGTTAGTCGAACTGGTGACCTTATTATATTACCAAGCGTATAGTATGAAAAGAGGGATGTAATCACGTAACTAGACGAGCTGTGATTATGAATGTGGATGAGTGGAAGACCTGAGAGGAAGACCAAAAAAGAAATGGATGGATTGTGTGAAAGATGATATGAGAAAGAAAGGAGTGAATACTGAGATGACAAGTTGTAGAGATGAATGGAAGCTCAGGGCATTGAGATGTACCAAGCATACAGTTATGTTTCAGACAAACCACGTCTTTGGACTACGTGATCGAGGACATGAGTGAGGGCGACGTCGGCTCGTACCGCTGCGTCGCGCACAACGTCGCCGGCACCACGCAGGCTTACACAGATGTCACTATTATCGGTACTATACAACATTATAAAGTATATTACACTATACCAAAGATCGAGACGTCGGTACCACAATAACTAGGCTGAAATGGAGCTGGGCAGGCCATTTGGCCAAACAAAGTGACGGCAGGGGGACTAGGACGGTGATAGCATCGTTCCTAAAATGTTGGTTGTTGAAAATCAAAATATTGTTATTTCAATTAAACCTTTTCTGGTTCTTAATTACTTAAATCTTTTTGAATACTGGTAGAGTCTGTTTTTGGGGGATCTGTATTGTCCCTTTTCGAAAAACCTTGCAGCACCAAGTCCTACAGTCAAGTCTACATATAGGTGGTAGGATGGACTGCAGCCCTAAATGGAAAGACAAACAAGAAGGGTAAATGGGCCCATGTCCTGCAGTAGAAAGAAATGGATAGGATTAAAGTTTCTTAGGTTTACGAGATTGTTGGACATTTAAATAAAACTACTTTAACGGATTATGTTAGGGGTGTATGTGAGGTGTCGAAACGTCGGTACCGAAAATCTAAAATTAACCGGAACATAAGCCATAAAAAGTAGTTTTATTTAAAAACAACACGTTTACTTTTATTTGTGAACTTTTTTTCCAATAATAACTTTTAGACTATGGCGCTGCATGTTTATAGTAATAATGTTAACTTTAATATATATTTTTTCCAGTTGTACCTCCGCAAGTGACGATAGAACCTGGCGATATAACTGTCGAAGAAGGCTTTAACGTCACAATATCGTGCACAGTTCACAGCGACTCTCTGTTGCTAAGCAACCAACTGTGGTTCAATGGATCGCACGCGGACTACAGTAAGTTTAGTACCAGTAAAAAAGACATTTATTTGGTGTATTACAAAAAAAACTACGGTTTGCACTCCGAGAGTGCTAGAAGTGAAAACTTGAATACTAACGTTGTGCATTTTTGATGTTTTGAAATGCTTGGAGAATAATTTTGCACGAATTGCTTTAATTATCAGTATAAAAGTACTATCATTTCATCATCAATCAGCCAATCATAGTCCACTGCTGGACATAGGCCTCTCCCAATTTGCGCCACTACACCCGGTCCTCCGCCTTCCGCACGATCATTTATGTGGTAGAATACAATATTTATTTATTGCGCTATCGTACACAGACATGACATCCGTCTTACGAATTTTCGATCAGGTCACGTGTCCTGACTCGAGTTTATAATTTTTTACCGTTAACAAAAAAAGTGTACGAAGCCGCTAAAGAAGTTTTCATTAAAAAAAAAAACAATAATCCTGTACAACATGCAATACCAAAAAGGTCGCAAACTCAGCATATGGTATAGAACAACCTACGCTGGTTTTCAGTTGGCATTCAGTGTAGTAGATTGCAGCACTGCTTCAATGGTTACTACGAAAATAAGTAAAAATAATAAATATAAAAAGAATACCTTAATCGCCAACCTAGAAATAATATTTATGTGACTGATAGGAAAGGTAATGGTCCACCATATGCTCCACATGATTTTATGCATTGAGAAGAATTTTAAAATGAATATTCTCAATGCATAAAATGAATATTTTTTTGATATAAACTTTTAAACTATCGCGCTGCATGTTTATAGTAATCTTATAGAACGGGGATTAGCGCGTACATGCATAAATACCTTAAGAGCTTGACGTTTCGACCGGGTTACACCGGCCGTGGTCGCAAGCAGACTGGAGATGCGGTGTCAAGCCCTTAAGGTATTTATGCATGTACGCGCTTATCCCCGTTCTATAAGATTACTATAATATTTTTATGGTTATTCCAAAACTATTAAGACCTCTAAAAATGATAATTATTTTATCTATAGAACTTTTGGATTATTCAGTTTGCATCTCAATATGTACCATTATTTTAACACAACAAGCGTTATTAAACAAGTTTGATTAAAATCAACATGGTGTTGAAGCTAGACAGTATTTCAAATGTATTTTTATTTTACAGCGATAGACATCAATAAAGAGCCGAATATCGACGGACTATATGTTTACAATAAAACTATACAAGTTACAAGGGACAACGTGGGATTTTATTCATGCGTCGCTACAAACAGAGGTATGTAAAAACCTTTAGTTTTCATCTGTACATTAATTATATCCTGAAGTGGACGCACTTCTGCAATCGCTATAATATATGAAAGAAAGAAAGATAAATTATTTATTTGATGAATGTGTATGATTAAATAAGTACAAAAGAACTGCTTACTTATTTAGAATTCTAAAATATCAGCGCAAGAGTTGCTTTTGGTTTGGAACATGAAAATGATATAACAAGAGACCTATGTATTTCAGAAGATCTGGAATTCCTGAACACTAAATTAGATCATTCCAAAAATATTGTGGTTATTATGTGGAGGATTATTTTTAGCAATTTTAAGTTTCATTATTTTATACATTTTTGTAATTAGTCTGTAGGCCTTCTTAAGTAATAAAAAAAATGATTCCCCTTTCAGGTGGAAAAACGAAGCAGTCCACACACATATCAATAAGAATAAAGCCGACGGCACAAATATTAGGCCCACACACACTGCCTAAGCTGATCAATACCGACTTCCAACTGGTTTGCACCGTGGAGAACGCTGCGGAAGTCGTGTGGAGCATGCCTAACGGATCCCAAGTCAGGCGCGAGGTCAATGGGAGCGGGAACGATGTGTTGGTCGTCAGAAATGTCACTGCGGATGGCGCTTGGACGTGTACTGCGGTTAGAGGGCATCTTAAAAGTAAGGACCCAACGATAGCTCTTTGGTAAACTGTTTTAAAATAATGTATAGGCCCCTGAGAGAATGCGTTCCTGATAGGCCGTTGTCAGCAAGAATATTATTAAATGTAAGTTTAGCGTGGCGAAGAAGTCACTACAAATAAATTACTATCAACTATTTGTAAAATTGCAAAAGTCTTCATGTATAACACCATTTTTATTTCCTCATCCAAATCAAAACCAACTGACATGTGTCAGGAACACATTCTTTCAGCAGCTGTGCCAAAATGACTGAAATACTAAGCTAGCAAACTGTACTGCTCAATATTTTTTAAATAAGTAGTACTTAAATTTAGTGTATAAGGCGAGGGAAAGGCCAGGTCAAGAAACCAAAAACCGAACAGCATGTATGAAGGGAATAATGAAAATGGACAAAGCGGAACAAGTGTGGAAAGAAGTGGTCTCTGCCTACCTCTACAAGGGAAAGAGGCGTGATTATATGTATGTACTTTATTCCTTTCTAGGTTCAGATTCCGTGAATATAACAGTGCTAATGAAGCCAGTCGTAAGTATAGTTGGATCGCGGAACATTACCATATTGAACGGCACGGTGATAGAAGTCACGTGCGAGGTGCTCGCCCGCCCGGCCCCCAGGATACTGTGGCACAGGGAGACCGAACAGTTCCTTAATAATACTGTAAGTATTGAATATACTGTTATTAAGTTTTGAGGTTTACGTGAATGTTAGACATTGAAAGATTTTATCGCGGTTTCAGTTTCTTTCATAATTGCGGGAAAACGGGAATTAATTGTCTTGATATGAGTTCCGAGAACTGATTTAGTATGCCTTATTGAACCTAAACTACTGCAAAGCTGCAAAAAGATTCCTTTCTTCAAAGCTTTATGTAGAGCGGGATATACTGTTACTGAAATCCTACATATTAAAATAAATCATTTAATTTCTAGATATCACAGCCAAAACCCAACGTTTACCGAAGTGTGTTAACACTGAACTCGAGCGCAGAGAACGTGCAAGCGACGTACTTCTGCTTCGGAGAGAACTCGGAAGGAATTCACCAGGACAGCTTAACTGTTCATGTTAGAAGGAAGATGTCGCTCCTTAAAGGGTTTCAAGGTAACTAAACGTATACAAAACTGTGGTGTGGCAGCCAAAATTAGAAACCTATGCTAAGCTGGGTGATAGACGATGATACATAGATAACACAACAGTAATTTACGTCTTGATCTTCATTTTGGCTTTAATTCTAGGAGCACGAGCCTCCGAATCAAAGTATTTTCTATGCAAGGGTTACAAAACTTTGGTAGCAAAAAGTAGATATATACACCGAAAAAAAACAGAATATCATATTTTGCGGTTCCGGTCTTTAAATTTTTTATTTGCTTTTCTTCTGTTTACCGAAAAACCTATCTGGTTAGAAAAAACTTCTAGTCATTTAAACTTTCAAAATATTGCGCTGCATGTTTATAATAAAAATGTTTATAAAAAAGACGTTTCGACCGCGTGATACCAGCCGTGATCGCAAGCAGACTCTGTCAGTCAGTCAATCCCCAAAAAAGGTATTTATGCATGTACGCGCTTATTCCCGTGAATTATATTACCATGGACTTCTAGTCAGCTTATTCTAATATTTTTTCCTCCCCAGATCAATCAGTCGAACTATACTCCCAAGCGGAGTTGCACTGTGAAGTCGACTCTCACCCTCCTTCCAAACTGCTGTGGTACCACAATGGTACCGAGCTAGTGCCTAGTGCCAACGTTATCGTTACTGACGACAATACCACTGTTTACTTAACTCGCATTGACTTTGAGAACCTTGGGCTTTATGTCTGCGAAGCTGATAACGGATTTGAGAGTATGATAGTCAATGGAACAGTTAGTGTTTTTGGATTAGGTAAGATTTTTTACTAATAAATAATATTAAATCAATCAATAAAGCACAAATTACTCTTATCCAAGAATAATTAATTGTGACTAAAAATATATTTATAAAGTTACTTCTTGATGTATATACACAGGTATAAGAAATATCTGTACAAACAAACCAAGCATTTTTCTATTATTCCAGAGGAATGAATCTTAAGTTACGCAAAATCAAAATCAAAATCAAAAATCTTTTATTTAAATTAGGCTACAAAGTAGCACTTATTAAACGTATTTTTTTTTACAAAAGACAGCACCCTAGGGGTCGGTTCATATCCGGCGGAAAAGGTAGCGCGCAACATCGGCCGCGCAACGCCAGAACGAGCAAGCACACAACAAAACATCCAACCTCTCACACCTGACGCACCAAAGCGTCGTCAGGTCCGTGTGAAAGGCCGAATGCTCCGCCATGCGCTCGCCCGCCCCAGCGCCACGCGACCGACAACACGCCACCACCGCCAGATATGAACCGACCCCAAAACGCCCACCCTTCACCGCTTCCTAAGTGCTCTGGCCGAGGAGAAGAAACGGCGCAACAAACTCCCCAGTAGCACGCTGTCATTACGATAAAATAATATCAAATAATAAAAAAAAAAATAAGGAACCGCGCAAAGTGAACAAGTAGTTAAGGTAGATGGGTCGGTATCATACGATTAAAGAGTAAAAAAAAAATATTATAATCTACGTGGTGACCAAGGTCAGCAGAACGACCAGTCACCGCAAGCGGCACCCGTTCACGAGTATGACGCAAGGATCAGCCATCCCCTCCCTCGCCATATTAGAGGGAAGGAGGAGACCCGACCCAAGACGCCACCGCAGGCAATGACAACTAAGGGAGCATGACGAAACTGCTGCCGGTTTAAAAAAAATAAAAAGAAATTACATTTACAAATTAGAAAAAAAAAAAAAACAAAACCCCAAGCACTGATTCACTGCCCAGTCCCTTATCAAAGCGACATTAAAATAGTACACGCGTTTAGAAAGATGTAGACTCATAGAGCTTTAAATATATTTTTTTAAACAAAAATGACACGTATTCTCGGGCATGTTAAAAAGAAAAGTTAAAAGATTAAAAAAGTTTATTCATTTACTTTTGAAAAAAGATAAAGCCGTAAAGAAAACCGAGCGTCTTTGATGAAGTGTCCTAATTATTTTGCAGCGTCTCCAGTCTTGTCAAAGGAACCGGTTCACCAGGTCACGAAGCAAGGAGGGGCTACTAAACTCTCATGTAGGTGAGATTGTGTATCCTTCTGATTTTACTATTGATCGTTCGTTACATAGCTATTTATTCAGGGTGTTAAGAAAACCCTGTCCGATCCGTGAAGGTGCTGTAAGGTATCGAAACCTGAATACAAAAATGAAAAAAAAAATGAGATTCGGCGTCGTCACAGATGCTACCATATTAAGGCCCCCAAAAATACCGACGAAATTGGTGTTGAAGATTTTTTAATCTGATATTTATGGAATTTCGGGGCAAAAAATTGTAGTTCCTTCTCCACCGGACCTCCGGTATTGCAGCCAGAGTCACTAACCACTAGAACAACAGGCCCGTATGGTAAAGATTCCTTTTTTTGCAGGGTCCTCAAAGGAAATCCAGAGCCGAAATTAACTTGGGAATATAGAAGCCATTCTAATGAATTTACCTCCCTTCCACAAGGGGTAGTATTAAATGCTGATAGTAAAGAACTGTTAATATCGAATGTAACTGAAGAGCACGCTGGTGTGTACCGGTGTACTGCGCTAAACGTGATTGGAAAAGATGCCTATATCGTCAGTTTAGAGGTTCAATGTAAGTGATATTTTTTTATTGGTCTATTTATGAAGTTACGTCATAAAACCCTCGATAAAAAGTTACTTTTTTGTCCGTCTACTTATATATGGTACAATACCTATTTAATCCTTGTATTTTGGATAGATGTTTTTTACCAAATATATTTCCCACCAAACCGGCAACGCTTCGCATGAGTAATTGACAGCGGACTATACGGTAGAGGAAACAAAGAGTGCGCACTTTTTAAACATTTATTTGTTTTTAAATGAACTTTTAAATCACAACCTTCAGCTGACATTTTTTTTTTATGTTATTACCTTCATCTTAATTTATAATTAGACTTTGGTTTATTATGAACATGTTATTATTTTTTTTAATTAATCAACATATTAAAAACCTTTAAAATACATAAATACTAGGACTTGTCCCATGCGTACTCTTAGGATGCATTATTGCAAAGAGACGCATTTATAGGCAATTTACATATCTACATTACCCCAGGGGGCCGAGTCTGCTATTTACAATGGCTCCAATCGTCTGAGTGGGTGGCGTTAGTAAATCCATAGCAGACTCGGCCCCCTGATCGCATAGATTCTTTTTGAAAGTCTGGTTATACTGACAACCTCTGAGGTAATTTAGGGATTTTTTGTACCCTTTATCCATTTTTTTTTAGATCCACCTCGCTTCAATGGGAAAGTTGAGAAAAATGGACCTCAAGAAATAAGAGTAGGGGAAAGAGTAATGTTCTCTTGTGAAGCTGTTGGCTCACCACACCCTATAATAGTATGGACCAAGGATGAACACCCTATAGTCTACTCTGGCAATCTGTAAGTAACTAATAATTTAACGGTATAAAATAAATCAAAAATGATTTTTTTTTTTTGGTTTTTCTAACTTACATAACGTAAAACTGCACAACCGGAACCTAAGTAAAACAGTTTTCTAATGACAGTTTGGTTATTTAATCCTGGATTTATGAAAGAAATTTAAAAATAATATTCAAGTAGTTACCTACACTTTTTATAACTCTCGTGTTTCATAATGTTTTCGCATTATTTCCCAATTGTCGGTCAGTGTACTTGTCATTGTGCCTAATTTTCGTATTCAGATAAGCCTACAGTAAAATGTCATTGAACTCTCGAAGAGAATTATCGTAATGACCAATGAATGATCAAATGGCCAATTCAAGCAACTCTTAAATAGCGGAATGAGGCCCCTGATAGGTAACATTAAAATTATTCTAAAAGTGTACCAAACTAATCAAAAAATATCCTTATTTTAATTAGGCTTAAAGCTAATTTTCAATAACAAATACTTATATTCGCAACAGGTATCTATCTAACTCCAGTGAGTTGGTAATAGAGAAAGCGACCCCATTCGACTCGGGAGCCTACACCTGTACCGCCACCAGCGTCGCCGGCTCCACACAGCAGAACTTTACACTCACTGTATATGGTAAGCAAATACTTGCACATCCATAAATCGGTCTACTTTGATATTAGACACCTACATATGTACAAAGAAAAGTTTAGCCAAGATTAGGTTCAACGGTGATAATTTTTGAAACGAAAAAAAATATGTAGCCGCTTCATTCTATCAATGGAGTATTGATAGAACGAAGTCCACATTATCTTTTGAAACAACATATCATTTCTTAGGCAGATTGTGAAAAAAAACTAGGATAAAATTAATAATAATAGAATAACATCCTAACAACTCACACACGGTCATCATATCCCAAACTAGGCAGACCCCGTATGTACTATGGTAATCAGAAAACTGATAAACGACATTATATTTCTTAATTAATATTATAGATAAATTTATATCCGGGTGGGAATCAAACACACGAGTTCTAGTTCATAAGTCAGAGTCACGAACCACTGAACTAACAAGCCCAACAAACCTCGCTATTTATATTAATTTTCTCTTTTTAGATCCACCAACAATAACGCCATCTAACGGGTCTTTACTGGAAGTAATTGAGGGCCAATTAGTGCAACTGCCGTGTTCGGCCCTCGGGGTTCCATTACCTATTGTAGAATGGACACAGAATGGTGCACCAGTTAGCGATGGAAGAAGATACGTTGACGAATTTGGATTGAGGTACGGTACTTCTAAAGTTTTTAATGTCAATACGACTGTTATAAATTAGCCCCGCTTATAATCCAGCCTATAAACATCCCACTGCTGGGCACAGGCCACTTCCCATATAGGCAACGCAAGAGCATTATTCACCACGCTTGCTCGCTTTTTTTTTTTTTTTTTTGGTAGAGATCTTTTCAGTTAGCCTGAGCGCAGGCTTTGACTGCTTCACCGGACTTTTGGCGAGGACCTTAAGGCCTCCAGCCAGAACTTGCTCTCTGTGGATTGGCGATTTCAGATCCCAAATTTTGGAATCCAGGTTTCCTCGCGATGTAGTCCTTCATCGTTTATCAGAAGTGTCTTAGAATAATAAGAAAATACATACAGCGTGGCGCTACAATGGTGACATTAATTTAACACACGTGTAGGGCTAGTACCCTTTAATCATATTAATTTTAATAGAATAAAATAACTCGTAAATTGAAAATATTTCTTTTTTCAAAGAAACTAAATGATAAAAATATAACTAAAATTGGGATCACCCTAGCAAAAAAATCATTCATGAAATTACTTACCTAGCTGGCTTAAGTTAACTCGGATAACCGACAAAGGGATATATGTCTGTATCTCTTTCCTTTAAAGTATTGCTTATTCATTTTAATTTAATTGATGCGATGTTATGATCCGTGACCTCGGCAAATGACCGCTGCGCGACAGTTCTTTAAGTACAGGTTGCTCCAAAATACTATTTTATAAAACTTTAAATAAATCCGCAAATAACAACGTTTAATGGAAACATAATTTCTTCATGAAACAAAAATGTGAAAACCCATATGTGTGTTAAATTAATGTCACCATTGTAGCGCCACGCTGTATAACTTTGAAAAAGTCACATTGGTAATTGCCTGGGTTCGAACCTGCTACCTTGTGCATACAAATCCGTTCATTGAACCGCTAGGCTACCACAACATTTAACTAGTCCAGCTTGACTACTTATAATTCGGCCGGTGAGAGTACGCGTCCAAGGAAATGCTTGTGTGTGTAAATTCTTCGCCACATTCAAGTTATATCTTCCCGTTGACTACGACATGTCAAGAACGCATTTGTTCAGCGGCCGAACTATAATAATACCCCAGGACATCTCACACACGGTTGTCTGATCCCAAGCTAAGCAGAGCTTGTGTTATGGTAACCAGACAACTGATAAACATACTTAAATATTTCTAAATAAATGCATATTATAGATAAATTACACCCAGACACCGTACGAATGATCGTGCTCATCACACAAACATTTGTGCCGGGTGGGAATCGAACCCACGACCTCCGGCATAGCAGTCAGGGTCTCTAACCACTAGACCAACAGGCCCGTCAAAACTATAGTTCCCGTTTCCAGTGTTTTTAGTAATACTGCTATACCGGATGGAGACGAATCCAACAAATCAAAGATCACACGTTCTTGAGTTACAAATGGTGTTACTAACCCGATTTTGTTTTATATACAGAATTTTACCGAAAGGGTATAACTATAGAAAGGGTTTGAAGAGACCATTTGGTATAGATACAGTTTACAAAATACCAACTCAAAAGGAGTTAATTTAAATAATTATAATAATAATAATAATAATAATTTATTAGCAAAAATCAGGGTTTTTTGTAGTACAAACAAATGGGTATTACAATAAAATGGGTAACATGTTATTTACAAAAACATTTGGGTGCAATGCTGTTACCTAGCTAGGTTGCTAAGCAACCTGTATTTAGGATAACAGACTAGCCCCTAATAAGTAATCAGTTTACAGTACATGTTATAAGAATACTGGACACTTACATTATATAAGATGAAATATAAAAAATATTAAAATATTAAAAATTATTTAGGTAACAAAGTAAAAAATAAATATCTAGAGGCGCCCGCGCGTGTGTGTGTGTGTGTGTGTGTGAGGGTGTGTGCGCGTATGTGTGCGTGTGTGTGTGTGTGTTTGTGTGTGTGTGTGTGTGTGTGACTGGAATTATGTTACTGTTGTCAAGTATTTTTCGGTCTCTTTATAGGTTTTTGTCTGTAGAAAGGAACGTAGTGCAACTTTGCATCTTATTGAGGGTAAGCCGTACAATGGTAAGTTTGAATTTATTTTGTTATACAGGGATGGGCCAAGATAATAAAAGAACCTCTTTGTGAATGTAAACTTAGTAGATGGAAGTGAGCAGATCTTGTCCTTGCGTCGCTTCTTCAATTTGGTAAAGGGAGTTCTTTGGTGTTGAAGCAGAATAGCGTTTAGTATGTATAATTGCCTCACATTGAGAACACCGCATTCTTGATATAGTTTTGTAGTTGGGTACATAATCGGTCGAAATGTGGTTATTTTTAAGATGGCTCTATGAGCGACTGCAAGGGGCTTTAATGTAGTTTTACTGGTACCGCCCCAGCAAGTTAAGCAGTATTGAATGATAGACTGACAGAGAGCAGAATAGACACTTCGTAAGACAAAGGGATTAGCTACGTGACGAAAGGTTTTAAAAATATATATAAGCTTTCTGACTCGACTTGTAAGGAGATTTATGTGTACTTTAAAGCTTAGGGTACGGTCAAGAGTTAGACCCAAATATCTAATAGTTTGCACTGCATTTATGGATGGACATTGACATTGAGTGTGTAAATAGGTGCCACATGTATGGGTTTTTAATGATAAAGTATTTTTGGGTTGCGAGGCTGATGTTATTGAAAAGGTTATAAATTTAGTTTTTGATGAATTGAGTGTAAGAGTATGAGTTGAAAGCCACTGGAAGGCAGAATTTAATCCAATTTGGGATGTGCTCTGGAGTTCTGACCAAGAATGCGAGAAGAAGGAGATAGCGGTATCATCTGCGAAAGACACAATTTTTGTGTTGGGAATTTTAAGATTGCACAGGTCATTTATGTAGATTAAGAAGAGTGTCGGACTAAGTACACTGCCTTGAGGTACACCGTAGCATGGGTTTGGCAGCTCATCACCAATAAAATCATCGATTTATTATATAATTGATTGATATCCTATTCTGCATATCAATACACCGCATAACAGATTTTGATATTTTTCTTAATGTACTGTAGTTACCTCGAAATCCGAAAAGGTACATAGGCTTCTTTTTGATCGTTTAGCATACTATTGATTTTGTTTTAAATGTTTTCAGGTTCATCGCTAATTTAACGGACTTTGGAGAATATACGTGCACGGCTAAAAATATGTTCGGAAATACATCTATTACGTACACACTTTACGTTTGGGGTAAATATGTTTCTTAAATATTATTGTGATAAGTCTGTACTGATATTTCAATAGAACATTTAAAAAGTTTCCTTTAAAATGGTTTATTATAATACTAAAAACCACACACAGTACACAGTAAGTGTTATAATCTATTTTGTATTTATTCACTTGTGGTCATTCAAGCCTACAAATATTTGACTTGTTTTTAATTTTTTCGTTCACTCTTTTAATGTTTTTTGACAGGGCAGACATGTTTCATTATTTTTTGTACTAATAGATTTGTATTTTTAGTGCCGCCATACATTGCTCCCCCGTTGGAAATTTTCAAGGAAGTATTACTTGGGGGTAAAGTGAATCTGCAGTGTGACGTCATCGGGTTCCCATTGCCGACCATACAGTGGCTGTTCAATGGAAAGCCAGTCACTGATAATACAACGGAAGTGAGGTAACATTAGCAATTAAAAAATATTAGGTTTATACGTTAAAGATTATTTTTTTACTCAAAAATTGATTGTAATCCTGTAAAAACAACAGCATAACATCTAGAAACAGATGAGGAGGCGTTTGCCCAGTAGTGGGACATTTAAGGTTACTAATAATGATATACCTACATGTTGTAAAAAAATTACACCCCGAAGGAGAGCAAATGATTATGCACAACAGGCAAAGATTTGTCCTGGGTGGAAATCGAACCGAATGACCTCCGGTATATCAGTATCAATCATCGATAAAACTTTTATTGTTTTTGCACAAAATTATATCAATACCTATATTTTAGCTGGAACGACATCGGCAACTTATACATAACTAATGCTAGCTTCAACCACGAAGGAGTTTACGTCTGTCTGGCTGAGAATAATGGCGGGATCGCCGAACAAACCACGTATTTAAGAGTAAACGGTAATATTATTATACATGTTAAGAAAACCCTGTCCGACCCGAAGGGGTGATATGACCACGATGACGACCTCCGTGGTCGAGTGGCGTATGCACCGGTTTCAAGGTGTCGCTAGCTCTGAGGTCCCGGGTTAGATCCCCGGACGGGTCAATGTAGTAAATCACATTTCTTCATTGTCTGGGGGCTTGTGGTACCTTCGTTGTATCTGAATTCCATAACACAAGTGCTATAGCAACTTACTTTGGGTTCAGAACAATGTATGTGATGTGGTCCGCATTTTTTATTTATTTTTTATAGGGTATACAAACACATGTCCAATTAAATTATATAATTTGGAATATTCGTGATTGTAACAATAATAATGAACTTTGAAATAATGATTTTTGCCGCGAAATTCACTTTTGAGTCGAAAACAATAATTATTACACAATTTTTCGTATTTTGAATGTAGTACTATTTCATTTCAGAACCTCCAAAGATTCTGAAAGACAACTACACCGGTCCATACATAGCTACCAACATGGATACAGTTTTAACAATCGCATGTCAAGCTACAGGCAAACCTCAACCTTATGTTCGGTGGACTAAGGACGAGTTTTATTTGGACAAAGGTAAGGAATTTTTGATGACGTGGGTGACTTGGAAAGTATTATTAAAAGTAATACTACCGAAATAATTCATTTAAAATTAATTATTATTCTTCATATAAAACAAGTATTTTCCTACTTTATTTATAAACCGTTGCCTACTATCCAGGGTGTCCAGATACCTCCATACCAAATTTTATCAAATTTGGTCTAGCCATTTGGCAAACTGCAACAAGCAGAAATGCCACCACTTAGTCTGTGCTGGGGCCCAAGTCTGCTATTTACACTCGGTTCAATGTCTTCATAGTGTCATGCCAGCAGATCCATTTTAGGAAAATTGGTATTCTACTAAATGTCAAAACGTCAAAATTGGCCATTGGGACGATTCGGTTCAATGTTCAAAGACTATGACCAATCGTCAAATCGTATGACATTTAGTAGAATACCAATTTTCCTAAAATGGATCTGCTGGCATGACACTATGAAGACATTGAACCGAGTGTAAATAGCAGACTTGGGCCCCTGATAATTTGTATTTTTCCATATTTCAAATTTCAGATCCCCGGTACGAAGTAGACATCCACGGAACTTTAACTATTAAAGCGCCATCTGAAGACTTGAGTGGTAACTACACGTGCACTGCAAGGAACTCTGTCGGTGTTGCCAACAAGACTGTGCCCGTCCAAATATATTGTAAGTGGCTTCATTTTTTTACTTACTGTAGGAATAGTTGCCACTTTCAATTTCCTGACTGAAAACTTATCAAATTTTTAATTCTATATATTTCAAAATTCAATAGATTATAGCTAAGAATCATCTCGACCACGTCACCCTTACATTAAACAAAAAATACCGCATCACAATTGGTACAGTCGTTTAGGACCTACCAAGTCATAAATAGGCAGACTGAAGAAGACTGAATGAAGTTCTATAATGTCATCTCTCTTCTAAAAATTAGCAAAAACAACATCAGAATTTTAATCACTTTGTTTATTAATAATAATAATAAAAATAATATTCCGGGCCACCCCACACACGGTGTTTATTCATTATTTGGTATGTTTCAGCCATTCCTACTCACATGCAATCTGAAGAGAGCTTAAGCACAGTGACTCTTGTCGAGGGACAACACGCTGTAGTGGAGTGTCCGCTCCGAGCCAGCCACGACACACTCAAATGGTATAAGGTTCGATACTACACTGTCAAATTAATGCCCTAGGACCTAGGTACTCTAATTTATTCCTCGATGGACTAATTTTTACCTAATTTCTTGAAGAAATAAGCAGCACCTTTGTACATAATTTTTAAATACGAAATATTCCTGTGATGTGTGTACATAAATGATTAAATAAATAAAATAAATTAGCGACAGTTAAGTATTCTCTTCGGTCTGGTCCCTGAATCTGCCTCGTTGGCCTAGTGGTTCTAAGCGTGACTGCTACGCTAGAGGTCTTGGGTTCGATTCCTAAGTCGACCAAGGTTTTATTGGGTTTTCTACGAAATTCTCAGATATGTCTAATGTATTATAATATTAATAGAAATTCTCATAGTTTGGATTTGTGCCCGGTTAGTGGTAATAGGGTCGCCCCCTATTATATGGGATGTAAATAACATGCCGGCGAACTGTGGGTGTACATTGGTACACTTCGGCACATGTGGTTGTACATTGGTACAAACCGGGCACTAATCCAAACTCCGATCTGCTGCTGAGAATTTCATAGAAAAACCTAATAACACCTTGGTCGACTTGGGAATCGAGCCCAAGACCTCTAGCGTAGCAGTCGTACAAATAAGTAAGTAAATTTCACATATTTCAGAATGCAAAACTAATATCGACGGGTCAACTTATAATAGCCAACGTGACACGGGCTAACGCATCGTCTGTGTCATGCGTCGTAACGAATGCGGTGGGCTCTGCGTATTCCAAGGTACAGGTCAATGTAGAATGGGCGCCTGCGTTCGAAGATATTTATAATGGATCACGCGTGGTGGAGGTCGTTCAAAGTGATGATCTGTATTTTGACTGTGCGGTAGACGCAAAACCGAAGGCTAAGGTAATTTTTATGTCTATTAATTTTCTATTTAGAGTTTTGGCTTGTTTACGGATTTACAATTAAAGACACGTTTATTTACATTTTAAGCATGTATTTTTGGGGACAATTTTAAATGTCTCTGTTTTGATGATTTTTAAATTGGATTAGAGAATTAAAAATAAGTTTCTACTCGTCTTACCACTACAGGTTACGTGGGATAATTTTATTTGAGACATGTCTTAACAGTTTAACACCTTATTTAAATAAGTTTTTAATATGCACGTTGAAATAATCCAATTTTATTAGTCTCTATTTTCTTTATTTCTCTATAAAAAAATATTTCCAGACAAGATGGTGGTTTAACTCCAAGCCGCTGGTGTTCGAAGATAAAGACCGTTTAAAACTGATTAATATCCAGCCACACAACGCGGGTTCATACAAATGTGTCGTCAGCAACGTTCACGGAACCGTCGTCAAAGACTTCACTTTGAATGTCTTGGGTACGTTGTTTTATTACTCTTTTGTTTTTTAACCGACTTAAAAAAAGGAGCAGGTTGTTTCAGGTGGATCATAAGAAATAAATATATTTAATAACTTTATTTTGAAGTAGGTTTTTTGTTATTATTCTTTATTGATTTATTTATGTTGTGCATCACAAAATACCATAGCCTGTCCATTATACCTAAATACCATAGCCCATTTATATGGTGATTTGAGTCTTGAAAGGATCTTTATATCTCAATATCTTTAGTAAACACGTCTAAGTATACCAAAATATCAGCCTTTAACTGTCCCATTGCTAAGCAAAAACGTCTTCTCATATGCATGGAACGAACATTAAATTATTTACCACGCATTAACAGTTTCTGATTACTGTCACATGTATTCGTGACTACGACATGTCAAGAACGCATTTGTTCAGCGGCCGAACTATAATAATACCCCAGGACATCTAACACACGGTTACCTGATCCCAAACTAAGCTGAGCTTGTGTTAAGGTCGCAGCACACATAAACGTAACGTAAACGGATCGGAACCGTATCGCCTTTCACCTCGCCGTCAACTATTCGTTAACCTTACGAAAGCACATCCACTCGGCTACGGATAGGTGACGCCGCGCTCTCGAATAGTTGACGAATAGTTGACGATTCTATTCGTCGAATAGAGTCGTCAACTATTCGTCAACTATTCGACGAATATTCGTCAACGACGCGTCCGCGAGCTTGTCCCGGGGCGAGGCGGTTACGTTTACGATTCCCATTAGTGTGCGTTGCATTATGGAGTTTCATACAAATGATACTGAACGGCTCGAGTTGATACGGTTACGATCCCTTTCCGAGTTGATATGTGTGCTGCGACCTTTATGGTAACCAGACAACTGATAAACAAACTTTTATATTTCTAAATACATACAAATTTTAGATAAATTACACCCAGACGCCGAAAAAATTATCATGCTTATCACAGAAAGATTTGTCCTGGGTAGGAGTCGAACTCACAACCTCCACTATAGCAGTCAGGGTCACTAACCACTAGACCAACAGCCCCGTCGAATATCCCCGGTATATGACCCCTATCGTTTTCATTATTTCAGTGCCACCGTTCATATCTGAATTCGACATGCTCGATGTTCAGCTAAAGGAAGGAGTCAACGCAACGCTAGACTGTAGCGCTCGAGGCACACCGCCGCCTAACATTACATGGACTTATAAGTATGTATCACACTATAATAAATATAGGCCGGATATATATGTGGCTTTTTTAAAGTTATATGTACTTTCTTAATTACTCTAAGACGCTTCTGACAAACGGTGAAGGAAAATAGCTTGAGGAAACCTGGATTTCAAAATTTTTGAGCTGAAAACGCCAAGCCGCAGAGAGCAAGCGTGGTGATCACACTAAACTAATAATAATAAATATAATAATCCAGCCTATAAACGTCCGACTGCTGGGTACATGCCTCTTCCCATATAGAGAAGGCGCGAGCATTGATCACCACGCTTGCTAAGATCATTCTATACTAATCATACATCATCATACATCTATAAACATCGTGGAACTTTATTTTAGCAATACACAGTGGCGCCAGCACAACTCTTCGCTAACTTCCACCAATATAACAAGTCAGGCAGGTGGCTTGTACCGCTGCGACGCCGCGAACAAAGCCGGGGCCACGCACCTAGTGTACAGAGTCACTATTGTCGCCGCTGCGATCGTCAAAGACATCGTGGCTTTCACAGACGGAGAGGGAGTCACTGTTGACAACACTTTGGATGTTACGGTGAGATTCTTACAAAAAAACCGACTTCAAAAGAACTTTTATATTTATTTCTGGAAATAAAATGGGACTGGAAGCACCTGTTTGCAATTAAATAAATAATCAAAATCGGTACAACAAGTCGAAAGCTATGAGGTATCACCTCCTTTTTTGAAGTCGGTTAAAAATGTACTTTTCAGGGTCCATAAATTATGTGAAGAATTTTTTAAGGAGGTTATAAACACTTTTTTTTGTGCTGCCCTAACTAGTTTTGCACCGAATAGGATTAAAAAAATGTCAGAAGTAGATTGAAAAAGCCATCTTTTAAGCTAACCCGAATTGTTTTTGATATCTTGTGTGCCGCATACTACTCAGAAGAAACCAAAACATCCATAAAAAGAAACCTATTTTTTCGTCACATTAATTATTATTTAATAGTTGTATTTTTGCTTTGCAACATCAACTTGATTCAATTTTCTAAACGTTAAAACCCGAATCGCTTCCGATAGCTTTCAGTTACATTGTATACCTACTTGAAAACACTGTATCATTTCAGCAAGGTTCGAAAGTAAGGATAGCATGCAAAGCATCAGGCAACCCTGCTCCAGACATACAATGGATGAAGCAGGGGAGGACGGTTAGCGAGAACCCTTTCGACATTGACTACGCCGACTTAATCCTCAACAACGTACAAACAAGCCAAGCGGGGGTATACACCTGCGTGGCTAGTAACGAAGGAGGGGGCAACGAAAGGAAGATTAAACTTAATGTATTAGGTAATGTTAATTTATTTATACACAATTTATTAAATCTAATCCAAGAACAAACTCCAACTATACTAAAATTAAACCTTACTTAAGTAAATAAAACTAACACGCGTCAAAAAACTCATCGCCATGCTTGTCAATGGCGGGAAACGTACCCAGAAGACTGCCAGCATTGCCACGTTGAATGGCTATGCCGATTCTCTGTGCAAGGAACAAACCAGCCCTCTGATCACAGTGATCACGAGTAGGGAAATGATCTTAAAATACTTCCGTCTTCAGAAAAAGTCCATACATACACAGAACGAAGTAATAGGGCCCATCTGTGATTGTTTTTGCATGTTAAAATACGTATTATGTGTGATACACACCCCTATGTATAAAGCTCCCATGTAATGCATACTGCCTCATGTTAAACACATCCTTTATGTGATACATCATCATCATCCACAGCCCTTGTCCTCCCACTGATGTGCATAGGCCTCCCCTTTTTCGTGCCATTTTTTGCGGTCCTATGCCAGCCTCATCCAGACTCCACATGACCTGACCCATCTTGCTCCCGGACGACCGACGCTTCTTGTACCAGGCCTTGGCCACCATTCTGTCACCGCCTTAGTACACCTGCCGTCACTTCAAGTGATACATACCATTTAATACATACTTATGCTATACGTGCACCTAAGTATTACAGTACTACAAGAGCTTAAATGATTTAAGATTTGATTTACTTAATTTTACTTTCAGAGCCACCTAAAATCTTCCAAAGCCTATTCCAAAATGAAAATACGACGACCAACGTGGTACATTTAGAAGTGATATCAGACCAGCCGTTCTACCTCCACTGCCATCCTTACGGCAACCCAGCGCCCGAAGTCTACTGGTTCAAAGACGGCGTTCCGTTGAAGCTATTTGATGATGAAATGGTTTCTACTGAGTTTGGTGAAGTTATCGTAGTGAAGAGGGCTAGAGAAGAACAGACAGGGAGTTATACGTGTGTCGCCAGGAATGAGGTCGGAAATACTAGTGTTAGTTATTTCGTTGAGGTTTTAGGTAAGTTTTATTAACAATAAAATTTAATAATAATCCAGCCAATAAACGACACACTGCTGGGCACAGGCCTCTTCCCATATAGAGAAGGCACAAGCATTAATCACCACGCTTAATCCCTGCGGATTCGCGAATTTAGAATCTAGGTTTTATAAAACTGTTTTATTTGTACCTCGTATGACACCTTCAAAAACATATTTTTATAATTCATGACTGTGCTCCATAAAGATTTAAACGTATGCTACATTAAGAGACTTATAATATATTATTATAAGTTATTTAAAAGCGGGGAACGTGAAAAATTTACCCTGCTTTTGACATCGTCATTATGCCAGTTATGTGGGCTACCACGGAAGACACTTGTAAATGAATTACTTATTGATCAGTCACACGCAGATTGACCTATAGAGACAAGCATTGTCCAAATTTGAATCGTAGTTAAGTATGTCTTATATAAAATCTTTCCGTCTCCCTCACTTTAAAGTGTAATGGAACGACAGACAGTCATTTAAGAACGTCTCAAAGTTGAGATCTCAATCAAATTTAATGGTTATATTCAGTGCCACCACCATCACCAAAGGAATCTTCAAAGAAGGTTGTGGGTGCGTTCGGGAAGGAGCTTGTGCTGTCTTGCCCAGCGCTGGGCTCTCCTCTCCCTAACGTGATGTGGGTCAAACACCCCTACACTGAAATAGAGGCTGGTGATAGACTGGTCCTGACTGATGATAATTATACATTGGTAAGCATACTTAGTATATTAAAAAAAGACGACGGTTTAATTCATTAACTTTACATAATAAATAATAAACTTACATAGGGACCTCCTTTTAGATGACCTCCTTTTGTATTTTAGATCAAACTTAAAAAAGGCGAAAATTTGTGTTTGTATGTTTGTTCTTTCTTTACGCTCAAACGGCAAGACTATTTTTTATAAAATTTGGTTTTAAGGTAGCTAATACACTGGATTAATAATAAGCTACTGACAGCTACGCATGGAGCCGCGGGCAAAAGCTAGGTCAAAATCAAAATCAAAAATCATTTATTTAACTTAGGCTACAAAGTAGCACTTATTAAACGTCATTTTTTTTTACAAAAGACAGCATCCTAGGGGTTGGTTCATATCCGGTGGAAAAGGCAGCGCGCAACATCGGCCGTGCAACGCCAGAACGAGCAAGCACACAACAAAACATCCAACCTCTCACACCTGACGCACCAACGCGTCAGGTCAGTGTGAAAGGCCGAATGCTCCATCATGCGCCCGCCCGCCCCAGCGCCACGCAACCGACGACACGCTACCACCGCCAGATATGAACCGACCCCAAAACGCCCACCCTTCGGTCTTTATATCTAAACCTATTTATTCGTTTAAAGATTTATTAAGTCTGTCTAGATCATCACACAACCTTCACAAGATCGACTTGTAGCTTTCAAATGAATTTTTATTTGTCCTTCAGATCATCAATAAAACCGAAGTATCAGACAGCGGTAAATACTCCTGTATCATGACGAATAAGGTAGGGACCACGGAGGTCGTGTTCGATGTGACTATTAACAAACCGCCGTCCATTGCTGGCAATGCAGGCAGCAATGTCCCAGAAGAACATGTTGTGCAGTTGAAAAGAAGCATTGTACTGAAATGCGAAGTTGACGGTCATCCAATGCCTAAGATTTCATGGTTAAAGGTTTGTTGTATAGTATTTATATTTTATTTTTAATGTAATGTGGATTGATTTAGCTGTTCGGTTCTTTCCTAAAAACTGTGTTTCTATTTTTGTTAAAGCCATTCTTATTTGATATTTAAAATTGCGTGATACCATGTCCTCGTTAAAGTTAGCGTGTCCTCCTTAAGGTTAACTTCCATTATTTTACGTCATTTATTAGCTATGATGATTTAACAACAAGGTTCCTTTAACTCCCACTACACCGGAATCTCTTTTTCTCCAATAAAAAAACTGAACTACTCATTTATCCATAAAAAATAAGAGAAATTTCGCAGGACACACAAGCTTTGAGCGACAGCTTATCAAACGTGCAGCGAGTGCTCGGCAACAGTCTGCTCGCGATCTGGAGCGCGGACGTGCGGGACGCGGGCCAGTACATCTGCGTGGTCGAGAACGAGGCCGGCACCACGCATCGGAGGTACAACGTGGCCATACAAGGTGGGTTGTAAAGGCAACTATTACAGTAAGAACAATAGAAATACTGTGATAACTGCAGCGAGTGCTCGGCAACAGTCTGCTCGTGAGCAGGAGCGCGGGTACAAGGTAATCTGGTCTTGACAATAATATAATACTTCCAGAAAACTCTGATCCCAATCTAGGCAGAGCCTGAAATGTGGCAAGGAAAGAGAAACAAACAATTAATAAACATATTTTAATGTTAAATAAAATCATGCTCATCACACAAAGATTCGTCTTGGGTTTGGATCGAATTTTCTGTACGATATTTCCTTTACCAATCAATTTCTTCATAATCTTCCTTTTTCTTCAATTTATATTATTTACTTGCAGTTCAAAGCTTCCTTTTTTCTGCAATTTTATTTATGTTACTTGCAGTGCCTGCAAAATGGAGTTCGTGGTCGCAGTGGTCTCTTTGTAACGCCACCTGCGGTCTGGGATACCAGCACAGGTCCAGGTCTTGCCAGTACATTGACGACAACAATAATACTATAGGTATGTACCTGTTTAATATATCACCCGCATTAAATATGTACAGGGTGTTAAGAAAACCCTGACCGACCGAAAAAAATATGTAATTTTTTTCCACATTTTTTTAATCTGATATCGACAACTTCACGGGTTGGACAGGTTAACACCATGTATAAGAAAAAACGAGATTTTTGTAAATGCGGAGAACAATCATTTAATAGTGATGTTTATTTTTTTTTTGTTCTCGTGTTAAAATGCACAAATAAAAAAGAAATGCCTTGTTTGTGGTTTAGTAAAGTATTCTTATTCGATATATTTTGCACCAACGAAAAATACCGATGGTGAAAAATTTACTCAACTTCTATGATACATAACATAACATAACATATCATCACGCCTGTATCCCCGAAGGGTTAGGCAGAGGTGTAGCAATGTACACCCACTGTTCGCCGATATGTTTAGGTCCCATGTAATAGGGGGCGAGCCTATTGCCACTAACCGGGCACAAATCCAAACTCCGACCTGCTACTGAGAATTTCATAGAAAAACCCAATAACACCTTGGTCGACCTGGGAATCGAACCCAAGACCTCTAGCGTAGCAGGCGCGCTTAGCACCACTAGGCCAACGAGGCAGTTCTATGATACACTTGTAACCAAATGTTATTACATACTACCTGTCTTTTTCTTGATCTTATATCAATAATTATTCATTCTGATCCTAAACTGTCCATCTGCAGAACAAAATCCCTTTCCTTCAACAATTGTTGATCTTGTTCTGTATTTCAGATAGTTCTTCAAAGTCTGACAAGATCATTCTGGATCAATCAACATGCAAGGGTCCAAATGTCGACAAAAGAAAATGTCACATGCCGCCCTGTGATGTAAGTATCCTTTAATTAGAAATCGTTTGTGGTCCTTTCCTTCGCCTATCCGAATTCCATAACACGCGTGCTTTAGCTACTTTCTTTGGGTTGAGAGCAATGTAGGTATGTGATTCCCACAACTATTATATTTATTAATAGTAATATTATTCACGGGAATAAGCGCGTACATACATAATACCTTTTTTGGAGCTTGACGTTTCGACCGGGTTACACCGGCCATGGTCAAAAGCAGACTGACGGAAGCAGTCTACTGCAATAAACATGCAGCGCGATAGTTTAAAAGTTAATATTATATTTATTTATTGTACATTCATGTGTTAGAGGGAGGAGTCAGTGTCGCGGTGGTCGGCGTGGTCTTCGTGGTCGGCGTGCTCGGCGACGTGCGGGGGGGCCACGCAGGCGCGGACCAGGCGGTGCCGCGGCCGAGCCTGCAGCGGCGACAATGTACAGGTACATACATGTGGCCAGTTATTGGATACCTTCGGAGACAAAACCTGACTTAATATTTCCTAGTGGCCTAGTGGTTTTATAAACAGACTTGTATGCACAAGGTTGCAGATTAAAACACAGGCAAGTACCAATTTGGCTTTTTAAGAGTAATATGTATTAAAGCCTACCTCGAGACTGCGGCAGATCATTATTATTTGGTCTGGGACAAATCCTCTTTGGGAAATAATAATAAATACGTAACTAAAGCTTTTTTTTTAGATCAAGAAATGTACCGGCTTACCCCCATGTCATTCAAGCCCAAATCTATCGGAGAACGAAGTTAACAGCAGAGAAGATAGCAGTGATCCCGTAAGTTTCTTTTCCTAATGTTCATAATTCCATATTTAATTCATCTTGCTACCAAAAAAAGCCGTATTACATTAAAGTTTTTTAATCATCTGACAAATATAGATCTTAGGCATTTAGTTGATCATATTCATTAAATAAACATCCAACCAAATAAAAGCAAGCCAAACTAAATTAAAAAGACATTTTCTGTCGCGCCTAGAGCTTAATGGATACTTAGGAGATTCCTGAGTATCGATTCGAGTAAGCCAACTCCCAGAAATCTGGCTTACTTGAACCAATACTAGACTAACCATTGATGTCGGTAATTGCGGTCTTTCTTCATATAATTGCGCGGATATGAACTTAAAGTTTTATAGTTATCTCTGTAATTTTCACAGAACTCGTATCTGCCAGACATGACGTTTGAAATGCAGCCCGAAGTATTAAATCCACATTACTCGTCGGATGTCGAAGATATATATAATACAGGTAAAGTGTCTTCAGCATATACAGAATGTAACCCAAAATGTGTGCATTCCGTAATGAGAAGTACCGCTCCTGCGCATACATACACAACTTTCGACGAGAAAACCAAAGAAAATTCTAAAAAAAGTGTATTAAGTTTTCTTCAACCCTATTAAATTCTTGGACAAGATTAAAAAATTTTGGGCAAAAGCAGTATTTCAAATATTATCTCTCGTTTCCGTTACATTTGTTATTTTTTATTTCTTTTAGTAGTACGCCATTTGTCGTATCCAAACCGGTATTATTTTTCAGGGTCTGAAATATCCAGTACGTTTTACGACGTAGTGGTCACGGATAACTTGGACCACAGCAACCGAGGTCCGTGTGACCCTGGATACAGATACAATCGATCTACTAACGAGTGTGATGGTACGTTATTCAGATACATTTTTTAATAAGCCCTCCTGTTTTTATACAAGAGTGATATGTAATTAGATTCAAATTTTTGTATTGTAAGATTTTTATTAACCATTAAATCCTCATAATATTTAAATCAGGGCTAATTTTTTTTCTTCTTTCTTCAGAAAATCATTGATATAGAACTACTTTTTACGGATTTTATCGCGGTTTACTTTGATTTTAGGTCCCGGCACCTTTGCAGTTATCATACCTTCGCGACAAAATCCGTAAAAAAGTGGTTTTATTTCAATGTCCAACATTCGCGTAAATCTAAGAAACCAATACAGAAAATCATTGTCAAAATGTATGTTTTTTTACAGATGTGGACGAGTGCGTGCTGGATACTAACCGGTGCCACTCCACCCAGCTGTGCTCGAACACGGAAGCCGGGTACCGCTGCTCGTGCCCGCCCGGGTATCTCTCGCTGGGCGCTGGTCAAAGGTGTCTTGGTACGTCATTCATCACCTAAGTGTTTAACACTGGTTACAAAGAGCTACTTTTCTGACCCTGAATGGAACGTCGAGTGCAGAATCTGATAATACACACACGTATACAAAAAAATAATAAACTCGCGTCAGGACAAGTGACCTGATCGAAAATTCATAAGACGTATATCATGTTTGTGTACAATGGAGCAATAAATAAATATTGCATTCTACCACATCAATTATAGTACTTATTTACTGAAAATTATAGCAAATCGTGCAAAATTATTCCCTAACTATTGCAAAATACAAAAAATGCACAACATTAATATTCAAGTCTTCACTTCTGCCGGCACTCCCGGAGTGCGACCCATCGTTTTATGTGAGTATTTTATTTGTATATAAACAAGGTATATCGTTCATCATATTCACGTCTAAAATAGGGCTTTCGTTCTCATTTCTCAGATATAAACGAGTGCGAGGTACAGACGGACGGATGCTCCCACTCGTGCGTGAACACGGCGGGCGGGTTCGTGTGTGCGTGTCCGCGACATCTGCGGCTACACATAGACAAGCACCACTGCGTCACACGTACGTTACCACTACAGTCCAGCCGTTAAGGGAATGCCTTTCTGACATATGTTGACACATGTCAGTTGGTCTTGATTAGTATGAGGAACATGTTGGTTTCTTAGATTTACGCGATGGTAGACATTGTTTTTTTTTATAGTTTTTTCTTAGTGTTATGAAGGTATTATATCGTCTATAATGATCATTGTCTCCCTTTTACTAGGGACCAGTCTCCAGGCAGAAATGCATTACAAACTGACCCGTAACATTTCTTTCCTTCTATGTTGTAACTAACTCGTCTTAACTGATTTCTGTTTCAGCCGCCTTATACAGAAGACCTTACGGGGAATTGGAGTCGGAATACTTGAGCACAACCGTCGAATTTCCCAACAAGTATATCAAAGCTATGAGAAACACTTCACCGTAGTGTTATCTAAATAAAATTTCAGCTATAAGTTTATTTTAGCTAAGAACAGTATATTATTTATAATTCGCAACATTGTCCAATCTTTCCGTTATAAGGACTTTCCAGCAATTACTTTACTTTAGCTAAGAACAGGAATATATTAATCGCAACATTGCCTAATCTTTCCCTTGTAATCTTGTCGGTTTACAAGTCATTCAATGAGCCAATGATTCAAAGCACGCCTAGTGAGGACCTGGGGCCCAAGTCTGCTATTTACACTCGGTTCAATGTCTTCATAGTGTCATGCCAGCAGATCCATTTTAGGAAAATTGGTATTCTACTAAATGTCAAAACGTAAAAATTGGCCATTGGGACGATTTATCATACGATTTAACGATTGGTCATAGTCTTTGAACATTGAACTGAATCGTCCCAATGGCCAATTTTGGCCTCGACCAAAAATTGAGAAACCAACAAACATACGGTATGTCCGATAAAATGCTTGGGATATTGTTGAACTATTTTTTTATCAAAATAAACATTTTTTTATTTAAAATAGGCCGTTCCAAGCTCTTTTAAAAAGTTATGTTACTGACTCTAGTTGCAGGTTTTAAAATGTCATTTCTATGTATGGAGTCTGGAGAAGAACCAGCAAGAAATTCCATAGGTTACTCTTTTAACAAAAAAGGTTAATATCGTTCAACTTGTTATTAAAAATTATTTTATAAAGTTGTACCTTACCAACCGTGTTCAAAATGTTAGATTGTAAAATCGAGTTAGTTTATTATTGTATGTTCGTTAAATTATTGAGGTAAACGTTAAATAAAATACTTTAAATAGATATTGTGTCATTTATTTAGTTCTACGTGTCATGTCAATTAATGAGCCATACATTTATTTCTGCCTACTAAATTAAGTACATATCTGGCCACTACGAATGTCTACCAAATGCTGGATACTGAAAAATACAATCGAAACAAAAAAAAAATAATTACGAATCCTGAAGAATTTATAATTTAGGTAAGAAATACGGTTGATGATTTAATAGCACTAGGACTTTTTAGAATCGAGTTAATTTAAAAGCATCTAAAACAAAAATTAAGAAGGTAGGTATATTTGGTTGTGATCGTTAATAGTTAGTTTTATTGAGCCTAAACACTAACTCTAAATATTCTTATTTCACTACCCTAACAATGATATAATTCTGATTATGAAAATAAACTCTACAAGTGTTCAACGTATTAGGTGGCAATGGGTGCGAGCCTCTCGTTGCCAATCATCTTCTTTATAGGTCCTCGCTTTGGGTCCAAGACTCGTTCGTCATTCTTTCGTGCGTTTCTGGAATGTAAGGCCAATAATTATAAGGACAAATCAACTTCTGAACTGAAATCCAAAATGATGGAGAGACAAAAACAAAAATGTTCTACGCCCTATCACTTGAAATTTTAACATAACATACAAGCCAAATAATGTCAATTAGAGTCGACCTTTGCTACTGTATACTGGTCGGGAAAAATTTAACAGCCATTGATCGACACGATAAGAAAAAGAATGTCCCTCTTCAATGAGGGTCATTTCTATACAGAAAAGTAACTGAAAATTAAACAATCTTTCGCGTTTCGAATAGGTAGTAGGTAAATAGGTAGGTTTCGTACGGATTTTTGGAACACCTACTTCTATTCCTGAGTGATTCAGCTGCAAGCCAAGCAGAATCTATTCATATTTGAAACGAAAAGTTACTTGAAATGTTTTGTTAATTAGTTTCATTACTTTTCATTCATTTTTAATACTTACTGCCAGTAGGCGCTGTTCTTCTGCAGTCTCATGATATTGTTCTGACAAATCATCAGCTCGTTTTGCAAGTACGTTCTTTGATCGTTCACTCTGACGAATAACTGCAATAACAAAAGTTAGATACGGTTCATGGAAACTGCTAAAATTCATCGAATGGTAGCTTGAGCAATAGGATAGAACAAGTCTTTATAACAAGAACCGTCGTTGTATAAAGTAATTGATGTAAAAAACCGATTCATGATCACCTATGAGGAATACCCAATAGAAGAAAAAAGATTTTTTGAAATTAATCGGTTGCGATACTGAATATATCGCATAACAAACATACAGTTGAATTGAGAACGTCCTTCTTTTGTAGTCGGTTAGAAAGAAGAAAAGTATGTTAAAAATACAAATTCCGTTGAAGCAGACAAAGCCTGCGCTCAGGGGCCCGAGTGGCCAATGGCCAATTTTAACGTTAAAATCACGTTTTATTTATTTATTTATTTTTTATTTTTATGTATTTATTTGCATTCCACAATGCGTAAGAGATTTTACCTACGTAGTTATCCTAAAATGGACCTACTAACGCCACCCGCTCCCACGATTCAAACAATTGTCAATAGCAGACTCGGGCCCCAGGCTAACTGCAAAGATCTCTATAAAAAAACCAATGTTAAAAATATCTATCATACCTTAGACTCGGAGTCCAAACGCCACTCCTTGCTTCGCAGAGTGCTTATCAAATCTGTTTTGAGACGTTCAAATCTTTTCACCGTGCGTAACAGCTCAGCCTGGAACAGTTAAACACCTGAAGTAGACGCTTATACTATATTCTATGCTTTTACAGTTGGATTACGTGTTGACCATTCGACAGCGACACCGATGTACTACGAAACTTGCTTCAAAGACATGCAAATTCTGAAGTTTGCCTTTCCAACACATTTTCCAGGGGTCCGAAGCCGCTATTTTAAAACAGTGAGTGGCAGGCTAATAAACTTTCCAGTGTAGTTCTTATTGTGCCTAATTTTTGTATTCAGCTTAGAACAGTCCATTGCAATCCTATAATGACAACAGTGGCAAGTACATGTAGGTACATATGTCATTAAACTAAAATTATCTAGATACGAAAATTAGGCACAATAACTAACACGTACACCGAAAAGTTTATTAACCCGCCACTCACTGACGTGAAATAGCGGACTCGGGCCTCAGGTCACCCCAGCTATACATAAGGAAGGATTTGATCGTGTTAACTACATATTTCAAACTGAATGTCAGCAGAACATTCCCTGCACCAATTAGTCGGTAGATTAAAGGGTATGTAAGTATACATTCAGTACTCACAGGGGTTAGGATGTCCAGGTTTATGTTAAGGTCATCGTGTTTCAATTTACAATCTGAAAGTTTAAACACAACACACAAGTGAGAGCTACTAAATATATCTGGTAAAGTATTTTACAAAATTAGCTTATTCACATATTTAAAATTGTAACTAGCTATAGCAAACCCCAGTAAACAATCAGTTTCGTGAAAGCAAGAACAGGAAAACAGTGGCATATTCATGTCACGGAAGTGTCCTTGTCCCAGTTTAATATGTAAATAATCCCATCCCTTCTTCAAGGCTGTTCAATTTATCAGCATGCCATTCTTGACCCATTTCGCATTTAGGCCAAAAAGTACCTCAGTTTGAAGGCGAACTTCAAACTTTAATTCAACAGATTTATAGTTTTTTAAGGTCCGTCTAATGATGAAAAGCTGAATCGTTATAAAACCTAAACTAAACATATTTATCATCACGCCTGTATCCCCGAAGGGTTAGGCAGAGGTGTACCAATGTACACCCACAGTTCGCCTATATGTTTTAGGTCCCATGTAATAGGGGGCGAGCCTATTGCCAATAACCGAGCACAAATGCAAACTCCGACCCGCTACTGAGAATTTCATAGAAAAACCCAATAACACCTTGGTCGACTTGGGAATCGAACCCAAGACCTCTAGCGTAGCAGGCGTGCTTAGCGCCACTAGGCCAACGAGGCAGTTAACCTAAACTAAATACTCGAAAATCATTTTTGAAAACTAGCTTTCCTAGATGTAATTTTCTCACCAGCGCCGCAAATCTTGGCATTTTTAATCTTCTCTCTTAATGTTGGTAGCTGTTCTCTCAAAGTGTCGATTGTGTCCATGTACACCTTATGTCTTGCGCTTTCCCTCATCAGGTCATCGTCGTGGTCCCAAGTGTAGTCAGTCTTCCGAAGCTCGTCTTGAACCGATACGATTTGCTTTTCCAATTCGTCGTTCTGCCATGCTGCCGTCTCCCTGTTTAGATGACGGTTATTTAGTTTCGAAAACTAATTTTTAGACTATTTAGTTGGTCATTTGAAATTTATAACTAAAACTGGTCGGATATAAAATAATAAGCATTTGGACCTACCATAATAGTATGTAGCAGTAGGTAAAAATGCTCAAAACTATTCCTGTACTCATACAGCTATTGGAAAGAAGCTATTAAACATAAGGAAGACACAACGAGGAAGTCATCCTTGACCCAATAACCTGGGTCAAACTAATGACATAGGCATTGCATGTATGTCTCGACTTTTGATTTGTAAGTCTTTGTAAAAAAAACGAATAGCTAATAAATAATAATACTAAGCAATCCTCAAAATATTGAACTAGAGAGATAATACACAAGTACTAAAAAAGTTTATTATTTATTTCTTTGAACGGAATCATAATTCAAATCCTTAAATAATTAATATGTACTGACCTACAAGTTTTTTCATGTTCCAATTCAGTTTTCAGACATTCAATTTCACACTCGTTCATGATGCTTGTCGATGCAGCCTTTCCTCCTAATTTCAATTTTAATGCTGGTTATTTCCGCAGCCTACGTTGTATCTGTAGCCAGAGTTTTCCTTCAGTCCCCTTTCAATTGATTAAACGAACGGTTGCCCAGTCAACCCAGGTAACCGATTAAGATTTATAAATGTTGTCGATTTCTTTCGAAGCCATTGATAGTATACTATTATACTAAATAGTACCATGATAAATAAAATAAAAATATTTCTAACTTTATAGTTTGAACACATACGTTTTACACATGAAAAGTGTGTGTGTGATCTTTCATATCTAAAATGTGAAACGAAACGCATTTGTCAACTTGACACAATCTACATCAAATCAAATCAAAACAATGTCAAAGTCAGAAAGTTTGAATTTGAATTCGTCGGTGGTTGGTTAAAACTTTGAAATAACTGCTCAAGGGAATTTACAGATACTATTTATAAAACTTATCATAATGAGTTTGTTAAGTGCAGTTTTGCAGGAGGTTCAAAAAGTAAGTACGGAAGATCTGAAGAAAAGTCGAGATCAAGTATTGCCCATTATAAAAGATTTAACTGAACGAGTGCAGTTACTGTCATGGGCTTTACAACAAAATATTATCGATACCTTCGTAAATTATTCCATAACGAAGAGTTTAGAACAACTAAATTACAGTAATCGTAAAGCTAACATTATATCTGATTACTCTAAATGCATGGATGATGTCGAATCTTTGCGAGAAAGGTTTCAAGTCAATGATGAAGAATTTAGGAACCACAATGATAAACTGAAGAAATCTTTTGCTATTTTCAAAGATTTATGCATCATTGTTGATGGGAAAAGGGTTTTGGAGAAGGCAAATCATGAATTTGGCAGATATAACTACAGTGATGCTATGTTGGCAGTAAAGAAACTAAAAACTGACCTTAAAAGTTTAAAGTTCGATAGAAATATGGCGAAAGCTTTAACTAACATAAATGCGCAGGCAGAGAACCAGTTGGCTTTATACACTGCCCAATTAAGTGTGGAATGGGAAGATATTTTTACATGGTCTGAGAAAAAGGGACTGAAATTCCTAACTTATTCTCTCTCAGTGCAACAGAGTGATACATTCTTACTGCAGAAGATATTGAGAACTTTGTATGCCACAGACAGAATATATGCTGAACTTGGATTGTTCTCACATTTCTTTATAAACAACCTCCTTCATAACGTAATAAGGCATAATTGTGATATCTTTACCGAAGATCTCATTGGAGCCATTGTATTCAACATCAAAATTAACTTGAATGATCCTGAGAAGCCTAACTACCAAACTATTTTCAATAATTTGACAGCTATATTTGAGTTTCTCCATTCAACATTGGGGTCACAGTTGGAAAGTGAGAAGACTTTTATAGAAATCTTTGCGGAAACTATCCGTCAAAAGTTCTTTCACAAAATCATTGAAGATTGTATACGCATGAACTTACCATCTTGTGATAGTAGCTACCAGAATTACAAAAACATTGTCATTGAATTGGAAGCATTTAACAAATTCCTTATTGATCTAAAATTTGTTAAAGCAAATGAATCTCCGTTAAATAAATACATTGATGATACCGAATGTGTGTTGTACAACAAGAAATGTGACAAGTTACTGTCCGATGTCCGTATACTGTTGAGTGAGAGTCTGTCTTACGGTACCATTGTTGTTGGTTCCGTAACAAATATAGAAAATGAGTCAATTCTAGATGTTACGGATAACAGTGTACTGTGGGATATTAACAAGCCACTTTTTCTCCCTAAATGTGTGATATCACAGAACGTGAAAGCTATTATGTCTTTGATTGTTGAACATTTGCAGGAAAGTGCTAAATTGCCTGAGAAGTATAGTAAGCAGCTGGTTAGTTACGTAAAAGATATAGCTATTATGTATCAGAGCTTAGTACCGAAGAAATTTAAAGTTAATTTGGAGTGCTGCCCTTCGGATATAGGTGAGTTTTCCATAGAGTAGAAAATTAATATTTTTTCTAGGCAACCAAGCAGCAATTATTGTGGTCAGCTAGATCTTGTAAAATAAGATTTATGTTCTTTTTATTATTAAATTTAATTATTTGATATATTTGTTAGATAGGTAATTTTAGTTAATTAATTTAGTAGTACACTATTACTTTTGATTTTTAATTTTTTGTTGGATATGTACTGAATGCATAAATAATTCGCAGCTGTGACTTAAATATAAAATGATAAATAATGTAGAGTCTCACTTTTTTTATAAGTAATGTCTTTTATAGGTAACTTGTGAAAGGCAAGTGGAAATGAAATCAAAAGTAAATAATGTTCTATTTCCTATCCATATGAATGAGTTACAGGCAATTAGAATCACCCAACAATATATTGATAGATCTTTATTTCAATGCAGTAAGGTTGAATTTCCTTCATTTATATCATAATGTTTTTAAAGAATGTATCATTAAATCTGCCAAACTCTGCAACTAGCACTAAAGGCAGAAAAAGTTGCAGTTGCTTCTTAGTACATGTACAGCATTATATTTCATTTTGCTCAAATGTATTCAGACTTCTGGTATTAAGAAGAATTATTAAATTACGATACGGTGTCTGTCTGCGAAATCATACCTTCAGCTCTTATACAAGTGGACCGATTATATTGCAGTTTTTATTGTTTGATAGCTGAACTGTTATTTAAATGGATCTAAGCCATAACTTTTGAAGATCTGTTCAGTATTTTAAAAGTTAACAACAATTTTAGAAAACAAGTCACCCTTTTCAAAATTCTCAATTTATTTCATATTTGTTATGTTTTTCAGCTCTATTCTTCAACAACTGCTTCTACTTAGCACACAGCTTGCTCGGACCTCCTTGGTGTAATACTCTACCGAAGTCCTTAGCTGACCAGTTGACGGTGGTCCTCCTAGAGTGCATTCAGGATCTAAGGGTCTTGGGTCTTGAGAAGATATCCCTGTATCTGCAGAACCAGAAGAGCAGTATTATGCAGAGTATTGAATCTAATGGTAATGTTACATTTATTAATACTTTATGTAGGTGCAAAATGGTAAACTTAGGTGTGATTCATTAGGGATTTACCGGCGGTTAACGTTTTTCACAATGTTCAAGCTTCAATTTATTTATTTATATTGCAGAGTAATCCAAATAAATTAATTACAGAAATAAAATAGAATCATTTTCTGACTTGAAGATTTTATGATAAGATACCGCGAGAATTCTTCTTTTTTATTTATTTACTTTTGTATTTCCAACTTTTGGAGCATATTGCGTGTTCGACAAATCTGGACGCACCCAGATATTGAAATAAAACTACTTTTTGCGGATTTTGCTGCGGTTTATGTGTAGATTTCAGTCTTCCCGTGACCATGATACCTCCAAAGGTGTCGAAACGTCGGGACCTAAAATCAAAATATAAAACCGCGACAAAATCCGTAAAAAGTAGTTTTTGTCTAACATTCGCGCAAAGAAGAAACCAATCATAAGTATGTACTCGTTTACAGGAACAATATGGAGCCACGAATCGTACGAGCAGTTTGACTGCGCGATAAACAGCGCAATTTCCTTGATGAAGGACCTCAAATCCAGTTGGTACAACGTCCTGCCATCCCGAATGTACGAAATGTCAGTCTGCACGCTAGTCCAGGCTCTCTGTCAGTCAGTGTTGGAGCGAGTTCTGGCTGACAGTAAGCCCGTCAGCGAAGAACTGGTGTTTGTGCTCGCTTTGAGGGTAGAACAAACTATCGCTGATGTGGACACTTTGTTTGAGGTTTGTTGTTTTATTGCTTATGATTTTGATGTGTGACACTTGCAAGGCTGGGTACTAGTCAGTTATGTTAAATGAAAATGTTTAAAGCATTAATCTATTCAAATATTATAATAATGAAACAAAATCTGATTAAATATTTATTTATTGAAACTTTCACATACAGTTGAGGTACATAACACCAATCGATCGATAGTCGATCGATACCATCCATCGACATCGGTCGACGTTGATGGATTGGTGTGGTAGCTTTAGTTGATCGTCGGATACCAGTCGACTAACCAAGCGATCGATTGCCGGTCGATGGCATCGGTCGACGGATACCTAGTAGAAACAATCGATCGACGTCGACCAATTCATTTTTCCATCGATCGATGGCATCTATCGGCTACCGATCGATTGGTGTGGTAGAAAATATCGAACGACGTCTACTAATTCTTCTATTCTTCCATTCTACCATCGATCGACGATCGCTCGATTGGTATGGTAACACCCTAAGACGGACTTAATGCCCCAAGTTATTATCTAGATGTCAACCTTTAGGTCAAATAGAGAGGCAGTGAATATCAGTATCGAATCGTGATTTTTCCAATTTTTACCTCCCCCAAGTTGCCCTAAACATGGTGTTCAGCTCTCCCGCCTTCTAAATCATACCTGAACCCAAATTATTTCATTAACGTAACTTATTCTCCTTTTCAGGAACCAATACAATTCGAGACAAAAATCAATGTGTGGTCGAAATTCATAAAACTCCCTGAACTCCTGAAGGCTCAGTTATTAGAGATATCGGACTTGTGGAATAAGAACAGGGATCAGTTTCAGGGCTACACCTGCGAAGAAGTCCGCCAGATTGTTAAGATGAGGTTCCCCGATGATAAATATAGACTTAAGATATTGAAGGAAATACAGTAATATTTTATAAACATTTATTTTTCTTTCCCCGTGGGTTTTTGAACAGGATGTTAATGGTTAGATAGTTTCAAAAGTTATTAAATAATTCTGTGTGTCAGATAAGAGACAAAGATTTCCCTTTAACTGAAGCTCACTAAATATATTAAAACTATTTGTGACTCGATTATCACCATGATGTCTTTTATATAGTAGTATGTTTTAGAACTTACAACTTAATGCCTGTAAATCCAATGTTTTAGTCACTAGGCCACAAGTACCAACATACCATCACGCCTGTATTCGCCGTAGATAGGCAGAAGTGTACCAATGTAGACCCACAGTTTGCCGGTATGTTTAGGTCCCATGTAATAGGGGGCGAGCTAACCTAACCGGGCACAAATCCAAACTCCGACATGCTACTGAGAATTTCACAGAAAAACCCAATAACACCTTGATCGACTTGGGCATCGAACCCAAGACCTCTAGCTTACCAACCACTGCAGTTATTCATTTATTAAACGGAAATTACTCATTGAAGCTTTCGACACCTCTACATTTCTACATAAGGACCCAAAAACTGCTAAAATAAATTATTTTCCTACCTGGAAAAGACGAGTAACACATCGTGAACCAATTTGCGTGTTTATTGACACGATTGCATAAACTATACCTACACATTTTTACTTTTTATGCGTGTGGTAAAACGGAACCAGGAACATTCATATAACAGATATTTCACGCTATAACGTATCGGAGTTGGATAACAATGGATTTGGTGGGAAATAATAGGAATTTAAATCTTACAACACCTTAGCTGTAACAAGTGTACGTACAATTAAAATTCATTGAAACATGAAAATATGTCTGTAATTTAGGCGATTATTCACTGAGAAAATTGAGAGTTTTAGTTTGGTAGAACTAAATTATGATTAATTGGAAGATTGCAAAATCATTTTAATATTTATCATCATTATTGTATGTTTATATGGCAAACTAATTTAATTGAGTAAATATAATTCATAAGCCTACTAAAACATTGTTCTAAGTCAGCGCTAAATGCTATTTCTACTAAACGAATGGTTTACTTAATTTAATTTAAAAATATTTACCATATCAATATGTACACAAGCTTTTACCAGTATTCGTTCCTACTTGTTATATAGGTGTAGAATAATCCTACGCCTATAGCTACTTGCTTACTTCATTTTCGACCACCTACACAGACTGCTAACTTATTGATAAAAAAAAATATAAAGTAGATAGGTAATCATTATTGCACCTGTCCACATACTTAGGTACGAGTAAAATAAATAAGTACCTAGGCAATCTATTTTTGTTTATTCGAGCTACCTAACATGCACTATTATTCGGTAACTCATTAAAAGCCCTCGGACTTAAGATATACCAACAACGCACTCTGTATTAAAACAAAATGTATTTACTAAATAAAAACATTAATCTACGCGTTTTTATTGTCCAAGTTGTTGTCCTTTTTTAATAATTTTAATTTAAGAACATCATCTACATACTAAATACAATTCGAGAATTTAAAGTAAATGTATTCTCCTCCAAATTAGCCGTAACGGGCAAAGGGATAGCAATGATATTGGCATTGGCAGAGAAAGTAATCGTCCTGTAACTCAGCCACCCATTACGCGAATGCTATATAAGTGGGTGGCACTTCCTCGGACCTATCATAACGTACATGTCTGCAAACGGCCGCAGGCACTGCAATATGCAACACTTATCGGTAGGTATATCGATAAAACAAACAAAACGTAAAACAAACTAAAATACCACAAATAACTAAACGTTTTAAAAATGGCGCGATACTTTTGGGCGGGAAACAAAATTGTGTTAAATATGAAATGGTTTTTCAAAATGGTGGTTGTAAAGTGCAAATAAAATAATGTTGTGTGATAATCCTGTGAATTGTGTTTGTGATTATAATGCTCGAGTGTGGTAAAGTATGACATTATTATATAAATATAAAAACGAATGGCGTAGTGGAATGTGTTTAATTAATAAATAATGAGTGTTGTAGTGAACAAGCCTTATTGAATTACTTGTGTTTAATTCTTAACTAGTGCGTATTTTCTTTATAATTTCACCAACTTAGTTCACCTAGATGTCTAAATATGAATGCTGTGGTCTCCTGTAACTGAGGGAGCACAACTCAAATGTGCACTATTATTTTTGTCTGTTTATGTGTTTTTGTGTATTCTTTGTTGGAGATCCAATAAAATAAATAAACTTTAAAGCTTACATAAATAACTTGCAATACTTATATTAATACAATATTAAATAGAGTGGTTGTAGATTCCTAAATACTCTAAAATTATGGCATGTACCTAAATAATAACACGAACTACTTATTATTTACTAAATATTAAATTCGAAATAAAATTGACTAAAAAATTTACATGTGTTTATTGTATGAGCGCAAAAGTTGTATAATTATTATATTTTAAACCGACAATTTTTTATTCTTTATTTTATAATACAGAAACAACAAACTTTTGCCTTTGGGTTACGTATTTGGATTAAACATAGTATAAGAAAATAGTAGGTATATTATTTGAACAAGACAGTGAATGTATTTCGTGGATTTTCTCTGATCTTGTTTTCATCTATCATAATTGTCTTCAATTAAATAGAGACATATTTTTTATATAAAGTTATTTATATTATTACACTTCTAATCAAACCATTTTATTTTTTACTTTTGTTGTCCAAATATAAAATGCGTTCATCGAACTAAAACTTCACGGCTTAATACGGAAAGACAGTTTGCGTGTAAACTTCGCGCACGCACTAACGACTCCGATAGTAAAAACTAACGAAAAAATAAATAAAAACATGGAGATATTTGCAATAAACATGTCTCTATATAATTGTCTTTTGTATTATCAATTTCTTATCATTGACACGAGCTAAATTAAAGACAGTGATGGATTGAATAGATTTTTTATTCGAACATTTTAAACGCGCAAATAGTCTTACGAAGTCGATTAAATAATTGTTATAATAAGTGAAAGACAATCGTATCTTGATTAGGTACAGTAAACTGTGTGAAATTGTGGACTATTATTTTGATAATAATATGTATTTACTAATTCGCTAATTATTATACCGCGCACTAAAAATAAATAATGTGTTTTGTTTCTTGTTTACCGCCATAATATTGATTGATTAGTGATACTTTCTTTTCAGACGGCATTCCTGATCATTTCGCTAGTGATCGTCGTCAATCAAGGAAGTGGCGTGACGGCACAAGATGACAATGTTGACGAACCGCTCGCTATTGAGTCGAAGAATAGAGCTGTTACTATAATACATAACCCAAAGTACGTAGCGCAACCTCAACCCAATAACCAGTCACTGACGAAACCTGACTTGCCTACTCACAAACCTGAACTAAGACCGCCAAGTAAACCGCCTAACGTCCCTGATAAGTCGGTGAAACAAAATATCAAAGTTGATGTTCCTCGACCTCATCACGTACAAATTCAAAAACTGCCTCCGCCACGGCTCTATCCTCAATCTGTGAAGCTGCATCATTCACCAAACTCTGTTTATAAGTTTCCCAGAGTGATCCCGCTACCACCACACCATAGGACATACTACTTCAAACCTAACCGACCATTAGTGAATGCCGCATCTACGGGCAAACCTGTCCTTGCCAAGAGCCCTAAGTTCAGCTTGCCCGTCCAAGTGGTTAATGGCATCCGGACCGACTTTGTCAGGCCGCCGAAAATCAATGTTACGACGTCAACAACGACTACAACCACTGAAGCCACCACCACTACCACAACCACCCAAAAACCTTTAAGGACGAAAAGAATATGGCCCAAACGTGTTCTAGACAAAGTGAACTCGACTTTACACAACACGACATTGACAAAAGACAACACGACCATTACAGCAAAGACAAACATCACTGACGAACCAGACACTTCAGAAACTATTAACCACCGAATCAGATATGTACACAGAACCACAAATGCGACGACGACTACTACTACGACAGTCGAACCATCCACGCCGCGGGTGTATCGCCCAGTCACCAGAAAATTAAGAGTTAAAAGCACTACATCATTGCCACCTATAAATTTCACACAAATTGAGCCTAATGACTGGGTGCCAATATTGCCTTCGCATTATCCCAAATTCAACAAGAAGGCCCCGACGACTGCAATTACTAAACGAGCGGATTTTTTCGCTGCTAACCCCGCCGCGACTCAAAGTAAGCAAATGATGTACTTGCAATCTTTTGGGCTTGTCCCAGTACCAAATTCTAAAAATCATGCACCAATAATGGCCAGAAAAAAAATGGTTTTCTTTAAACGAAAACGGCACTTGAACCCGTATTATTCTGGTTACAGTGGGAAGCGGGGACGTTCGCCGATGCACATCGTGTACGGGGACCTAGAAAGCGATGGGAGCCACAGTCACCCACGACTCGTCACCAAAATCAAACATCACCATCATCACCACCATCACAGATACATTAAAACAGTAGAGAAACCTGTCAAAGTTCCTTACAAAGTCGAGGTTCCCAAGCCATACCCTGTTCAAGTAGAGAAGAAAGTGCCGGTGCCGGTGGAGAAGATAAAAGTCGTGGAAAAACCGGTACCTTACCCAGTGACCGTCGAGAAAAAGGTGCCTTATCCGATAGGAATCAAAATACCACATCCGGTACCCGTAAAAGTTGTCGAAAAAGAATACGTACCAAAACCGTATCCCGTTGTGCACCATGTACCAGTAGTGAAACATGTGAAAGTGCCGCATCCGGTGCCGGTCCACGTTGAGAAGAAGGTGCCTTATCCTGTGCCGGTTAAAGTGCCGGTGCCTATCGACCGACCTGTGCCGGTGCCCGTGCATGTGGAGAAGCAGGTCCCGTACCCGGTACCTGTCAAAGTTCTCGTCCCGCAACCATACCCCGTTGAAACTAAAGTCCCGTATCCCGTGCAAGTCAAAGTGCGAGAGCCGTACGAAGTAATAAAGCATGTGCCGGTAAGAGTACCGTATCCCCAACCGTACCCGGTTAAAGTGCCTCATCCCGTGCCGGTGCATATCGAAAAACGAGTACCTTACCCTGTCGAAGTGGAAAAGAAAGTTCCCGTACCAGTCCAAGTGTTTGTTCCGCAAAGAGTAGAAGTCGAAAAAAGAGTGCCCGTATACGTGTCTAAACCTTACCCGGTAGAGAAGAGAGTTCCCTATCCAGTCAAAGTGCCGTACCCAGTGAAAGTGCCTGTGAAAGTGCCGGTCAAAGTGCCGGTGAAGGTGGAAGTGCCGGTGTACATTCATCATCCATACCCAGTATACAATGATGATCAATACGTTCAGTACGGAAGCTACTCTGTAACTGATCATACGCCCACTCAGTCAAGTACACCGCAGCACACGGTCACTGTGCACGGGAATACGGGCTTCAATGGATTCCAATCTCGTTCTGATAAATCGGAAACAACGACATCGACCACACCCGCTAGTTAAATAGGTAATAGACATTCGTAGATACTCAACTAGTTCATATAATACCCGAACCAATAGAATAAAGTACCATGTTGTTATCATAAGTTATTGTGGTGTGTGTGTGGAATGCTAAATATAAGTTCATTATGAGTAAATGGATGGTGCTGTGATACTTATCGTGTTGTCATTTTATCTGACTCTTTTTATCACGTCCATGATGTTAATTAATTAATCCTCTACTTTGCTAATAATAATTTTGGTACATTTAGGTTTGGTTGGTATATTTAGACCGCTCTCAGCTTTGAAAAGGACGTCCTGTGTTGTCCACATTATAGGTAGGTTAGGTACCTTTTAGTGCTCCATAAAATAATCAAGGACGATTTTTTCGATAGCGTCAATAAGCGTCCCAAAAACCTCGAAAGAACTTTTCCTCGGAAAAGCAAATAGTTTCCTTATTCTCCTTTGGTTAATGTCCGCAGAAAATACTCGATCAAGTTCAATGGTAAATGGCCGGCGGGCGTTCCCGGCTGGCGCTAAATACATGCTCTTATGTGTCAGTCACCTGCACATCGTACGACTTCATTAGTACGCGTGTAAGAATTACGCGCACGATTTCACGGCTGGTGACAGTTAAAGCAAGAATTTTAGAGAAAACTGAGATTTAAAGTTTTTGGAATTGAGGCTGAGTAGTTATTTTGTTTGAATTCCAATAATTTCTAATGATACTTAACCCCGTAACCTCAGCATCATTCCGCCCCAAATCATTGGCGAGCACAGCTGTTTTTGCTGTCATTTCTTCATCCAGTGTTGTTGTAAATAATAATAGTAACGTTAACGTTGCCCCCCCGTCCCTAGATAATACCGGCCCGAGCCGGTCAAACTAGAATCAAAACAGTCCCTAAATAATCAATCATTGATCCAGCCCTCTCTTGCTGTTTTATTTGTTATGATCGTGAGCAACGAACTAAGTCGAGGTTCGAACCCCGCAGGGGGTGCCCTTAGCTTTCGTTGCCACAACTCTATTGTTAATTTGTAGCTTCTGGCTGGAGGCGTATTAGTAATGTCTCGCCAACTTAGTCCGGTAAAGCAGTGAAAGCCTCCATGAGGCTAACTGCGGCAGTTCTCATCAAAAAAAAAAAAAAAACACTCTAAGATTAAGTGCGGAAAAGGAAGTGTTGTTTACAGTTTAACGAAAGTGAAGTCACAGTCGAGTTGGCGCGGGAAAACATAAACGTCACATGGTTCAATAACGCAATACGTTACGCGAAAAAAATGTGTTGCCTAACTGCCTATCAATCAGAGACAGACGTGTATAGTAGGTAGTTATCTTATTCCAAACTAAACAAGTGGAGCTTAATTAAAACGATGTTTTGGGTAAGTAATTACCACCAAAACTAGAATTTTGGGTGCACGTGTTAAAGTTTTTAAGTTTGGATTCAAGGACCGCGGTTAGGTTTAGTTTAGTTAAAGCTTTTATTACTTAAACAAAGAAATGTTCTATTCATATATTAAAAACACCTTAAAAAGTTTATAATAGGTAAGTACATAATTGTTATAACAAAGTTTAGGGATACGGTGAAACATTTATTTTATGACAGTTGCACCCAATGATATTCTAATAAACAGATATGTTATAAGCGTGCAATCGTGAAGACTCGAAAACGTCCTAATTGGGACGTATTTCCTTCAACAACTATCTATTTGTCTCTTTTTTTCTTATGGGTTTTATCGCGCTATCTCTTTTGTATAATTTTGACATGTATGTCAGCTGCCGCTGCTGCGCGGAACACTTTTTTCGATTGTTTTGTATGTGTATAACATATCTGTTTATTAGAATATCATTGTTTGCACCTAATACCACAACGAAGCTAAATAGAAAAATGCACTGTCGCTTCCTAAAACGAAACTGCATTGTTACTTATAATGTATGCCGCGGAAAACATTGCGTGAACATAAACGTCTTTCGGAAGTAACCAAGTAATATGGAACAAACAACAATTACATTCACGTAATTAAAAACATTTCTTTATAAGAACATGCAAATATTGCGTGTTTATTTATTCGTGTGTATAGGTAGCAATCGTACCTATATACCTAATTTCCTATTCATATTCCGATATTCGTGTCAGTATTAAAACTTATTGGTTTCTTAGGTTGACGCGAATGTTAGACTTTGAAATAAAACTACGTTCTACGGATTTTTTCGCGGTTAATATTTAGATTTTATATTTATCATATTGCGTAGGTCGGAACTCAAATAATTAGTTAAAATATGAAGGTAGAACGAGCAACATCCACTGTCAAGACGAACGCCATCTCAGTCTGCCCGTGACCATGATACCTGCAAAGGTGTCGAAACGTCGGGACCTAAAATCTAAATATAAACCGCGAAAAAATCCGTAAAAAGTAGTTTTATTTCAAAGTAAGTATTAAAACTTTTTTGACTACATAATAGATTTTTGTGTTTCTGTGGCGTCGGATCTCTCAAACTAATGGGCCTATTTTGGTAGGGTTTTCTATTTTTATTTTACAGATACGTAAAGTGCAGGATGGTTCTTTGCTACAAATTATGAAGGTGCAAGGTTAGTTCAAGTTGTTGACCATACTAATTGTAATTATTGACAATAAGGAGTAGCCATAAGTCGATGTTTTCTCGAAGGTTTAAGAAATTACGAGATTATGATCAGACAAGCAAAGCTACTTTCAACAAAATGTTATCATGGTAAGTAACATATTTTTTCCGAGAAACATGATGAAATAAAATACAAGATTATGTTAGGTATGTACAAATTTTATTTCAAACATCTTAAAGATTAAGTCATCATAGCTTTAACATAATAATAACAATAATATGAAATTGAATATGACCAATGACCAAAAAAATAAAATTACTGGTAAGTAATAATATTTCATAGAGAAGAGAGTAGACTTTAATTTATTATGACATTATGTACCTAGTTATTTTTACTTGACTTTAATAAACTGCCATTCTAATTCATATACTCCAACTGAGACCTGATTGATCTCATCATAATCTGCCCATTCTTTTTCTGTTAAGTCCACATCTTCAAAGGTTTTGCCTGAAACAATTTTGAAGTTAATTATTGTGACATTACAATAATGTATATCATTACATACTTTACAACTGGCCCTAATTGGACATTTTTTTATAGTGATAATAAAGAAAAATGTAGGAATATTAACTTAATACATATTAAATATCAAGCAGAATTATGTTAGGTAACCAGGAAAACAATTAATTGACATAATATTAAACTGGATGCATTTGTAAATGCTTTGAATTACCAATTAAATATGTCTTCTAGTGATAGTAATTATGTTTCATTTTTAATAAAAACTACAAACTCAATCAATAATGACATAAGGTTACTACAGTTCAAGTTAAGAATAAACAATGGTATAGCATTTGTGTAAGTATAGAAAAAATGTATTTAGAAAACAATTTATTGTACATTTCCAGATGATGATGATCTTATAAAGATTTTTATGGATAATAAATTATAGTTTATATAATACATAATATTGTATACTATATTATTATTTCTTACACTATCAATATACCATGAAAGGAGCTCTACTTTCTTGGGAAAATGTGTAAGGAGTATGCTTCAATTATCTAAACCTGCATTACATTTAAGATGGAAAACAACCAAAGAGCAGGAGATCAAAAATATTTTATTTACAAAAGAAAACTGGAATTTGTTTCATAAAACTAATATGAGAGATTTATAAGATGATTAGGTACTTATTTAATACAAATTATATTCCAATATGTAATTTGTAAAAATTGTGGAGTGCACATGGCCAGATGTCGCAGAATATGAAAAAAACTTGGAAGATAAGAGGATGGGCCTTTGCACAGCAGTGGGATCCAATAAATGATACAAAAAATACATTGTTTATTTATATAAGCTTACCATCATCCTCCGCCTTGGCTATCCATCCAGACTTAGGTTCAAAATCCACAGGCTCCACTCCTCGGCAATCAAATATTACTATTGTTTTAAACTTGTGCATATCAAGGTTAGTTAACTGGCCTGTAATAAAATAAATAACATTTTATATTATTAGTCATATCTGATTGAATAAAAAAAATTGTAAATATTTTTAAAATAATTAACATTGAATGATGAGATAATACGATTCTATTTTTAAGGGTATATGCAATGATATTTTAATAAACAGATATGTTATACACATACAAAACAATCGAAAAAAGTGTTCCGCGCAGCGCGGCAGCTAGCGAAAGAGATAGCGCGATAAACCCATAAGAAAAAAAGAGACAAATAGTGTTGTTGTTAATGGCAATAAGTCCCAATTAGGACGTTTTCGAGTCTTCACGATTGCACGCTTATAACATATCTGTTTATTAGAATATCATTGGGTATATGTTATATTCATAAAAATGTAGAGAACTTTTTAAACAGTAGTAGAATTTCAAAAGCGAAACCCGATTTAACTGCCATTGTAAAGCATACAAGTTGTTTATTTATTGTTAAATATCTAATCAATTAAATAATACATTTACTCAATGTTATGAAGCAGCCCTCAAAATAGGTTAAGTACCTTTATCGAAACTCTGCGCTGTTCGTTTTAAAACATAAATTGAACGTACCATTACTGCCTTCGATGATATCTATGCTATTTTCTCTAGAACACAGTTTGCATTTTATTATCAAGTTAGTTTCCGATCTGTTATGCTTTTGCGGCACCTTTTCAGCCTCAGTAAGATCGTGGAACTTCTCAGTCACCTCGCCACAGCTCCCGCATTTCAGTTTCAAGAACCATTGGTAGTACGGATGGTTTGTATAGAGTTTTTCTATGTATTCCAAAGTCGCTTTAATCTGAAGAGCGATTTTAACCATTTTTATAGCTTACTTACTTCTTCTTCGATGAAATAATAATAATATTGTGAATCGAAAACACCGAAACGTCGATAGAAGTTGTCAAAATAATGTCAACTCAAGGAACTTATGTTAGTACCTATATAAGTTCCTTGTGTCAACTATTGTCAACAACGTTTCATGTCAGTGTCTAATGCGTTTCGTCTCGATTTCGACTTTGATGACACTTTATTCAATAAACTGATGAATAAAAGGTTTTATGCTTTTTTTTATTATAGTTAACGTACCCAAATAGATTATTTCGAGTAGCAAATATTGCCAACACATATTTACTCTGTTAATTATGTTATAACGTAAGAAAAAAAAAATGTAGTAATACTAATTGGACACCTGCAGTTTGGAGGACTCAAACCTCACCATTCAAGCTCACTCATTGGGCGCAGCGTATTTAAATTTTAATGAAAAAGATTACCATCGACTCGAAAATAAAGTTGGTTGTATTTAAATAGGCTCATTTCAGCAGTAATGCTGGATGTATAGCGTTCCGACATAAGTTCCCCAAATGTATAGGTAGAATTTAACGACATTATCAATATGACAATACAGGATTCATGTACACAAATTGTGCTTTTATTATATAACATTTGGCAATTGATTTTAAAATAAAATACCAAAACGAGTTGTATTCATAATTTATTTATAATATTAATAAATTTTGGATACAATATTGATAACTTGCAACAAGCAAACTAGTATAGTTTATTATTGCGTATAACAGAAGCACTGGCTTAAAATGCTAAGCTATAGTACTATTTAATACATAACTGTTCTGAATAATACTCTGGCCAAGACCGCACTTGAGATTTATGTCTGACATGTTGGACTGGCTATCACACAAAATTGAACTTAACCGTCAGAAATGACGCTTAAGGACAGTATTACCAGTACAAATAAAATATAATTTATTACTTTGGCTATAAAACATAAACTTTATGTTGTAGTTTTATATAAGAAGGATGATTAATATATTGGATGTATTGATATTTATCCCCGAGACATGGGCACGATCTTGATGTTGTTGCCTTGTGAGTCGGTGTGGAGTGTGAGGCCCATTTCTTGCAGTAGTTCGGTGTCTACAGGCCCTTGAAGAGTCATCTTTGAGATAACCTCCTGGAATAATAAGATTTCGTGTAAATATACACACATAACATTTTGAAGTGAGTGATAACTTTTGTAAGGCATAAAAAGAGTTTACTGTAGGTATTCCCGAGAGAACATCAAAGGGTCTAGTAGTCGAATTATCTCATTCGATAGTTATGTATTACTTTCTCAAAGTGCAAAGGGAATTTCTACAAGACACGTGATAGAAATAGCCTTTATGTCATTAAATATGTGGAACTTAGGCGCAGGCCAGACAGAAGAGACGTAAGACGCAGACGAGGCGCGGACATCTGTCTCTACCGCGTCCCTTTCATACAAAATATATAGAAGCGTCGCGACGCAAAACATACCGAAGAGACGGGGCGCGAGCGCGGGCGCGACGCTTCTAAACATTTTGTATGAAAATGAAAAATGTCTGCGCCCCGTCTGCGTCTAACGTCTTTTCTGTGTGGCCTACGCCTTACATTAAGATAAATCACGTGACAAAAACGATTCGATCATTTAACCCTTACAATAATGTCTCTTGGAAATAATATGGGATTCATACCTGATTTTCTGGGCAGTTCTCACACAGGTTGCGCACGGCGAAGATCACCCACTGCATTATAACTGATTATGTATAAGGAAAAATACTTCTTTTATTTTGGTTATTAAGCAATCTTATGATGTCTCTTTTGCCATGGCATGGCAAAAAGCGTCGGTCGTCCGGGAGCAAGATGGATCGACGAAAAATTAAAATCTCGGGTCGAGTCTGGATGAGGCTGGCACGGGACGGTAGAAAATGGCACGAAAAAGGGGAGGCCTATGCACAGCAGTGGGAGGACAAGGGCTGCGGATGATGATGATGAAGATATCTCTTTAAGCCTAAAGGAGAATTCAAAAGTTATTATGATTGTATAACTGTATATTTTGCCGAAGAAGGATTTGTACCTTTCGTGAATTGTGTAAAGTATTATTAGATATTTATTTACAAAAGGATACGAGGATTTCGACCGTCGATGTTGCAGCAATCGAGGAGCACTTGAATAACTTCTAATTCACGAATCTGAAATTAAAAGTATTTGTAAAAGTATTAAAACTTATCATACAATCTATGTACCTTACTTTAGTGAAAATCGAGAAAATTTTGAGCAATTATTATTATTATTATTATTATTATTCCTTTATTTCAGGCAACTAGGGCCCATAGAAAAATACAATACTTATATAATATAACAATAACTATAAACTAATACATACAATTATAAACTTAAAAACTAAAATTATACACGATTATTATTGTTTTTGCAACGTCGGCGTCGTGTATCGCGCGGTGTCGGGTATCCGGCCACGAAATCGTCGGAAAATAACGCCTTTCGGCCAAAATTCCGGAGAAATGAAAACTGAAAGATGCTCAGTCGGCACTCTCACAACAAAGGAATTAAAATTCAAGTTGTGACGAGATTCCAACCTCACAACCCTCACATTCCATTTCGCCTTGATCTTGATGTACTCTACAATGTCCTCGGCCTTTGTAGAGTAATGCAGCCTGGACACATACAGCGGCGTCACTGGTACAGCAGGACGCAGCAAGTGGTTCTGTCCGGTCAGTGCAGTGCCACACTTGTTTTGGGTTGACTTCTTTTTCTTCTTCTGTACCATGATGAAGCCATCCTTGTCGACCTGCTCCTTCGGCTGTATTCCGCTATCCTTATGTGCGGATACAAAGCGCTTCTGCTTAGCCCCTTTTTGAATTGGTCGCTTTTTCTTAGCGACAACATCGGCGTAGGCACGTGCAGGGGTCATCGTTCCTACGTGCGACGTCACAGCGGCCGGCGTAGAGGTGCGGGCGACGGCAGCGGCAACTGTAGATTCGTCAGCGATATTGGAAGCCGGTAACTGACTCGTGTTTGCCGACTCAAAACTGCCGATTGAGGCATTCTGAGCCCCGCGACGAGTGTTCACCTTTGAGGCCTCAGGTGACCTAATTACTGTGCCAGCGTTACGCAATGTTGTCACTTCGGCACGCAGCTCAGCAATGATGCTGTCTGAAGTCTCCATTCTAGACTGCATTGTGGTCATCTCGGCTTTCAATGACGTGATGTCCTTCAGCAGCCTTGTAACATCGACGTGATCGAATGTGATCGGGGGCAGTTTACTCAGCTCCTTCGCCACAAAGTCAGGCACGTCGTCTGGATCGGTCCTCTTCAACATGTCTATGATGTCTTGAAGACTCTTCTCTGTGCCATCTCGGCGGCGAGACGGCATTTGGTCCAGTTTTCCAAGAGACTGGAACAGTAGCAGCTTGGCACTGCTGACATCTTCCTCCTTGAAATTGGATCGGCATATTTGTAATATGCTAACTTCATCCATGTAGTCAATTGCATGGACGAGGAACGCCAACAACTCGTTCACTATGAGTTTTTTAGAACTCATAATGTCTGCCGTGCAGCGGCTATAGCCGCGCAAAACGCGAATAAAATAATTCGTGCGTGTGCAGTGGATCCACGTCCGTAGTCGAGCGTGCACCGCACTGAACTGAGGTACAAAAACATTATAAATCCGCTGAGGTCGCTAGTGCTGCCACAGTCATTCTCGACCAATCGGCGGTAAGCTGGCCTCTGATTGGTGTAACTATCAGGCAGGAGTAGGTAGTGTGTGCCATTTCCTTCGAATAATAATTTGAAACACCTAAAAATGTCGAAAAACTGTTCTTTTTTTCTTAATATTCCAGATTCTGCTATATTTTTAACATAAATATAGCTATATTTACATGGGACCTAAACATACCGGCGAACTGTGGGTGTACATTGGTACAACTCTGCCTAACCCTACGGGGATACAGGCGTGATGTTGTGTTATATAGAGATTATAAAGGGTCCAAACCAATTTCTTGTTCTCCTGGTTCTTCCAGCACAGGTTGGCGAGGGTCCGGACGAGCGTGGCCTTGAACCCGAACGCCACGTGGCGCTCGACTGTCTCCACGCTGGTTATAGACTTCTTAGGAGTCGTCATGTCTATGGCGCCGAGCCTACGAATATTTAAAACAAATGATAGAATTATACCCACTTAAGTATTAAAAAATCAAAATAGGGTTTTCAATGTTTCATCTACTCTCGCAAAGTCGTTTAAACATCGAGAAGGCATGTAGGTATGGTCTATTTAAAGTTTTGTTAAACAGGTGTTATGTCTACTTTAAAAAACATTAAATTAATGCTAGTGTCAATAATGTTAAGTTTAGACTGACTAGTAGTGTGAAACTGTAATGAAAATGTTTTTTTAGCGCAAATTGAACCTTACAGGTGATCATTACAGTTTTTTTTTTCGCATTTATAATATTAGTAAGGATGCACCATACGTACCTAATAAGGCACACGCAGAAATCCTTTACTTTAGCCTGGAGAAATATACATGTGTATTACAATAATAACGATTCTAAAGCTCACCTTGGCTTCTGGCTCTCAGGCGAGTCAATCTTCACCGACGGCACCTTATTCTGAGGCGCTTCGTCAGATATTTTCACTTCTTTAGCCGGTTCACTCTTCTTCTCAGCAGAAGTATCCCCGCGAGTTTTCTCCGACGATATACCTAGAATTTTCTGCAGTTGCTCACTTAAATCGAAGTCAGTCGACAGATTCTGGCTTTTCTTAACCTCTTTGGGAGTGTCAGGGGACTGTTTCTGTGACTCATTCTCAGGTAAACTGTCAGCTAATGGTGGGGATATCTCACTGGGCGAGGCTTTCACTTCGCATTTCAACTCGTCTTTAGGAAGGTGTATTTCAGTAGGCGGGTCGTTCGGCGAGCTGTCCTGTGACTCAGTTCTGCTGGTCGGCTGCAGGTCTAACCTCGACTGTAACGCCACAGGGATCACCTCCGCGATCGTGTTCATACTCCCGTTCGGAGACGACGAGTCTATGATCAGAGGCGGCTCGTTGTCGTCCCCTATATCAATCTTGTGTTCCAGACTGATCCGTCTCGTCGGCAAAGGCACTCGGTCGTCAGTTTTCGGAACAGAACTGCTCCTCTTATACGCAACTTTCGATAGATCCGCGTCGATCTTAACGTTGGAGTTGCTTCGTCCGTTTTTGACGTCCGGGAAAGGATCTGAGAATTTTAACGGTTGCATATTATCTAAAGCGTCGAACTTTTCCATGTAAGTTGGGTTTTCGTTACATTCGAAGTATTGTTCGCTGCTTTCCGATTCCGTGCATTCGGAAGTGGTTTCGTTGCATGACAACATGTTTTCGGCTGAATCGTTTTTAGTTAGAGGATCTGTAATAAGTAATTGAATAATACAATTCGTGTCGGTCATCAATCATCAAGTGTATGTTCGGCGGTGTTTGTAAAGCGAAGATTTAAGATTACACGGTGAGTTGGTTACCGGTTTTATAATTAGAGCCGTGAAGGTATGTGTTTTTAGTACCTGTTTCACACTTGCATGCACTAATACGATTAATTCTGTTAGGTGTTTTATTTTTGGATTTTAGAACGTGATAAAGTAGTCAGTTCAGGGTCATAGGCGTTATATTAGTTTAAATTACTTTAAATATTTTATTTTTGAAAACTGATTAATGCAATTTTTTGGTATAATATTATTAATTTAGCTTTTTAATATTTTAGGTAATGGTTAGTCATTTTATTATTAGTAAGTATTAGGTATATTTTAGTAGTGTATATTATACATTTTTTAGTCCGAATCACTGTAAGTGGGTTATTCCAAATGTGCCAGATAAAAAATTACATAAAAGTAATTGGGAAGAGGAAAATTTAAAATTTTCATTTTATCATATTTCTTTTTAAATAAATTCAAACAAACTTATTATTGTTATATTTAATGTAATTTACTTACTCTCACAAGGCATGTTGGCTGGTAAATTCTCATCATCGATAAGAACTTTACCGGTTGCTTCGTATAACTTGTTTAGGGATGAAAAGAAGTTGCTACTTTCCTTTCCGAGCTTATGTATTGCACGGAGCAGGACTGAAAAAGGTAAAGCGAATAGAGTCATTAAATTAACTGTGTCAAAATAAGGTTGATAGAATAACTATTTGTACTATAATTAAGGAGTACCTCTTTACTTTTGTTCAACAACTATGTAGCTATATAATTTTCGTTGAGAATAAGGCCCAGAAATGTAAATTCAGTTGGTATATGTTGTGTATTGGAGACAGGATTAGTGTAATCAAACAAAAACCTGTACTAAGTAGGTTCTAATATAGACCCTCTTTTTATATGCAAAGTACATTCTTGAAGACTACACTTGCTCATCGCAAAATGGTAAGATGATGTGTTTCCCAGTAAAATGGGATGTGGAGGCCAGATAGGCAGTCGCTCCATGTAAAATACAGTATTGCTGTAAGTTGAATCAAGAGAATCAATTAAGTTGAATCAGTAAGCTGAATCCGGTATAACTGGTAGCCAACCACAACAAAGTTGGAAAAAGGCTTGGGAGATGATGAGTAAGATGATGGCAAGAACTAACAGTGTTTACTACTGTTATCTAATATAGGTACTAAGTAGTGTAAACACAACAATGTAGTATAAAAATAGTAAACTTACAAGCACAATTTATAAACAACGAGCTGTCTGTTTGTAAACAATCCATGTACGCATCCATACTTGATGCGGTCGCTATAATCTCCAATAGAAACACCACTTCCTGAGGCTCTATAGAGTTAACGTACTTATCAACAGTCTTCAACACACAATCTGATTTACTCTTAAACTCGTGAGCCATAAACTTCACAAAGTTCACGGACACATTTATGTCTTGAGATTCCGTTGACATCAAGATGTTGTAAGCAAAGTTCAGAACAAGCATACGGCATTCAGGTTCCAATTTTGAATATAATTTCTCAATATACGTATTCTCCACACCAATTAGATATTCTATAATTAAATGTGGGTATTCGGTGTTGCCGTTACTATACATATATGCTAAGGAGTTTAGCAATGTCACGTCATCCGGCAACACATTCGGTTGGCCTAATAATATGTTGTAGACGATCATAGCGGCGGCTGTGGCTATTTTATCATTAGATCCAACCAAACTATTTAGGATGTTGGCATCAAATTTGTTCCAAATCATAATTTGGTTGAAAGGATTATTAACAACTAGGTTTCCTAGAGTCTGCATGAGTACCGTCATGCAGGATTCAAACTTTTTCTGTAAATCTTCGTTAATAAAGTCAACACTTGGGTGTTGGTATTCTGTTGCTAGTATTAGCATGGAGTCTAATATTGAGAGTTCCTTGGATATGTATGTTTGCATCTTGGTGCCAGCTGCAGCACAGGAGCGGACTAACCGGAGACACTGCTCAGCAACAGCCAGCGTACTTCTGTTGTATGAAGCCTGCTCAACATCAAGCCGCATTATATGTAGCACTTCTGCTATAAGTCGTAATGTATACTCTGATGCTTTTTTCCTGAAATAATGATGATTTTGTTTGAGTATTTGTTTTTTTAACCTCAATAAGCAATGTAAAATAACACATAAAGGTTTGTTTATAGTAAATAAACAAATTTTCTCAGCTGGACAAAGATTATTTCAATTAAGTATTGTATTGAAATTGACCAAAACAGGTAAGGTTGTAAAAAAATATATCAAAATAAATACAGTCTTCTTTCAGTTTCATTGTTTTTTAGATAATAAATATAGTTTTGAGTAACTTTACGGTTTCGTTTCCCTGTACTTACGGTCGCAATCGTCCGGTCTCTGCGTCTCGGGAAAGTTGAGCCTCGGCTCGCAACATCTCCTCGACAGCGTCCCATTCTCCCGTCTCCAATTGAAAATTTATTAATTTAGCATCCAACAATATCTCTTCTGCAAACCACACGCTTTTGTCGCGTGACATTTTATGAGAAATTTAAGATTTATAAATCTACGCAAGAAAGCCTGGCAATTGACATATTTTGACCTCTTTGACGGATAAGCACGTTTTGACTTTTCATCGACAGCAACTTACTCGTTTAGTAATAATGAAAACGTTGATTTTATTAAATAACAAATACTTTTATTTGAGATATTTTTACGGTTCATTAAAATCTAGTTACACAATTGATTTTTCATGTAAATATTTATTAAATTGTATTTATAACGCATACAGAGTTGCCATATACATTTTTATTATTCTACTACTTTTCACTGAGTGCCATGTGAGTTATCATTAAATAAATGTATCGACAGCGGAAAACTCTTAAATAAATACCTAATACAAGTTTTTCTCTTAGCTTTATTTTCTCCTATTTTATTCATATGTATCAAAATTTTTTTTTCACTGGATTAAAAGTTTTGAACAAAAATCGTTAAATATCTACCAAGTGTTTACAGATAGTAGATTCATCTAAAATATAATAACCACCCTGAATAGTGATAGTCGCTTGCTCCCGCCCCCGCCTCACCGTCCGGTCGAACGAAGAAACGGCGAGAATGGCATTTGTGCGTGAAATTGTATCAGTTTTTATGTGAACAACTGCATATTTCTCACAGCAGCAACTTCACCCTCCGACCTTTAGTCCATGGGTGTAATTATCCCTTCGCAGTGTTAAACTATGTGCCGTTTTAAATAGTTTAGTGTCGAAAAATTTTTGTGCGACTGGTTTAGGGTGGTATCCCGTGGATTTTGTTTCATTGTGCCGTGTAATAATGGTCAGAGTTCCCGCTAACATCGTTGGAATTTAAAACATTCGGTGAGTCATCAACATTTTGAGTTTTAACGTAAAGTGCATTTATGTAAATCACACAAGAATGTGCATGTCGATCTAAAAATATCAAGAAAGCTCATTGTAGCTATGTTCTATTCGGTATCGTGTTAGTCTGGACTATTTATAATCAAATATATTTGTTTTCACTTCCTCGTGTTTGAGGAATGCAAACAGCAATTTCGTATTTTAAACTTTTCTAAAGTTTTCATCACATAGCAACATGCTTCTGGGTGAATAGTTCCAGTTACAACAGTCGAGAATCTGTCGATTATATCGTTAGTCGTTCTGTTTCGTATTTATACATGTCTTAACATGACTTTATCTTGAACCTTTCATTCAAAATATATTCTAGGAACTTCGTAAATATTAGAACATGAAATTAGTTCACATTGTAACTATTATGGTCACAAAATATACGAAAACAAGAAGCACATAAACAATATTAATTTGATATTCTTGCAATTGTTGTTATCACATTATGCTATCTATCAGTCTCACATCACTTAAGATAACAATTTAATTTTGAACTTTCTAGAAAGTATTTCTTTAAGAATTACATGTTTTAAGCTTCAGGTTTGTCCATAATTGAAATATTAATAAAAATAAGTTTTGTTTTTGTACATTTAAATGTGTAAGCTTTTTTCTACTTACTAGATCATGAAAATATGCAAGTTCTTTATAACATTGTTAAATAATGTCACCATTCTAGTTCCTTGAGAATTGTATAAAATTCTAAACCTCTTTTTTAATAGACTTATAGCTAGGTGATGATAGGCTGCTTTTGGACCAACCCACCCTTCATTGTTTCATATCCTGTTACATGAATGAAAACCCTCATCATATGAGTAGTAGGAAACTTCTGACAACAGACCTCCTTACACAAGACATTGCCCTAAATATTATGAATAGGTCCCACATATTATAACAATAATAATCTGTATGATGACATGTAACTTTCATCCAACATGTACAAACACAGAACCTGCTAACGCACTAACATACAAAAAATCTATAAATTCAAACTATTTTAGTCTCAAATTTTCACTAGTATTAAAGTGCAGCTTTTGAGGAATGTAGCATGATATCAAACATCATAATAGCTATACTTGAAGCTTAATAGACTAAAGGACCTATGTCCCTTTTTTATATTATCTATTTATTTGTTCTCCAGACTTGGGTTATCAAACAATAAAATGTTCTTAAATATGACATTAGTTTCATAAGATAAATGTCATAAATTTGTTTGGTTTACTTATTAAACATAATTAATAATGTGTAGGAGGACTTAATACACAATCCCTAAAAACATATGAATAATTTGAATAAGTCTTAAGAACCTATTGCTTACTATGTGTATGTGTTTTGGTAAATAAATAATAATAATAATTATTATTTATTTAGTTACAAAGGTACAAGGTATTCCTAAGAACTAATAGTGTCCCAAAAAACAGTACAAACTGTTTTACTGTGAGTATGGTACTGAAAAGTTTCAGTTAATGTTAAATTAAAAATACCTAGGCATTTTCTTTTCATTGAATAATTTTTAAGATCAATTTCCCTTTGATTGGAAATTGGTAAACTTTGAGCATTTCTTAGGACATCTTTGACTTATCATGTAGTACCTACACAATATAAAAAAATAACTCAAGCAGTGCAAGGTTCAGAAAGGGTAAAAGTCCTATAAATTTAAACTATGATTGTTTTGTTACAGATAACATTTATAGATCCCCAATATCTACAATATTATTAAAAATGTTTTTGATTTTCTTTTTTGTAAGACCTGTTTAAGCAATTAGATTAAATAGTATATTTTTTCTCTATTCATGATAGTCAAAAGAAAGATCTATGTTTATTTAATCAGCTGTAGTCCATTATTACTCTGTGTTATTATAGTTTTAAGACAATAGGAAAAGCAAATCTGGTTTGGAATATTACTATTCCATAATTCAATTGAACAGTTCCAAAAGTATGTTTCTTGAACTCAAGTAGGTATATGACATCAATTTTAAACAGACAGCACCTGCAGTAGCTACCCATTGAAGGGTGTTGTGCAAAAAATCAACAGGTGTGTTTCAAGGAAACTTACCATTGTTTTGAAGATACAAAAGAAGTAATCAATCTCTGTATATTGCATTCATAGTGGTCTTAATTGAAGATGTTTTATGTCAATGAGATTGGTACTTAATGAGTTACTGCTTTTTTTTGTGTAACTTATAGCCTTTAAGAAGTAGATAATTTATAATAATAATAAAATAAATACGGACAACATCACATACATTGCTCTGAACTTGTGTTATATAATTCAGAAACAACTATGGTACCACAAACATCCAGACCTGGGCAATGTAGAAAAGTTGGTTTCTAATCATAATAACAATAATAATAAATAAATTTAATCAAGCAGATTTACAAAAACTGGTTTACATTCCCCATTGATATAAAACACAATTAAACTTATTATGACTTAGTCAAAATTCTTTATCATATAGGGAAATCCACATAAGAAAAAATATTTTAAACATTGCTTCACACATTCTTAAAACTCTGTCATACCCATGGTGAAGGAAAAAGTGCAATTTACTATCTATGTTTTTATTTCATATCTTCTTGTTATATTATGTTTAAATTTGAAGTTCACTATGTTTTAACAACTTAAAGTTGATACACAAAATCAAAAAGGATGATGTCAACCTTTTATGTATTTATCTATTAAATAGCAATAAAGTCTATTTTCGTTTGTTCCAGTGCCCAACCGGCATGGATGAGGGTCTCCTCAACGACCTGCTCGAGTGCTCCGTGTGTCTGGAGCGACTCGACACCTCGTCGCGTGTCCTGCCGTGCCAGCACACCTTCTGTCTCAAATGCTTGAAGGTAAGCGCCGAAAATAAAGGGAAAGGCTAAATAAGGAAAGAGAAAGAACAACCTGGAATTTGTTTAGAAAACTAAACTTTTTTATATTGTTGCATATCATAACATATCATCACGTGTGTATCCCCGAAGGGTTAGGCAGAGGTGTACCAATGTACACCCACAGTTCGCCGATATGTTTAGGTCCCATGTAATAGGGGGCGAGCCTATTGCCACTAACCGGGCACAAATCCAAACTCCGACCTGCTACTGAGAATTTCATAGAAAAACCCAATAACACCTTGGTCGACTTGGGAATCGAACCCAAGACCTCTAGCGTAGCAGTCGCGCTTAGCACCACTAGGCCAACGAGGCAGTCGTTATATTGTTGCGAGAGAAGTTTAAAAGGATCGTCGCGTCTAATATAAGGCATTAGTCCTTTTGATCACGGTATCCTCATGGTATTTTCCTGCCGTGTAGAAATCAAAAGTTTCGAACCAGTAACACGTTGTATTAGCTTTTAAGGCCATATTTCTATGAATTACCTACTACGAGAACGACCACGTGTGCCTATATATTACATTCTAGGTAATCGGTAGAATACAGGTTAATCAAATATAGAGACTATAGTTCCAACAAGTAACGTTTTAATCCGATTAATGGGGCCTAACCAAACAGAAATATACACAACAGGCGTCCATGAAAATAGAGCTATGGTGCTTACAATAGAAAAGAAGACATTTTACAATAGACATCTTTATCGCTAGCAATCTCATGACGAAACCTTTGGACATAATAGGAAAATAATATCGTCTGTGAAATACCTATTTATAAACTACCTTATAACAAGACTGCCTTGCGAATTACGCCTTTGATGTCATTACAGTATTTTTGCAAATAGGCCATATTCTATGTAGAACAAGTATTAGTTAAGAGGATTTTAAGGCCATATCAATCAATCACTGGGGTCCTGTAATGACCTGCAATCTATCTAGATTTGAGAGGGGCAGTCTATAGGTGCACAATGGAAAATCAACCTTAAGGTATTGAAATAGACGTGCTGCCAATATCGGAGTTTGAACATGCAGTTTACTGAATACAATGTATTTTATTTTAAATCTTTTGCCTTAATTCATCGTGTGAATGGTTATAAAATTGTGAGATTTGAAAGCAGTTGCTATGGAGAAGTACTATACCATCTAACTCTGCTGAAAAGATTGGATGAAATTGATGAAATGGCACATGAGTACACATGACCTGGATTTGACAATAGCCCGCACGAACTCGCAGGCAAAACCTAATAAAGTAAAATGCTGTGGAGCAAGATTAAAATAAAATTGGCTTCACGAATACATTTACCGTTCTTCCTAGATTCCGGTATTCAAGGATTTTGTTATTTAAAATTATCTTATCAACCATATTTATTAGTCAGTCTTTAAGTACGACTTACGAGTCATCATTGTCACCTGTTTTCTCAGCGATTCCTATGTCAGAATCCGGTAATTGTTACAACCGGTCTAAGCATACGATGTCTGTCTGTATACCAGTAATTGGTTCGCGGTAACGTTCATAATAATGTTATGAATAGTTCAGTGTCTTTCGTAGAAAATTGAAAGGCCACTATTATTTTAAACGTTTGTCTAAGTAATTCGGTTGTCTTGTAGGTTGTTTTCTTTTCGGTTTTTACAAATAGCAGAAAGCAGTTAGCAACAGGCAAACTAAGGATCCTTGTCGTGGTTTTTGGACAGAAAGTGCCGTAAGGTAAAACTTAGAGGCTGGATCTAGTTTGGCACTAAATAATGATTAGAAGTTTGCAACATTATTTACTCGTATTTTTAGTAGTCCTACTTCTTAGGGCTACTGGTAGCTGACCCCAACATATTTTGGGAAAAGGCTAGGTAGAAGAATAGTAGTCCTTTAGGGTCGAGTGTAACAACGGTATCGACGAGAACATAACAGATACACTTAGGTAACAGATTTTAGTAAAGAAGTAATCACTTCGTGCAATGGTAGTATTCAGTAATGCTAGGAGTAATACTAGAACAATAGTGCAGTGAATGTTTACGCTGGCCATGTGACGACCTACTACGTAACTATTGCTTAGAATGCAACGATTATCTAAACCTACTATACAGTTGTAGAAGACTTTTAGAACTTAGTGTTAGGCGTTTTTTATAAAACCCCGCTTTATTAATTGGGAGGTAAATTTCTTGTATCTACACGCGGAGTTGGTTTAAATAAAAATTGGTATCGGCTTTGGAGAGCCCTGAAATTGTATAAGGTTTGATAACCCGCACCTTGGCGATGATGTTTGGCTATTGTTACTAAAATGCAGTTAAAACCGCGCATCAATGTTAAGAAAAGTGACGCCTGACGCCTTATGTTTTTGTTAAATATCCTAGTCGACAATTGGAACCGTATTTCCACAGAAATACTTAGAAGCCATTGTTAACAATCGCCGATAACCTTTTGATATTGCGTCCCGCGCCAACACGTTAGGTGCTATTCACTCGTTTCTGTATTGCATACATTTCTCTCAGCTAAAACAGTACATTCAATGGGCTAATAATAACATTTATTATAAACATATTAGAACAGGACCGTATGCTCAAGTACGAAGGTGTAATTTAGGATAGCATAATAATGATGTTTCATTGCTGAACGAGCAATGAAAGAAAAACAGACAGCTACATTTGTATCAGCGTCGTAGGGGTCGATTTGCAGAGGATGTTAGTAGATGTTAGTAGAACTAGATGACGTCATCGCCTCGTGCATCGTTAGACCTAGAGCATTGTTAAATGAGTCAATTGTATAAATACGACTTGTCTAAACTCCGGTCGGGCGCAGATCTGAGACCGTCCCCTCGAGGAATTTGCACTCATATTAGTGAATTAGACATTTAAAACATAAACGCTGCATAGGGTTTTTTTTGTTTATGTGTTTTTCTTCGAGATGACGGGAGTTATTATCATGGTAACAATCAAAGTACCTTGAAGACAGAAAAATAAGCTTGCATACAACGAGTTTATTTCGTAAATGGGAAAATAAAGTAGATTCTCATATAAATCTAGGACAACTCTACCTTTCCACAAACACTTCATTTATTTAATAGAAGTATAAGCATACTGGCAACAATTTAACCTTATCATCGTTATGTCATATTTTTGCCAAATGTTTAATGTTTTCAGTTGGCACTGTGCACCTATTTGGCATAGTAATTGTGTTGTGTGAATGTATGACACGACTTGAGGCCGTAACGTGCTTCAATTTTGCCAAGAATCTCTTCTGAAACACATAAAAGGAAGTAACGTTGTCCAAATTGTTAAGTTGTCATTGTTGCTGGTAAAAGTTGATTGAAAACTACTTTACGTAAGAAACAGCTTTGACTAATAATTATAATCAGACAGCTTTGATTTGCTGTGGCTGCTTTGGTTAGCTGTGGATGTAAACAGGCGGCACCTATATATTAATCATCATGATTTCGATAAGTTGGATTTTTTATTGTACGTTTATCCCTATACCTATTATCTGTGGGACATAACGGGAAAATTTTATTATGATTCAAATTAACGCAAAATATAGAAATGTCTTTCAATATTATTATTTACTGTACGATTAATTTCCTAGTTTTGTATTATGCTACTGTAAAAGTTTTATCAAAAGCTAAATTCTTAATTATTTAATGCCTGCTTTGTCACGCTTCCCCGTAACGTCCGTGACTAATAAATATTAATGTTGTCATCACTGTAAAGTAAACAAAAAAATAACAACAATGTCATGGAGGTCCAGGGGCCCAAGTCTGCTATTTACACTCGGTTCAATTCTTCATAGTGGCGTGCCAGCAGAGCCATTTTCGGAAAATTGGTATTCTACTAAACGTCAAAACGTCAAAATTGCGCATTACAATTTGTACCAAATGTATGAACTATTGGTCACAGTCGTTGAACATTGAACCGAATCGTTCCAATGCGCAATTTTGACGTTTTGACGTTTAGTAGAATACCAATTTTCCGAAAATGGCTCTGCTGGCATGCCACTATGAAGACATTGAACCGAGTGTAAATAGCAGACTTGGGCCCCAGTAGTAAAACTGCCCAGTACATTTTCGCTAGCTTCTTATCCTTTCTCGACATTCGAGTTCACGACAAAAATAAGGTATCCAAAATTACTTTCTTCAGGTCTGATCTATTTTTATTCTGAACCCATTTTTAATGTCAATAATTCATACAGTGGTATATGAGTAGCATGTAGTTCATCAGGTAACTACCATCTAAATATACCTCAATTTTATAGTACCTAGAACAGTTATTTTGCGTAATTATGATTAAAGAGTCCTTCTAGATTGAAGATTACATCAGCTGATAATTTGATCAAAAGTAATTTAGTAAAATATGCCCAGTTTCGCATACTACCTATTCTATACTTCACACCATATCCGATGAAAAAGGCTTTATCTTGCCTGTACCAGCTTTACTGATACAGTAACACAGTACTGGTAGAGACAGTCTAAAATCTGTAGAAGTGTACGAGAGAAACACTTCGGCCTATCTCCCTGTTAATAGGCGTGATGTTATACTAAACACTGGCACGTTGTGAACCGGTAGTGCTTGTTTATATTGCGCTGCCCCAATTTCTGAGTCCCGGACACATGACTGTTACAAAATGTCGAACTATATCGGTTAGAACATTTTAATCGTGGGCATTATCTAACGTGTCCCGAATTACCTCTGTAACAAATAGAAATGAACCTCATTGAACTTTCAGCTTTCACTTCAGTATTTTTGTACAAATTCTCTCTTCAGTGAGGAACGTGATGAAAATGGCGATACCCAAGAATGAAGGGCCAACCGTAGTTGATTAGAGTTCCCTTCACTTCTAGTTGATAAGAAACTCTTTTCAGACGCTTAGGGTTCATCGCTAACCTCATCAGGAGAACAGGTCTAGATAATAGTTACGGATATAGTTGCATATCGATTGCAACAGTATATTAACATCCTAACCTCGCTGAACTCCTAATAAGTCACACGTTAGATTGTAATGTCAATACACTATCACGATTAATGTGACGCTCCCCCCCCCCCCCCCCTTCCTAGCCACATCCTGCTTCACCGTCAGTCATCGTAAATAAGCACTCGTTAGCCCTCCCTATCTAAACGTTCGCTTTGACTCACTACTGAATCACTTACTCACTCTTTCATTCTACATTCAGATACGTCACAACGTAATTGGTAGATTTATGCCTTTTTTCTTTGATCCGTTTGTGTGTGATACATTCGGATGGTATTGTTTGTTTAACTTGACCATTATACAAGAAATGTCATATTTATTCTGAACAAGGAATTGTAAGGGGTATTAATTTATTGCTCGAGTGATGCATTTGATATGTATATGGACCTGATGCGAATATGAGACATAAGCAGTTGGCCAATATAAACTTCTAGAACAAAAACTCATTCAACTCGGTTACAGTCTGTAACGGATTGGCCGGAGCTCCGGTATAAGAAATGTGCATGATTCGACCAGTTTGTCGGCTATCCCACAAAAATGATATTTTTATACGGAATTATGGTTGTGCCCATGTGCTCTGGGCCAACGACACGTTATGCATTTTTCCCTTGTATTTAATTGAAGCGGTACCTTACATAACGCTACCTTCGCAGTGGTGACATAATACGCAGTAATTCCTATATCCGTATGTAACAAGCATGGCGACTAGAAAGTTGCTATCGGCCAGTTTTTGGCATCAAACACTGCATCATTAAATAATTCATGATTGAAATTGCCAATGGGAAGTCACCGGTCCAGACCCAATATACCTATTATGGTCTTAAGTATTTTTATTAATGCTAAACTGTAGCGCAACGCATTGTCTTGTGCAAAGACATCATGCGAACTCAATGCAGGTCAATTATTAAGGTATTTTAAAAGATCAATATTAGTCAATAACACTTACATCAATGAACTTTATGAAATACCTGTTATTCTATTTAAGATGTAATTGTTTAAACTATAACAATAGTTATTTAATTGTTACGTCTCTATTGTGTTGACATATTGTTAGCATTGCACTTTGCTCGTTGAACGTGTCACGTTAAATAATATAATTAATTTCGATTTTTTTTATCAGCAACCCCTAATATAAAGACGATTACTCAAAATGACAATTCTTTTTTTTTGTAAGCATGTGTTAGTTCTCCTGACTTTTTTTCCTTCCGTTGGGCTCGACTTTCAGTCTCACCGGACATAGCAAATAACAGTATTGCCTTGACCGTTCAGGTTACGCTGAATAGCTCCTAAGGTATTGTTACTTGATACTTACAATTACATAAACTTACCCAATAGTAAAACGTAAAAAAGTCTATGTATAAAAAGGAAATAGTGGTCGTTACCTTGAATTTTTCTAACTGGTACGTTCCTTGACATTTTATATTGTTTTGTGAACGTAAACAAACGTACGCGCTAGACAGAGACACGTCTCAATATTGGCTAAATAACGATATTGCGCTAATAGATTCATTCATTTCCTCAAAAATGTGGGAGATAGTCGCTAACTTAGATCATTACGACCATTTATTTAGGGATCCTTTTTCCAAAGTCATTTGTTTCCAACTGCCTGCTTCTAACAGTATTCGCGAAGGGCGTAAGCTATGCCATACATAAGTTTTTGCACATGCTCAGTACTATAGCACAATGGGGCATGGGTTCAACTCGCGACCTTTCGATCGCCGTTCCCCAGTCTACGCCTGAGGCATTGGCAAATTGTTCCTACTATTAATATCTAGCCGTTGGATGCAACCGGCTGGGAAAACGTTCGATAGCTGAACATTACATGCCCATGTTATATTTCAGTAATTTTATGGACGTTGATCTCGCTTGGATTCCTCATGTGAAATGCTTACATTCTTATTACATTACTGTGCATTTTTCAGTCAGAAAATTTAAAACTAAAACGCTAGGTAATACAAATATGATCATATTATACACCCTGATACACTCTGTGTAGAAATTTCTTCGTAGATAATATAACTTAAAGTTTCAATAAACAATACAAACCGGACTATATTTTGCAAAAATAATAAGCATTAGGTCTTATTAAACGATACTTCATTATACAAGATTAAATTAAACGACCTTATGCCAATTGAGTGTGGCGCCAACATGCGTTCATCAAATAATATAATGTATTGTTATGACGTGAAGATGACAGAGTATGTGCTATTTCTGTTAGGAAAAGACTACAACTTCATTAATAGTATTTGACCACCTGACACCGTAATATGGCCTCCAAACCTATGCTGGTAACTAATTTGCCATATGGCATTCCCCCTTCCAACCCTGGTCGAATATTAAAACTTAGAAATTCATTCCTGTTTGTTTCTTGCTAGCACTGTGCTTGACCCCTAAGAACAATGTTGAAGGTAGGTAGAATGCAAGTGTTATGAAACTCATAAAGTTATAGATAGGATCGTGTTTCTAACGCTTCCTTCAATTGAAGACACATTATTACCCTGTTCTACCGACCTGTTTCATGCTGAATAAATCATAACTCCCTATGCGTATAAGGAATGTCTAAATACTATTTAGGGATCAAATTCTCTGCTGAAATGTTGGCATCTTATACGGCATACCTTTAGTCTGGCAATCCAAACTCTTCCTGTATACTAAGGTCAGATACAAACAGATTAAGAGTTAGAATTAAATTATGCCTAGTAATAGTTTGTAGCGTGTTTGCCAAGTGTGGTGGAATCTTTAGGTTTCGTCAGCTGTAGTTTCGCGTAGGTAGTTCTTCGTTTTGTAATACTCGTACATCATAATACATAGTAAATTACGCAGAGAACATAATTTGCTAGATAATATTGTATATTCCAAAAATACCAGCGAGTTTAAAAACACTTTCTTTAAATAGATTTCCTTTCCATGCGTTTCAGTGTCTGATTTATTTAAGTCTTAGCAAACCTATTTCTCAGGCACGGCCCCTTTTATTTTAAACTTTATCGATCGCTGTCAGACGATAGTCCGACGATGGCACACTTACTCGATTCCATAATCTCGTTACTTACGTGATGTCACTGCGACTGATTGTATGATATATGTTGAATCATAAGTTGAACAATACCTAAAATAATTTCTTCTATTTTACGCTAGTAACAATATTGGGGCTCCAACTTACCCCGTGCCAAATTTCATCAAATCGATTATGTGGTTCAGCCGTGAAAGTCTAACAGACAGACAGATCTTTATTATTAATATGGATTATATTTTCAATTCTTCATCGTATTTTTAAATTACAAAGGTCAGATTGTTTGATTACGATTGCGTAATCAAGCTAGTGTTATGAATTTCAGATTGAATAGGTAAAGGAATGACTGAAAGTTTATTTAGACATCATTCAGTGAGATCAGACGATATTGAAAATCAATACTTAGCCACTTATCTCAAACCTTAGCAACTAGTAATATCGCAGACGAAGAGTTTTTTAATATACTCTGTGCTGTTGCCCTTAGGCTAGGTCGAATTCGTACCCAGATCATTTTGATGTCACCAACAAATGTTTAGTTCTAGTTTTGATCTTGAACTTCGCTGTTTTAAGTCTGCTATACAAAAAAGACTTTATAATGTAAACTTACTGGTGTAATAGATAAGACTTGAAAGTATTTTCTGCCAAATAAATATAATTTAAACATATAAAAGATATTTGGTTTGCCGTTATGTTTCTATTATCAGTTATCTTGTTGGACAAAAGACTGTTAAGCATCTATTTGCACAGTCAAACGTTTTAGTTTTACCGATTTTTTAAATTTTCGGCTAAGTGAGTATAGTAGTCGGTATCTCCTTATTTGATAAGGCATCAGTTTCGTTTGCTCTCTCTCTCTGTTCTTAAAAGCGCAATTTATAACTTCAGTCCTTCGCTTATTTTTATGCGTCATGTTTCTTATTGAGCCACCCCTTTTCAACATACTTAACGAGAGAGGACAGAAGACGAGTTAACCGTTGTCCTCTTTAAGACCATATGCTTTCGCGACGACGTAAGTTTTGACATGGTGTCCCCAAATTATAGACTTCTTGCTGTGGTACCCAAGGAGCCCAATAAACGCCCCAACAGAAGAGTAAAAATCTGGGTATGTTCTGGACTGGCCAGATGTGAACAAGACAATCGAGAGGAAAAGAAGAAGAACCAATAATCAATACTAATATTTATTGCACTCCATATGTTATATTCAGGTGGTGGTTACATTAAAGGGTTGGTACAATATACCCTCTGCACCAGCGGGGTGTCTTAGAACCACTACTACCTACTACTACAATATGGACCCTGTAGGGCACGGCCGACCATACTAAATATTCTGTGTAATGTCAAGCAAATAAGCCATGCATTATGTCGATCAGCAAGCTCTCTTTCCACAGGCCTAGATATGGTATTGATCACTAATTGTCCTACTTACGGATATGCGCCAGTGGGTTGTCCATCCTCGTACATTTCAGACGGGGCCGCTGTATAAATAGAACTGCCTGTTTCTGGCGTGGATTAATGTATAGGGTCGTAATTGTTTATTTATATTTACCAAACCGAAGCACCGTATTTATTTGTGGATACCCTAATGTTGGAGTGCGTGGAAGAGCTACCACTCAAAAGCCGAAGTCTCTGTCTAGTGCAATTTACCTGTTTCCTAAAACCTTTAATGTTTTTTTTTTGTTATTCTTAATCTACTATGGATTATAAGTATTTCGAGTGAGTCCAGATACCAAAGATATCTGAATTATATATATATTTTTTCTAAATATGATAACCTACAGCAAGATAAATTAGATTCTACTTTGTTGTTGATTGTCACAGATCCATTTTAGATGTTTCTTGATATTTGATGTAGACTGGAAACGGCAGTACAATTTCTACGCCAGTGATATTTTTACTCTGAAGAGTTGTTATTTCTATTTTGAAATAAAACACCATTATAGAGTCGTTCAAATGTCAACGAATACACTATTTTCAGTAAACAGCTTCTCTTCACAAAGTAAATTGTTGTATTATTTATAGTAAATTATCCCTGAGTTTTAGATTTGAAAAGGTTAAATTTAAATATAGATCTATCGTGGGCTAAGGATAAACAAACTAGCAAATTGTCTATCAAAACTTTTTTTAATTGAAAACCGGAATAACTTAATTGGTAATTAAGTGTATAGTGTATCAAACCCATTAGTTTTGCTAGACGCGTTGTTACAAGGCCCATACTTTGATCATGTTACCAAAAAAATAACTACAATGTTGTCCCAAAGTGTACATACTACATACTGTTGGAATATTGGACCATAGTTTTTAAACGTTACCTACAACTTTATTGTTGTAGTAAATTAGGTGCAATAAGATTTAGTCTGTAGTCTCTCCAAGTAGATTGTCTCTTGTCGAGGGAGATTCATAAATACACCTTACACAACACTACTCCAGCTGATCAATTCTCTCTCTCACTACCCCAGCGGATCAATCTACTATATAAAAATAAGTCGGGTTTTCTTTCCTGACGCTATAACTCCAGAACGCACGAACTGATTTCCACGGTTTTGCATTCGTTGGAAAGGTCTCGGGCTCCGTGAGGTTTATAGCGAAGAAAATTCAGGAAAAATTTCAACAGAAAAGCGGAAAAAATCTTTTAATCACCAAACGAAATGTTACATAAAACGTAGCCATCATCGTAGGTGGTGAAACGGAGTTTGCCGGGTTCGCTAGTTATTTATAGAAATCATTCTCATAAAAAAGTACTCAAAAATCCTGCGTTAGAAAGTCTACATTCACAGGAATTACGCAAAATCTAGTTACTTAGTATCGCTTAAGTACTATATTATATTCATATACAACACCTGTTGACGATTCCGCATTCTGTATTTGCCTAAGCAATTATAATATTTCGGTAGGCATTCAATTTCCAATTCGTCCCACCTTGACTTACAAACCCGATATCTGATAAGATAGTATTACGACCTTCATATTTGTTTTGATATGTAATCAAGTTTCGCTTATTTAAGTTAATATTATTATAAATTTAAATAATTTTGATCCTTATTATTAGAAAATATTTCGGATGTTTTAAACTAGTTAGTCTGCGGGTTCACCCGCGTCAATGTCGATTGTAGCAAAAAGAAGTCTATGTATGTGCTTTCTTGAAGCTCCAAATATCTATACAGGGTGTTACAAAACCCCTGTCCGACCCGAAAGGGAGATATAGGGTTCACCATCACATGCCCAAATAAAATGTTAAATTTGGAATATTCATGATAATAACAATAATAATGAACTTTGAGGTAGCCGCCAAATTCCCTAAATTTGAAGATAAATCAAAAACTACACCAGTATTTTCGTCGGTGTTAATGGTGGCCTTTTGTATGATCATTTGGCACAACTTGTGACGATGCTGTCACACTCACTACCCATTTGGAGAAAAAATATTTTTTTAGGTTATATTTTTTTTTTAGTTTTTTCATTTATTTTCTACATTAATGTAATCAGACATCGATACCTAACAACCCCTTAACGGATCAGACAGGGGTTTTGTAACACCCTGTATTATATCAACTTTAATCAAAAGTCGGTGTTAAGTCGTGAAAGCATACTGCCAGACAGAATAATTCTATTATTCCTTTCGCGTTTATAATATTAGTATGTATTTATGGATGTATTAATTTCAAGGTTAATTTATTGGTCTCTAATTTTCTTATTCATTGAATCTTGTTCATATTATAGAGATTAACGTTCAGTGAAAATTACTTATTCACACCTGTCAAAAGCTAAACGTTTATCTAATAAAATCGCCTCGTACATATTGCGATCATAACATTGAACACATGTAGGTAAATATAGTTCAGAACAGTATATCTGCTAATTACCTACGCAGATGCAATGAAATCTTGTCCATACCACGTCGTCATTTTAATGCACACCAATTTATGTCATATTTCTATAACACTGCGTTTGATTGTCCATTGATAAAACCTTTAACCTCTTGGCCGCGCGTCCCGGTCTGCGTAGGCCATAACTCTGATGAAATCCTCATGAATTTCTGTTCAGTAGAAGGCTTCAACCACCAGAAAAGTTCTATACAGTAGGTCCAGTGTTATGGATAGGCCATAACACTGGACCTACTGTGAACCCAGGTAGCTGGAAACACAATGTCACAAAATGGAGTAGCTTAAACCCATCAAAATCCCATTGTGAATGCTTTCTACCAATGACACTGCAGTTATTGTGGCCAACTACTGAACGTTATCAATTTAAATAAAAGCGCTATTAACTTAAACAGAAGGAAACCGAAGTATTCGTTAATCTACCGCGATCTCCGACAGTCGCAACAAAGCACAGCTGACTTTGCAAGCAAGACTTCCACCCACACCAGATGCATGTTTAAGAGATACCACTCCTAAACTGAATTGGTTCAAATTATACATTATTGTTTGCAAAATACATTGCTGCATCCTATTAATGTCACATTGATCTTGACCGTTTTGGCAGAAACACCTACGTTAATTGACAGACATGCTTTTCGACGCAAACACGCGTCCATTAGCTAATTGTTTTCAATTGCTTTAGTGTTCTGCGCTTTTTAAAACACTGGTATACCTCTTGAATATGTAATTTCAATTAGGTAGTAGCTGTGGAAAAAATATGAGCACGATGTAATGCAATATGACGAGTAGTGATGATCTAAAGTTTGGTTATCACCAGCTGAAAACAAACCTGGATAGAATATGAGCGGTTCATACTTCAACTGATATTCATAAATACTTTTGTTAATATGAGGAGCTCGTAATACAGCAAAAAATAATCCTTTTATTAATTTTATTCCAAACACACATACATCCGTTCTCGTGGAACGAAAGCGGTTTGCCTGGGTTTATTTTTCATTAGCTCCATATTTCCTTTGTAAACTGCGGAATATTATCCATGTGCATACATTACTACTTCACTTATTTCACATTACGGTATCCATTCCACAACTGAATTGCTGAACAATTTAATTCGCCCACGTCGCGTCCTTTCTGTGAGACAATTTAAATGTGTTCTCTACGTTTTATTCCTTATCTCATTTGCCTTAAATTTGCTTGATTATCGTGGTCCAAGGTTGTCTTAACGAAAGAACTTCAATTCATTTGAAATGGAGCTAGACATACATATAAATCGTTATTACCTTTATTATCATTACCTTCGTTTTCTTCAAATGTATGTGCGACCTGTATCAATCATTGCGAAAGTCTTTCGAAAAGACCTGGCTAAACAAATAGTCAATATGCAAAACGTAATTCAGGATCCATCCCAAAGTTCACAATAACACGATACCATTCCTTTCCCTCAATTTATCAAGTAGATAGTGTGGGATGATAAACGTTAACAATTTCGGCTGACTCAAATCCGGCCGGCTACTCAAATACAACGACCATAACATCGTATCCAAGCAATTTATAAACAATAAATTACGAAGATTAAAGCTGTTTACCTTTCGAAGTGGTTCAACTAATCACATTTGTCTTCTAAGACCATAACTCTGTTATCTCGACTCTAGGGTTGACTTTCCTTTTCGTTAAAAGATGCCAAACACATAAGATTTTTTTGAGTTGCTTACCAAATAAATAGATGTGTTCTTTAAAAAACTGGAGTAGCTACATCTATTTATACTAGAAGCTAACATAAAAGTTACACACAATTTTATCTCCGGTACTGTGGGGCTAACATCGTCTATCTCTTACTTCCAGGTGATAGTTGAATCCCACAAAGAGTTAAGATGTCCAGAATGCAGGATCCTGGTCGAAGTGAAGGTGGAGGAGTTGCCTCCGAACGTGCTCCTCATGAGGATTCTCGAAGGCATGAAGAATTCCGCTCCGAGGAAGCTGGTGACTGGACAGAGAACTTCGAGAAGTGGACATTTACAGGTAGGCTGAATATTTTAAGCTGTATTATCTGTAATTTTATTGCTATGTTGTGTTCAAAATGAAAATTAAAAATACAAAAAAAATGTTGTAAAAAATTAACCCCCTGCTTCTTTCACTGTCGCTAGTGTTTGACATTTGCGGTTTTAAAACTTCAGAAAAAAGTTTTTCTTCCTACTTGTTAATCTTAAAGATTTCACTGACTAATATGTATCTCGCTTAGTAAATTTTAGTTCTAGACATTTTTTGTTCTTTCTACATAATTTTCTTAGGTAAGAGAAAAGACGTCGATTAATATGTTTGAGTTTTTGAAGGGCCAAGTTGGTGTCCAGGGGCGGGACGGTAAACAGTTGCCGCCACACGCGAGAGCTCTCCACGACTATATATCTAAGGAACCAGGGTGAGTTCAGCGTCTTTTTGTCTGCAAATATTAAATCGCGGTCGTCGAACTGTCTTCCAAGTTATGAGAACTGACACAGAAATCAATATCCACCTTTTGCTAACCAGCTGCGGACGGACTAAAGTTTTATACAAATTGTGTCAAATTTCAACTGATAGATAAAATTTTAAATTATTCCGGTATTGGGGCTAAATAATAATAAAATTTTATTTATTCAGATAACTTAGATCTATCCATGAGATATTACTAAACTAGCAAAATAGTAAGCAGGGACTTAGTACGCTGCAGTAAAATCTATTGCATGGGACAATCGTGCCTGGCAGCAATAGCATTCAGGATGCTGTGGCGACTTCCACGCAACCGACTCATAAAAGCACAGATTATTTATTTTACAATCGTTAAAGCCATACATTAGGGCATTAATAGGTCATAATGTCATTGTGACGCCTGTTGCCTAGTGACCCGAAACATGTCCTGTAACATGTTACGTGACGCGGGTCGTGTTGCTAGGTTCATCTCCTAAAGCGAGTATATATTTTGGAACACTTCACGTGTTGCTGGGTCAAGTTGCGCAACATGTTGCAGTTGATCCCCAGATAGTGTATGAAAGGCTTTAAGCTCACGGTCATTGGAACAAATGATGATAAAACAAATGTTTATCGCAGATCAAGTGACCATCAAACTTGTGATAGTGTTTGTTAATATTGTAATATGATGCGGAGAACTACTGTTCCCACGGATGCTTTCGGACTGAAATGTAATAATAACAAAGAGATAAAGTTCGTCTAATATAAGATGGAAAGCGCAAGCATAACAGCATAACCCTCTTTTACTGTCGCGTAATTGTGTAATGAAAGTAAATATGAGCGATGTTCTTTAAAAAATTAATTTAAAACTTTAAACAGAATATGTGGTACCCCTTCACCTATCGAAATGGAATAGGTATTTAATTTAAAAGAAATAATTAGATTATTATACGGTTTAGCTTAAATAATGTAGCATCAAATTACAGAATAGACCTTGAAGAAAGAAGTACGTGAAATTTAATTTACTTTTTTGAATATTTTCGGTCGCTCTCCTTTCTTACGAAAATGTTCGACACATCGCTTGTTCAATAAGCGTGCCAGTATGCATCGTGAGAAATTATACAATTATGTTAATAACAACAATTTTACATTTCGTTATATTGCATTAATCATTTCTAACTTTGTAAATTGATCAAAGTGAATATTTAGCGGTGTGGACGGTCTAATAGATTTCCCATACACGTAATTTGATTACGTATTATAGCTGTTTAAGTTATAGTGGAAAAATGTTGAGGAATAAGCAGAATTAGAGTCCGATTAAAAAGTTTATTTTAAGATTACTGAAATTAAACTATTTATTTTAAAGTAAATAGGACATTCAGTTTCAATAGGTCCTACTTAGATTACTAGAATGAATCTAGTAATATTATAGAACGGGGATTAGCGCGTACATGCATAAATAACTTAAAGGCTTTACGTTTCGACCAGGTTACACCGGCCGTGGTCGCAAGCAGACTGGAGATGCGGTGTCATTCTATTCATTTCATTCATAAACATGCAGCGTGATAGTTTAAAAGTTTATAGAATTAATATATTTTTTATTCGAATAGAACGAAGATTTTATTTTAATTTATTAATATTTTTAAACAGTCACGTATTGCTTTAGAGAGATCTACAGATTAAAATAACACTTAGCTTACTCAGAGAGAGTTGCGTGATAATATTCGAAAATATGATTAGATATTGTTATTTATGAGTTATGTTAATGAGTCATAATGTTTACTGAGACGGTAAATTGTGATAGGTTTATTTGTTTATATAATGTTGCGGACTTGCGATACTACCGGTACACTTGGTACAGTTCCATTAAAGACCTTTGATAAGAATAAATATGTTTTATTTAACTTAAAAAGTTTTATGAAAAAGTAGTGAATGTTTGGCTTGTTCCTATGAGTCGTTGTTATTGTCATACGATAAATATACACTTTTAATATAAATAACAAACTTTTAAATCAGACTATCAGGGGCTTTCATGCTACAGACCAAATTTTTAATCTTTGTTTTTTATTTAGCTACGGAAAGTTAGCTTCGTAGAATTCAGTCAGTAATCTAAGATTGTAGCCTCTTTGTTGAGCTAATCCGGGATCTAAATAATAATTAAAGAGGTAGTGTTTCTTCCACATTTCATGTAAGTATACATGATATAGGCAATCCGCTTGGCACAGTTGATTTTCGTTATCAAAGAAGGCTCTACAAACATTTGTGACATAGATATCCCTTCCGAGGATTGTTTGTGTATCTGTGCTGAGTCACAGAGGGAAACTTCCTATAAAACGTACCTATGGGGAGAAATTACTAGTGAGCTTCTTTTACATGCCAATGACCTTTGTATATTCTGTGGCTATATTTCTTAGACCAAAAGTGGATAGTGAAGTAGTCATAACATAACATACCATCACGCCTGTATCCCCGAAGGGTTAGGCAGACGTGTACCAATGTACACCCACAATTCGCCGGTATTTTTAGGTCCCATGTAATAGGGGGCGAGCCTATTGCCACTAACCGGGCACAAATCCAAACTCCGACCTGCTACTGAGAATTGCAAGGAAAAACACCTTGGTCGACTTGGGAAGTAGTCGAACTTAAATTTGTTAATATATTTGATATCTCAAATGTTATCTAATTGTCTTTCTTAATATATCGAGTATAAGTGCGGTTGGCTTAGAATGTGTTAGAATTCGAATGTAAAAAAACTAAAAATCACTTATTTTTTATTATATGGCTTGCACATTTAGTAATGTCATTCTCAATTCACTTAGTAATGACCTACCGAAACATGTGTTACAGTCAAACAAAACAATAACAAAACTGCACATGTATATTGTGTCTATATTTCATCATTCACTCATGTTAACAAGAGACAATACGAATGGTGTGAGTCAGCTAAAAAGGGTTACATAAATGATTAAAGTCGGTGTGAAGCACTTATTTTCAATTGCATTGAACTTGGTGTATTATTGTTATTGTGACTCATAGGCCATGAATCCAGTCGCGTACGATTGTTGGGCCTCGATTCCGATGTTTAAATGCACGTCAGTGGTCGATCAGTGAACTTGCCATCGTGCCTACTATTCAGATAAGCCTACAATAAATTCTCATTGAACTCTCGAAGAGAATGATCGTAATTACCAATAAATGATCGTAATGACAGTAAGCAGAATGAAAATTATCGTTAAAATTACCAAATGAAGCAGGTCATTCGGTCAATTCAAAGAACTCTTAAATAGCTGAATCGAGGCCCTGGGTGTCGGTATGTACATTATATAGGCAATACGATATCTAACGTAGTAACATCCTTATGTCAATTCTAAACGGCTGATTATTAGTTACTTTTATTTCTCACAGGGTTTTCTTCTGTGACGTAGGACTGTTTAGAATCCATACCCATAATATAAATCAATCGCTGTATCCGTTTGTTAAGCTTTCATTAATAATTAACTACTCAACCGATTTTGATCAAACTTCATATGTTAGGGTTAGTTTCGTATGTGAACTGTAAGATAGGACAAAAGCTACTTTTAGGTTACTTGAGACGTAGACGATATCATCTGCCTATCTCAATGGCCTATACTTATAATCCACCTTGCACCTAGAAAAATCAGTTCCAAAGCTTGTTTTAAAAAAAGTTTGAACTGTTTGAAGAATGGCCAGGTCAAGAGACCAAAGAGCATGTATAAAAGGAATAATGAAAATGGACGATTTGAAAGAAGGGTTTTAGGATCGTAGCAAGTGGAAAAGAGTGGTCTCTGCCTACCCCTACGGGAAAGAGGCGTGATTATATGTATGTATGAACCGTTTCCCACAGGATGTTTATTTAAATAATGAAGAAAGAATTATATTAAGTAAAATTATTCGTGCTTGTATTTGAAGTAATAAATAATCTATTATTATTATTATTTACAGCGACATGTCATTCAAGAAAGGCGAAACGATACTACTGCAGAAGAAATTGGATCCGTTTTGGTACCAAGGAGAATGCTCGGGCCGCAGCGGCATGTTTCCGATCACCTATGTACAGGTATGCCTGGTTATGCAATATTGATAGTTACATGATGTATATGTATATGATGTATGTTTTATAAATTGAGTCGCAGACTATGACTGCCAATATTGACGACTTCTCCTTTCGAGGGTCAGCTGGCAGAAATTTCTTAAAAAATAAGCAGCTGAAAATCATTTTTAAATATTTAATTTGATTTGTTAAAGTATTGTGAGGACATAAAATATTAATAAAAAAATACATATGCCTACTATTGCCTACTTTGTGTCTAGTTCTAAAGTTTGCTGTATTACCAAGTAAATCAGATATTCAATCGTTGTATTAATTTGGTTGATAACACACTGTATATTGCCTACATGACTACTTTGTGTTAAGTACTAAATGATGTTGTATTACTAAGTAAAGATGTTGGAGACAAATTATAAATGAAAAAGACTAAAAAAAATATATTCGCATGAAAACAAATTTTCTCGCGAGACAAAAAAATGCGCTCCAAAAAAACCCCGCATTTATTTCCGAAATATTAAAAAACGATGGACTTGATTTAACAAAAAGTTGCCAACCTTAAATTATAATTTGTATTTTTTTTACTCTTAAATATTTATACATGTAAAACTATACATAAATATAATGTGTTTGATATTTATTACTTTTCAATATAGACAGTTGGAAAATGTCGAATCGAACAAGCGACTATTAAATGTGATATTAGTTACAAAATAATTTAATTTTCATATGCGAAGAATGTCTCATCTTTTACTGCGAATGATTCTTCTTGTATTACGTTATACTAATGTGATTTATCTTTATAATTTCAAGGTTATAGTGCCGCTTCCTACGGCTACAGCGCTGTGTAAAGCGCTGTACGACTTTCGGATGTCGGCACCTGACGAGGAAGGCTGTTTGGCTTTCGACAAAGGTAATGTTTTGAACTTAGACGGGCCTGTTGGTCTAGTGGTTAGTGACCCTGACTGCTATACCGGAGGTCGTGGGTTCGATTCCCACTCCGGTCAAATGATTGTGTGATGAGCACGATCGAATGAGATGTACCAAAAAAAATTTTTTAGAACTTCTAATATAGTTATAATACTACTTTAATTATAGCTATCCTCCTAGTTAAAAAGAAGACACACTAATTGGCTTAGTCTGTATGGATGGGTGAGTGAGTCACCGTTTGCTTTAATAACTGTGAGAACTACTAATATAATAAAAAAAAATAAGTTTATTCTAAAATTAATAACGTACTATATCTGCCAGACCTGGCTCTTTAGTAATGCGGCGTAAGAAGCGAGCTGTGACTGTAATTCTCGTTCGGTGCTCGTTCGTCAGACGTAGACGCACCCTTACTCATATTTTTTGAAGATCTGTAAATTTAACCACTTCCCTGTCCCGTGAGTCACATATGAACATTTCCATTGTTTTACTATTGTGTCTAGTGGCGGTACAGTTAAGTTGTTAAGATCGAAGGATTAAAAATGAGTGGTTTTATATGTTTATTTGTATCTGTTCCAGGTGCAATAATAACGGTGCACCGTCGCGTGGACGACAACTGGGCGGAGGGCAGGCTGGAGCAGCGTGTCGGCATCTTCCCCATCGCCTTCGTGGAGCTCAACCAGGCCGCGCGACAGCTCATGAACAGGTACTTCCTTACAGTATACACAAGAAACAAGATAACATAACATCACGCCTGTATCCCCGAAGGGTTAGGCGGAGGTGTACCAATGTACACCCACGGTTCATCGGTATGTTTAGGTCCCATGTAACAGGGGGCGAGCCTATTGCCACTAACCGGGCACAAATCCAGATTTCGACCTGCTACCGAGAATTTCATAGAAAAACCCAATAAGACCTTGTCCCAGTGGTCTCACTGAAAAATGCGTATATTGTCCCTAATTACATCTCGTAAAGAATAAAATACAATCTTGAACTGCCCGAAATATTGGACTGGCTTGTTGGTCTAGTGGTTAGTGACCCTGACTGCTATACCAGAGGTCGTGGGTTCGATTCAAATCCAAGATAATTCTTTGTGTGATGAGCACGATCATTTTTTCTGTGTCTGGGTTTAATTTATATATAATATGAATTTATTTAGAAACACAAGCTTTGCTTGCTTGCTTTGGGATCAGATGACCGTGTGTGAGTTGTCCCAGGATACTATTATTATATGCCATATAATAATACTCTATATTCACGTAACTAGACGATTTATGAGTATGGCTGTGAATGCAACATGCAGAAGAGGTCCAAAAATCAGAGATGGATGGTTTGTGTGGAAGATGATATGAGAAAGAAAGGAGTGAATACTGAGATGACAAGTTGTAGAGATTAATGGAAGCTGAATACGCATTGCGCCAACCCCAAATAATTGGGAACAGGGCAGGGAGATGATGATGTAAAATAATAATGGTATAATGTAACACGTTATTTGTATTTACAGCGTGCCTCTTAACCGTCCCGTGCCGGCGATACCGGAGCATTCGCGTCCCTCACACTCCGACCACAGGCATCATGCACAGGTTAATATCATTTCTATATAATATACTTATGATCAATTATAAAAATGTAATCCATATACAGAAACAGAAAAAAAAATGTAAAAAGATATGTAAAATCTTTAAGTGAAGGCAAAAAAAAGTACGCTAGCTCATGCAGGCGAGATACGAATATAACCCTGAATTTAGAGTCGGAATAACTGATTTAATATATAAGTTAGTTCTCAAATAATTGCAGTAAAAATCTGGAAATCTGAAGTTAAATCTTATATTTAATAAGTTGAACATAATTGTCTTATGGATGGCAGACATAAACATAAAGTTTATCATTCCGACAGCCTTCAGCCGGCCAGCGCTGCAGATACCGGCACTAGCTGAGCCTAACGGACACACAATACCACCGAGCTTGATATAACATCACCATATATATTATGTTTTATTTATGTTTCACGTGTGTATTTGTGTTGTTCAATAAATTTATTTTCTTTCGTATTTTTATTGGTATTTTTTTTAGTTAGTTCTCATCCTTTATGTGTCGAGTACTGTTGAGTTGTCATAACCTGTATTTATACATAACATACTGTTTTTTTTTCACTTTCGCTGTCTAATAACTAAAGGTTTGTCTTACACTGTGTACAATTAAAACCGTTCCGCGTGAATTATTATAAATTGTTGTCGTTATGGTTACAGAATACTCACCGTTACCAACCGATGTCGATGTCGACGCCGGTGAGCGTGCAGAGCAACTACCAGAACATGGGGTCCATGAGCCAGTCGCAGCCCGGCTACCAGGCGGGTGCGCGCGTGGAGCACACCAAGCACACGCTCGACCTCATCACGTTCCCGAGCGTGGCCAGCGTGGCCAGCGTGGCGGGCGTGGCCGGCGTGCAGGGCGCCCCGCACGCCGCGCTCGCCGTGCACGCGCCGCGCATCGACAGCTACGACCGGCTGCGCTCGGGCAAGCACGACGCGTACTCGCCGGCCACGTACCAGAACCACTTTCCCGTGGCCGTGGCCGCCTTCGCCGCCGCCAGCTCGGACTCCAGCTCCAGCGTCACCACGGCGTCGGCGGGCGCCAGCTCCGGCACGCCCAACACCAGCTCCGACGCCAGCACCTGCGACAGCAACGCGCCCAGCCTGCCCGGCTCGCCCGACAACAACGCCACCGTCGTCGCCTGCATCACCACCGACCAGCCCGACGACGAAGCCAACCACGACGAGTCTCTCAACACTTCCATGGGAGTGCTGAGCTTGAACGAGAGTTCGACCGCAACGAATACCTCTCTGAACGTGAGCCTGCCGCCGTCTGAGAGTCCGAAATTGAACGCGTCCGGTGCCAGTAATACGTCTCAGAATCAACAGAATCAGAATGAGAATCAAGAAAACGGAGGGAATAGTGAGCCTCGGCTGGACGCTCCGTCGTCCAGTAAGAACGTGTCGCGGCCGAGCGGGCCGGAGTCGCTGCTGACGTTCGGGCTCGGCCTGCAGGCGGCGCTGTCGCCCTCTCACGGCAAGGACGGGAGCTACATGCTCACGCGAGCGCACCGGGAACATCACCACAGGGACAGGGAGAAGAGACACAGTCTCACGCCCTCCACTCATCTGCAAGCTAATCATAATACGCCGAATAGGTCAGTAAATAGGTACTACCCAAATACTTGTCTGTGGTGATGGCTTTCGGGATGAAATCATTTGTTAGGATAGCTATCCTCGTATGAGGTTTATCTGACAAGCTACATGAATCACGAGCCAGCAGTTTGTCTTTCTTTGTTAAGGAAGACTAATAAAACTCTCGCGGGAGTAGGAATGGCTTAAAATCAGCGTTACGACGTTTTCGGAGCAACATTAGCTTAACTATCTGCTTTTGCTACTGTTAATACTTTTTGTTCTATAAAACTGCTCTTTTTTAGTACTTCGTTTCTTTTGTTTAGCAATTAATGTCTTATTATTTTATTTATAAAAAAAAAAACTGTTAAATAAGGGCATAATAATGTTGTAGACACTCGGCGGAGATCCCGGTGTCCGGCAGCGAGGAGCCGCGCGTGGAGCGGCGGCGGCGGCGGTCGCGCAGCAGCGAGCGCGCGCTGCCCGCGCCATATGTCGCCATCTACCCCTACAAGCCGCAGAAACCTGACGAGCTCGAGCTCAAGAAGGGCGGTCAGTATATATATCAGGTTTTTTAACTCTATGTTCCCTTAGAAGCAGTTGATAGCATTTTTTCGCACAACGCAAAACTGAAGTGTAAAACGTGTCTGTCTGGGCTTCGTAAGTCCTAAATAAATGCATCGATTATGATGCTGTTTATTTAAGCTGACGTGATCAAGATGGTTTTTTGATATATTATGTCAGCTGATTTTTAGAATTACATATTATTTAACTATAAAAATCAGTTTAGCATTTTAAAAGTTTTCAAGTTTTGATGAAAAAATTGTGTTTATTCAGGTGTGCAAGACACTCTTCGGCCTTGGTCGATTAGTGTACACACCCGTTATCAAGGTCTCATCAGCTCTCAGTACCTTTCTTGTACCCTGAATTCCATAAGATTCCTAAGATAGTTCGTACTAAGAGCAATCTTATGTGATGTTGTCCATATTATAATATATGTGTGTGTGTCAGGCATGTACACGGTGACGGAGCGTTGCCGCGACGGCTGGTACAAGGGCTGGGCGGAGCGCGGCGCGCGCGCGGGCGTGTTCCCCGGCAACTACGTCGCGCCCGCCGCCAGGCCCAAGCTCGACAAGATCAATGTACGTACATCTCTTATGTACTATTGTAAGTGTTAAACTTATAGTCTGGGGTATCTCTGGGAGATAAATGAGTTCAGGCACGATGAAAGGTAAAAAAAAACGGTATATTAACAGGAAACACGGTTATTACAAAGACAATTATAGCTATACAAAGGCGCGCGCGTCGCGGCCATGAGGGGACTGACTCCCTCTGATTACTCCCGAAGGACGAAGCGGCGACGAGCGAGAGGCAAGATATCGCGAGGCGACTGTCTCGTGCGTCCGATCTACTCCGAACGCAAGCCCGAGTACCAAAATGCCAAGACACGGTTACAAAACGATATTACGTTAGTTTTGATTACTAGAGGGCGCCTACGGCGTCGCGCTACACTATCCTTTTTACCTTCTATATACTTTCATTTTACCTCCTATACAAGGTGTTAAGAAAATCAGAATACACAAATAAAACTGCAGACGCGTGTAATGTAGGTATTAGTAAAAATATGTATTTTAATATTGATGTTAGCTCTTTAATTATCAGTATATTAGATTGTTACTTTATATTGGCACCGATTCTGTTAAACACACACTAAACTTAAATTACGACATCGCTATCTTTTTCACTTGTACATAATTAGAAAAGGACAGAAAAAATTAGAGCTGTCAAATTTTGCTCCGACTAAAATTTTCATACAAATTAACTGTCACACAAAAAGGTGTGCACTAAAAATATAGTGATCTAATGGACGTAAACTGTTTTGACACTTCTAAGTTAGTTGTGTCCTATTGCCGTCCTTTTTTTTCGCTGTATGTTAGAAAAAGATAGCGATGGTGTAATTTTAATTTAGTTTGCGTGTGTTGGAATCAGCGCCATTGTCAAATTATCATTTATGTTCTTCTTTTGCTTGAGACACAGGTTCAATCTAGTTCAGGCAATTATAATGTTAGCACATATATTTAGATTTAAATAAATAATTTATTATTTAAATATTTTGATAAATTAATAAATGCTTATTATTATTATTATTTGTTGTGTGCTTGTGTATAGTACATGTTTGGTTTGTAATATTATTACGTGTGAGAAGCACTACATGTAAGGTTTACCGCAGATGGCGGCCGTGGCGGTGGCGATGGCGGTGGTGACGTCGGGCGCGGGCGCGGCGTCGGGCACGGTGGCCGTGACAACAGTGCCCGCGCCCGACGCCCCGCCGCGACGGAGCCCCACGCCGCACGACGGTATGTTTGACCGTTTGACGGGCCTGTTGGTCTAGTGGTTAGAGGCCCTGACTGCTATACCGGATGTCGTGGGTTCGATTCCCACCCGGTACAAATGTTTGTGTGATGAGCACGATCATTTGTTCAGTGTCTGGGTGTAATTTATCTGTAAAATATGTATGTATTTAGTATAATATATAAGTATGTTTATCAGCTGGCTGATTACCATAACACAAGCTCTGCTTAGCTTGGGATCAGACAAATGTGTGTGAGATGTCCCGGAATATTATTATTATGTTATACTTACATACATATAATCACGCCTTTTTCCCGTAGGGGTAGGCAGAGACCACTTCTTTCCACTTGCTACGATCCTTACACACTTGTTCCGCTTCATCCACTGGCATTATTCCTTTCATACATGTTCTTCGGTTTCGGGTACTCCTGACCTGGCCTTTTTTCAAGACTTCTCCGATTTGGTCTCGAAAGGTCCGCCTAAGTCTACCCCTTCCAACACTTTCATTCACACTCGCCATATAAACAAATGTGATTTATCTAAAACAGAAATGTTTGGTAATATTGTAAAAAAAAAGAGCTAGCTAAAGAACGAACGCTTGCCTATTAGTATTAACTAATAACATCGTGCAATATTTGAAATCCTGGAAAACACTAAATTGCTGTGTGAAATTAATTATGACAAATAAAGGCAAACTTCTATTACACGAGTAGAAGCAATGATTTTACTCACATTTTACAGCGCAACCTATAAGTTACCCGTGGACGGCGCCGACGCAAGCTCAACAAACTACACCTAGATCTGAAAAGGTAACTTATACAAAATTATTGAAATTTAAACGAAGACTTGTGGCGTTATTTTACTCCACATAAAGATTTTTACCTAAGTTGATCACCTCAATGTGGGGGACTATGTAACCCTAACTTGTAAATAATAGTACAGAAGTATAGTTGTAATATTGTTATTGTAGTTGTCGAAGTATTGTGTTAATTTTACATAATAATATATTTTAATTTAAATTGTCATCAATTTTCTATTGTAAATGTTGGCCAACCTATAATTGGCAACTCTGTAAGTCCAAGTCGTGTAATTCTATACCTTTCTATGATCTCATGTACACAAAAGCTGTTGGCGATCCTTTTTTTAATAAACAAACAGTTTAAAATTACATAGTGATCTTTCACAAACATTATTACAGCCAAAAGAGAAGCCGAAAGCCGAGAAATCTTCGATCTCGACGGGCGTGAGTCTTATGAAACGGCTTGCGGCTATGAAGAAATGCAAGTCGCCGCCGCCCGCCGGCTACAGTATGGACAACCCCGTCTTCGAAGACGGGCCGGGCACATCCCTAATGCTGAACCTAGCTCAACAACATCACCCTGTACATGTCAGGTCAGTACGAAAAACATGAAACATTCTGTATAAGTTGTTTGTGAAGAGAGATGTAAATACTTACGTTTAACTATGATATACCTTAACAGTTGTTATTTTTGAAATGAGATTGGTAAATAGAAAAATAATTAATTTGGTGTAAAAATTTAACTGGTGTTACCTATTGCGAAACCCAAGCGATGGCAAAACGATAGGTTTTGACGGCAATTTTACAATTACTCTTCTGCTCCTTGTTATAAATCGCAATATTATTTAAAAAAAGGTAGTTCCATTTCAATGTCTGACATTTATGTTAACATTCGCATAAATCTCAGAAGGCAATACATAACAACAACAACGTTTTCTGGGGTTTATTCTAATTATCACTATTACAAATGGAACTCCCAAAAAATCTGTTGACTGTATACATAAATTTAATGATCAGTTCACATGACAATATGCCAAAAAATTTCTAAATACTATAAATTTATACAAATTTTACAATACTTGTCGATAAAGATCGTACATTCGATAATAAACACATTATTTCCTTAAAAAAGGACAGAAAGATTATACATAAAAATCTATAAAAATACTACTTTCATTATTGGGTTTTGTGAAGTTATGTTTTGTGTGCATTCATGCTTAATTATGATATGTTTGTGAATCATGCATCTTTGTTTGTCGACTAAGCGTGTCTGCCTTCAATGTATTGTGTCCTAACAGCACTGTGTATGCATTTCTCACGTGTGTTCAAGCTACAAGCCAAATTAATCGACACTTTATTACCCCTTTACGATGTTCTTAGTATCACATGCTTATTATTGAAGTTATATCTTTACACATTAACGGTTGCTACTAATCAGTCAAAGTTTTCAATAGAAATTAGGTGCGTATAATCAGCTACTACCATGAATGGCATCAAATAAATAGAATACAGTCATTTTTTTTTCTGTTACATCTAATGCAATAATTTAAACCTTACAAGATATAAATGTATACGTGGGGTTTATGAATTATTAAATAACGAACAGCATCGGTCAGACCTAATATGATGACATTGTCCCATGCAAGTCCTCCTTAATACAGACTCATAATCGTATTATTTATTAAAAAAACAAGAGATTAGTGTCGAAATTGGCTTGTGGCATACTAACGGTGTGGGCACAGGTCGGGCTCGTGCCCGTCGCAGCTGCTGCGAGCGCTACCGACGAACCGCGGCCACGGCCAGCCACACAACAGCCAGGCCGCCATCACCGCCCACACCCCGCACAAGGAGCGCCCCTCCCAGCTACTGCACGAACATCACCACCATCTGCACAGGTTGTATACACACACACGCACATACACACGGCCAGCCACACAACAGCCAGGCCGCCATCACCGCCCACACTCCGCACAAGGAGCGCCCCTCCCAGCTACCGCACGAACGTCACCACCATCTGCACAGGTTGTATACACACACACGCACATACAAACTTAGTACAATTATTAACCGCTTTCGCGCTCACTAGCACGATTGAATAAAATCATTATTACAACCCATTTGATTGTACCGCGTTGCTTTTCGTAAGCTTCCCTCTTTGCAGCCGTTCGCGTTGATTCGACATAGACATTTATTTATTGTGTGGTATGTTACATACTCATTGTTTTGTGTGGTTTTTGAGCATGGTGTTTTATGTGCTTTATGTTTTTTTAGTTACATTTAAATATCACCTATCTGTCATTTAATACAAGGAGTCCTATTAAGTCGGGAATTTTATCGTCAATTTTTTTTTTTTCAGATTATATCGATTAAGTTTTTCATTGGATTATCTGCCTAATTAACGATATTTCGTTATTAGAACTTTTTTTAATCAAGTCGCTTTTGTATCTTCTTTTTATAAATAACCAACTCTTAAAAGTATCTTTAATATTTCAAGTATAATAATGTATGAATAAACTTACAGAACGACTCCAGAAAACCCGTGGCAAACTCAGCACAGGAAGTCCCAGTCGCTTGACGTGACGGCCACGAGACGAGACCGACATCACTCGCAACCGGTCAAAGAGAGGTAATAAACTACTTTTTTTCCTAGCCGTTTTGTCCCACTGCAGGGCAAAGGCCTCTACCCTCCTTCCATCCCTCTCTAGCTAGGGTCGTGGTCGTCCAATCCTTATCAAAGGACTCCAGTTCGTCCCGCCATCTCCGTCTGGGCCTACCGCGGTGTCTCTTGCCAGTTAGAGGGACCCATTTTGTCGTTTTTGTGACCCATTGGTCGTCTGACATGCGTCAGATGTGGCCAGCCCAGTTCCATTTTAGTGTGGCAGCTTTCCGAGCGACGTCAGTGATTTTCGTAGTGGAACGAATAGTTGTATTCCTAACCCGGTCTAAGAGTTTGATACCCAAAATACTTCGTTCCATAGCTCTAGGTAATAAACTATTTTTTTGACGACCTCCGTGGCCGAATGGCTTGCGCACCAGTTTTCAAGGAGTCGATAGCTCTCAGGTCCCGGGTTCGATCCCCGGACTTGTCAGTTTAAAATCTCACTTTTCTAGTCTCGGGCCTGGGCGTTTGTGGGTTGTTTCTGAATTCCATAACACAAGTTCTTTTGCTACTTTAGATCCAGACTTCAGAGCAATGTAATTTGTGCACATTAATTATTTTGCTTTTTCAATTGTTGGTTGATGATTTATTATTGTAAGAATGTCATCATATTAAGTCGACATCTTTTTATAATCAATGGCAACAATGTCAAGCGTGCATCAATCATCAATAACATCGGCATCATTAATGTCGAACAAACTTATGACATACTACAACCTCAGGACACTGTAAACCTATAATCTAATAACATAAATGTATCCCCACAGATTCCGCTGCATAGTCCCTTATCCGCCGAACTCTGAGTACGAGTTAGAGTTGAAGGTGGATGACATAGTGATCGTGTCGAAGAAGCGCGGCGACGGCTGGTACAAGGGCACGCTGCAGCGGACGGGCAGGACCGGCCTGTTCCCCGCCTCCTTCGTGCAGAGCTGCCCCGAGTGACGCAGGCCCACGCCCTCCAGGTTCGGGACACTCTTCTAGCTATGTGATACGTTAAAACATGTGGCCCTGAGTACAAGACGACAAATTTAGGGAATTGCGCGGCAAAAATGGTCATTTCAAAATCGATTTATTTTATTTGGGCATGTGATTGTGAACTCTATATCACCATTTCGGGTCAGACAGGGGTTTCTTAACATCCTGTGCAGAAGAAAGTCGTGCTAGTTACACTCTCTATAACTCAAGAACGGCTGAAAATTAGTGGGGAAACGTTTTTTGTATCAAGTATAAAAAAAAATATATTTTTTATTTTAACGATTTTTTTTACCCGTGTTTTGCGAAATTATCTAGTAAATAATTGTGGTTTTGTAGTAATAAATTATAAAACAGACACATAAGCTCAGTATAAAAGTGTTTTTATGACAGCGTCGAATTACATCGTGTGGAAGGAGTCTAATGACTTAAGTTTGGAGAATTTGTAGGTTTACCGTGTAATTGTGATGTTGATTTAATTATTATACTCTTTTGTTTATTATAATACTAGTATTGGCAAACTAGAGTCCATGTAAACGAAATTTGTTTTTACCATTAATAGGACATAATGACCAAAACACTGGCCGCATGTTTTAACTTCAAATGTAAATTACCTACAAATAAATAGATTTAAAAGTAGAAGGTAAAAATGTTTTTACTAACTAAGGTTGTTGTCTGATTAAATTAATGTTTTTCAATATCTTAGCATGTCCATTAATTTATTATTTTTCAAGTCTGGGCGTTTATGCATGTGATAGTCATGAGTATCATAGTTTATTTTAAGGGAGAATAATCATAATAGTCAAAATTAGAGGCAGATGACAACCCTAGCATAAATATGTAGTACATGTAAATACTAACTACACACAGACGTATGAGCGATCTGATTGGCGCTCTAGATGTCACAATGTAATGTTGTAAGTGTGGTGCGCATAGGGTTAGCAGTTTCCAAGTCGAAAAGGATTTATTATAATCAATAGCGAATTGTTGAATTATGTATATCTTTAAAATTGTTAGTAAAATATTCGGATCTATTCTACTAGAGTCCCGTGAGGAATAGTATTTGCGTTATTACACACTTTAGTCGACAAATATACACTTTTAAAATATTTGGACTTCTCTTTACCTACTACATTTTATAAATACTAGAGCTAGGTTTATTTTGTTAGAACCGTGACTGAACCCTACTGCCGTAACTTCCTGTAACATACTCTTCTTTTTATTATTAGAAAACTTTTTTAAATCAAACAATGTGGGCCAAATGAAGAGTCCATGATAAAATGAAGTATTTTTGTAGTATTAAAATAAAAATAATAGCCACTGCACTGTGGTGTGTATATTTTGATCTTGAATTAAGTTGTATAGCCGTTAAATTAGTGAATACGTGTTTGACAATTAGAGACATAAATCTGAAACAAAAAAAGGTAATTACATAAACATTTTCTTATTATGAGTAGCAAGTGCTTTCTGCAGTAATTAATCCCCTATTTACTGACTTTATTATTTTATTTTTTACTAACAGACGTTATATTCAAATGAAGATTACAAGTGATCCTCCTGAATGTCTTTTAACGAAGTTAAATGTTTGCTTTAACCTGTTCTGGGCTATTTCTAATGTATCCCAAGCCAAGGTAAAAGCTATTGACGTAATATCAATGTGGCCATAAACGTCATCTTAACATCTTGAATGGATGTGGGTGTTCTAGTTTAAAAACTATTCATAATTAGTTGTGCCCCGCGGTTTCACCCGCGTGAATGACAATTCATACACTATCTTTATAAATGAATGCCTATGTGTTATTCCGATGTATAAGCTACATTATTGTAAAGTTTCATTAAAATCCATTCAGTAGTTTTTGCGTGAAAGATTAACAAACATCCACACATTCTCACAAACTTTCACATTTATAATATTAGTAGGATTACATATTTCTTTACAGCTGAATATTGTTCACATTTCGTTGTTAACTGTCTCTAGTTATAAAACACCTTTAGCTTTAAAATACACTCGCGTGCATATAAATTGCATCGAAGACGTTAATGTTTTAAATCAAAACAACGCTTAGTCCGTTTCAATGAAATAATAAGGTACCAACTTAATTGCATACGTATTGACATTATTTTTTTACCTTATTTGATAGTAGTACTATTATTTAAAATTAATTGAAGTATAATATTACAATTATAATAGGATTCAATATACGCTTACTATTTTTAACAACGTTATATTAATTTTGTTTAAGGACACTGCCATATTATTGTTTTCTTAAATTCATTCTTTTAGAGGTATTAGACGTAAGCACTATACAACAGGACTTCAAGAACTAGGACTAATTATATCTAGCTAAGGAATGTGGTTAATTAACTATTTATATAGTAAATAATAATTTATATAAATCGTTTTAATAACATTTGGGTTTTAATAAAAAATTTGATGAAATTAAGACTGTATGATACTTTAGTTTATAGTATGTAATGTTTGTATGTATTATCTGGTGTAACATAAGTCTATTTAACATTTTTCATATGAATCATTTGTTTTTTGTGTAAAATTAGTTGTAAGATAAAAAATTGAATGATATTTTGTTGTTGTACCCATTTAGGTGGCCTGATGTGTGTTAAATTGAAAATATGGAATATGTGTATTCGGGATTCGAATGGTTGGTATTAATTAAACTAAATAGGGTTTCAGAGAAAATACTATTACTTACCTTGTTTATATCCTGATCATCTGGTGTAGTTAGAAAAAAATGCGAATTATTAATATTTACACTTATTAATAGTACAGTTTCCATCGTATTTCGACTGTACTTTACTCCTTTAAGGGGCAGAGACCACATAAGACAGTTTAAAGGCAACTTCAAACTGATTGACGTTTCAATTTTCAGCCCTTTTTTATACAAGAGAATCTTCAAATATCTATTTTGTATTTTAGTAATAATGGCATCAGTCCACGTTATAAATGGCGTATAAAATAGTGTTATTTTTATCTGTGGAACAACAGCTCAACTGCCCATTGGTACTAGATTTAGACCTAGTTGTAATAGAAACGATTGTACATTAGATGTCTTCTATAAATTTGTATAAAAAGAGAAGTGCATGAAACACGAATATTTAGTCTTATAGTTTAGATTTTTTTAATTAATGTTTGGTTTTCAAACGTTGTGTTATTCGAGTAATGAGTTTTGACATGATTTTATTGTTATTTTAAATTGCGCGGCTACTATATTGCATACGCGAATACCTAATTAATTTACTAAAAGAGACAAAGTGATAGAATTTCGATTAGAAAGTCTCAATACAATTTTAATAAATTTGGTTGAATCGATTTCACAATATATCGATAGTATAACGATCATAATCGAGTACACTCTGTGAGTAGTCCGAGATGACGTCATATACCACGTTGTACCGACCTGTGTATGCGATACACATGTAGTTTTACGTTCGTTTACGTAATTGTTGTGAACTGTTTGAAAGTATTTATTTTGTAACTTGTACAATAAATTAGATTTATATACATAACAACGAAGGTTTAATGCTCTTCTCTGCAACAGGGACACAAATGTTCACATGTAATTGATGTTCGTTTAAACTGCGACTGACTCGACTGTACATTGTTCTCGGTAAAACATTGATTTGCTTATTTACTTTTATGCCGACTATCCTTGTACCAAAATGTATTGTGCCTGATATATTTTTCTATATATTTCCACATACCTTTGAGTATTCAGTTGTCCCTTATACGCGATTTACCCACCAAGTGACAATTCGACAAATATGTGGAACAGATTTGTGTCCAATTTGTAATGTGCGCTTTTATTATAAATCTTAAGTGAATCATATCGAAGTTATGATTAGGTGATTTTGAAAAGAATTAAAATTTCTTCATAACATAAGTGGTTTTATTTTGTTGTTTACCAACTGAATTAAAAATTACGATATTAAACCGTATCTTTTTGATATTATTATTCAATACAAAAGGATGAGGTAAATTATGTCAATATTAACTAGTAAGTAGATATCAGGTTTAAATATACAAAGACGGCAAATGCTGAGCCCTTACCAAAGCTTTACCAAGATGACACAAAAATACTATTGGAAAATGTAAAACCAAAATAAGATTTAATAACAAACTTTTTTCTTAAATATTTAGTACAGACTTGCCAAGATAAATGATAAGTACCTACTACGCGTAGTTTACAGCTTTATGATGTTTTTTACCTTGCCTTTTTTACATTGTCAGATTAAGAAATCATCAACTTTATTTACCATAACTGCAGAGTAAAGGCAATACACATTAAAGTTCGTCTTTCACCAGTTTTAAGATCTCGTCTTCCTCCGCGCCCCACTGGTCGGGGTCTGACGTCATCTGGCCCAAGGCCTCCATCCGCCGCTCCATGGTCACCTGGTCGAGAATATGCTCCATCTTCATATGCATGCAGTCATTAAACACCGACGCGTACTCACAAATCTCGAAGATTCCATCCACTGCCTTCGAACACTCCCCTATAGCCATTTTCAGGCGCGCCATCACCTCGCTATCTTCCCCGTACACCGCCCTATTAGCTTCCAGCAGTTGATCCTTACTTATTTTATTGTTCTTTATAATAGCGTTACGTTTCAATATGCAGGCGACGAAGCATTTCCCTTGGAGCGACGCTTGGGGGATCCGTTTCAAGAAGTTCTCGACGTCGACCATCGATGCCTTCACTTGGCGCGCGCATTCCGTCAAGTTCTTTCTGAATGGTTCCACGTCGTCAGTCATCTTGTTATAACGCTGCATTTGTTCTTCCTTAGTTAGCGGCGTGAATGATATTGTGAGGTAGAACGCTGAAGCGAATAGTAAGAAGAGAATACAAGAAAAGAAGTTCGTCATTGTGTTATGCATTTTCGCTCGCTCCAGCTGCCGCGTGCGTTTTGTTTTAATTTTCATTTTATAGTAACGTGTGTTCACTAATTGGAGTTTCGGGCCACGTAAGCCGTATTGCTTTCTACCAAGGCTTAATGATTAGTATGTGTGTTGGTTTATTTAAGTTTAAAATCTTATAATAAAGCCTAATTTATTTAGTATTGGGTCGAATTCTCTGGGTCGATCCAACAGCATTATGAGCAGTAGGAATTAGTGTAATTCTAACCAATTAGCCTTCAATGTAGTCCATTTATATAATCAGCAGAAGTCACTTAAAAAAGATATCTCACTTGCATTAAGATCTTATTGAATATACTTAGTAACGATTATAATTTTCTTGCAATTATGAAACAGCCCAATCTAGATTTTAAGAAAATGTTTAAATATTCACTCCTTAATCAAAACCTGACGAAGAATGAGAAACTAATAAACTTGTCTTTAAGTCACTTCTGTAAATAAACCTACTAGTATTAAGTATTCTGTGCTAATAAAACAGCGAAGTAGATACTTAATATGTTCCTAAATAACCGTCTACTAATCAACCAACATAAAGTAAACTTCCCAGAGAAGACACGGGTAAAACCGCGGTGCAAACTTAAACTATAGTTTTACGATATAAAAGTACACAAGTACATTGAAGTCCGATCTCTAATTGTTGCACTATTAAGAACCGGCCTGAACATAGCTAACGAGTTTGCGGGCCGTTTGAACTTATCGGATATAAGAAAATATTACGTATACTAAACTGTCCGACATACGTTTAATGAAAGTAATTATTGACTGATTGGTGATACTTTCTATAGACTGACCTCCTTACTAAACTATCTGGCATTAGAGAACACTTGTTAATGTCACCTTTCCTCTTAAGGCCGATGAACATCGAACAAGCAAATGCTCATTTTAAACCCCAAACCATCAAATTAATCTAAATTCTAGAAGGGTTTGGGATGGAATGAGCATTATGTCGTTTGATGTAAATCGGCCTTTATCAAATCTACAATATTTGCTTTTAATTTAAAATGTAATGTAATTTTCTTTGTGTCGTGTAGTCACAATATATATTCATATATTCTTTGTTATTTAACTTTTCAAATGGTTTAGCTATAAATTATTTTTCTTTGTTTTCCCTTATGTACTGAAACTGTGTGCATTTGTGGCGTCTGCCAGTAAACGTTTTTTCAAACTTTCTTTCTAGTTTTTCACGTTAATCACGGTGTCATTGGACAGGTTTAATACCTGCGTTGTGCAGGTCTCTGGACGCTTAGAGCACTTCAATAAGTGCGACGGTTCAGCCGGGTAGGCCACTCTTGAACTATGTAGGTGTTCGAAGTTTTGCACTTTGCGAAATGTAGGTAATACAACCCATATTCCTATGAGGCTTGTCTGTTTATGCGTGGTTTATGCGCAGTCAGGTAGGCTTACGAAATGTCGCTAAGAAAACATAGTTGCTTGAACATTCATTATATTAGTACTGACGACCTCCGTGGTTGAGTGGCGTACGCACCGGTTTTCAAGGTGTCACTAGCTCTGAGGCCCCGGGTTCGATCCCCGGACGGGTCAATGTAGAAAGTCACTTTTCTACATTGTCCCGGGTCTGGATGTTTGTGGTAAATTCGTTGTTTCTGAATTCCATAACACAAGTTTTCAATAGCTACTTACTTTGGGTTCAGAGCAATGTATGTGATGTTGTCCGCATTTATTTATTTATTAGTAACTACGACTCTGTTGCTACAGATTGTGAAGGCTGGCCTTGGCTTGACCAAGTAAGTGTATATGATCGAGTTTATGTAAGTATCCATATACCGTAATACATACTATGCCAGTAGCTAATCGAGGATGCCTCGCTTATATAACTTGACTACTCGTCTAGTAATCGAGACGGCAAACAAGTATTATGTCACCAGCCACTAAGGCAGTTGACATTCGGGAGAACAAACATACTTTGGAATAAGATGTGGTTATAGATGGGATATAGAGTTACAGACAAATTGAGGGTTTTATAACCTATGTTATAACGTACCTACACTGTTAGGGTGCGTCCAGGGGCCCGATGTGTCATGCTCGTTCGTCAGATCTGGGGCCCGATGCCACTATTTAAAGTCGGTGAGTGGCGGGTTAATAAACGTTCCAGTGTACTTGTTATTGAGCCTAATTTTCGTATTCAGATAATATTAGTTTAATGACAAATGTACACCTACTTGCCACTGTTGTCATTGCAGGATTGCAAGTGACTGTTCTTATCTGAATACGAAAATTAGGCACACCCTTACACAATTCTGTTCATATGTTATATATGGATAACTGGAAAGCCTTAACAATATCTGGAAGTTAAAAAAGCATAGATAAATAAAGGAATTATTATTGTTTTACTTGAAATATTGGATTTTTCGTATAACACCAGAGCTTGGGGACCTACTAGGGTAACCAAACAAGTGATAAACGCACTTATATATTTACAAATACATGCATGCATAATAGATAAATAGCACCTAGACTCGGAACGGATTTTTCATGGGTGGGAATCGAACCCACGACTTGCGGTACAGCAGGAGTCCCTTACCACTAGACCAACAGGCCAGTTCAGAACTATCAAATAAGCGTTTACCTTGCTTTCCTAATCCATTTTAAAAGACGCTTCTGACCGCAAATCCTGTTTTCGCTTTCTTCATCGTTTCCGACAAATTCGAACCTAATTACTGAGCATCAATAAATAATTAATTACAGCTACTAAGCGTGTTCTGTCCTCCTAATAGATTCATAGTAAGTTCCTACTGCGATCCAGATGGTACCTAAGATATTTCCACCATATTGAGACAGTCTTATCATGAAAAGCTTTCAAAAATATTGAATTAAATCATGTTTGAATATTATGAGTTATTATCAAAGGTAAAAACAGGTCAAGCGGCAAGGTTTTATATGGCATGTAGGGTTGTTAAAAAATTATGTTTGTTTAAGGCCACTCGTAAGGATCTATGGAGCACATCACACCGTCATGAAAATCAATTATCTTTCAACCCCGGCACTCCTCCCAGGCCCCTCCAGCAACTGACCGCTGGCAAATTTCCTGTAAATGATATTTTCCACGCAGTGTATTATAGTATATTACTGTTGATTTTCTTAGATTTAGTTGCACTCAAGCTGGAGCTTGAATACGCCAGTTGCCCCCCTTACTACGTTTAAGCATAAACTGTTGATTTGTAACTTACACCTGCCTATCCTTTTAAGGTTCGAACTAGTAAGGCTGTGTAACCATTATTGTTGAAACCCACCACACGATAAGGATTATGTACATAAATATGATAATTTATTTTAGGAATATAAATAAACGTTCTAAGTACGATACGGTTGTTTATAGCCCCCGATCCCCGATTTTGGTAAGAGTGATCAATTTAATCTGCTGCCAAATGAACTGTAATTAGCTAGCCAAAAGACTTAAAGCCAATCACAGCGTGACAATTACAACCTTGTGAGTGTGGTACCTCTCCCCAGACCATTCGTTGAGCTACCCGGCGTATCCCACCACCTGTACACGCGAGGACCTGTACAACGCCTCTGATAATGTTGTCCGCGTAGCCGAGTTCTGGTCCACAAAAATCTAGCCACGATAAAAATGGTCATTGATCGATACGCTAAGAAGAACATGAGGTTTGACAGATGGATACATATATTTGTGTGTGTTGATAAAAGTTTGAGAAACCGCTAGTAAGTAGGTATATCTACTGCCAACTAATGTGTACCTAATGATGATCTCAGATCAGTTAAGTGTTTAATGCCCTTCTTTAACGAGTAGAACATGGGGTCTTCCTTTATTGTATATCTGAGGTACATACGTACTAACAAAACCACATTAGTGAATAGACGCTTGCGTGTTGAACGTTAATGTAGTTCAAAAAAACTAGGCCGTTCGGCTTGAATGAGTGCACTTTGCAATTTAAATTAAAATTGCGTTATTGCTATATATTTATAATGTATGTCTTCTTCTCAGCATGTTTCATACCGTTTTCAATATTAATAATTATGTTAAAAAATGACGTTTTCTTGTCGTGTATACCCGACCGTGGCGTGTTGGGCACGTTTTCGTTTGTCGTCTATAGCCAACCGTGGCGTTCAAAAGGTTAAATAAGCTGGTTTATGTGATCATTAGCATCGAACTGTAGTTTTTGTTTTGCCAATGCAGATAGTGTTCTTAATTTTCCTACAAACTTCCTCGAGAATTGGTTATGAAATAAAAACGTTTGTTCAAATCCAACTGATAGTTTCGGAGCTAAGCGCGTAAAACCAAACGAACTCTTTATGGCAGCTTTACAATATTAGTATAGATTTAAGACTTCGTAACATAAAATGTCTCAATTATGAGTATAAGCATGACGATAGTACATTGAAACTGTCGTGGCGAGTAACTTCAATTACATAGAATGGGAGAAATCAAATGAAAATAGTAAGTACTTTAAAAATTCTTTTAATTTATTATGTTGGTATATAGCTAGGCAATATTTGCTTAAATTATAATTTTCCTCATAATTTTAAATTAAATATCATAACTTAAGAAGATGACACAGCGTTTTATTTATTTCTTTATTATACATAGTATATTATACAATAAAATAAAAATTATAAAAAAAAAACCATGTACAAAAGGCGTCCTTATTGCACTTGGCAATCTCTTCCAGGCAACCTTTTATTTATAAGCGTTATTATTTTAAGAAATAAAAAAGCTCCCTTATGTACGGTTTTCATTTGAGAACTTGACCCTTGTATTTGAAATTAACTTAGAGGTTCTTAAATGTCTCTGTCTCTACTATACACCTTATAGTGACAGAGACAACATAAGACTAGATGAAACTAAACGGATTGACGTTTTAGTTGTCTGTCGTTCCTATGGCCCAGCCGCTGAGCATGCGTTGCGAACTAAAGAGTGAGCCTATCAGAGTTTGAACCGTAAGCACTAGTGTGAACTAGTTTTGTCGTGAATTATGTATGAAAATGGAGCTTGTCGTTTTAAAAAATCTGTCTAAAACACTAATATTATCCTAACAATGTCAAAACCTTTGATATTTTCGTATATCAGTTTCTCGTTGCGCGAAAAACAACTGAAATCAATAAACGAATGTTCTAGATACAGACTAAAAAGTGCTCTCGCTTGGCACAAGGGGAAACTAGCGATAGTAGCAGTCTATATATATGTTTAGTTTAGGATTCTTACGTTTTTTTTCAGAGTGAAATCAGCGTTGTTCATCATAATTAATGAGAGGGCTACGAATTTTAAAATAAAGGATGTTGTACAGTTTCAAATTCGTATTTTTTTATTGTTGACTGCGTCTATTCACCAAATGCTATAACACATATTGTATAAAACAAAGTAAACATATAAAACAAAACAAATAATGACATTTCGAATAAGTTGAATAAACTTACATTACCTTGAGAATGGTCCATAAAAATAAAGTTCGACCGAAGAGAGAACACGTTGGTGACAAATGTCAATTGGTCTTGATTTGATGATGGAATAAAAAACCGTCTTGTTTATTTTAATCGTATTGTATTGTGTACCTATTACATTATTGGGTTATAACACAAATAGGTGATAGGTGAGTAGTTTATTTGTAGTAAATTCTTCGCCACATTAAAGATATATCTTCCTGTTGTCAACGACCTGGGGCCCGAGGCCGAGTCAGCTATTATAATTCAGTGAGTGGTGGGTTAAAAACGTTCCAGTGCCTAACTTTCGTATTCAGATATTTTTTGTTAAATGACAAACGTACACCTGCTTGCCACTGTTATCATTGTAGGATTGCAAGTGACTGTTCTTATCTGAATACGAAAGTAAGGCATAATAACAAGTACACTGGAACGTTTTTTAACCCACCACTGACTGAATTAAAATAGCGGACTCGGGCCCCAGGAACGGATTCTCTCAGCGGTCGTACTGTAACTTCATAATTTTTTAATATACAGTACAGGACGCGATTGGCTCCCACTTCAAGTATTTTGGCACCCTAGTTTGGCATGCCTACGTTACTTTTTGGCACGTTTACAGTTATACGGAAATAAATATTTTAATGGATATTCATTTCCTTTAAGTTCACTTAAAAAAAAAAACCTACTTTCGAACCCAATTTTTTTTTTTAATCTCATACCTACAAACAAACATAATTAATGTCTAATTGGATACATGTCTAACCATTGCTTTACAAACATATGTAAGTACAACAGTATAAAGTGAAACATCACAGTTTCTTTCAGTCATATAATATACCTACAAAGTACATACCCATATTTTAGTTAAGTAAATATCTAGTACGCTCATTTTTACTACTTATAACTTGACTATGTATACGACTCTGCGCTTTATAAGACAATATGCTATTTTATTAACCACTCAAAAGGGATGCAACATGTAATTACTCCTGTCCGGGTAACATTATTTTAATCACTATTAAGATCCACATTTAGTTTTAACCAACTTTTTATTTTATTAGATTTGATAGGTGTACACATTATGTGTAAATTCTTTACTTAATAAGGGCCATAGACGTTAAAGTAGCGTTCAAGTAATTTGATTAGACAGTATGGCTTAATTACGGCACAAATAGTTTGACAAAATTGGCATGACCTGTGGTTTTTTATATGAGTTCCAAAATAGCATTTTCTAAGTTTTGATTGGAATATTTAATGAAATTACGAAAATGTGTTTCAAGTGAATAGATTACATATTTTTCCACATTGTTAAATTCGTAAAAAATACAGCTTAATATCACATCTCCCCTTGCCTTGCTCCTGACTGACCTATACAAAGACTACTGCATTTCCCTCATTTTTTTGTTGTATTTAATTTACGTCTTTATAAAAACACATAGGTACCTACACGATACAATTATTGTCTATAGAGATATACATACCTGAAAAAATAAAAAGATTTAGAAAAAATGGCGAAAATAAAATGTACTTAAAGAAATAAAAGTCCCTACGTATGAAAGTTTTTTTTGTGATTTACCTACGCATTAGGCTTGTCCACTTCACCGGAATTTTGAAAGTTGTTATAAAAACAGAACAATAAGTGGGAACAACGGTTCAACTTCCGAACTAAACAAGTTAGTAACGTTACAATAAAACAGTTCGATGTTTTGTTAATTACGATTCATCGGTACAGGTACCAGTAAAATATAATTGTAAGTTTATAAGTTGCGAGTCTGATGGCAAAACCATAGACTTTTCGTGAGTAATAAGCTTTATACAGTCACCTTCATAAGACCATATGATATTAATATACAGGTTCATTTCCGGAATAATTGACTGAACAATAGGTTTTGACTACAGAACTACGAAACTATCTGGTGCCCAATTCCGCTCTTTTAAAGTCAGTGTGTGGCAGGTTAATGAACGTTCCAGTGTACTTATCATTATACCTAATTTTCGTATTCAGATAATTTTAGTTTAATGACAAATGTTCCCCTACTTGCCACCGTTGTCATTGTAGGATTGCCACTGACTGTTCATTGTAGGCTTTTCCGAATACGAAAATTAGGCATAATAACAAGTACACTGAATAATTCATTAACCTGCCACCCACTGATTAAAAAAATAGAGGAATCGGGACCGTGAACATGACACTGAACATCTGTGACTTGCAAATCTAATTTCATAAACTATTGTTGCTGACTGTACCTACTTTTTAATATGCCTATATGTTTTCATTTTACACTATGCTGTGTGTAAGTACATAACGTGTTTATCTACGGATATTGTTAAGAGAATCTCACGTGTCTTCACAGTTTTTGAAATCTTTATCCAATCTGAACGAAGAACCAACCAATACAATACTTTATTACAGATTTAAACTTGTTTAGATATTGCACTACTTTTTTTACTAGTTCACTAAATGTGCAAACATTCACTATACAGGTATAAAATATTGTTATGTTGTTTATACCTTGAAATGATGTTAAGAAAAATATTTTCCGTCCGTAAGGCCGCGACTGTACCCTGCATCGGGAGCAAAACAAACGCGCAAGGTGAACCACCTTACAAATTATTCTTTCCTTATCCGACGCAACAATATCAATACACAATCGCATTTCTCATTTGCAAACAAAATAAGAAGGCGTATCACAGCCAGACAATAACATGGTGTAACCCAGATGAGTCACGACGAACACTGTAGGTAACACTTAAGTTCTGTAAGCTTCCTAGCCGATACACTTTCGAGCACTTGCAAAAAACGCGACTTTCACTTTCGCATCCCATTGCAAAACAAATAAAACCTCGTTTTGACGTGGCGCGTCAAAATTAGGAAGATTACTCAGACCATATTCGGCGATTTGGTAATCTCATGAAGTCTTAGCTCTCTTCTGTCTCCAGCAAGACCGGCAGGCTGGTGTGCGCGCAGTGCGGCGAGGCCCGCGACGTGAACGCCGCCATCCAGGACTCCACGTCGCGCTCGGAGCACAGGAACTTGGCGGAGATCGTGTTGTCGTACCCTTTCTGCCGGACGACGAAGCCGCAATTGGTGTCGGCTGGCTCCACGGCTGTGTTCCTCAAGTTCACCACTCCGATCGCCTTGGAGACCCGCTTCCTCGGATAGATGACCGCGAAGTGCTCCAGCGACGTCCTGTACACGACCACCCTCACGTCCTGGCGCATCCCGCCGGGTCCCAGTAGAACCAAAAATCCAGATTTGATTTCACTTTCACTACTTTTTTTTGGGAAACTTCGACCAAAATGTTCATTACAATATGTGTTTGACATAATGTCCGCAGGCATTTTATTGTTTTTGCTGCAACGCTTTATTCACATAACAATTTGCAATATTATTGTTGGCGGCCGCGCCGGACGTGCGGAAAACGTTCTCCTCTGTCGCGCAATGTATAGTACTGAACAATCATTTTCCTAGCGGGGTCTATTTATAACCTCTGGGACCCGAAGCGGTTCGGACGATTTCGTTTATGATCGTTACTTTGCATTCACTTTGGAGGCAGTGGAGGCTTACAGACGATAGCAATCCGACCAAATGCAGAAGCCTGTCTGGTACGCAATATGTAACACGGATGTTGATGAAGTTGAGATGAAGTCTTATAATTGGGCGGCTTATTGGATAGGTCGAATGCTATCGGTCTTGGCCGAAATGTGAACGTGAACCATCCACGCTTGCATTGGTAGCTAGATAGGTATGAAAGGATGCACTTGAAAATGAAAAATATAAATGTTACAATTATTTGTTCGTCGTTACCTGTTATCAGGTTTTAATAAAATGATTAGGTATTGGCACGCTTTAATAGCGAAGTAAAGATCATAATTAATAATCTCAACTAATAACAGCCTTCGGTACACTGCTTGGCGTTTATATATCCTGAGAGGTAGGGTACAACTTTATAGTAAACTAATTGTGCCCTTCGGTTTTATCCGCGTATTTTTATTTTCGTTTTTGCGGAATTTTGTTTATATTTTTTTTTTAGTGCTCGTTGCGTAGATCATTCTTTGTGCGTCTTTTACAAATAATTAAATCTTAAGCACAAATACGATATTGTTTATTATCGATTATTATTACAAAATACGTATCTTACAAAACAAAACGACATCATACTTTAAACATTTATTATTGATACGATTATTTACATTGATGTAGCGAAGGCCCATGGAGGCGAATGCCCATGGCATCGTAGGACTCAGGCAGTCTTATTAATGCCGCAGCGAGTTCCCGAAATCCCGAATTGCGTGTTCAAGCGTGGCAGACGCCTGCCTGCGTTCGCGCCTGTTACGTTCTGCCGCTCCACTGCCATCAGGGTGTCGGTGGTAGAGCTCAAAGCAGGGTCTGGGTCTAAAAGGAAAAGTATATACCGTAACTATTCAAAAAAAATAAACATAAAATACCATCACGCCTGTATCCCCGAAGCGTTACCACAAAGGAGTACCAATGTACACCCACAGTTCGCCGGTACGTTTAGGTACCATGTAATAGGGGGCGGGCCTATTGCCACTAACCAGGCACAAATCCAAACTCTGACCTGCTACTGAGAATTTCATAGAAAAAAACAATAACACCTTGGTCGACTTGGAAATCGAACCCAAGACCTCTAGCGTAGCAGGCGCGCTTCGCACCACTAGGCCAACAAGGCAGGCATTTTACTTGTGTACTACCAATACCGTATTTCCAATCATTAAAAAAACTACTCATCAACAATTACTACTCACTAGTATTTAACGAAACCTATCAAGCAAACTAGACCTTCAAAGCTAAACTATATGATGCATGATTCAACACAAAGCTATTAGATACATTCTATATTTTAAATACATGAAAAAGGACAATGGGCAAAGATATATGAAGCTTGTCCCATCGGCGGCCACCTCTTTACTATTTATTTACTAGCAGGCAATTATGCATATAAAGAAAATTACATAAAGAATATAATAGAAGGGAAGATTGAAGGAAGGAGAGGAATGGGAGACCAAGAAACAGTTATATTACACAAATAAAAGAGAAGGTGGAGGTCATAACGTACGAAGTTCAGGAATTAGCACAAAATAGACATAAATGGAAAGAGCTGCACCAACAAGACCATCGCTCTTAAATTGATGATGATGATGATGAATTACGTAAAGATTGTTTCCGTCACTTCCATGGATAAAAAGTTATTATATGTAGATATTTAATAGAAATATCGAATTAAAGGAATTATTACTGTTTGTATCTTAAATACAATATTTTAATCAACTTTAGTCCAGTCAACAAAGAGATTGTAGAGTGCGTGAGCAAGGCCCTAAGCAATTACTTCAGAAAATTGTTCAGGGTGCTTAGAGAGTTAACATACTAAAAGTCCTGACGGCTAGGGGGTGAGGCGGAGTGGGGGGAGGGGCTTAAAGTTCCCATTTTTCAGTTTTTCGCTAATATCTTTTAAATGGTGCGTCATGGAGATAAGAAGTCTTCTACGCAATGAAAGCTTATAAAATTATGTACAACTTTTATCTTACACACTTTTTCACATTCCTACCTTTTTTCGAACTACACATTCCGGAAGGGTGAAAATTGAAAAAAACTACTTCGATTGAATACTAGCTTTTGTATACTACTTCCTTCACGTTATTTGGGGATCTAGACACGCGGCAGCGAGTCAAGCCAAGTTAAGTAAAGGAACTGGCTAGCCAGCGCCAAGTGTACCATTACACGAACCACTTGGTGCCAATTTTGATCCTTCTATAACTCAAAACCTCTTTGACGTAAACACATAAAACTAAGTGTATTTAATTTTATCCATAAGGACATCTAGAAGCCCAAATTTCATGAAGCTAGCTTCAACGGTTATTAAGATATGAAAGTACAAAATCCAAAGACTTGGTCTGTTTTGTAAAAAAATATTTAAAATTACTGTAAGAATAAAAAATGGTAATACATTAATAGTAAATAATATTTTACCTATATCTTTTTTCCCCAAAGATATTTAATCATATTCCCTGAAGAATATTTGCTCTTAAAGCACTCACCTATCAAATGATACTTATTTCATTGGTGGCCGCAGATGGGCCAGAATGCCCGTTGTCCTTAAGCCCACTCATATTACAAAATAGGACAGCGTGCTTGGAGAGTCGACCACGTCAAGCTGTTCCACAATTTGCTGTTAACATATGTTATGACAGTTAAGCAAAGAAACAGTTAAAATACAAAACAATAGTTATGAAGACCCATTGCAATAAATAATTATAACAAAAAAAAAACAACTTCTAAATAAGTCTTATATTTATTTCATAAGGATTCTAAAGTCAAAATTGGACCAAACTGAAATAAGACCACACAGGAAAGATCGGCTTTGTAATAAAAAATAAAAAATCAGTTCACGCAGTAGAAATTTCTGAGGTGACAAACAAAAAATACAGAATTGAGTTGCTCCTCCTTTTTGAAGTTGGTAAAAAAACTGCATAGGAAAGTTAGAACATTAAATGCTGTGAATGTTTTTAATAAAATACTAATAATAACTTACAATTACAGGACTTTGGCGGACTCCCGGTAGGGGTTCTCCCACATCTGACCAAGAAGTGCGTAAAGGCAATCTTGGTGGGACGTTAAATTAAATCTACTTCTTCGCCGAAAGTTGTGCAGGGCTCACCATTTTCTGCATAAAAACAAAAAAAAAACAAATATAGATACTTATTTATAGCTCCTTACACGACGTTCTTATTGCAAAACTCAATCATTTTGCAAGTTGTTTCCTTACTATTTATTTTATTTTGCCTAGCCACTGAAACGTCCGAGTCTGACAGCTGCCACCGCCAGAAACGTCCGCGCGCGCGCGGACTTACAAAGCGGTCGAGCGCCCAATGCCCTCACCGATTTAAAGCATTTTCTAACAAACTACAACTATTAGGCCAAATTAAAAAATACCAGTATAGAGCTGACATTATAAGGAATCAAAATATATGAAAACTAAATTATAACTGTTATCGAAACCAGTACAAAAAAAAGTTGAACTCTACAATAGTGGTGAAATTTGAGTAAAATATTTATTAATTGCAAGTTTTTACGAAATATTTCGTAACATACCTCAATACTATTTACTTATTAATAAACAACATTAAATAAGCTTTTTTTTGATACCAATATATCATTACTTAGAACAAACAGTGTAGCACAATAAATCAAAACAAACTACCCATTACTGTATGAATTTGATATCGCCTCTGATGACAAAATCACGGCAAGATGGCCGACCATCTAAGGGTCCGTCCAAACAGGATTATTTTGTTTTAGGAATAGGTTGTTTTTTTTTTGTTAGTAGATAGGTATTCAATAATTCTATTTAAATGATAGACAGGTTAAAGGTATACATTATTTAATAATTTCTTAAAAAAATAATAATGTTAATATGAAGGTAAAAATATAAAATTAATAACTAAATATAAGTAAGTAAGTAAGAAAGAAAATATATGTGTAAGTCCAAGACTGAAACCTAAGTATAATTATGATATTTTGTACACACAAGCTGTTGGTGAACAGAAAGGCCGAAATGTCCTATGGCTTGTGATAAGCCTTAAAACAGCCCTCTATGCATAAATTAACGTCGCACTCCTCACATTTCCATATGGTCCTGGTCTTTTTGGGGCACATCCAGCAACAAGTGTTTTTCGACCCCGTACGAATCGGGAAGTGGTTAGCTTCAACCGTCGGTCTGGCCTGCGTCTTATGCCGAGTATTACGTTTAAGAAACGTCGTCTTTACCTGTCCAGTCGTGTTTGATCTTCTGTTCAAACGTCGGTATTCAGTCGTCAAGTCAATCTGTCTATGTCGTTTGATCAAGTCTTCCGCCAATTCAGTACGAAACTGACGATGTGATATTTTCCGGTGAAAACTGGAAAATATCACAAAGCAGTTAAAGATGGCGACATTGAACATTCGGCGGAAAAGTTTCTTGTACCAAACCTTGTTCCTCAGACGTTCCATGGGTTGAGCTGATAAAAATTGGTCTTTCCTATCAACTCCTCCCATGCTCTTGTTGTAGTCGAGTACAATGTTTGGCTTGTATGTCAGTCTATTGTACTTGTCTTGAGTCCCGATTTTGAGATCATGGTATGTAGAGATCATACTAACTATGTTAGCGTCTCGCCATACCATGATAGCTAAATCGGAACAGTACGTAGCCACTACTTCACCTTGTCGAAGTTCAGTCTTTGTCATAGTCTTGACTGTATCAGGAACGAATTCCCGATTCAGTCTGAGTGTTCCGTAACAGTCTGTTTTATGTTTTTTCAGGCTCCGCAATAATAATGGACTATTATAAAAATTGTCCATTATTACTGTGTGCCCACGGTGAAGTAGTGGCTCGATCAAGTCGTAAACGATTTTCGCAGTGGCGGTCACAGGACGATCTCCGTGTTCACCACTCCTATCAGTCGATGGGTCATTAATGGATCTGTCGTTTGTCGAGTCTTCGTCAAGTCTGTCAATGGCCTCCTCTTCGACTGGTCTGTCATTTGTCTGTGTATTTTGTACGTCGGTGCCGTCAGTAGTCGAGGTCGGTTTGTCTTTTCCAGCGTAAACGAAAAACTTCCAGAGATAGCCAGTAGATGACTCGCAAAGTTCGTAGGTTTTTACCCCGACTTGTGCGGCCTTTGTTGAAATTTTTTGGGCGAAATTTAATCGCCCATGCCACTTCAAAAGCGATTCATCTATGGCTATCTCTTGTGAAGGCATGTAAAGGCTGGAAAATTTATTGTTTAAGTAGTCAATCACGGGTCGTATTTTATTGAGTCTAGTCGTGTCATTGTGCGTCTGGTTGTCTACGAAATGCAGAAAGGTTTTCAGCAATAAGAACCGGTTGTACGACATGATTTTTACAAAGTATGGCATAGTTCCAAACCCGTTAAAAATGAAATATGCCTCTTCCTCCGGTAATGGGTAAAGCCCTTGCAAAATCATAATTGCTAAAAAACTTAGCATTTCGTCCCTATTTGTAGGAGACCAACGGTTAAAACGAGAATGGGGAGTTATTTTGCTTTGTTCTCGCAGCAAAGCAATCTTTTGTTCTGCGTACCTGTTGGTCTCCGTACAAAGTTGGTCAATAAAAGTCACGTCAAACATCTGGTCAAATATGTCGATGGCTCGAGTCTGGTCTGTCATGTTAAAAGTAGGTCCTGATGTACCAGTGAATTTCTCACGTTGACCATGAAAATCTGTCCTGTTCTTACTCCAAGCGAAAGTGCAACAGTCGTCGGGTACAATGTCACGAATTACACGGTCATTCGACTCATCCTCCCTCTGTAACACTTCCACTTGGAATGGTGTCAAGTCACTGTCACATGCGGGTTCTGTCGCAGCATTACGCTCGTGTACAGTCGGGAATAGAAAATCGTTATCATCAATATGTATGTCGTCATCGCTGTCACAAATCTCGTCAGTCAGTCGCAACCACTCATTCATAACGGAGTCGAACTTTTCGTCGCCAACACCTGGAATAAAAAAATACGACACATATTTTAAGATATACAAGACCCATTCCAGTTTATAATAAAATATGTGTATTGATTGTTCTGTCATTCATAACTATTATTATATTATTGTATATAATTATCAATTGCTGAAGGTACCCCTGAAATTTGTGGTGAGGAAGAGGCGGTCATGGTAACTTCTGCACCAACGTCTGCAGAAAAAAAGTGAAACTATTGTTTCACTTTTATATTCTTCAAATTATATATTTTATATTAAATTAGACAGATTCAGAAGAGCTTACAAAAAGTCTTCTTTTTTTTATTGGCCTCTGCATAACATTCAGCAAGTTATCACTCGTCGATAATCGGCTAGGGGAGCTGTATGGCGAATTGGGAACTGTATCAGCCTCTGACGTACCAATCAAATCTCCTTCCGCTGGACCTGACCAAGCGAACAGATTTACAGTCTTATTATGTCACCAACAAAACCATAATTTACCTTCAAACACTATTTCCGCAGGGCAGGGTTCTGTAACAAACAAGGTAAGATGTAGTATACACTAAAATGAAAGATACTCGAAGGAAAAGATACTAAGAATACACGATACTGCTAATGCTAATAGCTAACTTACCAGCAGAACGAGATACACCCGAAGTTGAGGGCTCTGCTGCAGAGGGTTCTTCAGGAAGAAGTTCTGTAACAAGTTATGGTGTAACCTACATTGCACAGCAAAGTACTTATAAAACGAGTCTTTGAAATAATCATCTTACCGAAAGAACGGGATGGCCCAGAAGATGAGGCCCCTACTCCGGAACCATGGGGCATTCCAGACGTCGAAGCCACGACCGTTGGTTCTTCAGGGTTAAATTATGTAAAAAACAAGTTATAATATCATAGATTAAACGGTAAAGTACTTAATCATTCTATGAAATAACCATCTTACCGAAACACTGTTTAGCAGATGGACTGACCATCACACAGGGCTGACGTTCTGGAGAAATCTTTCTGAAAATAAATATACTATTAAACACCACAGTAAAATGTTCTTACAAATTAAATAATAAAAACAATAATTAATCCTTGAAGCACACTGACAGACTAATACTTGCCAATTTAAACGTTACTTCAAAGAATTATGGTAAGTGAATTATAAAATCGCTCTCCGTCATTGTGAGAACCAAAAACTACAAGGAAATGTTTACTTTGTTTGCAGTTTACGCGGTGGTGCATCTGGCAAAAGCATTCGCTCCAGGTGAGCTTCACGCTTTCGCGAGATCAAAGCCTGGCGGGTAGCTGTCGGTAGCGCGGCGATTCGACGCTGCGTTATCTGCCCTCTCTGCCCTGATCTGGTAGAGAGGGTCTTCCGAAGCGGCACTGCAAATAATTATACAGTTGCACAACACCGGATATTTTAAAAATAAATTGGAATATTAAACGATGTTACAAGTTGTTTCCTTACTATTTAGTTTATTTTGCCTAGAACTAGAATCAAGTGGAAACTGGAAACTTCAAACTTGAAAACTTACAAAAAAAATTCTAGACTTTGGCGCTTTATTACACCAAACTTATTTCTACTATTTTCTACTTTTAGGTTTTATGACTCTGGTGTCTATGGCTTAACTTTTTTTCATAGTGTTTCAATTTCAACGAAAACTGTTCTTCTTTTAAACATTATTATCCTTATTTACTAGTTTTTAATCGAAATAACACATTGTTTGGGCTTTTACCATAGGCTTTTACAATTAATTAATATTCAAAAAACACATACATTTTGCAACACATGATATTATTAGTAATAATTACTAATAATTAGTGCCAATAAGTGTTACCTATTAATAATTACAAAATGTTTTCTACTTTTATTTTCAATTTTAATTGACAACACCACACTTTCCGCTCATGCCGTAGAAGATATTTTGTCAGTGACCGATTGTTGTTGGCTTATCTGAATAAGAAAAATAAGTAAGCTCATTTAACAAGCACAGTGTCATCATACTATGAGCTCACTGACACGGAATGTAAATAGCAGACTCGGGCCCCCTATTCTATGTATTATTATATACTCTGTGCCGATAAGAACCTTCGTGCCGCAAACTGGAACTAACATTATGATAACATTTAAATCATTCAATAAAATATTTATGGCGACCGCTCTGTAATATAACGTCCTAACATATTTTTATTCTGAACTGTTTCTTTTTTATTTATACACAATTAAATCTAATATAAGAACAAACTCTAACTATACTAAAATTAAAACTTACATAAATAAAAACTAAACGGCGTCAAAGAACTCATCGTCATCCTTGTCAATGGCGGGGAACGTGCCCAGAAGGCTGGCTGCATTGCCACGTTGAATGGCTATGCCGATTCTCTGTGCAAGGAACAAACCAGCCCTCTGATCACGAGTAGATTCTACCAAACGTTTGGAAAGTTCTTTGAAAAGATTTCGTGCGCTCGGACCCCATGACCCGAGCGTTTCAACCCCAAACGGCTCGAAAATATAATCACCCACAATGTTATTATACTTCCGCCGCTTAAGGGTCTCCGCAGCTCCAGCAGCAGCGCCAGGAGAGGCTGCTGAACTTAGAACGTGGGACGGCGCAAGGGAGTCGACGCACGTTGCACTTTTTATTTATGTTCAGATTTTCCAGTATGACTATAATAGCGCTAGTGTTCATAACTTGATGAATACGGTAATTGAGCACTGCAGCGCCCTCAATCCTATGACACGGATCTCTTTCAGCACAGAACCTACTTATCTACCAATTTCCAATATAGCTTAAACTCACAGGTACATAAGTAGGTCAGCAATTCTTCTTCCCTAAGCTTCCTTAAGCTCCCTTCTCGATTTACAGTTTTTGTGTTAATTATACCGAATTATTGATAAAAGCGTTATGTGTAAAAATTTTGTTTAGATAGCCTTTGCACATAAAGTATTGTTATTATCAGAATCATTAAATGTCCCAATGCTGGGTTAAGGCCTAACCACTCTCCCATCAATTAGACTAGTCTTTCTCAATTTGTGCATTATTGATTTTATTAAGTGCTCTGCAAATATTTCTCAATCAAATCAGTAGGCATTCAACGGGTAATGCTGCCAGCCTTCTGGGCCCGTTTCCCGCCATTGACAAGGTTGACGATGAGGTTTTTGACGCGTATTAATTTTATTATATTTATAAGTGTTTGTTCTTGTGTTATATTTAATTGAATAAATACTATATGATTGGACCATTGCTTTTATTTATGATATGAGAAACGGTAGCCCCAATGTACAGTGATTTTGAGGATTTGACCATTTACAAGGTTTTTATTTAGTCTACTCGTATTTCATACTATATGTAGTATGAGAATTTATAAATATTAAATATAAAAACTTAACTAACATGTATTTCTATCATGCTAAAACTGTATCAAATAAATTAAATCAGCTATTGTTTTAAATATATACAATCAAAATATGTTTCATCAAAGCTTTGTCAAAAAATTCTAAGTCTATCTATTTATAGTTGTTCTACTATCTAGAATAGTAGAACAACTATAAAAGTAATGTTTTATTTGGGAACAGATTACGTGAGAGAAATCTAAAATTTAATTGGGAAGGAATAATTAATCCTCATTACATCTGATCATATATGTTTAGTCGATTTTGGTTGCTGTTAGTGTGTTCTGTAGCTTATAGTCTGTGGTTATTTTAAAAAGGTTCCCTAGTTCCTTCATGTCTACTTGTTACTTTTCTCTATGCCTTCATTCAAAGTTCATTCTCCCATCTCTGTCAGTCCGACTCCGTGGCGTTACTTTACTCCGTACTCAGTCAGTTCAACATTTCAGTTGGTCTTGGTCAGTATAAAGTTTAATCAAGTCAGTTTGTCAGTTCATCAGTTGTCACCGTGCTTCTCAGAAGTTATATTGCAAAATGCGCTGTTTATAGTCGTAGACAGAGAATAGTTCTATACTTTTTGGTGTCGCTTTTAGGCTGAACCTTTTAGGCCCATAATCTCGCATTGTCGACAAAGATTACCGTACTACTTTGCTCTGTGAAAGATTGCCGATTGTGAAAAAGTTGTCTTGTTATAAACAAATCTAAAACGTGAATTGTTGGTGTGAAGTTATGTCTAGCGTAGCGTCTGTTTTTTAATAATTTATACATTTAGTGACCTATCGGGTACCTGATATATGTGACAGTGCCGAATGGCATCATCAAAAAAAAAAAATACCATGCCAATGTTACTGACACATGCTGTATTCGACCTTGCATTGTTATTATTATTTAGAGTTTATTATGTTAATTGAGTTGTTTGATGAAAGTTCTGTGCTGCTAGTGAAAATTGGTCTTGGTCCAACATGTTGGATTAAAAAATTTCATCGTTGGGTTATTATTGGTTGTTCAGTCTCGGTTTTCGACATTGAAGGTTTTGAAAAAAAAAAAAAAAAAAATGGGGACGAATGGTAAAAATGAAATAATCAGTAGATACTTGAAAGTTGATGTACTGGTTTATCTTTTGTTGACATTGTGGTGGTAAAATTATAACTGACAGCTTTTTTCTCTACTTAAATGGCATTGCATGTAAAGGAGTTAAGCAATGCTATTTTATTATTCACAACTTTGTTTCACAATACCTGTGTGGTTCAAGAGGCTAATTGTAAACATTGTCAGTGTAACATGCAGTTCATAATCAGGGCTAAGGATATTCTCAGTCACTGATATATTAAGAAGCCTAAAACAGAAGGAACAAGTTCCAGTGAATAGTACTATAATCCAGTGCCAGAATGTGCTTGCTTAACAAAGGACTACATACATATATATATATGTATATATATATATACATATATTTTTATATATGTATATTTGTTTACTTTTGAACTGTATGTTGAATGAATTAGCATACATTTTTTTTGTAGTGGGTATATATGGGTCTTACAAAAAAAAAAGATTTATTGACTAAAATACAGTGTAGACTCTATGCAATGACACTGAAGGGACTGTACATTTTATGGCGTTGTAGAGCATTGTTGTTAAATGTAAAAAAAAAAACAGAATTATGAAAAGAATAAGTTTATTTCAAGCTTTTTTTTTTCATTCATTTTTTATATAAAGCCGCTTGTAGAGCTCCTGAATTGTTTGGTCATCCGTCCCATCTTGTTGATCCTGATTCTCAGGCTTCCTCACTGAATTAAATTTCTTTGTCTGTGAGTGAAGCCATTGTAAATAGGCAGTCGTCTACTTTGATGTAGATTTTAAGATTTTCAATCAAATTTCCTGTCAGGGTTTAACTGCTGCACCCGCTCAGTTAAATTTTTCATGAGCAATACATTTTGTCTTCTTCTTTAATTATATGAGAAACACAGCTAATCCATTTTTCTGATGTGATATTAAGTTGACGTCCTCCTTCAAAATGTTTTTTTACTTCTGTCATTTTGAAAGTTTTGTTATTTCTTGCACCATATCCAGCCTGTAGCCCGTAGCCTGCACCCATATCAAACTCAATGGGATTGAGCAGTGGTATGGGGCAGACGTAAAACGGTTAAACTTTCCATTAAGTACCGTCGATTTGAGGGAGGAGGCTACCCCCCAGTACCACTCCCACCCTGCGGAACCCCATGCTTATGGAGGTATTCATGGTTAAATTTTTGAGGTTAAGTTAGTGTATTTACGGTTAGTTACAATAAAAAAATATATTATCAGGTATTATACTTTTATAATAGGGTATACATATTTTATGGACTTGATTAATTCCTCATAATTATCCAATATTTCTTAGCCATTTCGCCTCCTCCATGTGTATTCACACGACCATAATGTGAAATCCTGTTTATTTTGCTTTTGTTTAAATTTTTGTTTGAGCTCTCTGCACTGACTCTCTATCCTTTGCGTGTGTCCCATCTGGTGCCACAAATTTATTTGTCCGGTCGCTATGGTTGACCCGTTTATGTATATACCCATGCTGAGGAAGGCTAAGATACGCTCTCCAAAAGTCTGTATGAATGATGGAACCTTCCTCGACATGTTTTTTATTAGTGGCACAAATATTTCTGTTGATCTATCATTATCGGGACACACCTCCAGCCGCAAGTCGTCACTGCCGTCTTCAATCATGGAAATAACCAAGTGGCCGATGTGTCGTCCACGATTAAATTTTCTTTTTCCAAATTTCGATTCATCTATTTGGACAACTTTATTGGGGCCACCTATCTTTCCTTGGGCTCTTTGGTTTTCTAATTCATAAAGTGTGACAGTCTCCCGGCATAACTGAACCAGTCCGCCACAGTACTTGTTGAAACTACTGGACCATCATTACTTGATAGTTCTTTTGGGTCAGTATGTATGTCAGTCCCTGACTAAATGCATACATTATTTGAATAATGAGTTCAGGGACAACCGTGCGCTCTGAAACCATGTTTCAATGGCGCGGAAGACTGTTTTTGTTTGACTTAGTTACTTTTGCGACATCTAAATTTCCCTACTTGTCAAGTTTCCATTATTTCCAATGACATTAGTGATCTATGGTAGGAACACAGTTTAGTTAAAGGAATGAGACCTTGATCCTCCGCACTGCACACAATGATTTAAATTAGTAATCTGGGTGGTTTAAAAAAAATGACCACGAAGGAGGTGGCGGGGTCTGAGTTCGCCCCCTTCTTCTAACCTAACCGAGTCGGGGTGCCCTAAAATCTGCAAATAACATTAATGCAGTGCATACTTCAGGAAAAAATGCAGGACGTAAAATGATTCTAAATTGTTTATAAATCAGCTAGGTCTCTAATACACGAAGACTTTTCTATTTAGTCTGACTGGAAAAAGACAGAAAACTGAGAATTTCCCTGGCAAATGATTCTGATAGTTCTTCTTTATACACCGTGAAAATTGAATGGTTGTTTTCCCGCGGCAGGCCGATTACCCATCAGTAGTACTATCGAAATACAAAGTTTAACAGGTTGACTGCCACTTGCAAAAATTGAAGGTCACCGGGAGGCCAAATATATTTTTTTGTTTGATCGACTTTAAAGTGATTATATAAGATTGTAATTATACTTAATTATCTGTATAATATTTTACAGTATTTTAAATGAGGAGGGCAACTACACCGCACCGGTGCGTGCTAGGCACTGGGAATGAAATTTTCATTCTCAGTGCCAAAGAACGCACGGGTGCGGGTTATGAATTTATTACGTTTTTATGGTTAATTAGGAATAATACGCTTTTATTTATGTGGTTTATATTAGATACTTCTTGCATTTTTGTAATGAAATAAACTGCAAAATCAACATTAATTTAGAGAAAAGTAAAACAAATAAATATTTTCTAATTGAACTTTACTTAGAAATGGCATTACACTTTGGCATCAATGTGAATAAAATATCTTATAAAACAAAAACAATCAGAGAAAAACGCAGAAATTATCAATCAACAATGTCATATTTAAAAAAGTTATAAAACCATGAATTATAACATTTACAGAGGAAGTTCTGAGTGGTAATTTTCAAAACATTTCACACAAAGTCCAGGTTTGTCAGGACAGGTGTCACAATACCAAGGAGAGTCAGTACGCTTTTTATTCTTGGTGCACTGACGGCATGTCTTTCGTTTGAGACGCCCATTTGAAGTAGTTTCAGTGGCTTTCTTTATTTTATGAGTTTGGGTATTTGAAGGTCTATTTCCTGGTACATTTTCGGGCAGCAGAGCATTTATGACATTCATGCGATAATCATAGAGAGACATTTTACGTTGCCCTGAATATTTATTGTACATCTTCATTGAATTCAAGAAAGGTAATTGGAATGTGTGGATGGCTAATTTCAGATACCAGCGTAAAGTTTTTCTTTCGCAAGGATCAGGGGCGGATCTTGAATTTGTGGGGCCCTGGGCTAATACTGTTTAGGGGCCCTACCTAATTACTCAACTAATTGCCTTTTGACAAGAAACTGTTTTCTTTAGTGATGTAGGTATATGTAATATAAGTATGTTAAGTACAGGGAGAAAATAGGAAAATAAAATATTTTATTTATTTATTAAAACATTATTTATTGCAAAATAAATTGTCAGGTTATAAATGGTTATGTTAAATAAATTATAAAGCAACCTTTCTGCATTTTTGTGCTGCAAATTCTTTTATTTGGTCATCGCACTGTAGGTCCTTTGTCAAATCGCAATTTATCGAAAGAACTGATAAATAATTTAGTCGATAGTTCGACATTGTTGTCCTGTATTTATTTTGTATATACGACATCCTGGAGAAAGAACGCTCCGCTTCACAGCTAGTGATGGGCATAGCAGTTTGGGAAAACATCAACAAGTTTCTTTTCATAAATAAGCCAAAAAATATCACTGCAAGAGGTGTAAGACTCTGTCTTAGACTGCAGTAAATAAGATTTTAACTGAATGCACTCATTCACTAAATGTTCGTCTACGTCATTTGGATAATAATCAATAATATTGCGTACACTCTCCAGATCTATGTGTTCTTGATTTTTGTCTTGCAAATCCATTAAAAATTTAAATTTTTTGCTATAGATCTCATAGGCTTGGCTTCTATTATTTAAATCCATAATCTTCTTATCCAACGCAACGTTAAGCGTGTCTCTTTTAAATTTTTCTGCGCCGTTTACTGAGACTTTATCTGTAGATTTATCTGAAAATTTTGAAGTAATGATTCTCTTATTTATGTCACTGTAGTCTGTTCCCACACTAGTACTTAATTTTTTAGCTTTCTCTTCGTATTCCTTTAGCTTCTGATCTGATTGTTGCCTTATGTTTTTCACGAACTCTTTTAATGACACAATTAACTTATTGCCTTCACCAATGTCTAAACCAGGGCTCTGTACTTTTTTATTAACTACATTAAATCTCTCCAAAATTTCTTCCCAAAAAAACAATCAAAATTGCAGTTTCTAGTTTCGCCAGTTTAATTTTACCAGATTATAATGAACACACCCTACAACCCAAGTCTAGTGGTGAACGACATCGACGATGACGTCATCACGACCTCGACGTAATATAATTAAATGTTGTGCAATAATGTGAGTATAAGGGCTATTACGCACTGTCGACTAGTCGCCGGCGACTCAGTCCCTCGGCGACCGAAACATGGGAAACTAGGGCCGGAGACCGAGCCGAGCGACAGTATTCCAAGTACATTCGTGCAGAATGGACGTTGAAGAACTTGCATTAGTAGCGGCGCTACTAATTATAAAAAGAAAGAAAAATAAAAAAAAAATCAAAAGAGTTCTGGGTGCATCCTTTGTTAGAAGAAAATATTTTATGAAGACGTTAGAAAATATCCTCGTAATTTTTTTAATTATGCAAGAATGTCTGTGAGTTCGTTTGATGACTTATTGTGTCTTCTAAAACCACATATAACTGGCAAATCCCAAATAGCTTTTCGAGATTGTATTTCCGATATAAATTTATCCGTGTCAAAACTCATTGTGCGCGGCCGTCCGGTCGTTACGACAGTTGCTCGCAGTGTGAATGCTTTCATTTGAAACCGTGCTCCTATTGGTCGCCGGCGACCGGCAGTTGCCTGTGCGTCGCCACTGCGCGGCGAGTCGCCGAGTTGCCCGGGCAACCGGTGACTAGTGCGTAAAGACCTATTTAAACTATACAATATTACAGTCGTCGGCGACTCAGTCGCCGGCGACTAGTCGACAGTGCGTAATGGCTCTAAAATCAGATTCATCGGCCGCCGCCATCCAGATGGCTGCTCGGCCTGAACAAGGTGGATTGACTTTACCCGGTTATAAATATTTGGGCCCCGGTAACTCATTAAATAGAGGTGTACCCGCGAACGCGTTAGACAGTGCGGCAAAAAAAACACGACGAAAAATATCATAAAATCACAGAATATTTTAAAAAAACTAAAAATAGAAAAACATTTGAACAGCAAGTGCGTGAAGCAGACGAAGAATTTTTACATGAAGTTTCGCTGATTGCACCGGAGACGACATACGTAGAAACCATATGTAGAAACCGCACAACAACCACCACGACAACCCACGCCACCCCCATCAACAAGCAAACAACCAGAACCATCAACAAGTAAACAACCAGAACCATCAACAAGTAAACAACCAGAAAAGGAACCAGTGAGCGAAATAAAAATAAATTATAAAGGAGACCATTTAGGACTTGTATTATATAACAACCCAAAAGCATTAACAGACTGGGACTATCCTTCGGTAGCAAATACTGTACAAATAGAAGGAACCCCAGGAGAGATATTATCAGGATATTTTAACAATGAAGGAGACCTATGGACATATCTATTAAATGTACATTGGCTATCACCAAAGGATAAATATGAAATATTTACAAAATTAATGGAAATGTATAATAATGATAAACACGAATTATAAAAAAAAAAAACACACATTAGCAAAAAAAAAGCATATAATTATAAACAATTGTTCATCGCAAAATGTACAAAAGTACGCATCGCGAAAGCAATCGCGATGATAAGATACAAAATCGAGATAGGAATAACGAATAAAATGGTATACAAATTCGTCAGCACAGCGGTTACATAAATGATAACGAGTATCATGCGGCATACAAAAGGAGACACGTATAGTATTCCAGTATGAGTGGGTATTCCGTAGGACCTCGTAGAAATCAGAGACGACCCGCAGCATGCGATCATTCTCCAGTTCCTCTTCAATATCCAAGTCCGGAGACGTCGGTGGTTCCTCGATGATTATCTCCCTGGATACAATCGCGTCGGACTCACCAAATTCCTCAAAAGAATTCATGACTCACAATGCAATATCAAAATGAATAATATAAAATAAATTAAAACTAGTACTTATATACAATTTCACAACATTAATTAAACCCTAATTAATGCAAATCACAGCATAATAACTGTATGTAAATGAGACAGACAACAATGGTAGCCTGCACCCATACATAACTCAATGGGATTGAGCAGTGGTATGGGGGCAGACGTAAAACGGTTAAACTTTCCTTTAAGTACCGTCGATTTGAGGGAGGGGGCTACCCCCCAGTACCACTCCCACCCCGCGGAACCCTATGGTTATAGAGATATTCATGGTTAAATTTTTGAGTTAAAAAAAATTAATTATCAGTTATTATACTTTTATAATAGGGTATACATATTTTATGGACTTGATTAATTTCTCATAATTATCCAATATTTCTTAGCCATTTCGCCTCCTCCATGTGTATTCACACAACCATAATGTGAAATCCTGTTTAATTTGCTTTAGTTTAAATTTTTGTTTAAGCCCTCTGCACTGACTCTCTATCCTTTGCGTGTGTCCCATCTGGTGCCACAAACTTATTTGCCGGGTCGCTATGGTTAACCTGTTTATGTATATACCCATGCTGAGGAAGGCTAAGATAGGCTCTCCAATAGTCTGTATGAATGATGGAACCTTCCTCAACATGTTTTTTATTAGTGGCACAAATATTTCTGTTTATCTATCATTATCGGGACACACCTCCAGCCGCAAGTCGTCACTGCCGTCGTCAATCATGCCAATAACCAAGTGGCCGATGTGTCGTCCACGATTAAATTTTCTTTTTCCAAATTTCGATTCATCTATTTGGACAACTTTATTGGGGCCACCTATCTTTCCTTGGGCTCTTTGGTTTTCTAATTCATAAAGTGTGACAGTCTCCCGGCATAACTGAACCAGTCCGCCACAGTACTTGTTGAAACTATTGGACCATCATTACTTGATAGTTCTCTTTGGGTCAGTATGTATGTCAGTCCCTGACTAAATGCATACATTATTTGAATAATGAGTTCAGGGACAACCGTGCGCTCTGAAACCATGTTTCAATGGCGCGGAAGACTGTTTTTGTTTGACTTAGTTACTTTTGCGACATCTAAATTTCCCTACTTGTCAAGTTTCCATTATTTCCAATGACATTAGTGATCTATGGTAGGAACACAGTTTAGTTAAAGGAATGAGACCTTGATCCTCCGCACTGCACACAATGATTTAAATTAGTAATCTGGGTGGTTTAAAAAAAATGACCTCGAAGGAGGTGGCGGGGTCTGAGTTCGCCCCCTTCTTCTAACCTAACCGAGTCGGGGTGCCCTAAAATCTGCAAATAACATTAATGCAGTGCATACTTCAGGAAAAAATGCAGGACGTAAAATGATTCTAAATTGTTTATAAATCAGCTAGGTCTCTAATACACGAAGACTTTTCTATTTAGTCTGACTGGAAAAAGACAGAAAACTGAGAATTTCCCTGGCAAATGATTCTGATAGTTCTTCTTTATATACATATATTAACGACCATATCTTTAGTTGTCTCACTCTAATTGATTTCAGGAAGAAATTAAAATATATCAGTTACAATGTTAAAAAATCCGTCTGAGCTCGCGGCCAGGGCCGTCTTGGGTCTGGGGCCCTCTACTAGGGTCGGGGGCCTGTGGCGTTTGGTCAGTCCTGCCACCGTATAGTTACCCCACTACCTTTAACCATCGTTGCTTCGAATGAAATAATTTTGCTCGTTAGCCACTCTTGTATTCTAGGTTTAGTCCAAGACACTGTAGGCTACGATTCTAGTTTCCTGGAGTGGTATGGGAGTGATATGGTATTATCCATCACTACTACGGAATTTGGTTTAAGTTTTGGCCAAAAACCAGGTCTCAAAGGAATCTGCATTCATCTCTTGATGATAATCTTCTTTATTTTTCTGTCTTCTACGAGTCCTTCTTTGCCGCCTATATGGCCGATAATTGATCGTATGCCCTTTTTTGAAGGCTGTTTTAAGCCAGTGTTCAAGCTATCTAGGAAAGCCTGGCGGGACGATAACACTGTCAGATCAATCCATGCCCTCTTCGGTGCATGACTTTCAAGATAGTGAAAAATATCAATTAATTTTTGAACGTATAATTTAATGTAAAGAAAACAGATAATTGTAATTAACTTCGTTGATCCACGATTCATCTTGGTAACAAATATACCTTCCTTCCCTTCGATACTCTTTAATTTTTCTAAGATATTGCTGGCGCTATAAAATATCCTTTCCGTCAATTAAAATGCTTTGTCTTAATTTAGTGACATATTTCAATTTATGTTTCATAACATTTCTTAATTTACTCCAAGAAAAATAAGGTAAGTCTGGGACTTCATTGACAAATTCAAATTCTTTTTTTTGCGAATAGGACTACATACAATCACTTTCACACGTCTTCTAAATCTACATGAGGTCTACATTTCCTAACTGACTACCCTGAGAAGAAATGTTTGTTTCGACATTTCGTCGAAACAAACACGGGGTCTCTAAAATTAATGATCTGTAAAATTAATGATAAAATAACATACAATAAAAAAATATATATAAATACTTAGTAAAATCTATACATGTTAGGTACATACTGCCGCTTCATAAGATTCCTTTCATTCGTATTTTGCGGGAATTTGATGAACTTCCTTATTATATGGCGTGCATTGAGGGCAGTTGTGACCACCTGCAAACAACGAGCGCAGTCTTTTGTGCCATGGGCCCGACAATGTTTTGACCCACAGATCCTTGGTGACTACCTCGGGCATAAAAATTCAAGGCCGTAAGAATCTGAAAAAGACGAGGTTTATGAACAGTGAAATGTGAAATGATATTTTTTATTGAAAATAATGATAGTATATAAAAAATATACACCTCCTTTTGTGGTCTCGATTCCATGACGTCTTGCCTTTGGAGGTAATAAAGGCACTAATTGCTGGCGCAATTCCTCGAATAATTTCCGACTGAGTCTGTAATTTCCTACAAACTCTAAGTCGGAAAGAACATCGGCCACTGCCCATAGATACCAAGACCTGGCTATGAAATGTCGCGACCATGATTAATATAGGGCTTAAATGGTTCGCCTAACCACCCTTAGCAATCCCACATTGCAAATATATTATTTGAAAGTGGAGGAGCCATAATTTGCCATTTTTGAGGTTATGGCTACGTACATAATGAATAAGGTTTATAGTTATACCTAAAACCATAACTAAACTGTAAAAGGTGGACGAGGTAGCCTATGTTACTTATTTGATTGTTATATAAGCCAATACAACACTGTAGTGACATATGTAATAAACAAAGTAATTTTGAATACTCATAAATCCATTCAACATGAATCCTCACATAAGTAATTAACATTTACTTAAGTACCGATTTCTCTGCCGTTTTGGTAGTTAACATGTTGATAGGTAAAGCGATGCCCTAAAGCAGTAAGCAGTCCACCAATGAGATCGTACTTATGGTAGCTATTTTTTTGCAACTAACAATAAAATATTTTAAACTATTCTGTCCATTCTATTGATGGCAGTAGGGTCTCCAACTATTACATGGGTCTTCAAAACATAACTGGCGAAATGTGCGTGGTACTATTAAATAAGTATACCACTGCCAAAGCCTCTGTCATGACAAATGCAAAATAAAAATAATAAAGGTGATTTTTAAATAAAACATTTTTATTTTTTATAAATTTTAATTTATTCTATAACTTCTCTTACAACCACAGAATCTAAGAACTCAGCAGGAGCAGAAATATTGGACTGGTGTCTGGCCCATCCAAGGTACCATACTAAAGTCATAGTATGGGCGCAACATCCAACCGTTCGACGCCCTACCAAACAGTTGCAAGAGTACTCTACTATACCTTCTCTCCCCGATATTCCATTTTCAACCAAAATATAAACATAATACTGCTTCCTAGATATATGCCTTGATTTAATTTTTCCTCGTATTAGGATATTATTGCCACTTCCTCTCAAATTGAACTCCGTTCCATTTATGCTTTCACTTACTACCTCTATTCCGTAGTCTCTGGGATGGCGCTGCCGGGGCTGGTGGGGCCACATAATGCTGCAGTCCCTGAGCCGAAGGGGCAGTGAGTACGAGAGGGAGGGGTGGTGGTGTTTGCATCTGCGATGTGGAAGGCAGAAGCCAATTATTTGAGGGCTGTGAAGTGGAAGGTTGTGGAAAAGTCGGTTGTGGAGTATCTGCAAAAAAAAATGAGTGTTATTTTGGGTAATTTACGGATACCTCGTTTTCTTAAATCAAATCTTATTAATATTATAAAAAGTGAAAGTATTTATGTTTGTTTCTTTGATACTCAAGCACGCAAAAACGGCTGAACGGATTTGGCGAAATTCGGCACACAGTGAATTAGACTTAATATTTAAAATAAAAAAAATGTTATGATATTTTAAGCCTCTAGACTTACCAATGGTAGATGGTAAGTTACCATCTACAATTTCCAAATAAATAGTCTCATCTTGGGCGACAGGATCATCTTGCGCAGAAGATTGAGGTCTCTGAAAAAGATTGGTAATAGTTTTATAAAAATAATAATTAACCTATTACAAATTATAATTAATAACCAATTTAAACTAATTTATCATAAATAAAAAATGGAATGGTGTCTTTTCTGTTAACTAAGTATTTATTTTTATGTTTGTATTTTTGACCATTGTTAATTGAAATTTAAATATTTTATAAAAAATCTACCTACTACCTCTAGAAAATTAGCCTTGGAGATATATAATACTTACATTAAATCCAAGCTCTTCTACAGAGGCTTGTCCTTCCACTGCTAAAGCACCCATTATAGCCAGCACTCTCTCATCGCTGGCTGATAAGGTTTGCCGGCTTGCTGGTCCAACTGATGTTGGTTCTGATGGTCAATGCCTTTTTTTTTGTTTGGTCTTTGACTTCCAATCTGCCCATACCTTAATTGAATGAAGATCAGTGGTAATCATAACGTAACAATATAAAAAAAAAATGATAAGTACCTTTGAAATAAATTGAAAAATAAATAAAGATCCGGCACATCTCCTCATAATGGTCATCAAACCTAAAGAATAGCTTGTACAATGGGTGTCACAGACTGATCATTATCATCATTGCAAGAATCCCGGGTACATTACTTTAGAAAGGTAAGCTTTCACTTCAGAGGCCAGTCTAGCAATAACAGATAAGTGATTACAAGCCAACCATCATAACTGCAAGTGTGTGTCCACTTGACCAGACACAAAACCAACGCACGGTTTACGCACATTAACAAATATTAATCAGATGAATGATTGTCCCAGCTGTGAATCAAACACACAACCTTTGAAAACATAGCTAGGATTGCTAGCCACTCTTGAATCACACCAGTCATTCCAAAAATGTTTATTAGGTCCTTACTTTTTTCCACTTATCTGTAGTCTTGCTAACACCATCACCAACGGCATTCAAAATGTTGGTAAGTTCAGTCCATAATCGGTCTGACCTTACCCGACCTTGTGATCCAGCAAGGGGCCTCGCCAGGTCATCATTGCTGTAACATAAACAAACAAAGATTATTACAATATAAGTATTTCATTGTTAAGATCGCGCCATTGTTTACATTACATCCTCATGAATAAAACTTGGATTTACTTACGTTTCCATAAACTCGAGCAGCGTTGTCAATTGTTCTGGACTTGCTCGCACTCTTGATTCCATGTTTAATCGCAAAAAAATATTAAAATACAGATTACTCCATCATCGTTAAACTATCTGACACTTTTATAAATGAATCAATTTTGGATACCATTAAGTTTTGGAGACCACCTAAAAGTAATAACACTTTATTCACTTACCACTGCCAAAATATATTTTTAGTTATAATTTGAAAACGATTAAACGCAACACTCACTTATTCTTAGCAATAAAATACTTTTTAAAAACAACAACAACAACTACTAAGTTCGCGGTTTTGATCCGATTTGACACTTCTTGACTGACACAGACAGCTAAATTTTCTTTACCATAAACAATATTTTTGTTTCATAACGAATAAACAATTCGACTCAACTATCGCGACACTAGTGTTACATTGGCTAGGAAATTGTTTTCGATATCTCAGAGACGATGACGAATGTAGATATCGTTTCGGTACTAAGCGATGTTACTTTGTCTAAGAACCCATCCTCAACCGGTCTTGTGATAGCAATATGGGTACAGTCAATGCATCCTATCACTCCAGGCAAATTATGTGTCCTTTGAAATCTGTAAATTATTTAACAAAAAAGTAAGTATTTATGAAAGAACCTCTAAGAATGTTTTTAATTAGTTAAAATAATTATTATAAAAAAAATACATACTTCTCTTTGATTAAGGATCTCTGTTGTGGCGTTTGTGGAAACACTATCCACCTGCTGACCATCCAATTGTGATTAAGGGCATTCACAACCTCCCTGATGCAGCGACTTGTTGTCCGCCGAGTCAAATACTGGCCCACACCCACTATTTTTTGGTACGACCCTGTAGCTACAAAGCTAAGAGCACACAACACCTGAAAAATATAATTAAATAACATAGGTTGGTACCTATTTGGTTCGATGATGCCTGCATTAATAAAGTAAATAAATTGGTTTATGAATGTTAAATTTTTTAACTTTATTTCCAGGGGAATTGCAGGGCAACCTTTTAATCCGGCATGAAATTTTAGGTCGTTACATATTTTCCTAAATGTTCTTTTATTAAGCCTGAAATGTTGGATGAATAACAATTCTGGCATATCCTCAATTGTTTCCAATTGCCGTCGCTGTCTTAACCGGTTTTACAATAAACGTAAAGAATGCATTTTCGATCCGCAATAATGCCTCTGGCACAGAAGAAATACCGAGTATGTAAGTAAATATAATCACTCCGTGTCAAAAATCTGCTGCTAAATGAAATCCCGCCATATTGTTTCTTTATTAACTACAACGTTTCAACATTCGTTTCGTTATCCTTTTTGGCGATCGCGATCGAAGCGAAGGCGAACGCTGAAAGTGCTGCTAGTCTACGCATTTGTATGGGATAGCCACAAAAACAATTCGTTACTCTATGGTTTCGTTACGAATTAAAACATTGTCTACCAACTTGCGATAACGATGTCGTTGACCACGTAATTTAACGCGGCGTATGTCAGTCCCATACATTTTAGACTTTTCGAACTTCGTTATTTAAATTGTTACTTTGTCTAAGCCCCCAGGGTACGCGCAATCCGTACGCAACTTCACGAAAGACACTAGTCGTGCAAAATTTCTTGCATTTATTTCTTTTGACGCTGCATCAATTTTCTGGCGAAGTTCTGATAGATTTTGTATTGGTTTCGAATAGATTTTTTCTAATATGCATCCCCAGTAAAAAAAAATCAACTGGGTTCATATCGGGGGAACGAGGAGGCCATCAAATTGAACCACTGCGTCCGATCCATCTATCAGGATATTCTTCGTTCAAATAATCTCTTACAGCCCGAGCATAGTGCGCGGGACAACCATCTTGCTGAAACCACACGTCTTCTAACAAATTTGGAGTCGTTTTGAAGAAAATGGAAATAGGTGGCGCCATCTAAATTTTGAGTCAGCTCAAATGGTCCCATTATTCGCCCGTTTAAAATTCCAGTCCACATGTTTACTTTTAATTGGTATTGGGATCGGTCTTCACGCATTAAATGCGGATTTTCGACGTGCCATTCATGAAGGTTGTGTAAGATTAAATACCCGTCTCTTTTAAATGTTGATTCGTCGGTTCATAAAATTTTATTTAGGAATTCGGGATCTTCACGAATTTTAGCTAACATTGTCCTGCAGAAATCAATTCTAGGTACGTAATCTCGTGGTAACAAACTCTGGACCCGTTTCACATGATACGGATGAAATTCGTATCGTTTTAAAATTCGATGAGCGTTACTTAATCCCGTTGCTATTTCAATCGCACGAACTGAAGTGCTGGGGTCATTTTGAATTTCATTCAAAACTATGTCGTCGTAGTCTCTTTGCGGTCTCCCACCGGACGTACGAACACTGGGCAATCGTCCTTCCGAGTATGAAGCATGCAATTTTTGAAATACACGATAATCTGGGTGACGCTGCACATTTGGGTATCTCTCGCGATACAATCTGGCAGAGGCATTACAACGGCATTCACCGTAGATAAGATGCATATTTGCCTATTCTTCTGCTGTGTACAGATCGTGGCACACGGTATATTGTTCTCACACTATTTTTACAGCACAAAGTTCAGAAAAGCAAAGCCAAAGTCGTCAGTACGGATGCAGTATCAAGTCCAAAGTAACACAAGCAAAAGTCCTCAGTACGAATGCAGTATCAAGTCCAAAGTAACACAAGCCAAAGTCGTCAGTACGAATGCAGTATCAAGTCCATAGTAACACAAGCCAAAGTCGTCAGTACGAATGCAGTATCAAGTCCAAAGTAACACACGCCAAAGTCGTCAGTACGGATGCAGTATCAAGTCCAAAGTAACACAAGCCAAAGTCGATAGTTACACGAATATGAGAGATGCGTAATAGATGAAGAAACGACGCGTACTAAATGTTGTGAACGGACGACCCCCCAAGCGTCACTATCAGTCTCGCTCATCCTAAGTCGAATGTCAATCTGTCGCACTCTAGAGTGAGACAGACTGTCGGCGTCACTATCTATCTCATTCTATCACTTTTGTGCATTCACACACTCGAGACCCCGATCTGTTAATACAAAAAAGTATCAATATTTTTTTTTGAAATGCGCTCAATTTGCGCGCGCATGGCAAGTGTTGCACCATTTTGAAATCTTGATTAAATGCGCCATCTTTTGGCCATCGTTTCAATGCCGATAAGTTAAAGTAGTTAAAAGTAAAAGTCTCCAAAAAATTTGGGGAATGAAATAAGTTTCATTAATTTTCGTGATAAAACTAGAGTTATTCTGGATTTTTTAAGAATTTTGGTAGATGACAGTGCTATTCCGGTTGCCTATAAAAAAAAAAGAAACAAAAATTGTGGTCATGGTAGTGAAAACTATTATAAAGTCTCAATTTCTGCAGAATTTCTTTTTTTTTTAAATGACTTAAAATACAGGGTTACTGGTAACTCAACGTATTCCTTACAGGACGTCATGGTAGGGCTAAAAAGCAAAAAATAGGCCACCAAATGTTCAACCGAAATTCAGCAGTTTTTGAGTTCGATAGATTTTTAGATTATTTATGAAAAATTACAGATTACCTAAATCATTTGTAGCCAATTTAAAAATGATTTACGGCGCGACTGTAATGAAATTTAAGTTAATATCATAGTTGATGCTGTAGCAGATCTTTGTTAATAATTAAAAGTTCAAAAATGCCAAAAATATTGGCAAATATCACTAAAGAATTTTTTTTTTTGTGATTTTTGCTATTACTTCATACAAAATGTTGTCTAGTGAAAAAAAAAATACTAAGCCTGTTGTACAAATTACTAGGAAAATATCCTTGTTTTATCAGCTATCCAAAAAGTTACATGAAAGTTAATACAAAGTTAAGGAATACATTATGTGCTTCTCACAAAAAGGTGATTATTCGGAAAATCAAAAAAACAATTTCGTGAATATTAGCATTATTTTTAATCAATATCAGTTTAAAAAATTTAATTACACTTTCACACGTCTTGTTTGATGTGCTGCCCTCGATTTCTAATACATGTTCTTATTCGTGATTCTTGATGTGATTGTTGCCCTCATCTGGTCCGCTGCATCTGTTATTCTCTCCCTTAGTTCTTCAATTGAATTTACTGGGGTCACATAAACTAGGTCTTTCATATGACCCCAGACGTAAAAGTCTAGTGGCGTAAGATCAGGGCTACGTGCAGGCCACGGAATCGGCCCACCGCGCCCTATCCATCGGTTTGGGTACGTTTCATCCAGCAATTGTCGAATGGTGATTCGGAAGTGGGCTGTACATCATGTGGCTTCCGGTACATCCGTGAGCAGTAGTGTTAAATAATTTCTTAGGAAATCTTCATAAAGTTCCCCATTTAGTGATCGGGGTAAAAAGTGTGGGCCAATTAATTTGTCGTCGATTATACCCATCCAAACCTTAAACGAGAACCTACGCTGGGATGCGGTTGGTTTCAGTTTCTTAGGATTAGCTTCTGCCTTTCGGTGCCCAGTAATGTAAGTTGTGGTAATTTGTGATACCATCACGGTCAAAACATGACTCATCGATCCACAGAATGTTTTTTAATAAGATTTCGCTTTCGGCGTCGGCACTTAGCATAAAACGAGAAAATTCAAACCGTCTTGGCGGATCTCCCTCTTCTAATGACTGGAAAGCCCGGCGGAAGTCCAATCCAAACTGAGGAATAAACCATTAGAATAAGCCATTAGAATCGCTTATGGAAATAACAACGGTTTCCTATTGCATTGCCGCCAATGCAATGGTGGTGTTTCCGATATACCCCCCCCCCCCCTCCCCCGTTAAGATCGATCATCATATCTGAAAGTGATGAGAAATGTAAGGATTGATGAATGTTAAACCTTGGGTACTAAATTGGATTTACGTCGAAGCATTACAACATACGTACTCGTTATGATAGTTACAAACAAAAGAAGCACGGTCAGAATTAAAGCAAAACATCGAGCTAATTACTACTTTTAAGATTTACCTATACAGTGTGTCCGGGCATGGACTAGCGATATTCTAAATACTTAAATATAAACTATTTTAAAGTACAATTACACTATTTACTTGGGTCCAATACACTTCCCCGCTATGTGGCAGCCATTTTGTTTTTTTTGTTGAAATATGCTCTATGCGAGTACAAAAAAAATCATATATCTCAAAGTTTTAGTCATACTGAGATAAAAATGAGCTTATTCGAAAGGCAATAATATTGTCTACCATCTGCATTACAAAACAATGTGTTTACGATTCCATAACATATGAAAAAAAAATGTAAAAGTCGAAAAAAGAAACGAAAAATTATGCAATTCAACCAAAAATTGAAAATTACTACAAAAACACCCCCGACAACTGTTTAATTTTTTTTACTAAATCGACAGATTTTGAGCTAAGCTACAATACAACATAAAATTCACAACTGTATGTCTTATACTTTAAGAGTTATTGTTGTTTGAACATAGCGTATGCGCAAGAAACCTATACAGGAAATCATTAAAAACACATAACATTCATATTGAATTTATTTAATGTTTTTTCCAATATTAAAATATCTAAAGCAGTTGCTCAAAGTGGCCACCTCCAGCTTGTAGACACACTACGGCTCTCTGTGCCATCTGGGTTGATGAGCGCCTAATTAAATCCAAATCGGCTCTAATTTCTTCGGCGACTGCCATAATTTTTGCGACGAGTTCTTCCCTGGTGTTAGGAACTGTAGCGTATACTTTTTGTTTCATATGACCCCACAAAAAATAATCTAAAGGTGTCAAATCGGGTGAGCGAGGTGGCCATGCTACTACACCACCACGACCGATCCACGGCGATAGATTGTTATTTAGATATTCTCTCACTGCTCGAGAAAAATGCGCGGGTGCACCATCGAGCTGGAACCACATACGCCGACGGTATGATAGAGGTAAGTCCATGAGGCTGTCCGCAAACTGTGTCTCCAAGAATTCTAAAAATCTAGCGCCGTTTAATGTAGGTGGCAATTCCAATGGCCCTATCAGTTTATCGTTGATTATGCCAGCCCACACATTTACTGAGAATTCATGTTGAAATGAGCTTGGTCGCACCGCCCTTGGATTTGCGGAGCACCAAAGATGGTCGTTTCTGTGGTTTGTAATTCCAGCTCTTGTAAATTTGGCTTCATCAGTCCACAGAATTCTTTGTAAAAAATTACGGTTCTGTCTAAAATTTCTATTTATCCACGAACAAAACACAGATCTCGCAGCATGATCTGGTTCGATTATGTCTTGAACCCGTCGAAAATGATAAGGGTGTAATCCTTCTCTTTTCAAAATTCTCCATACATGCCACTTAGACATTTGAAGTTGCACTGCAATCCGTCTAACGCTTAGTCTAGGATCATTGGTTATTAGTCTAAGCACTTCTTCTTCATCTTCGGGCGATATCACGCGATCACGTTCATTAACAGCTCTTTGAATACCTCTTTCGGCTAATCTTGAATGCACGTCAATAAAAGTTTGGCGACTCGGTGTAGGCCTGTTAGGGTACCTTCTTCGATATTCTTCTACAGCCAGATTTGCACTCCCATTGCAAAAGCCATACACAAAGTGTATGTCAGCAATATGTTGCGATGAATATTGACGCTGTGCCATACTTTATCACACTTATGATAAACACTAACACAGTACGTAAACAGAACGGACGGTAAGTGAAAGTAGCGATCACAACGCAGGGCGAGGGACAACTAATCCAACTAATCATTTGTCTTTAAAACTGAGATTTTGTTCCAGGTAGTGGACTAATACGTTCTATCTCGCTCACTCACGCTAGTAATGAACAGTATTTCTGGCCTGTTCTCGCATGGAATGCAGTGAATGCCATAAATATCTCTAGCGGTTAACAAAGGCATTTTTTGCTTGCGCATACGCTATGTTCAAACAACAATAACTCTTAAAGTATAAGACATACAGTTGTGAATTTTATGTTGTATTGTAGCTTAGCTCAAAATCTGTCGATTAAGTAAAAAAAATTATACAGTTGTCGGGGGTGTTTTTGTAGTAATTTTCAATTTTTGGTTGAATTGCATAATTTTTCGTTTCTTTTTTCGACTTTTACATTTTTTTTTCATATGTTATGGAATCGTAAACACATTGTTTTGTAATGCAGATGGTAGACAATATTATTGCCTTTCGAATAAGCCCATTTTTATCTCAGTATGACTAAAACTTTGAGATATATGATTTTTTTTGTACTCGCATAGAGCATATTTCAACAAAAAAAACAAAATGGCTGCCACATAGCGGGGAAGTGTATTGGACCCAAGTAAATAGTGTAATTTTACTTTAAAATAGATTATATTTAAGTATTTAGAATATCGCTAGTCCATGCCCGGACACACTGTATAGATTTAGAACAAATAAAACGGAAGAAGAATTACATAATAATATTAATAAGTACCTAAAATAGGTACAATTACCTTCAAATGTTTCCAAAAACATATTGTATAAGGTGCAACATGCCAGAATAATTGCGCCCATTACACATTTCCACCACATTTCTAGCTCTTGTGTGGCACTCATTATAAGAAGCCTCCGCTTCAGTAGTTGGCACCATAATGGGAGTCATGAGCCATGGCTGTAGTGGGTATCCCTTATCTCCTAAAATAAATAAAACTTTATATTGTACTTAGCCAATAGATATACCCAGTACCTAGGTATAAAAGTTTACTAGTGACCTACCTAGAAGCCACTGAGATCTTTCCCCACGTATAAACTCATTTCTCAGGAGTGTATAAATATTTGATGCTGTCCATATTGCAGCATCGTGGGTTGAGCCCGGATAATTTGGGTTTAACCCAATAATCTTCCCCCTGGCACTGCATACCTGAAAGTTTTTTTTTCAAATCAAGATTTCAAGATAATTAAGTGTGCTAATAATTTAACGTAGTTTATATACTCACAATCTGGCAGTTTATGCTATAATAACCCTTCCTATTGTAAAATAGGTTGCCAGGTGCAGTAGGGTGATTTAGAGGCGGTTTCGCTATTGCAACATGGGTCCCATCTACTGCACCTAATGTGTTGGGCATATTATATAGGTCTCGAAAACTGAAACAAACAAGCAAAGTGTTACATGAATAAGAGTGGTGCAGTTTTCAGTTTTGATGGAATGTTTTATTTTATCTGAATTCCTTCTTGGGTTTAAAAAAAATAAATTAACTCACTCAGTCTTGGCTGCCACCTTTTCTTCAGGGGTTACAGGAAACCTCAAGTATTGAGGTGATAAAACCCGCAAAATTTCCTCTGCTGTAAGAGTCAGGCACCTGCTCACTGACGGCTGGCTGAGCCCAAGTAAGTTGTCTTGCCCAACAGCTGTTTGATAACTGCCTTGGGCAAACAGGTTTGGTGCAGCTAGAATCTGAATATGAGTTCTATTATCATACAGGTAGACGCTCTTAAATAATGAGATTCAATCCGTGGAATCGAAATTATATGTCCCTTAATACTCTCGATGAGATTCACATCTATTGGCTTCCTAGACACGTGCTTACCTATTGTCTTCACTGACGAAATTTTGAGGATCAGTTTTCTTTTTTATAGTTCTAATTTGGCGGTCACATATGCCTAATGTGTTTATGAAAAATGTCTTACAAACACGAATTTTATTACTTTTAACGGTAAAATAAAATGCATTATTTGGTAATCTAGGTTTGGCTGCATTAGTGTACTTATATTTAGGGCGAACTTCCATCATACATGATCTAATATAAGATCTTTGCAAATTAATGTTACCAATAGCCCAATATCTCTCAAATAGTGTATGTCTGTCTGTCTGTGTCGTTTATATTTTCAGAACATTTAAGTCTGCATTTACATGGTTCTTTCATACAACGGGCAGGTACGTTTTTTTTTGTAGTACATGACAAGTAAGCTTTATCAGAATTTCTTAGAATTTTTGCTACATTTTGCTTCCACTTTTTTGGATCTCGGGTACGTTTTCTTGATTCCCTAGCAAATTCCGGAAGAGTATTATTATTAACAGAGCTAGTATTTTAATCGTTATCCGAAGATAGTGAAGAACTAGAGGCTGATAAAGTAGATGCTTTTGTAAGATGTGATAGAGATATGTCGACTGCATAAGTTGGGTCGTTGTCACTTAAATCTACGTCACTTTCGTCCGAGTTTATTGGTGACTGATAGTAATTACTTTTTACATTAGAAGTATTTGCCTTTCTTACGTCAGAAGTGCTGCTAGAGGAAGACGATGACGATGAAGTTGACGATGATCGACTCGACGAAGAACTGCTAGTGCTGGACTCATTTCTTGATAGAATAGCTTGCTTAGAAGTACCTGGTTCTTGGATTGATTTGTCAGTGTTATTTATAGTTTGTACCTTGAAATATAAAATAGTAAAATTGAGTATTCAATAAAATAGGGAATGTTTAAATAAATAATCAAATAAATTAGCCAACTACACTGCATAAATAAAACTTATAAACACCTCGATCATTTTTGTACTGAATAGAGGAAACGTCTTCGGGTCATAGTCTAGAGAGACATTAGGCGAGTTCTCTATAACTGAAGAACTTGTTGAGAAGTTACATTGTTTTTCAGGCGTATTCTCAATTATTTTATTTTTATGCATTGGGGTCGCAAGGATGTCTTCGGAATTGTTTTCTTTATCGGTTTCATTACAATTTATATCATCAATCTTTAATTTTTCTAAAATGTAGTCGGCGCGTCTCTTCATTTTACTAGTTACTTCCTATTAATATAAATACTGGAACTGAGAATTTGAAATGTAATATAAAATAAGTTAAACTTGTTCAGACATATTTATAAACACATCAGAATAGTTTAGTACTTAGACAGACCCATGTCTAATACGGGCAGTAAATAATAATGGAAAATATTATAAGAGGGACTCAATAAGTGATGATTTTTTATCTTAGCCATTATTTTCAGAACTTAAGAGACCGAATTAAAAATAGGTCTATAATTCTTACCGTTCTTCAATCAAAGTGGGTCTCAATGACTAATAAGTCACAAGTTACTCAAGAAATTATAATATTATATAGACTCAATTATGAAAAAAGTCTTTATTATGTTAAATTTATTACTTGTACTTACCTTTACATTTAACCCTGTAGCGGCCTATTTCGGATTAGGTCACTGTAAAACTAAACCCGCAACGACCTGCTCTGGACACTCGCATCACGTGACTGCTTGCGTCCGTCTAAAACCGAACAAACGCGGCGAGTGGAGGGGAGTGAGAGAGACACAAGTATACGTTATTGTAGCTTTCTACGCCAAAATCGGTCCATGTTTTAATGAAAGTCGATAGTGGCAGTCCTTTTAGGTCGTTATTTGAAATAAAGTCAAAAGCATGATTTTTTTGAATTAGGTCCCTATAATTCTAAAGGTGCGATATCGCTTGCTTAGTATTAAAGTGACCGAATTAAAAAAACTAGTTTTTTGGCAAATCGCAAAAAACGTTTTGCAATTAGGACTTCGGTTGTTCATTTGGACATAAATGTTACAAGATTTTAGTTGCATTGTTATTTGTTTTTTTTTTATGATAGAATATGAACCACATATTTGACTGAAACTTAGATTTCAATTGAATACTATTTATTTTGTTTATTGTAGGCTGTCAAAATTAATTTTGTAGAATTAGGTCTATATAATACTAAGTAGCAGTTAGTCTGCTAAAATGATAAAGACTTAATTAATTTTAAGTTGGTTTATTATTAAATTTAAATACTACTTGGCTGTATATGTAAGGTTTAAGTCACATTATTACGAAAATCAGAACACATTTTTGGAGTTACGATTTTTAATAAAAAAAAGAGATCAACATTAAGGAACAAGTTTGTATTAAAACTATCAAAAAATAAACAATGTTGTACTTAATAGAATTTTTACTTTACCGAACTTATTAAAATATAAGTTGTAGCAAATAACTAAATTAAAAGAGATCTTAACTTCTAAGCAATTAATCAATCAGTCTCATGGTATTTATTCGAAGTAGGTTTACATCAGTTCACGCTTTGTAAATTACAAGTCTTTAAATGATTACAAGTAATATAATAAAAAAAAATAGCATACATTTCCACATACCTTCAAAATTAACAAAAAGCAAATATATTTTTTCTTATAAAGTTGTATCTTCAGTATTTTACAAAACTATGATAACTATTATAAAATAAACATCTAAGTAGCAAAATTAAAAGAGATCTTAATTTCTTAGCAAATGACTAATCAGCGTTATGGTATTCTTAGTAGGTCTGTAGTCTAGGTATAAATCAGTTCACAAAACATATACAAATAATAATAATACACAAAACATTTAAAAATATAAGATGAAGACGGAGGAGTCATCTTATATTTTTAAAGAATGGATTCATAAAAGTCAGAATAAAAGTTAGGTATCAAATTCTTAGACATTAATTCGCGTAAATCTTTTTTTTTATTTTCACTTAGCTCTTGTTTTCCTGTGTACGCTTTGCCTAGCGTTAATTCGTGTAAAGGCAACATTTTGGTTCGCCTGTTCCTTACGCATACTTCCAAAAAATCCTGTTTATAAGATTTTTTTATAAAAAATGAAAAGGGAATATTCTTTGTCACCTTAATCATTTTTACGTCATTCCAGACAATATTCTCTCCATTTTTTGCTTTATTAAAATTGTATCCCCAACCTTCTTGTAACTTTTTCAAGTCGTAAAAGTCATGAAATGTACGCTCATTAACTTTAAAACTGTTTCCTGATTTTCGTGCATTTTTAATTATTGATATATATTGATGTGGTGAATATATAGGTCCAGATCTTAAATTCTTTTTTACTTCTTTCTCTATAAGGCTATGTATATTATCGGCTTCATTCTGTGTATGCCCTTTAATTAAATATTTATGTGTGATGGAATTTATATTGAAATGTGTTACTGCATAAAGATAGAGTGTAACGATAAATTTATTTTTGTTTTGCCCTCCGCAATTGTCTGAATATAGTATTAGATTGATGCCTTCCTCATTAGTGGAGTCGATGCAAAGTTGTTCGAAATAATGGAGTAGACAAGAGCCTATTTCATTGGCACCTCTTTTGGCATCGGTTTCATTCCAAAAATAACAATGCACGTTACTGTACGATTCCTGAATTTTGCCTTCTACTTTTTTGTTTAAGGAGGCTACAGTGAAGTTATAGCTATTGAGCTTACTCTTATAATAGAAAGCTGAGGTATCCCCCTTAGGTGATTGAAGGACAGCTTGGAGGTCAAACAAAATTACTTTATTGCTGTCATCGATTTTACGTCGGTCATCAGATTTTTCCTGTCGGCTGAGGATTTTTTCTGCTAAATGGGTGTCATATTTTTCTTGAATAACAAGTTTTTGTTCAGGCGATGAATTCTGGTATTGTAAACATGTATCGCATTGATCCTTTCTTGGGCGAAAAAATGATATATTGAATTGTGTATTAAAAACCTTATAAAATGTGCAATACTTTCCTGCTGGCTTACTTTTTTGTTTTTGAACTTCTTCAAAGTCTTTAAAGAGATCCACTATCGTTTTTCCACCGTCTATGTATTCACGGGTCGATGATTGTCGTGTGTAGTGAGAATCTGTTCTTGGAATAGAATTGATAAATTCTTTGATATCAGAAATTAATACTTCATCTGATTTATGATTACCGGTCGTTCCTCTATAGTCAGTCTTTAAAATTCCATGTTCATCAGTCTTATGTTTAACAGTACGTATCACACGGTCGGATATGTTCAAAGTATTAGTAAAAAAGGGTTTACAAACTCTGATCGGATTACCAGCAACAACAAAATGGAAAGCCTTGTTACAATGCCGTGGGGTCAATGCATTACTATATTTATATCTGGGTGTTATATCAGATAAACACGACAAAATGAAAGATCGCTGATTATGAATGTCTCCAAGTTCCCAGTATGCGTCAAAAATACTTTGCCTTTGAACAGAATCAATCTTGCTAGAACATTGCAGCCTGCACTGGTCATTACAAGGTGCTTTAAGTTCACGAGCTTTAGTTACCATATTTTTGCTATTAATATACGACTTACCACAATTTCTAAATTTTTTAGCTCTAGTTTGCTTCCAGTTTTCTGGTTGTCTAGTGCGTTTTTTACCTTTAGGCTTAGTAGAAACTGTAGGTGTTGTTGAAGTGGTGCCTGTGCATGTTAAATTATCTTGATTCTCCATTGTTCCTCGGTCTAACTCTCTTGTTGGCTCAGGTGTATCAGGCTCAGGGGTCTTTTCTGTGTTATTGGCACTTAAATGTTCTTCCAAAGTCTCTTCGTTAGAGCTATCAGATGATGAACTTGAGTCCGAGGTTGAAGAAGAACTACTACTCGAACTTGAACTTGAACTACGCGTACGGGGAAATAGCATATGACTACCCTGTTGGCCTTTTTGTACCTCGAAAGTAGGATCGCCATCACTTAAATCTGCGTCACTTTCTGCAGAATTAACAGGTGACACGCAGTAATCTATAACTGCCTTGTTACGGCCTTCAGTATGTTTGAAATACTCAGAGGCATTCAACTGTCGTTGATTTTCGGGTTTATTATAAACATCACATAACATCTGTAAGTAAACATAAAAGGTAATTTTACAACATCTTAATTAAACATACATAAAGTATCAATAAGTAAGCAAGTAATTAATAATAACAAGTAAAAAATAATAGTTAAGAAATAGCATAATACAGCGTTCCCACTGCCGACAGGCGGTCTGAGACAGAAGGTGGCCCACCTTCTGTAGTCCACTAGATACTACTAGTAAATGGTAATTTTAGATACCTGGACATCACCACTTTGAGTTGCAACAATAACAGTATCATTTTCGGGCTCTTCAGATGCGTCACACATTATCGTCTGTTAACAATAAAATTAAAGGTGAGTTAATCAGTAAATTGCAGGCATAAATAAAATGACAATACAATTATTTTTACAAACCTGGGCATCAGCACTTTGAGTTGGAATAATATCGATATCATTTTCAGGCTCTTTAAATGCATCACAACAAATCGTCTGTTAACAAGAAAAGGCGAATTAGTTAGTAAATTGCAGGTAGCCGTACATAAAGAAAGATACCATAAAGACATTAAATTTCAGTTATTTTTACATACCTGGACATCAACATTTTGAGTTGGAATAATATCTTCAATCTGAATTAAATCTAGAATTTTTCTTGATCGCGAAGTAGACGACGTCATTCTAATAAAAAATAAATTATAATTATAGGTCAACAAGTGCAACTTCTTTTTTGTTCTATATTTGGTTTTAAAGTGACTCAATCCTGAACTTAAATCACCTAACACATTCATAACAATTTTTTTTTTTTTTTTTAATAAAACACAGACCTAATAGTGAATGTAACTAAAAATACATTATCATTATTTGTAATAAACAGACTTAACACTGAATCCTACAGAACGTACAAATAAATTTACTAAATTTTTATTCAAAAAGAGACCTAATCATTAATGTGTTTTATAATCATCCAAAAGTTTTAGTTTTAAACAGTCCTAAAACTTAACATATCTTACAAAAAAATAAACAAATTTAATATAAAATAGACTCATTACGTATTGGGTCAAAATACAACAAAAATAAAGAGTAAAACTTACCTTCGATTTCACTGTTAAACAATCCTAAATATTAATAGGTCACTTTTAAAACAAGTGAGCAGATGTTCACTTTGAGCCGGTTGGACGAATAATGAATATGTCAGTGTTATGTCAAAATGGCGTCTTCAAATTCTTAAGTGTGAAAGAGACCGAAAACTTGTAAGAGCAGTATAACACTATTTTTTTAAGAGTTACTAAGAGTTTGTCACAGATGGCGTTGAATTAAAGATCACGGTGTCACTAACTCATTTATGACTAATTTTGAATTCGGTCACTTTAATACTAAGCAAGCGATATGTTTCCGTGTTATCGTAGTTTTGATATATTTTGCGGTTATTGAAAAAAAAATATCACTTACCTACCCACAATTAGAGCAATTGAACTATCATCTTTCTACTACTTGACTGATAATTTTTTATCGCGGTTTTAGTTATCAAACCTTTTTACAAACCACACGTGAGAATCAGGCCGAATGCAGAAGCGAGCTTCATCCGGAATCGTCAATCACAGATGAACTGGCTGTTATACGCCTCACTACCGAAACCCAAAAATGCTGTTAACATTGTTGTTATAGCGAAAGACTTAGATAAGATGATGGTAGCTTACCAGGCGGACTTAGAACAAGCCCAACCACTAACTAAACTGAGCAGACATTTTTTCCTCTGCTTAGGATCGAACCCGGAACCATGCCTAAGTCCAAATGTGATCTTACCATTAGACCACAGACCTTCTCAGCCAATATTATTTTTATCGCATCCATTTTGAGATTATTATTACCAAATAATTAAATTGTACCCAAAATTTTGAATTTTACCTTCAGATATACTTTTGTGTCTAACAAAAAAAAAAAAGGATTAAAAGGAGAACTTTTGTTTTGTTTATTTGTAAATTAGAGTAATCAAGTATTTTAATAAGCTAAATAACAGAGCAGCAGCAAACAGCGCTAAACTTTGAATCTCTATTTGAAAACTAAAATAAACTCAAACAGTAACGGGCACTTTAAAACGAAAATAACATCTTGCATATATTATAAATTATTTTGTTTGTATTTTTAATAATTACTTCTAAATTTACGCTTTCCAAAAATGTATAATATAGTTCTGAATAAAACATTCCCATAAAAAATATTTGAATTGTCTACATCAATAATTCAGTCGAAACAATATTTTCACTCTATGCACTTCAACCATTATGGTAATTTGGATGTAAAGCCAAAAAAAAACATATCGAAATTCAATAACCTGTACATTAAGCTAATGATTTTCATCAAAAGAATTCGTGAAGACATATTTTCACAAAAATCATTTATGAGATGGCGTTGTATGGAGGGTAGCCACAGTGCGCCGTTCAGTTACCAAAGACCCAGTTTTAAAAAAAATGTTTCATTATTGCTTGAACTCTATGCTTTGTTATTTGCAATATATTAAGAAAGGCTTTCTGACAAACAGGAACAATGCACTTCTGACTTAAACAAAATACCTTAAATTTAGTCTGTAGTAATTTTCTTCTATTTGAATTCTGCTGCCCTCTGCGCCTTTTTATTTGTTTTGGTTTGCAGTATTTTAAAATAAATGCATCTTGATGTGTTTTTTCGTTTTTTTTTATAAAATATGTTGTGAAAATACTTGATATCCACCATAGATAACGTTCCGCATTTAAAAGCTTTTGTGTTGTGTTGACAAACTGGACGCTCTGGTAGACCCTTAGAAGAATACCTGTAATATAACAGAATCTGATAAAATACGCATTAATAATAATAAAATAGTTTTCAGAATATTTTTATTTTATTAAAAAAGTAGGTGCTTTAAGTTGTTACTCAATAATGTCTCGAACATCATTGTATAGTTCGAACTCAAGAAGAACGTTGACGCCCAGAATGAATGTTTTACTCCTAATATAATTACTCCTAACAACATTCATTTGTTTTGTAGAAATAGTCAAATAAAATTTACGTTGATTTATTTACGTTGATTTTCTAAATAAATCAAAAGTCACTACCAATAAAAGTTTAAAACAATATTCAAGTACCAAAATTGTGTAAGCACTATATACGCACCTTGCCCGTTTCTTGATGTATATGTTATGGACCAAGTGATAAATTGCGCATTATACACAATGCCCGGTCATTATGAAAAATGCTCAATATGAGAGTGCAATTTGATAATAATTATTCAAATAATCAAATTGCCTGGGCACTATAAATATTGCCCATCACCTTTTGGGCAGAGTAATACAAACATATTTAACTACTATTTTTTTTATCTACAAATAGCACGAAATCGTTACTAAATATAGATTTTGAATTAAATATTTCGTCGCTCGCTCTGTTGCAAGGTCAAAATATCTAACCTAACCTACTGATCTCTGTCACGAAGTCGAACCTAACCAAGCAATGGATTTCTGGGCCTATGTCGGTTTAATACTAAGCCGAGAGTTTGATTTGCGCTCGACAGCAAGTTGACAGCGATCATGACATGATTTTTTTACATATACCGAGCCTTATTGGAAATCCTAAGATTTACCAAGTGAATGATAGTAAAAGAACGAATCGCAAACCTTTTTGGACATTTACCATCAAAAATAATAATTGTATATTTTTGATGGTAAATAATTCCAGTAAATCATAGGTTTTACTGGAAAATCTTAGGATTTACTGTAAGTACGAGCTTTTACAGTAACATATATACCTTTATTATCAAATTGCCCAACTATCATGTAGCAATATAATAATGACCGTGCAATGTGACAAATAATGAAGTTAAGATAGTAATTAATCACTTAGCCCAATAAAGCTAGACATTATTAATAATGATGCTCATGCATTATAAATAATGCCCGCATTCATCACATCGTCCATAACATATACAGTCCATTTTTCTGGATCCCTCTGCCGTTTCCTTGACTGTCTGGGTAGACAAGGTGTTACAGGATGGTCCATAGTTTAAAATAAACACACGTTTTACTTAATTCACTAAGAATATCCTAATAAAATCTTAAAAATACCACGAGCAGTTTCACTGTGTAACGACGCCGATCCTATACTAAATACTCCGCTCTGATTGGTCGAAGTGGAGACTGCCATGTTTGAAATCAACGTTCTAGGAGATTGCCGCTTTTGAAACTTACTCAAAACTTTAAAGTCATTTTTGGTAGACAGAATGCTGTTTCTGTAAAAAACTTATTAATCAAGATGGAAGATTAGTTCTAAGAGACTATTTTGGCATAGATAAGTTATTTTCTCTTAAATGTGGAGATTGCCGGTTTTGATACTATATGACTCACATATGCTACTGTTTTATCGTTTTTATGTTGTACTAACAACCAATTCGGGAGTTTTACATGGTATAAGTAAGGGATTTTTATCTGAAAATCATTTATAGCCACCTCTTTACAAACAAATTGTTTCGCTATTTGGAAGCTATCTATATCGATTATGTATTTAATTTTCTCCACGCTCATTCTTATAAATAAATATACGTTTGGTATAAAAAAAACCATATAAAAGACAAAGTAATATGAAAAGACAACTATTCATAGAAATGTTAACTTAACTTACCAATTATTATACGGTTATACCGCAATCGCTTACGGCAAATATAACACAGTTTACTAATTCGTTTCCTTACTGTTCAGAAAACAGTCCATGACTGAAACACTCTGGCGGTGTGTTATTCAACTCTGCCAACCACTCTTTTACATCGACATTAACATCACCAACAGTTTCCTCCAGGTGAGACGTTATGGGCCAGGCCACAACAGTGCGTTGCGGCGTCGCATCGCAAAAACAACATTGCACAGCTATGCGATGCGATGTCGCAACGCAAAAATTTCATCGGATACGACATCGTACGACAAGACGCTAACCGTCAGTTCAGTTTCTAGTGAGACATGGACCGCACTGCGCGTGTTCTACTTCTGCTTGCGTTAAGGCGTATTAAGAAAAAGAAACAGAAAAGAAAGTACTGGGTGCACCCATTACTGACAATTATGAATAAAGATGGAAACCACTTCAAAAGGAAATATGGGGCGCTAAAAGTGGACGAGGTTAAATTTTTCGATTACTTTAGGATGAGTGTAGTAAGTTTTGAAGAACTTCTTAGTTTGATAAAGCCTCATTTACAAAAGAAATACATATTTAGAAAACCCATCGAACCTCTGGAGATGCTGGGATTAACTGTAAGGTAAGAAAAAAATAAACTATTTTTACTATAATCATACTGTTTAATCATTTTCATAATTTAGTGTTATTCAAAACTCGTATTCCGATTGTGTGTCATTCGTCAAATTTGTTTGTTCCTCATCGAAATGAATTAGTTCTGGCTCATTTACATCATCATTCCTTGGCGTTTGTGGAGACGATTGCATAGGTGCCGGTGATGTTTCGCATCCGCTTTGGAAGGCACTGCGTTGAATGGATGTTTGATAGCCACTCGGCATAGGCATTTGAGCTGATTGGTAGCCACTCTGCATAGGCATTTGAGCTGATTGGTAGCCACTTTGCATAGACATTTGAGCTGTTTGATAGCCAGTCTGAACAGTTGTTTGTGAAGTTTGATAGTGGCTGGGATAGTATGATGGTTGGTGTAAATCACTTAATATCTGTAGGACACGACTTTGGAAAATTATTGTTTGATTATCATTCAATTTTTCCAATGATGGCAAAATTCCTTTAAAAAAAGATAAATGTCTACTTTCAGGTGTTTTTAAAGCAGCTATAATATTCTTCTCAAATTCGTCTTCGTCAATTTTTCTTTTACGCGATGCAGGCTGGTAACGTGGCATGACAGGTTGCTGGCTTTGTTGGGTTGAGGTGCTTGGTCTTATTTCTTCATCGTCAAGACTTGATGTTGTTTTATTTTGAGAATTCTTTTTCAGAAATAGCAGCTGGTCGTATAGATGATATTGTTTAATTTTTTTGGCCCCAGCTCCGGATTTACATTGCTCGTTTAATTTTTTTTCGTATTTTGTAAAATTATCCTTGATTCCACTCCATTTCTTTATGACATCGTTACCTAAAAAAATATGACGAATAATGATTTATTTTGTTTTCTTTCCTGTACCTGTACCTGGCGACGGGAAATACTTTTAAAGATATGCACTTCACATATTATCGTGGAAAATCTACAATAACAGGAATAATAAAATTTGTTTGTCGTATTGTATGGAACATTCTTAAAAGGTTGGAATTACCAAAAATTACAACAGAGCTGATGGAACAAATTGCTCAAGAGTATGAAAAAAAGACCAACTTTCCTAATTGTATAGGAGCGCTAGATGGAAAACACATTCGTATATTGAGCCCGGATCACAGTGGATCCCTATTTTTCAATTATAAAAATTATAATTCCATTGTTCTATTAGCACTTGTTGATACGAATTACAAATTTATATATGTCGATATAGGTGCATATGGTAAGGAATGTGACTCCACTGTTTTTCAGAACTCAAATCTATACGACTTATTAAAAAAAGGTCAATTATCTATACCTCCGCCAAAACCGTTACCTGGCTTTCAAAAAGAAATTCCTTTTGTCTTCGTGGCGGATGAAGGATTACCACTGACAAATAATATAATGCGCCCATATTCTGGGAAGTTTTTATCGATAGAAAAACGAGTTTTTAATTATCGTTTGAGCCGAGCCAGACGATATGTTGAGAGCGCTTTTGGCATACTCGCAAATAAATGGCGCATATTTCATCGACCCATTAATGTTTCTTACGATTTCACAATAGACATTATAAAAGCATGCTGTGTATTACACAACTTTGTATTGAATCGAGATGGCGCACAAACGTTTGAAGACATGATTATTGACGATTCTTTGCAAATATTACACGAAACAACACATGAAAGTAGAACAGGAGCTAACATAATCAGAAACGAATTTTGTAATTATTTTAATAGTAACATTGGAGGTCTTAGTTGGCAGTTAACAAAAATATAAATGTTTATAAGTACTTACCGAGTTTTGTTTTTTCAACACTATTTAACTCCTCAAAATTTGAATGTAAACTTGTACACACTTCCCTCCATGCTTCTGTTTTTAAAAATTTGTCTTTGAATTGTGATATAGTTTTGTCCCAAAGGACGGGACGTTCGTAAATTAAAGATATCAGGTGGTCGACATCGTACTGCGCCATATCGCTTAAAAAACACGTGCAGGTCGTTCAAAGTATGGACACCGACTAAACGGCAAAGCGTTGTCGCATCGCAGATTTGTACGTTGCGGCAGCGCATCGGAAATTTCCACGATGCGTTGTGCGACGTCGTTGATTTTTGCGATGCGACGCCGCAACGCACTGTTGTGGCCTGGCCCTATATCGTCCCAAGTCGCAATAAGCGCGTTAGGCATTGTCCTAATAGAACGCGAATGCGCGATGCGAGCGATGCGACCATCGCGTGTTCGCGCGACGTCAAAAACTGGGTGTCCTAATAGAACGCGAATAAGCGATTACGCGAATCTCGCTCGCGCGATTTGACGACGGGAGCCAGCGTGACCGGGCAGTGGCACGGTCGATACCAACAACCATGGACGTCAGACACGCAAAATTTTTGCTGTCGGGAAATATTTGGATGACGTTTTGTGCGGATTTAGATGGAAATGAAAAAAAACAACGTGGGACGCAAAGTGCTTTGTTAAAAATGAGACCAATTCGTGGTGAATTTCACAATCAATATTTTGACTTACGAGAAGATGAGTCTGCATTTTATGATTATATGTCTATGTCACCAGAAGCATTTGACTACCTATGCAATATGATCAGAGACGATTGCAATCATGTTGTTACCAACTACAGAAGAACTATAAGTGTGGAGGAAAGATTGGTGCTGACGATTAGGTGAGTGTAATTTCTATAATAATTTACTAGGTACTTGTTCAAATATACAGGGTGTTAAAGTAATTGCGTGCAATAGCTTAGGGGTAGACTCAGTATCGATAAAGGAATCAAGGAAAAAGAAATCCAAGAAAAAAAAATTTAAATCAAAACAAAAAAAAATCGAGTGATTGTATGTGAATCAATCCTCTTTATTTGATGAAGTTGATAAAACTTGAACAGTTAACACTACATCATGCGTATAAAAGTCACACAATGTGTTACGCTTGATGTGCTGTTGACTATGTACCTTTTCGATTTTATTGATTTTTTTTTTTAATTAAATCAGTCAGCCAATTTCTGCAGACCATTTGGGAACTACGCACTTTGTATAAATTATATTTGAGATTTCAAGTCTTTTGGATTTGAATTTCGCTGACTAATTTAATTTATTGAAGGAAAGGAAAACAAATTACGTAGGTATAAATTAAAATGAAGGTTTATTTAAGTTCAAAGTAAAAAAAAACAAACAAACTGCAAAGTTAGTAATCATTTACGAATAGCTCAGTATCGTACTCGTGTAGACCTAGGGGATCATTTTCGTAGTAGTTCCGCACCGACGACATTGAATGATGTGACGCGTTTACCGGAGAGGGTAATATAGATTGCGATATTGGCGTAGATGATGTTGAAGAGGTAGTGAGACTAATTTCATCAGCAATAAAAGTTTGAATTTTACTTTTCAGTCTTAGTTTTTGTACTGGCGTTAAATACTTGAAATATGGCGCCAATGATTTTAAGAACAACATGTCGCTTGCCCGCAAGAATACTGTATTAACTCTAAAAACGTACTTTTTCAGGAGAAGCGATTAAAGTTTTAAACTAAAAATATTGTGGTATATCCATAAGATAAACAGATTATTTTTTATTATTAATATGTATTAGTATATACTCTATAATTATCTTTAAAGACATTACTCTATTTACCATTATTTATTAAATTATGTACACTTTTTACCACTTGTGACTGTATTCTTTTGAATTTTACTTTGTTCAAGATGTTTAATTTAAAAAGAAAACAGTATTTATATATTTTAAAATGCGATTAAAGTGATGAAAAAAACAAAATAAATAAATCAATTCTCACTTATTTATTACAATAAGACCTTAGCAACAATCTTGACTTATAAAAATCTAATTAATAACAATCTTAAGGTATTATTCTAGTCTATATCTAAATTCTAGTCTTTGTATCAAAACAAAAATCACAAGGTACTTATTGAACTAGTCAGTATCATTATTTAACAAAGTAAAAACAAAAATAAAAATCTCAAAAATGTGTAAAGTTAGTATTACTTACATTAACTTAATAAGAACTTTGTAACGCTTTGCAAGCAAAGTGTAACAAAATATTTGAATGACAACGACTTTCTGAAAAAACATACTACTTAATTATGAAATTTTTGTCGAGAAAAAATACACAATTTAGTACTAATTAAACAAAAAAAAACCTCAATGAAATCATAAAAAAGTCCTCATAGTACATACTGATGAATATTATTAAAAATAAATAAGTGATACCTTATTGAAAAAGTGAAACCGTGAGTACTATGAGGATTTGTATTAAATATAATAAAAGTTACTTATAAATTTTGATAAAAATCTTCATAGTATTTAGGAATTATGTTTTTTTCAACTAATTTCAACAGCCCCTGTTTCTTTTTACTTGTAATTTTAATCCTCTCAGAATAAGCTGCAGGAAAATTCAGTGACATCAAGTCGTTTTGAGTGCTGCGAGTGGACCCTGCTACTTTTATTTGCTTATAGGAGGTGTCAGAGTAAGACGTTTTGTAAAAAAAAGATCCAGGGTCTGATTTAGACACATAAATAATGCTGAAATCATTCATTTTTACAGATTCATTCAGAATATTTTTGGAAAAGTTTTTTCCAATCTTTGGTGACACTTCTTTAAAATCGTAAAAGCTGTCGTAGGTTAATTCATTAACTGCGAATGGTTTACCGTTAGATTTAGCAGTTCTAATTAAAGTAAAATACTGATCAGGGGTATATATCGCAGTGGAACGAAGGGACTTTTTAATTTTTCTTTCAATTAGAGAATGGCAATTATCACCCTCATTTTGGGTGTGTCCCTTAATTAGGAATTTGTGAGTAATAGAACGAATATTTTGAAATCTATTTACTGCTAAGATGTACATTGAAATCATGAAACGGTTTTTCTGCTGCCCGCAGCAATTATCACTGTAGAATATTACATCAACTAATTGCTCAGCCTTTGTGTCAATTTGGTTAAGATAATTGAACACGCAAGTTGCAATCTCATTCACACCACGATTGCCATGCCCTTCGTGCCATACATTACAATAAACATCTTTCGTTTTCAAATCAGTTATTGTAAAATTTAAAACATTTACTTTAGAGATGTAATAAAAGTTACTTACGTCCCCCCTTGGACAAGGCATTGTTGCTTGTAAATCATAGACGGCAACTACCACACTGCTCCCTTTCAATTTGTCTTGTTCCTTCTCGGCTCTCGATAGATCTTTTTCAACTAAATGTGTATCATACTCAACTTTAAGACGTTGTTTTTCTTCCCCGGTAGCATTCATGAAAGCCTCACAAGTATCACACCTATCTTTTTTAGGTGAATAAAAGGCAATATTAAACTCATTATTAAATATATGACTATACAAAACATAGTTACCATAAGGCTTATATTCAGTCTGACATAACTTAACGTAATCTCTGTGGAGATCAATCAATGTTTTACTGCCATCAATATAAAGCTTATTAGTATTACTGCGACAGTAATGGCTGTCCATAGTCGGAATAGATTGTATGTGCTCCCTTATTTCGGATTTAATAATATTCGGTATTTTGGCATGATTTCCATGCTTTCCTCTACCATCTACAGCTACAACGTTACTCATTGTAGGTATACGCTTTTCAAAGGCAGTCCTTATTACGCGATCATTTAAGGCAAGTGTGGATTTAAAGAACGTTTTACAAACACGTACTTTATTATTTTGAACCGAAAAATAAAATGCATTGTTGCTCTGCCTAGGATTTGCCGCATTTGTGTATTTATATTTCGGATTAATTATAGTAGTGCTATTTATAATGAATTTTCTCTGCATCGTTATGTTCCCCAAATTGTAATATTCATGAAAGATGTTCTGTCTTTCTTCTTCTGACACATTTGCAGAACATTTTAGACGACACTTCTCACCACATGGTGGCCCTACTTTTCTGGCTGGAATGACTTTATTTAGTTTTTTTGATTTGTAGCTTTGACCTGTGTTTCTTAGGGCCCTTTCACACGGCAGTCCAGTTTTGCAGGATCGGCTTTTTACGGTATCCTGCCAAACTGGACGCTGTGTTCACATGGCAGTTCAGTTCTGCAGGATTCAGTAAAAAGCTGGTCCCGCAAAGCTAGACTGCCATATGAACACGGTTGCATCCTGTTTTTTACCATTCCTACGCCGGTTATCAGGTGAAATGGACGTGAATACTTTCCTAATTTTCTATTGGTATTATCGGCGTCGGCAGCGAAATAGAAGATTCTGGGTTCATCCTATTCTGACACAACGCTCGAATTTGGGTATTTTCCGGAATCTTATGAACGATTTGAGAAGAGATGAGTCAAAATTTTGCAATTATTTTAGAATGAGTATGACCACATTTGACGACCTTTTAAAAAGGGTGAATGAAGATTTAAAAAAACGTGATACAAATATGAGAAAAAGCATCACACCTGAAGAAAAGTTAGCAATATGTTTAAGGTAAGAATGAAACACATATTTAAAGTTTAATATTTATTACCAAACATTATGTATGATATTTTCACAAGATAATCGTTAATATTAATTAAATATTAGTGAAATCCGGAAAATCAGAGCTCTGCGATTCAACTGATTGAGCAGACGGCGATGACTGAACGCTGTAATGCGGTGTGAAATAACCTGCTGATTGATAAGAGTAGTTAGGAGTAGGTGGTTGTTGAGAGGACCATTGACTAAAATTTCGGCTCTTTATATTTTGCAACAAACTTATAACACCTGCTTGAAATTGTAATATTTGATCATCGTTGAGTGAAGCTAGTGTAGGAAGTAAACTTCTAAAAAATGACAAGTTACGATCTTCATTCTGCGTATTCGGCTGACTTTTCATCTGGTGATCAATAAAACTCGCCATTTTTTGATCCATTACAGAAAGCCTCTGCCTTGGTAGTACACTTCTCTTAAGTCGTTTAGCACCACCTGCGGGATTTTCTTGTCCTGGACTTTCATGTCCGATAGTAAGTTCATTTTCACTTTCTTCATTTTGGATAGGATTTTCCGTATCACCCTCTTCAATATTTGTAGGTTTGTTACCGCCACTGTCTTGTGTTTCAGCCGGATCCATAATTTTTTTTAAAAACAACAACTGATCGTGATAACAGTATTTTTTGATATTAACTGCAGCAGATCCAGATTTATTTATTTTCTTTTTCGTATTCAAACTCCTCTTCCAGCTGTCTCTTATCTGATTCCATTTTTTAACAACCATTTTAGCTGAAAAAGAAAACATAAATTATGAATAAGGGCTGAGAAAGAACCATCAACAGGAAGGTACTAGGTATTCTGCTATTTTCTCAAATTTCATCAATAATTTATATTTTATTGTTAAATATTGAAATATTTAATAATTATTAACATTTTAATATATAATAATAAAATATAAATATATGCAAATAACTAACGGTATTGGTTGAAAAGTTGTATTTGATATTTAAAAATAAAATAAAGTTCTCTCGCTCGACCAATAGCATTCGAAAAAATAACAGAATACCTCTGCTGAAAATTGAGTTATTTGTACTGTTAAAAAAATTTACAGGGTTATTACAAAAAAGTTAAACAGACGTTTTTAACACAATTTTTAAACAATTTACATTGTGCTTTTTTAAACGTCTGTTTAACTTTTTTGTAATACCACTACTTATGTTTTCAATTTGCAGGTACTTGGCATCTGGGTGTTCATATATGGATTTACATTACACATATCGAGTGGGAGTGTCAACAATCAACTCAATAATAATAGAAGTAACAAATGCCATATGGAATAATTTGCATCAGGAGTTTATGAAATTGCCCGACACAAAATATGAGTGGGAACAAATTGCTGATGCATTTTATAATAAAGCTAATTTTCCTCACTGCATTGGTGCAGTTGATGGGAAGCACATAAGAATGAAGAAACCAAGTCACAGCGGTTCTATGTACATGAATTACAAGAGTTTTTTTTCCATTGTATTGCTAGCGGTAGTGGATTCGAATTATAGATTCACCTATATCAGCGTAGGCTCTTATGGCAAAGAATGTGACTCCTCTATATTCAAAGAATGTACATTCTGGAAAAGATTGAATGATGGCAGTTTAGATTTACCAGAACCTCGTCCTCTCTCTACAGGTTTGGAATCACGTGTTCCATTTGTGATAGTGGGTGATGAAGCATTTGGTTTGCATTATAATCTGTTGAGGCCCTATGGAGGAACTCATTTAGATAAAAATAAAAGGATATTTAACTATCGATTAACAAGAGTCAGACGTTATGTGGAGTGCGCGTTTGGAATATTGGCAAATAAATGGCGAATATTTCATCGTCCATTGGACCTAAGCACCAGTACAGCTATCTCAATAGTTAAAACTTGCGCTGTGCTTCATAACTATATCATGCACAATGACAGTTCATATGCGAACATTAACAGCAACGATTCATCGATATCTTTGGAAAACGTACGTAATGAGCCAAATACACGAGGTGGACGCTGTGCTAACACAATACGAACAGAGTTCACAAATTATTTTGTTTCCGAAGTGGGAGCTGTCCCTTGGCAAGAAGAAGCAATACAAGGATAAACGAAATAAATAAATAGATATAAAAACTTACCATAGCTTTGTCTTTCTTTTTCCTCAAGTTCTTGAAAGTCTTCTTTCAAAGCAATGCAAACTTCGCGCCATGCTGCAGTTCGCATATTGTTATCTTTATAATTTTCCAGCGTTTTATCCCATAATATAGGCCTAATTTCAATTAGTGTAATAAGAAGTTCGGGATCAATATTTGTTTGGGACATTTTTCGACGAAACACAACCTTCTCGGCACCGCGCAAAAGAGCAATGTGCGAGCGCTACACACGCGCTGGGTAGCGGGCGCGGGGAAGGGAGGGCGGGGGCTGCCACCACTCCACTATCCCGCAAAAAACAGTGTCCAGCAAAAAACCGCACGCAGGAAGCCGTGTGAACACTGCTATAGAAATATATGTGTCATTAAACGGGATCCCGCTTTTTACTGGAAAGCGGATCCAGTTTCCGGTGACAAAACCGAACTGCACAAATCGGCGGGATCAGCATTTTGCAGAATCCTGCATGCGGTTTGCTCGTGTGAACACTAGCATATAATCTCTTTTGCGATCAAACGGGATCCTGCAGAAAACGGGATCCTGCAAAAAACTGGACTGCCGTGTGAAAGGGCCCTTAAACGTTTCGCGACTTCCGATTTCCAGTTGTTAATATTTCGTTGTCGTTTACGTGTGAGTTTTTTGTTCAAATCTAAGTTTTCAACCTGAGAGTCTGCAAGCGGAATGATTTCGCTGCAAGAGACGTGTAATGCAGGTGGAATGTTTTCGCGGTGGGCGGAATGTGAGCGTGTACTAGAAGCTGATGATGATGAACTGGAATTGGAGGAGCTGGAAGATGAACTTGAATCCGTTGATGATATTGACGCTGATCTATGTCTAAAGTTCGGATCTTTAACGCTGTCATCTGAATCGAAATCGGGTCCATCACTTTTATCGGCTTCACTTAGATCTTCAGTGTTAGATATGCCTAAAATATAAATAAAAATTTAAATATAAATGAATAAAGAAATAGTAACCTCCCTTCAGATTAAAAAATCATTCAAATATATTCTCACCATTAATATCAGTAATATTTGCATCGTTTTTCAAACAATTTTGAATAGCACTGGATGCTGGAATACTATGATCTGGAGCATTTATATTTTCAATAAAATTGGTTTGTACATTTTCTGTAATAAGGAAAATAAATAAAAAAATGAACTAGATAAATGCGGCATAGCGGAACAACTAGAAAAACGTGTCATTGCAATACTTAAAATACTAATATTTTGGGTTCCTCATGTTACTCGTACTTTGATAAAAAGAAAAATAATGATTATTATTTTAATAATAATATAAAAAAGTGAAAGTTAGGATGTTTAGGTATTTATGGTTACTCAATAACGTCAGAATGGCTGAAAAGATCCGGATAAAATACAACGCCTTCTTGTGTTCGATATTGAGCAAAACCACTAGTAAAAGTTATTAATACCTATTTTAAAAAAATACTATTCTTACCATTTGAATCAGATTCGCATGCGAAATCAACATTCTCTAAACATTCGATATAACCAGGGCCTTGTTCATCTAAGCTAGTATCAAGATTTTCGGATGAGTTCAAATTATATTGACGGTTATTCGATGTCTCGCCCTGTGCTACTATACATTTTCGAATATAATCTAGTCTTTTCTGTGGTATCATTCTGAAATAAAGAATATGAAACTGAAGATCATAGACAGAATTAGACAAACTGCTATCTAAATTAAATAGTTGTAAACAGAACATCGTAGTTTTTACCTTTGATACATTAACATCAACTAAAATTCAAATGAACACAGACACAGTTTGTAATAATACTTGAATAAGATACAACTTATGGTGAATAAAGTAGCAAACAAAAAAAAACACAAAACTTTCAATAGATCATAGGCACAACTCAAAATAATACTTTGTTCATTTAAATGCGGGGTACACCAAGCGTTACGTTATGTTGAAGAATACAGGTTAATTTTCGTGTTATAACTCTGTTCTAAATAGGATTTGGTAAATAAAATACTTACTTAAAGAAAAATACAGCAAGAAATCACAATAATACACTTTTCTTCTTATGGTAAAACCGAATCTATGTATCATTAATAGATAATACTCTGTTTCAAATAACAACACGGGTCAAACTAGTTCAAGGACAGGAGCAACACTGAACGTGTCGTTCTTCCTTTTTCTAGCGAAACCGAAAGAGCGAGAAGGATATAGATGCAACTTTCGTAATTGGTTCATTCAAGGTGAAAGCGATTTTCGACCTTATTTAAAAGGTAGAACGTTCTTTTTTTAGTCGAACTGTATTATTAAGTCAGTTTGTGCCAAATTTTGACATGATACTGTATTCTTCCGGACAAGCGATGTCTTCATCGTCTTGTTCTTTGTTTTTCTCATTAAAAGCTTGTATTTTTTGTTTTTCCACTTCAATCATTTTTAGTTGAAAAAGCGTCAGTTCTGGTTTTTTTTGCCTGTCTTTGCCTTTGCATGAAATCGCTTGCTCTAGATGAACCAGACTCGCTGTCGTCTGTCGTCGTAGGGAATCTATTTCGGGGGATCAAATTACCACTAGCTAGAGAACTTGCGTTAACAGATTCCGAAACAGGTTCTTGATTTTCCACCACTTCTTCAATTTGATCCATTTCTGGAGTCTCAACTTGATCCATTTCTGAAGTTTCAACTTGATCTATTTCTGGAATCTCAACCGTGTCTGAATTTTGAGTTTCATTGTTATCAGATCCCGCATTTAAATCCTGAAAGTTGCTTTGGGTGTGCCTAGGTTTCACTATATCTTTTAAAAAAGATAGTTCCTTAAAAAAACACCATTTGCCTATATAAGTCTCATCGCTATTAGGACTGCCTGGGTCACCCGATCGAGGACGACGTACTTTCTTGGCTTCCTTCATGAAGACGTCTCTCAAATTTTTCCACTTGTTTTTGACGTCGGCTTCTATAACAATCATAAAAATATTAATGTGATAAGAATATACAAATAATTTTTCTCTATATAAGCAACCTAGGTTGAATACAAAATAAATTTTAAAATATTACATTATAATAAAATAAAAATATTTCTCTTTTTACAGGTACCTAACAACAGGAACATCATTCCGGAAATTATCAGTACCTTTCCGTATTTCAAAAACAGCCATAGCAAGCATTGTGTTGGAAGTTTGTACTGCTATTTGGAAAAATATGCATAACAAACACATGAAATTTCCCAGTACTGAAGAATTTAAAACTATAGCAGAATCTTTTTCAATGAAAAATAAATTCCCACATTGTTGTGGCAATTTGGACGGCAAACACATTCGTGTCAACAAGCCGGCGAAGTGTGGCAGCATGTACTACAATTATAAAATGTACAACTCCATTGTACTGTTAGCTGTCACAGATTCAAAAAATAAGTTTATAATTATTGACGTAGGTGCATATGGAAAAGACAGTGATGGCGGTGTACTCAGTAATTCAAGTTTCTATCAAAAGCTGGAAAACGGAGATATTCAACTTCCTCCCGCAGAACCATTACCGAACTCTAACATTATGGCACCTTATGTGTTTTTAGGAGACGAGGCATTCCCACTAAAAACATTTATAATGCGACCTTATCCAAGAAGGCAAGCGACAGATGTCACAAAAATAAGATTCAATAAAAGATTATCTGCTACGAGAGTTGGCGTAGAATGCACATTTGGAATGATGGCCTCGAAATTTCGAATACTTTATAAACCTATAGAGACCTCGGTTGAAAACGCTATTAAAACTGTAATGTCAATCTGTCTCTTGCACAATATTTTAATAGATATAGACAAAACATATTATAGCGATCGACAACACCTTATAAAACGTCGACGGCACAACACATTGACGACATTAAACAGAACCAGGCGTAATAATAACACTTCCAGAGCTGCGATTATTGCAAGACAGAATTTTACTAATTATTTCTCAAATTCGTCGTAAATAATGTAGTAAAGAAAATAAGTAATAAATAAAAAATATACTCACTTGTTTTATTTAGACTTCTCGCAACCAAACTCCACTCTCTGTCACTCTTTAGACGGTTTTTGTAGTCATCTTTGCGTTTGTCCCAAAGAATTGGTCGATTACGCACCTCAATTATCAATTTATCTTCAAATGACATTTTAAACAATTCTCGCAATCAAACACGTGCGTTGCGTTGACGTCAAGTTTACAAAATGGCGGCCGGCCGGATGGCTGGGCCGGCAAGGCGAGAGGCGAGAGGGGCGCGGGCGCGGTACCACTCCGACGTTTTCGCACGAATTTCAATTAGGACACCTATTCAAATTCAATATGTTTGATCGCGCGTTCGTACGAACTAAGTTCGCGCGAATAGAGTTTCAAACATTTGAGTCGCGCGACCGCGTCGTGCGATTGTCAGTTAGGACACCTATTAGAGTTCAATATGTTTGATCGCGCGTTCGTACGAGTAAAATTCGCGCGAACTTACGATGATCGCGCATTCGCGTTCTATTAGGACAACGCCTTAGTGTTCACGTCAGTGTAGCCAACTTCCTCGTATAAACTTCTCAGTAGAACGTTCACGTCTCCGTTTAACTTTGCCAGTGGGATGGGTCTTGTCCACAATCGTAGTGACCTGTTTGCAGAGAAATGCTTTAACCCACTTTGCTTACATTCAAAATATAGCGCTTCAAAATCTCCTTTAAAAAAAACTGATTGTTTGAGGGATGGATAAATATCATGATGTCTGCCTGGTGGAGAAAGTGTTGAAAAAAAAAGGTGATAAAGTTCTTGTAAAAGGTTCGGAATGGATTAAAAAAGTTGGACAAATCAAGAAAACAATCTCAATTAATAATATCTTTTATTTTTTATTAGCCTATTAAAAGATTAATATAGATAGATTCTTACACTACTTATAATATGAAAAGAATAAACACAAATTCTTACACAACTTATAATATAAAAAGAATAAACACAAATTCTTACACTAGAAATAGAATAGAAAACAAAATATTTATTTAGCACAGAAAACAAGACAACATAAAGAAATAAACACAAAAATGAAAAACACTAAACAAAAAATAAAATTAATGCTAACTATTACTAGCTAGACATGATACATTATTATTTTTTCCATTGATGTACGTGGCTTCCAACCATCTAGCAAACGCTCGCACCTCTACACCACTACAGTGGCAGGTGCGAGGCGGTTGACCTCTAAATGCAATATGTATTCCACAATTTTTATATTTCAACTGTAAATTTGTAATTATTATTTCTACTTTTGGACAATTCAATATTTCTAAGTTTACTGATTGTAAACCTAAACTATATAATAATTGTTTTTCAATTGTACCTCCCTTGTACGCCCATTGGTACTGTCGATTCAGATCAAAACCCTTTAATTTCCTCTTAAATTCTGATTGACTAATATCGGTATAGTGGTTTTGACACACCATACCATGTATGTATTTCGTTACATATCCCACTGTTTTGTCATTTTTATGTTTTACTAAAAACCAATTCGTTAGTTTTGTGTGGTACAAGTAAAGGATTTTTACCTGAAAATCATAAATAGCAACCTCTTTGCAAACAAATTGTTTCCCTACTTGGAAGCCATCTATATCAATGATATATTTAATGTTCTCCACCACGCTCATTCTGACAAAATAATAATAAGTTTGGTATACAAAAACAACAAAGTACTAAAGACACAGTAATATAAAAAATATGAAAAGACAAAAGACAACTATTCCTAGAAATGTTAACTTACCGTAAACGGCTATACCACAATCACTTACGGCAAATATAACACAGTTCACTAATTCATTTCCTAAATGTTCCGAAAACAGTTCGTGACTGAAACACTCTGGCGGTGTGATATTCAACGCTGCCAATCACTCCTTTATATCGACGTTAACATCACCAACAGTTTCCTCCAGGTGAGACGTTCTATCGTCCCAAGTCGCAATTAGCGCGTCACTGTTCACATCTTCCTCCTCGTATAAACGTCTCAGTATAACGTTCACGTCTCCGTTTAACTTTGCCAGTGGGATGGGTCTTGTCCACAATCGTAGTGACCTGTTTGCAGAGAAATGCTTTAACCCACTTTGCTTACATTCAAAATATAGCGCTTCAAAATCTCCTTTAAAAAAAACTGATTGTTTGAGGGATGGATAAATATCATGATGTCTGCCTGGTGGAGAAAGTGTTGAAAAAAAAAGGTGATAAAGTTCTTGTAAAAGGTTCGGAATGGATTAAAAAAGTTGGACAAATCAAGAAAACAATCTCAATTAATAATATCTTTTATTTTTTATTAGCCTATTAAAAGATTAATATAGATAGATTCTTACACTACTTATAATATGAAAAGAATAAACACAAATTCTTACACAACTTATAATATAAAAAGAATAAACACAAATTCTTACACTAGAAATAGAATAGAAAACAAAATATTTATTTAGCACAGAAAACAAGACAACATAAAGAAATAAACACAAAAATGAAAAACACTAAACAAAAAATAAAATTAATGCTAACTATTACTAGCTAGACATGATACATTATTATTTTTTCCATTGATGTACGTGGCTTCCAACCATCTAGCAAACGCTCGCACCTCTACACCACTACAGTGGCAGGTGCGAGGCGGTTGACCTCTAAATGCAATATGTATTCCACAATTTTTATATTTCAACTGTAAATTTGTAATTATTATTTCTACTTTTGGACAATTCAATATTTCTAAGTTTACTGATTGTAAACCTAAACTATATAATAATTGTTTTTCAATTGTACCTCCCTTGTACGCCCATTGGTACTGTCGATTCAGATCAAAACCCTTTAATTTCCTCTTAAATTCTGATTGACTAATATCGGTATAGTGGTTTTGACACACCATACCATGTATGTATTTCGTTACATATCCCACTGTTTTGTCATTTTTATGTTTTACTAAAAACCAATTCGTTAGTTTTGTGTGGTACAAGTAAAGGATTTTTACCTGAAAATCATAAATAGCAACCTCTTTGCAAACAAATTGTTTCCCTACTTGGAAGCCATCTATATCAATGATATATTTAATGTTCTCCACCACGCTCATTCTGACAAAATAATAATAAGTTTGGTATACAAAAACAACAAAGTACTAAAGACACAGTAATATAAAAAATATGAAAAGACAAAAGACAACTATTCCTAGAAATGTTAACTTACCGTAAACGGCTATACCACAATCACTTACGGCAAATATAACACAGTTCACTAATTCATTTCCTAAATGTTCCGAAAACAGTTCGTGACTGAAACACTCTGGCGGTGTGATATTCAACGCTGCCAATCACTCCTTTATATCGACGTTAACATCACCAACAGTTTCCTCCAGGTGAGACGTTCTATCGTCCCAAGTCGCAATTAGCGCGTCACTGTTCACATCTTCCTCCTCGTATAAACGTCTCAGTATAACGTTCACTAGTAACCTGTTTGCAGAGAAATGCTTTAACCAACTCTGCTTACATTCAAAATATAGGGCTTCAACAAGTGACATCATGACGTTAAGTCCCGCTGCGGATTCATCAATGGCGTTTTAAAAAAAATCGGATCGTTTGAGTGATGGGTACTGTAATGGGAAAAAAATCCATAAGTTTTTATTAGTCTTCCATGTCAGAAGTGTTGTAGAAGTTGATTATCCATGTTAATCCGCTTGCTCCTTTATTTACAATATAAAGACCACTATTCAGTTGTTGCATTAACTCATCGTCTATATTGTTAAATCTCGATGGTAATGTTATTATAAACCCATTCTCTAGATGAACCACCGTCTGCATTGCATCTGCTGAATATTTCGAAGGCGTCCTACTGGCTTCCATGATTTTATACGGCTTATTTATATCCAAATCACTAATTTTCCTCCAGGTTTTATTTCCCCGATTATTGAGTTGAGCAAGGGCGCTACTAAGCTTCTCTTGATTAGAAGACATAATATTTACTTTTTGTTAATAAAAAAAATATTACACTTACAATAAATTAAAAGTATCAGTCACTGTTATACTTGTTGACCAATGATGTTGACACAATGGTGACTATTCGTTTGTAACTTTTAATTTTAAATGTTGGTGGTTTATATACTAAACCCTTATCGCTTTTTTCTACAAAGTTGTCAAAGATATCATAGAAAAATATAACATAAATAGTAAAAAAAAAAAAAACTCACCACAAAGTTACATGGGAAAAAATATTATCTCATCCTGTCATGATAATTACTTAATTGGTACCGAGGCTGAACATTCAAAATCGGTTATTTCACCTTTTTTCAATTTATCCAATCGTTGATATGTCCAAAATTGAACACTTTCCAATACAATTTTAAATCGTTGACACTTTTCACTTAAAGGATGGTGTATACTTGAGTTGTCACATCCGTCACCATCTCAGTTCCTCCTCCTTTATTAATTTTAGATTTGTGGTGATTATTACGATGATTAATATCACCCCTAGGTACCTACATTATGATCTCCAAACCCTTTTCATCTTTAAACGTTTGTTCAAACGTATCAGATGTCCAAGTTTGATGTAAAGTGGTATTCGTATCACTGCTTCGTCTCGAGCGATGATTTAAAAATTTTATGACTTTCAGTTTGTACAGTAGCAATGAATTCCAGTCACTACACAAACGTAAATTCAATTGACGCTTTCTCATACCATCTCTTATTACCACTAAACCATCATGACTTTTAGCGCTATCATCAAAGTAAAGTTTAATCAACCATCTTTTCATTAAAATACCGTGATCGTTAAAGAGTTCCACCTTCTTAATAAACCACGATTTATCATTACACAGATTACGTAAATCTTCGTATATGGATCGAGTGATATTTTTCGTTACCAGTGTAGCACCATTATCGTCTCCTTGCAAGTGTAACACCACCACCCACGGTAATAAACTTGTTAAGAGCATCGTTAACAACGACAACTATCGAACACAATTAATAGACAAAAAGTAATATTGAATAATTTCAAGTAAATCCTTTTATATATTCCACCACAGCATCCCACGTCGATAAAAACGTATCATATATTTCCTATTATTCCTTTATTCTATTACTTATCGAATCAAACACACATCCTGTTGTGGGATGCACTACTCTGATTTCCTACAAATATTAATTGTTATAATAATCTTTTCCATTTAAAATTATCAATATTCAATAAAAAAAATTGACCTATTATATTCCTTTATTCTACTGCTTATCAAATGAAACAATACCCTAATCTTCTACAAACATTAATTGTGATAATAATATTTTCTCTATTTAAAAATTATCAATAGTCAATGAAAAAATTTCGTAATATCAGTCAACCTTACAATGCATATTTTTTTTTTTTCACACCCATCCCTTATCTATCGACCTCACACCGCGCCTAGCAACAAATATTATTAAAATAATTAAAAAAAATATCATAGAACAATCCTGTTGTAGGATGCAATACCCTAATCTTCTACAAACATTAATTGTTATAATAATATTTTCTCTATTTAAAAATTATCAATAGTCAATGAAAAAATTTCGTATTATCAGTCAACCTTACAATGCATATTTTTTTTTTTTTCACACCCCACCCCTTATCTATCGACCTCACACACCGCACCTAGCAACAAATATTATTAAAATAATTTATTTTTTTTTTCTTATCATAGAACAATGTCATCATTTTCACACGCATCCTTATCTCCTTACACCTTATCTATCAACCTCAACATCCTCTCACACGCCCCAGTCAGACCATGTACCAAGACCCCTGTCTCCATACCATCTCATATGAAACCAGAGCTCAGCTCAACATTTACCAGTCCCATCCCACCCTCCCATACATAGCCCCCTACCAAAACAACAACAACCACCATTACTTGAAACCTCACAACTTTTTTTTACCCCATCTACAAACTAAAATAGACCTTATTACCACACACATAAGGTTCAAATTACATGTCAATTTTAGTGGTCCAGAACCGGCAATTCCTAGCTACTCATCGTCGTTCTGTGAAAGCGCTGCTTGTCTAATTTTATACCTGTATATTGTTTTCTTCAAAGCTTTATTTTTTTTAATAAGTGTATTTACTTTTCTCTTAGTTTTTTATTTTCTTGTATTATCTTATTATGTCTTTTTTTATATAATTTTCGGCTTATTTTAGTTTTTTCTGTATTTTTTAATTGCTTAAGCCTTCGCCATTCCTTTTGCCTGACTTTTTTTCAGATTCAGATAGTTGATGAATCGGCATGTAATTATTTTTAGTTCTTACTAAATTCCTTTTCTGTATTTGACTCCATTTTTGGGGATCATTTAGTTTAAGTCGTTCTCGGTAACGTCTTTGCCTATCAGCAGGAGTTTTTTACGCGCAGTATGTAATTCGATCTCAAAAATGGGAATCCACTTTTTATCCACATTACAAGGAATTTCATTAAAACCAATTCATGACCAATTGTAAACCTATAATCAGAAATATACTGCTGAGTATATGTAAACTAGCCCTAACCAATTCCATTGTGTTACGTAACACAAAATAGTAACACAATGGTCACACAAATGAACAAAACACACGTGTCTTTAACCTAAAAATTGCAGTATTGTTGTGGAAACAATCGCAAATTACTTATGAAAAATGCTTTTGAATATGAATTAATATTATCTACAATGACGGGATGGAATATAAAGTATAGTAATTACCGAATTTAAACTATTTGACTGTTTTTAATTTGTTTTAAATGTCCTTTTCACGACGCGTGCGAAGTGAAGCCTACAGTGATGAGACACAAAATGGCGGCCTGAGCCAACTAGCGCCGCCTTGGTGTAACTGTCTTGACGTATGAAGTTGCCATACAAAATTATGAATTTTCTTCTATTAGTATAAAATATTCACGTAACAAGAAAGAGTAACACAAAGTAATGAAATATGAGACACATGTTAATGAACAAATTAATAAAAAGTTAATTATAATTACATTGTTTATTACATAATGCTTAAATCTTACTCGTTGGCCGGACAAAATAATGTTGAATCGGGTTCCAAAATGCGTGAACTATTCATTATACTGCTATATTTAAAAATACGTGTGACTGGTGGACTCAGCACTTTTGTATGAGGAAGAAATTATGGCAAATATCAAATTTAGTTTTTCGAGACACTTAATTGAATTTTCGCGGAAAATAATTCTTTTATTTTCTCTTTTATTGTCAATTAATTTAAATGGTGATTCATCTGGTTCAATTTCGAGCTGTATGTTATTTTATTAACCTATAAATTTGATGGACACAAATTGCAGTAATATGTACATTAATTTTGAAAACGACCCAAATAGCCACCTCTTTACAAACAAATTGTTTCGCTATTTGGAAGCTATCTATATCGATTATGTATTTAATTTTCTCCACGCTCATTCTTATAAATAAATATACGTTTGGTATATAAAAAAAACATATAAAAGACAAAGTAATATGAAAAGACAACTATTCATAGAAATGTTAACTTAACTTATTCGTTTCCTACCTGTTCAGAAAACAGTCCATGACTGAAACACTCTGGCGGTGTGTTATTCAACTCTGCCAACCACTCTTTTACATCGACATTAAAATCACCAACAGTTTCCTCCAGGTGAGACGTTATATCGTCCCAAGTCGCAATAAGCGCGTTAGTATTCACGTCGGTGTAGCCAACTTCCTCGTATAAACTTCTCAGTAAAACGTTCACGTCTCCGTTTAACTTTGCCAGTGAGATGGGTCTTGTCCACAATCGTAGTGACCTGTTTGCAGAGAAATGCTTTAACCCACTTTGCTTACATTCAAAATATAGCGCTTCAAAATCTGATTTAAAAAAAAATCGGATCGTTTGAGGGATGGGTACTGCAATGGAAAAAATCCTTAAGTATTTATTAGTCTTCCATGTCAGAAGTTGATTATACATGTTGATCCGCTTGCTCCTTTGTTAACAATATAAACACCACTATTCAGTTGCTGCATCAAAAAAGAACAAAAAGTTAAATATCGTGATGTCTGCCTGGTGGAGAAAGTGTTGAAAAAAAAGGTGATAAAGTTCTTGTAAAAGGTTCGGAATGGATTAAAAAGTTGGACAAATCAAGAAAACAATCGCAATTAATAATATCTTCTCTTAAATGACCTATTAACAGAATAAAATACACAAATTCTTACACTACTTAAAATAATAAAAAATCTTAAAGCTATTTTCAAAATTAAAATTAATGCTTAGGTACTATTACTAGCTAGACATACATTTTTTTTTATTGATATACATGGTTTCCACCCATCTTGCAAACGCTCGCACCTCTACACCACTACAGTGGCAGTGGCGAGGTGGTTGTCCTCTGAATGCAATATGTTTGTTACAATTTTTATATTTGAACTGTCATTTCGTAAAAATAATCTCTACTTTTAGACAGTTCAATATCTCTAAGTTTATAGATTGTAAGCCTAAACTGCCTAATAATTGTTTTTCTATGATGCCTTCTTTGTTCGCCCATTGGGACTGATGATTTAGGTCAAAACCCTTTATTTTTCTCAAAAATTCTGAGTGACTTATATCGGTATAGTAGTTTTGACATACCATCCCATGTATATATTTTGTCACATATGCTACTGTTTTATCATTTTTATGTTGTACTAACAACCAATTCGGGAGTTTTACATGGTATAAGTAAGGGATTTTTATCTGAAAATCATATATAGCCACCTCTTTACAAACAAATTGTTTCGCTATTTGGAAGCTATCTATATCGATTATGTATTTAATTTACTGCACGCTCATTCTTATAAATAAATAAATATACGTTTGGTAAAAAAAAACCATATAAAAGACAAAGTAATATGAAAAGACAACTATTCATAGAAATGTTAACTTAACTTACCAATTATTATACGGTTATACCGCAATCGCTTACGGCAAATATAACACAGTTTACTAATTCGTTTCCTAACTGTTCAGAAAACAGTCCATGACTGAAACACTCTGGCGGTGTGTTATTCAACTCTGCCAACCACTCTTTTACATCGACATTAACATCACCAACAGTTTCCTCCAGGTGAGACGTTATATCGTCCCACGTCGCAGTAAGCGCGTTAGTATTCACGTCAGTGTAGCCAACTTCCTCGTATAACGTTCACGTCTCCGTTTAACTTTGCCAGTGGGATGGGTCTTGTCCACAATCGTAGTAACCTGTTTGCAGAGAAATGCTTTAACCAACTCAGCTTACTTTCAAAATATAGGGCTTCAACAAGTGACAACATATTACGTCCAGATGCAGATTTATCAATCACGTTTTAAAAAAAATCGGATTGTTTGAGTGATGGGTACTGCAATGAAAAAAAAAAAACCATAACTATTTATTAGTCTTCAATGGCAGAAGTGTTCTAGAAGTTGATTATCCATGTTGATCCGCTTGCCCCTTTGTTAACAATATAAACACCACTATTCAGTTGCTGCATCAAAAAAGAACAAAAAGTTAGATATCATGATGTCTACCTGGTGGAGGAAGTGTTGAAAAAAAAGGTGATAAAGTACTTGTGAAATGGTTCAGAATGGATTCAAAAAGTTGGATAAATAATTAAAACAATCTTAATTAATGATATCTTTTTTTAATTGACCTATTTACAGAATAAAATACACAAATTCTTACACTACTTATAATACAAAAAAAATAAAATCTTATTGCTATTAAAAAAAAATAAAAATTAATGCTTACTATTACTAGCTAACATATTTTTTTTTCTTGTCATTGTTGTACATGGTTTCCACCCATCTTGCAACGCTCGCACCTCTACACCACTACAGTGGCAGTGGCGAGGTGGTTGTCCTCTGAATGCAATATGTTTGTTACAATTTATATTTTAACTGTAAATTCGTAATAATAATCTCTACTTTTAGACATTTCAATATTTCTAAGTTTTTAGATTGTTAGTAATTCGGGAGTTTTATATGGTATAAGTAAAGGATTTTTATCTGAAAATCGTATTTAGCCACCTCTATTTGGAAGCCTGTATATCGATTATGTATTTAATTTTCTCCACGCTCATTCTTATAAATAAATACGTTTGGTACCTATATAAAAAAAAAACATGTCAAATATGAAAAGTCAACTATTCATAGAAATGTTAACTTAACTTACCAATCAGTATACGGCTATACCACAATCGCTTACGGCAAATATAACAGTTTACTAGTCCGTTTCCTAAATGTTCGCTGTTTTCTACAAAGCTGTAAAATATATCAATAACAAAGTTGCATGGGAAAGAATATTATCTCATCCTGTCATGATCATAATTCAATTGGTACCGAGGCTAAACATTCAAAATCGGTTATTTCACCTTTTTTCAATTTATCCAACCGTTGATACGTCCAAAATTGAATACTTTCCCATACGATTTTAAATCGTTGACACTTTTCACTTAAAGGATGGTCTGTACTTGTTGTAGATGCTTGAGTTGTCACATCCGTCACCATCTCAGTTCCTCCTTTATTAATTTTAGATTTGTTGTAATGATTACGATGATGACGATGAGTACTATCACCCCTAGATACCTTCATTATGATCTCCAAACCCTTTTCATCTTTAAAAAATACAAACATATCAGATGTCCAAGTTTGATGTAAAGTGGCATTCACTGCTTCGTCTCGAACGATGATGTAAAAATTTTGTGACTTCCAGTATGCACAGTAGCAATGAATTCCAGGCACTACACAAACGTAAATTCAATTGACGCTTTCTCATACCGTCTTTTATTACCACTAAACTATCATGTCTTTGACCGCTATCATCATCAAAGTAAAGTTTAATCAACCATCTTTTCATTAAAATACCGTGATCGTTAAAAAGTTCCACCTTCTTAATAAACCACGATTTATCCTTACCCAGATTACGCAAATGTTCATATATGGATCGAGTGATATTTTTAAATTGTGCTTTTCATTGGCCCGTGCTTATCGATCCTTGTACTGCTGTTGTATTACATTATATTGTTGTCGGGTGTTAGTTAACCGTAGAGGTGACTCACTTCCTTAAGGTGGTATGGTTAAAATGGAGGGTTGGTACGTTTGTGATGTTGACTTTGGGACTCGGGCTGTACACAGTGATGAACTGGATTGGTAACGTGGGAGATGATGGAAGTTTGAGATGCAGGTGCGAAACCTGTTATATCCTCTATTTCTATTGTGGCTGGAGTGTTTGACTTCAGATAATCTAAAAAAGTAATGTTCCATTATTTTTAATTAAGGTTTAACACGACAATTTTTCACATGAAAAACCATAAATACCTTCAACTGCGTCGGAATCAATAGCATTATCAATTCCCACAATAAGAGCTGGGGCCACCATGGACACATCGGGATCAATGTCAGCATCGCTTACAAATGGCCCTCCTCCAGTAGCTTCTTTGGTCAAGGCCTCTATTTGACGTTGCTTTGTGTTGATCCACAAGAGCCCTAGTTGTTTCGTTGTTACCTAAAATAAATAAACGATATGTAAACGCCCACTGTTACATCTAATCATGGTCGTGATTATATACAATCACGCATAACAAAGTCGGCTCTTCTGATAAACAAAGCATAAAAACATGAGTATAAGTAAAGTAATCAATAAGGATGCAATTTTGTGAATTGAGTAGTCACTTACCTGTCTCGTAGCGAGAGGACTTGCATTATATGCGGCAGTAATACGATTTCAAGCTTCGTTTTTTTAACGCAGTGAAGTTCCATCTGTGCCCTTATTTTTCTATAATATGACTATACTTTTTTATATATCTTAGAAGTTTTTTTTTGTGTCGGACTAAATACACGTTTTTCGAATTTTATTCAAGTTCTTAATAAGTTTAGTGAAGTTATAAGTAAACAAATACGAAACACTGTTGACCGAGTGCCGAGAGGTATATCGTCAGGTTTTGGAGTTCCCAGTTTATTGGGATAAACAAGACTATATAGGCAATGAGAGTTTTATTTACACTATAAAAAAAAACACACAAAACAATAATGATTAAAAACATAAAGCAGGTAAAACAGGCGAACAGACCTTTTAAAGGTCACAGTTCGTACAGTGGCCAAGCCACCCTTACAAAGTGTATCAGTGAAAATAAACAGCTATGTAAAAATATACAGGAGCGCTGTACCAGAAAACCAACAGTTTTGTCGGGAGCAAGAGAGCTCTTAATCAAGTCGAATCTAAAGACTGACTGACTAGCTTACGAATGCACGCTCTTTTATAAGACGTATGCAATCCCTCCACGAAAACTCTGTCCGATAACGCACGGAAGTACGTTACGTGTTTACTCGATACAAAATGTGCAAAATCTAACAAGATTCACATTACATTATAAAGTAATCAAATAATACAAGAATAATCGTCTAATTCTCGTAAATAAACAATGGTGAATTCACAAATTAAATCATTAACCCTTTCGGACCTGCGCTTGAACTGAAAAGAAATTTGAGATTTTGAACTTAAATCTTAGGTAATGTGGGGCCGCGGATTACGAATCTGCTATAATTTTCCCGATATCGCGGTGTAAGAGTCAGATAAACGTATCTACATTTTATCAATTTTACGGGAAAGCAAAAATACTGTGAAAATTCAGCTCTTTAAAATTTACCAGCTTTTTCATACGGATAAAATAGTTGTCTATAGAAACCAATATTAAATTCTTTATTATAAACCATACGGTAATAAGCTATGTCAACAGGTTCTCGTAGCTCAAAGCTCGTACATCTTGACCACATTCAGATCTTGATCTAAGAACTCTTTTTTTTGTGTCTTTTCGGGAATAGTGTGCTGGCAATCGGGGAAATGATTTAATGTGATCTCGTATAAACTGTCTGGTATCTTCAGACTTTTTATTATGAGGCACGTGTTTGCCCCATTTATCAGCGTCAACAACATTAGTTTCAGTCAGTTTTTTGAAACAAAACCAAAACCCAAAAATGTTTCTCAGACACTTAATGTTGCTAAAAATAATTTTTGACACACCTTTTCCTTTTCTGTGGCTCCACTTTTTTTTAATATTTGTTTGTCAGTTTCCTTTAACTGTCTAAGTTAGCAGTTCGTTTTGTTTGTGTAGGTACTCGATTTACCAAGCCTACAATATATTGCCTTTTCTGATCTATATTATCAATGTTCCAAAAAGATGAAAATATTTCCAGCCGCTCTTCTTCACTAAATCTAGTCGTACATTTTTCTCGACACATCCCCATACACTTTGATTCACCCAATAATTTTCCTGGTTTTAAAACACCTTTACTGGACAGGTAAGGTTCACCTTTTTGTCTCCTATTTTGTTCTTTCTTCCGAAATTGAAAAATCACTATATGACAAGATACACTCGTCTGGTGCGGGCTCGCCATCATTACTCGAATGTGATAAACACAAATCCTCATTTAAATCTAAAAGTGACACATTTTCCAATGTCAATAATTTTGTGGGTGATGGTCCAGGTTCACCAAAAACAGAGAGAGATTCATTTTCTAAAGTTGTCGTTAATTTACTAAAGGATGGTTGAGGACAAGGGCTTAGCAATTGTTGAATTCTTCAACGGCAGCATTGCAGATGGTCTCGATTGAATGAGTTGGTTCCTGAGACAAAATAAAACAAAATTATTTAACTGTGAAGTAAATAATATCATTGCTGTAGGTATAGATACTTAATATTGACCCTAATGAGTAAAAAGGGTTTGGTTTTATAACATTAGTTTTAAATCGTAAATTACACACATTTTATAATACAAATAACACAATATTATTATTACTATTAGTATTATCCGAGCTCAAACTCTGTTAACTTTACCTTACCTGGGAATCGGACCCTGCAAATTAAAATAGGAGGCGTTAGGCCTAACTTAATACAACTGTGACACTTACGATTGTACGTAGGAAGGGAATGGCCCAATATGATACAATTGTGACCCTCACAATTGTACGTAGGTAACGAAGGGCCCGTTTTGATCCAATTGTTGGTATATGATTTTTTCAAGATGGCGGCGGAATATCGCGGCATAAGAACCAGATGAACGTATCTACAAAAATCAAAAAAAGTTTTTTTTTTCATAAAACGGTTCACAATATAGTCCTTTATGAATTGCCAAAACGACGTAACGGTAAAGTCAATATTTATCAAATTCCAAAAAAACGAATTAGTTAAGAATCATTTTCAATGGAAACAGAAAAACGTATTATGAATACCGTTTAAATAGTTCTAATTATCTTCCTACATCTTTAGAGCTGTAGGAACGTATTTCTAAAATGTAGTTATGGTCTGCCCCCCTTTGAATATTTAACTATAAAATCCTCAAACGTGAGTTTGATTTGCATTTGTTAGCATGTTTTAGATTGAGAGAAATTATTAAATATTTTTAATAGAGACTAACAAGTAATATAAAACTACTAAAACAATTATGTTTTATTTTAGGCTTAAAATGACACAATGTTATTAATGTTCGTAAGTGAAGTCACTCATGGTTAAACGAGTAAATAGACTAGAAACTAGTAACAATTTCAATACTGCAGAAAAAATATTATAATTTAATTAATAATTAATTAATTAAATTTTAATTTCAGTAATATTTTAATGTAGCTTACGCGGTTAACTATAATATAATATGAATCGGATTTTTTCATTGCGTCTTATATTATTAGGTCACGTGAAAACAAAACTTATGATAATGCATTTACCCATACCTACAACATAGAACAATAGCAAACATGCAAATATTACATGGCATACAGTAGGTAAAATTTGTCTGAATATAATAATACATTCCATTTTAAAGAAGCCCAGTCACCGCACAAAAGCAATAAATTTTATTATTATTTTAATTATATATTACAACCTTACGAAACATTGAAAACAGTCATCTATTCATTTATGGATACGTCACAATTTCATTTAGGGATATAATAAAATCTGAAATTATAACAACGAAATTAAACATCCTGTAAAACAAGTTAACGATACGCAGAGATAACCTACGAAGAAATAAGATGACAAAATACAACTTACCGATCTTTTCCTATAGTTATGATTATGTTTTCCGATTTATAATCTGTTACGGACATTTTCTCCAACGTTTTTTTTTAATGTATATCTTCAATATGTCTATTTTCAATATTTTTCGTTAATATTAACTAAAATGCGTGCTAGCACCAGCTTCGACACGAAAGAAATGAAAAATGGCGGCGCATTGCGTCATCAAAATGCGCTGTCGTGATTGGTTACTTGTGAGGAGATTGAACACTTAAGCACGCAGTTGATGCTCAAATACACATTTGGTGTATCTCCGCGGATTTTGAACAAATAAGCATGAAGTTTTAACTGACTAGTGTTGTTTTTTTTTTTTAATAAGTTCTTTTAAATATGTATTTGAAGTCCTAATTGCAAGTATTCTATGCCAATCGAACGGAACTTTGAACCTTATTAAAACTGCATTTAAAAGTGAAATCCGTTAAAATGGTCGGTTGAACAAATAAGCATTCATGCGACGTTCTGGTGAAGGTGACCTTGTGACTTTCCATTTGATTGTAAGTTTCTTTATGAATTGGCCACTTTGTTGGCATGTCTTCAACACTTTAATTGTATTTTTATGGTAGTTCCATAGACATATTAGTAGTCAGATTTAAGCATCTCGATCAGGATTTAACTTTTTAGTAGTGAGACCAATGTCACTTGGTCCACAGATTCATTTTATAATAATAATGATTACACCTTACTTGTAATAATATGATGCCCATTCAGTTAGTTTTTATTTTTTCTCCGTTGACTATGTTGTCTTGAACTGAGGCTGATGTATCCTGTACGAGCTTGAGTTTATTATAATGAACAGTTTTCAGTAATTGCATGTTCCACCAAGTTTATCTATTGTCGTTCTTTGAAATCAATGATTTCTATTGCTCAGTTTAACCAATGAGGTTAACATTTATTGTTTTATACCATATTCATACGCTGATCAGACAGAGGTTTGTCAAGTACATGAACATTACACTCATAGTTAGTGTCACTGAGGTTTAAACAGGTTTATCCTTTGCAATCTGTATTATAATACAGTTCTTATAGGTAATGCAGTATGGGCAAGTGATTAATGAAAAAACTTCTTACCGTAGCCTCACGGACCACATATAAGAGTAAAGCTTTCTGCCCATTTTCCCGTAGCATACCATGACCGTGCTAGGAACGTATCCGGCACGGAAAGGAATCCGGTACGCTCTATTTCGCCCACTGAAGCGGGCCGATAGCGTTTTGAACCCGTTTACAACCCATATGTATCCCGCATTTAATCTATGTCCATGTATGCCCGTATGTGACACAGCAGAAATCCTTTCAATACACTCGTAAAGCATCGGTTCATTCTCGTACAAATATCAGTGTTGCGTAGACGCGTTAATGTGGTGAAATATTGAAATAGTGATGGCTATAAGGAAACTAACGATTGAACATGCATCATTGTGTTAGATTATTATAATATTATTGAGAATATTAATATTCATCTGTGGAATATTATTTGTGCCGTACATATGTTGGACTGGCAACACTGTAATAGCAGAAGTAAGCGGTGACATAATTTTGACATTAGCTTGACTTTTCCCGCTCAATACCGCTCTAAACTAATATTAATTGTAACTAAATCTCAAATAATATTGTTGTGGAACTTTAATAAACGTGCAAGTGATTGTTCAAGAGTTACTTCGTGGTTTCATTTCGATAAAAGCTGGTGCAGTAGCCTCCCAGCTTTTATCAGAAGCGGGATCAGCACAATAAACAAATTCCAATGGGTCGAAAACGTTCGAAACACTCACGCCGCACTCATAAACAGAAAAACAATAAAGACTCAACGGAGGAATCACTCAGTGATAACTCAAGCACAAGTAATCCAAGACGGCGATCGAAGGCGAAGAAACGACATCGTTCGCGTAGTGGACAACGCAATCGACGCTGTTACACTCCGGATCTGGTGGAAATAGAGTCTGCGACTGGACGAGGTTGTACTAGTAGCGGTAGAAGAAGTACAAAGCATGCAAGAAAATCTGCGACCGGACGAGATATACGCGATTACTGCTTAGTGAAGGAGGTACGCACCGAACAAACCGGTTTGCAAGAAGAGTATTCAACCGGTGTAGTGCGTCCGTCTGCGTTTATAGCCACGAGTCCGTGGGCGCTATCGGGTGACTACATAATACAATGCAAATGGGTTCTCCGAAAAAAGTATGACTGCGAAAATAAAGTTCGTTTTCGTGCTCGTCTAGTGGCTAAAGGATTTTCGCAAGTTGAAGGGATAGACTACACAGAAACATTTTCACCAGTAGTTAGACATACTACTTTACGGTTACTTTTTGCATTGTCAGTAAAACTGGGTTTGAATACAACGCATCTAGATGTAACTACTGCTTTCTTGAATGGAAACAATTTATATGCATATACCGGAAGGTTTTTCTGAAAGTGTACATAGTGGCCAAGTACTTAAGTTAAAAAAGGCTATTTATGGACTGAAACAGTCTTCCAGGGCATGGAATAAAAGAGTAGATGATTGTTTATTAAACATGGGTTATAGTAGATCAAAAATAGAGTCATGTATGTACACAAAAATGCAAAATAATTTATTGTTAATTTACTTAGTTAAGTCAAAGTGCGATCTGTGAATCTAGGACCTGGCAATCCTAGATAAGCGACAGTTCCTCCTCTTGGAATTCTATGAAATTGTTTCCATCAAAACAGAATTTGTACTTCAAATCAGAATGAGATTTTATTAACCATTTATTTTCATAAGAGTCATACACCGCAAATTCCTCTTTATGGGACATTAGATAACGTTTAGTTTCAAGTGACAACGGAATCGACAATTTCTTATACGCTGAACCGTAAGTGCACAGCGCGGTTCCTACAACAGTTCGCCACAACTCCTGAATTTCAATCATGGCATTCACAGCGCTATCGTTCCCAGTATTTTCATTAATAAATTTTGGATTATGATTTGGGATATTATAAACAGGATTACTAATTGGTTTCCAGAATCCGTTAATTGATTCATCATCTTTGGGTTCATTAATCCCAACATTCAAATTCCAATTTCCAGTATCAAAAACCACTAAAACGTAGACGATGGAGTTAAACTTACTAGGTAATCCGGATTTCAATAGGTCTATTTTTGACTTAACTTGGGCTTCATCTCCGATGTTTCGCAAATCGATGACTAGTTCTTTCGTATCATTCTTGATTAAATCATATATATATCTCATAATTACCATTGCCGTAGATGTATCAAAGAAATTAATAACTAGGTTTCCGTTGACTATTTCGTAAGTTTTATCAGGTTGAATCTCCCCATGTCTTACATAAAAATCTACTTGTTTATTATTTACAACAACAAATGTTTGGTATTCCTTTTCTAATCTGGATCTAATTGTTAATTTACTAGTGAAATTTCTTTTTAAGTCTGAGATAACACCATCTCCGTCCCCGCGAGTTTCGTCTGAACTATTTTCTTCAGCAATTGATGATAATTTTTGTTTCACAAGTGAAAATTTTGAAATTCTCTTAGTTGGTTTGGCGTTACATAAACTTGTATCTGCTGAAGGACCTCCCGTCGCTGCTAGTTCAGAAATTTCTGCTAAGGATCTTTTGTTGAAAAATTTTTTGTTAATAATGTCAATCACATTTGATTTCACGGTTTGAGATTCCTTAGTTTTTGGTTTCGGTTCTAATGTTGAGAAGTTCTTCTTTTTTATACCTACGAGACGTTTAATTCCACGTTGGAGATCTGGAGTTGGGAATAACTCACTATTTTCTTTCCTAACTGTAATAATTTCCTTAATAATTTCGTTCTTGTAATTTTCGAGACTCTCGTTTGTACATACTAATAACTTATCAGTTTCTTTCACAGCAAAATCTTTATCAGCAATTAAGTCGCATTCAGCAATTAACGCGGTTTCAACTGCGTCCTTAATCGGTTTTGAGACAACATCATCGTAAATATCCAAATACTCTGTGGAGTTCATCATATCTGTTTCATTAAAATCCAAATCAATAAAATCCACAGAGCTGTTAGTTCGTGGTAAACATATGTCCAAATCATCATCCCCACTTCCATCGAGACAAAACTTATCCAGTATACAGTTCTAATTTAATCAAACCTGTTTCACTGCACCTAGAAGTATTGTTGGAACCTAAAAATTTTTCATTGAAATTATTATCAACACGGTAGGAGGTGTAATCTATAGTAATATCATCATTACAGTAAACAGTAGTGTTAAGATACGTTTTCTCAGTGATGTTCGGTTCACTATTGTGACGTTTCAAAGGGACCTCTGTGGTAGTGTAAATGTTATTTATGTTAACATTATTATCACAATTCGATAGTGACGAACTCTTTATACTTAGCTTATCGTCTGATTTTTCTAAATTACTACTCGTAGATAAACTATCAAAGTTATCCATATTCTGTAATGTTATTTCTGCTTGGAAAATTTCTTCACCCCCATCTCGTGTGGGAATTACTGCTGTGACTCGTTTCAAAATTTTATTAGTACCTATCTCGATATCTTGTTGGTTTAGCGGTTTTCCTAATAAATCAGTCTCAATTCTTTCCTCAACACTTCGTGTATCATTTAAGTTGTGTTTTGGAAACAACGGTTCAAAGTGTTTATTCCTCATTAGTAAATAGATTATCGTGTGATTTTCTTCACCATATGCCCGCGGGATGAAATTTAGTTCATCCGAATATAATACAATTCTCAGGTTAAACACCTCACTCGCCAAAGAAATCTCAGGTTCTCCTCCCCACTCATTAGTGGAATGTAAAACATTAATGATACCAGAAACAGTGTGAGCAGGCATTTTTGACAGTTTCGGACTAACAAGTAAAAATTTCTTTAAATCCTTTACGCTCATATCATCATCGATAAGTTGACGCAAAGAGTCGAACAAACAATTTCCATCCCCAATGGCGGTACCTATAAAAAAATTTTTCTTTATTGAATTAAAGTCAGCAGAACCTCCGATGAACGCAGTAGGTTCGATTTTATCAATATTAGATACTATCCCGCAAGCATCGTCTGACAAAACCGATGGTCTAAGTGGATCTGATGGATCATCATATTTAATTGTGGGTAAGTAATTTTTCGGATCTCTGTACAACTGATCTAGGTCTCCTTCTATGAAAGTACTCAACTCTATAAATTGAACTGCATCTTCGATTGACACTGGATAATTTGTAGGAACCGCAGACCAACTAATTACTTTTGTTAGAAATTTGTGGAACCAACTCGTCCCTCGGTTCAATGGTGGGGTTCCTTCGTACGGAACGTTCGTTGGGTTGTTATAAATTAATTCTCCATAAGGGGAGTTTTTCACGTTATCTGGTTGAGGAACCGGTGTTTCGGTAATTACGTTCCAAAGGTTTCTGATCATCTGGATTGGACTAATTCCCGAACTGCTTCTTTGATTTTGAATTTCGTTGGTGACTTTTGACGTTGCTGTTGTAATCGAAAACCTTTTTACGAAGCAATGTATAAATATTGCACTCGCGAGCTGATACATTCGATCTGGTGACAGATCGTACGACGCCTGACAAACGGCTTTTGTACCAACCACACGCGTGGCATACGACTTTAACGCTTCATATATCCTCTGTACAGAAAACCTATTGTGATCGAGTCCCATTGCATACATGATTGTGTCTCTGACCAACTTCTTCGGAGCCAAGAAATTAACCAATCGCATATGATTCTTTTCAGAATCAAAACCCTGAGCTTCCCAAAGATAAGCTTTGATAGCTACAAAATCAAAGTTGTTGAACCACAGAAATGATCTGATATTTCCACTAATTAAACCCTTGCTAGCACATTTAACAATTTTAAAGAACACGATACTATTCCTAGTGGATTGGATATTAACGAAGTATGGGTGTCCGCAACTATCGAAAATTACAGGTTTTGTTAACAATTCTAAGTAAGTCACCATTTTGTGACAATACGACCACGAATTATCATGCACAAAATTCATATAAATAAATTTCTCACCTTTTACATCCTCTATTTTCCAATGAGCGTTTAAATGTTTAACGATACCAGAACTTTCAATTAGCATTAACGGATCAAAAATAAACGAACCCGCACCTATTGTAGACTTTCCTTTGGTCATGCTATCTGCTATTTGTGTTGAAGTTCTATCATACGTCGAATGTATAAAAATCTGGAATGGTGCAGAAACAGAGCAATTCTCTGACATTTTCTCGCAAGAAAAGATATTGGTATGATTCAACAGATCGTTATTATATTTTTCTAAACAACGTTTTTGTTTGGTAGATTTAGGTCTAAACATATTAATTGCACTAATCCTATTAGCGTGGCGTTGTTGATCATGGACTCCTAAGATTGGAGAGCAACTGTGAAAATTTTCTCTACCGCGTTGCATTTGCTTGAATGCACAACCTCCCGAATCCTTAACCAATACATCAAATCCGTCCGGAATTTTTGTGTCTTTATTAACACCCAAAACCATTATATTTAATTGATTTTCTAATACTCTGGACGCAGCCGCGAACGAATGCGTGTGGTACAGATTATGTTTGAATTCGATCTCCAATTCAGGGAATGTACTAATGAGATTAGCTTCCTCTTCAGCAGTTAATTTATATCTAATTATAATTTTGTCTTCCTTAGTGCTTGGATCTACTAAGCGTTTTGCATCATGGATCACCGCATTTCGAATCATATCAGCAACAGCACTCTCAGGATTTGCAACATCTCTAGCAATAACTTTCTTAACCTCGTCCTGGTAATCTAAACCAGCCTTGAGCATTAATCCGGGAATTGCTGAATGGGGAATCATTTCACCACCGATCCTATAATTTAAATGTCTGTATAATTCTCTAAATTCATAATATTTGATAACATTATTGGTATCAGGTATATGTACGATACCTCTTGTCAACACACATGGACGTTGAACCATAGTATCTCGGTGCATTAATTTATCCAATATATCGGTCACTAACCTGATGCGCGGGAAGGCGCCGATTTTACTGACCAAATAACACATGTCTGCTAATGATAGTTTTAATAAATAAAAGTATTTTAGATAACAATACCCATTAGCGGTATGGATTTCATCATTCAAAATACAAAACTTACCTGCGTCGAGTAGCTTCAGATCAATATCAATATCAATGCTTCAATGTCCAGTGCCTAAAGTATTTACTAATAAGTTCTGGTACTCGACCAGAAGAGACTATGCCAATGAAAACATAATTAAGTTCAAGGATTGTATGAATAGTTTAACTTTTTCGGAGATTTATGAAACCCATGATCCAAATATAGCTTATAACAAATTTATCGATACTTTTAAGATGTTTTATGATTTATATTTTCCTTTTTACACTATTAAAATAAATATTATCAAAAAACCTAAATGGCTGTCCAGAGGAGTAAAATTATGTAGTAAAAAGAAAAGGTTACTTCTATGGCAACTAAGATTAGGGGAAGGTGGGGGAATTGCGGACGCTTAAGCGGAATCACAAATAAAACTTAAACTATTAATAATAATCAGTCTGTCTTTATTAATTATTAAACTATAGATATTTACCTTTCAAATCAACATTAATTATTATATGAGATCAATCAACATTTATTAAAATTTAATCAAAAACAAAAACTTATATGTCCGTAATTACCCTTAGCTCTTGGGGTAAATACGGACCAGTGCTGGGTTAATTGCGGACAACATGGGGTATTTACGGACGAGGTCCCATTTCATTTGCAGAAGTCACAAATGTAGCCACTTGAAGAAGAACCAGCACTGCAATTCTCATGTGCCCAATTCTTACATTTTGAACACATAATCCAGTCTTCGGTGGGTGGGTCACAATACTTTTCCTGGCAATAAATGCAGAAATATTCATCTTTTTCTTTATCACATTCAAAATTGTTTAAGTTTCTTAAACCTTTTGGTTGTTTTTCTTTATTGTTTTTTGGTTTCTTATTTGTAGTTTTGGTCTTTTCTTGTTTTAGGTCCTTTCTCTTTCTTTCTATTTTCTTTTGTTCTTTTAGCTGTAGGTTTACTTTTTCCGGTGTGCTGGTAAAAATAATGGAGTGTTTTTTTTTTACTACTCGTTTTGTACGAGTAGGTTTTAGAGTTGGTACTTGCAGTATATCACTAAGTGGTACTATGGGAGATGGACAAGTTGGACTTGTTATACTTTGATTAAAACCATCACTAACATCACCCACTAATATAGGCGTAGGTATGGTTTCGTTTAAATCGACAAAGTTAGCGTCATTATTGGAAAGTAGAAATATTTCCTGAGATTCTATTGGATTAGAAATATTTTCATTGGCAGCATCACAGACAACTTGAGATTCATTGTGGGACTCATTTTGGCTTGAATTATTGGTAATTGTTTGTATCTGATGTTCAAGAGGAGAGACTGATGCAAAAATATCACCAAAACTTTCAAAAGTGTTTTTAAATTTATCTTGGTCCATTGGGTAAATTCCAGCAGACTTAAAGCCATTCATAGCTTTTTCAGTACTTGTGGTTCTATTAAAAGCCTTTGTATAAAGGCCTATAACATCATATACCGTAATTTTGGTGCCTGGATGGTTGACCATGAAGGATTCACATTCTCTGTTATATGCTGTTTTTAGTGGGCCATGGAAAGTTAAATCTAAAGGCTGCATTCTATGGGATGTGTGAGGTGGCAAAGTTAAAACATGAATAAAATTCTTCCGACAAAATTCGTGAGCTCTCAAACTAACGTGGCTTTCATGGTTGTCAAGTATTAGTAAAATAGGATCATCTGCAGATGGTTTTGCAAATGCTTTAAAATGCTGAAGCCAATCAACGAAAATTGATTCAGTTATCCAGCCTGAGTCAGAAACACAAGCCACCATGTTACTATTACTGTCCTTCATAAGTAGTGCATTCATTCGCTTTCTTTTAAATATGAAAAATGGGGGAACGTATGTACCTCCAGCATTAAAACAATTTACAACTGTGGTCAAGGAACCACGTTCTGCGCTGGTACATTTACCTACTTGTTTTAATCCTTTCGGTGCGAGAATCCTGGAATTTCGTTGTACAGTACTAATCCCCGTTTCATCAACATTGTAGATTGAATTCGACTTAAATTGGTATTTTATCATAAGTGTTTTTAAATTTTCAAAAAATATATCTGTTTCTTCTGGATTAAATGCTGTGATTCTATTTATTGAAGTAGCTTCTGGTCTTCGAAGTGATATATTGGGGTGTCTCGCCATAAAATTATAATACCAATCTATACCTGCCATTTTGGTATCTTTATTGAAGTCATTTGGTATGCTATTAGCAGCGGCAAAATCAAATGCTATTTTTCTTAGGGTCGGAATTGTTATCCCAAAAAAGGCTTTGCAAGATTTTAAAATAAATTCGACCAGTTCGTTTTCTTGAGATTCATTAAAAACTGACTTCTTTCCTCTTTTTGGCATGGTACTAACACAAGCTTTTTTCACTTGATCACAAAGGGTCGCTCTGGGAATGCCATACTTCTCTGCCGCCTGTCGAAAAGGAGTCTTTTTCTCTTTAATTTCTTGCACAGCTCTTTGTAAAGTTTCAAGAGTGTAAGCTGGTTCTTTTTTCTTTATATATTTTCGAGGCATCTGGAATATAGAAATATTGCTATAGGGTTGATGAGGATGATTTTTTTGATGCCCTATTTTAGTTAAGCAATAAAAAAAAAGCTATAGGTTTTGATAGAAACAAAAATATAAAAATAATAGGTTTTGATGAATGGGGTAATTACGGACGTCCGTATTTACCCCAGGCCATTTGTCCGCAATTGACCCAAACAAGTTAGAAAAATTACAACAACAAAATTTTTAGGTTAACAAAATTTATCAAAGCAAACGGTTGTACTATTTACTCGCTATTAACATCACAATCGACAGAAAATACGACTTTTTTACTGACACTCATACTTTTTGAATAACACTCAAAACAGTTAATACCAAAAATTACATCAAAATCACAAAAAATGTAAAATTTCAATTACCTTGAAACGTGTGCGCAGCCGTCTGTCGGGAATGTTTGGTGGGCACTAAAGATGGCGGAACGTAACGCGTGATCGCGGCGGCGGGCCGCGGGGGGCAGGGATAGAGTAGATATATGTTAGTCCGTATTTACCCCGCGTCCGCAATTCCCCCACCTTCCCCTAAATCCTAACCAAGTCAATAAAGTAAACTTTAGTAATTACTCCAAATTATACAAAAAAATCATAAAACTAACTCAAAAGTCACAAAACAATTATAACATTAAACAATCTAAAAATAAGTCTAAAACAACATGGCAAATAATTAATCAAACAAAATTAAACATTCCTAAAAACCCGATCAATAACATTAACGTGGGGAGCCTTAATATTTCAGATCCATTAGATATATCTAATGCTTTTAACAATCACTTTGTTGACAAAATACAACCTAAAATCGACGTCGGAAGCAATCCTAAACCCCATAGAATAAGCACACAACCAAATTCAATATTTTTAGCACCTAGCGTACCGTATAATATATTTAAAATAATAATTTCCCTTAAAAACACTAATAGCGTAGGTTACGATGGTATTTCTACAAAGGTTCTTAAGTCAGTTGCAAATGATATATGCTTACATCTTAGTTACATTTTAAACCTTTGCATAAGTGCTGGCATCTATCCAGATGCGTTAAAAACTTCTATAATAAAACCATTATTTAAAAAAGAGAACAGGGAGATCATGGATTTTTATAGACCGATAGCTCTTATACCAATCATCTCTAAAATATTTGAAAAATACATGTATACAGAAATATATAAATACTTAGAAAAAAATAATATATTGTGTGAGGAACAGAAGGGCTTTAGACAGTGTAGAACAATTAATATGGCAATATATGATTTTTTAAATAATGTCATAGAAAAAGTCGATAAACGCACACCCGTCTGCGCCATATTCTGCGATATGACGCAGGCCTTCGATTATGTACACTATAAATCTCTATTAAATAAACTTGATGCATACGGTATCCGAGGCAATATCCAAAAACTAATTGAATCTTATCTATGCAACAGAAAACAGATAACTGTAATTAATAGACTCAATGAAGTCAATAAACACGAAGAGATTTATCAATCATCGGTACGTGAGGTTAAATTTGGGGTACCGCAGGGTAGCGTACTGGGACCTTTACTATTTATACTTTATATTAATGACCTGCCGAAATTCATAGACCAACCCTTAACATTGTTTGCCGATGATAGCACCATATCAATCCCTTGTAAAAATAAAGATACATACGAAAATGATATAAATACTTCTCTAAATTCAATGATAACATGGCTAGATCATAATAACTTAAAAATAAACCTCAGCAAAACAAAAATAATACATTTCAGTCAACGCAAACTTGGTGATAGTAACCTAAACATCCATTACGATAAAAACATTATTAACGAAGTAGATAGCACAAAATTTTTAGGGCTGGAAATAGACAAAAGATTAAATTGGAAATCCCACATTGAAATGTTATGTAAAAAGTTAAGCAAATCCGCATATGCCTTACACACACTTGCACCAGTAGTTGCCACTGAAGCACTTCTTACAGCCTATTATGGCATAGTTGAATCCCACCTACGATACGGCGTTATATTTTGGGGTAACTCGACCGAAAAGGAAACAGCATTTAAGGCCCAGAAAAGATGTCTTCGGTCTATGTTTAATTTAAAAACTACTGACAGCTGTCAACCTTATTTCAGAAAACATAAAATCTTAACATTACCTTGTATATTTATCTTAGAAATAGCAGTATTTGTCAAATCAAACCCTCAAAAGTTCACACGAATAAATGACGTAGTACCACGGAATAGACGTGACAATAGTAGGTTATGTCTTCGCAGTGCCAATACTACACTAATGCGCAAAAGTGTCTGTTGCATGGCACCGGAAATATATAATAAATTACCAAAGACTTTAAAGGATTTGAATTTAGCTCTCTTTAAAAAGAAATTGCGAAACTTTTTAGTAGATAAAGCTTTTTACAGTGTCTCTGATTATTTACTGGAAAAGCATATTTCTGTTAATTAGGTAAGACGCAGTTACATAAGCCTAATTTGTTGATTATCTTTATGTTTAAAATATTTATTTATAGTGTTAATTTGTAATAAGATGTGTGGTATTAATGTTTAGAATCTTTTAATTATATACATTTGCATGCCTACCGGCAAAATATGGCTGAACGAATGTTACTTTTTATGTCACCACTAATGTAATACCCACATTTGCAAATAAATATCTTTTATCTTTATCTTTATCTTTAAATTTGTCACTTTTAAATCATCATTTTACAACTAATTAAATTATTTTCATAACATACTGTCACGCCTGAATTCCCGAAGGGTTAGGCAGAAGTGTACTAATTTACAACCACAGTTCGCCGGTATATTTAGGTCTCATGTCATAGGGGCGAGCCTATTGCCATTAACCGGGCACAGATCCTAACTCCGAGCAGCTACTGAGAATTTCATAGAAACACCCAATAAAACTTTGTTTTTATTTCTAGACATTGTTTAAGCACTCAATGTTCACTTAACAAGGAAAAGGTCCGAACTCCGTTAGAGGAGGGCCTGAAGTTCTCAACACGGAATACGAGACTCGACGTGAAAAGACAGAGAAACAGCGTATATATGTCGCAGACAAATAGTATAATTTGGCATTTTACATACGGCGTCGTCAGTTTAAAAACGTTTGCGGTTATTTAATATGCCGAAGGCAAAATGTAGATTGCTGTGTCACTTTATAATGTGCCTCAACATTTCATCGAAAATTTAAACACCATGTACATAATGCCTAGGCAAATTGAAGTATTTAGTTTTTGAGGTTATTCGGCACGTCAAAAATGCTAAGGTATCCATAAACTCTGGGTCGTGAAGGACTCCTGTGGAGTATTTTTGGTCAAAAAAACATGTATTTGATCGAATATTCATAAATTCATAGGCCCAGAAATCCATTGCTTGATTAGGTTCGACTTTGTGACAGAGATCAATAGGTTAGGTTAGATATTGTGACCTTGCAACAGAGCGAGCGAAGCGAGCGACGACGTATGTAATTCAAAATTTGTCTCGAGATTTTAATGAGCATGGTCACCCTAAAATAACACTAACGTCGCGTTGTAACGATTGAATGAGTTGTCATTTTGCCTACGGCATATTACATAACCGCAAACGTTTTTAAACTGACGACGCCGTATGTAAAATCACAAATTATACTATTTGTCTGCGACATATACACTTGGTTATCTTGTAGACGCGGAGGAACTGACGCTCAACTCGACGCGAATATCACAGATATCAATGCAAATACACCATTTAACACAAAACTAAATGAGCTACTTGCACAGGAGCATGTCCACAAGCCGGCAGCCATTTGTCTTGTAAATGTGACATTTGTTTGACAGTTGGATGGACGTCATTTGACGGACATACCAACGTAATTTAACGTGTTTCTACCATAAGCTCAGACTATAACGCAAAATAAAATACTATTTAAGCTCTTAGATATTTTAAAATAAACCAAATGCTATGTGTTATCTTTTGAAATAAATAAAACATATCTAAAGTCTGTATTAAAAGTAATCTTTAATAAAAAAAATCTACCACAAGTCATATATTTTATTACTGGTATGCAGGCCTACTTAAAAGCGTAAATTAGTACATGTTTTAAGTGAATGTAGGCAACTTTCCGACCCATGTATTATACTATACATTGCGAAATAAAGGGGGTTGCTTTAATGACTTCTTTCTAATATTTTGATGTATGAAATAGATGTCTTGAATTGTAGTGATCGAACATAACAGGGTGTTATTCATAATAATTGTACGTAACGGATATGAAAAAGATATGAAAATAAATTTAATGTAACAGAAAACATAACAGATAGGAATTGTAAGGACTAGTACATAATACGCATAAAATTAAATGATTAGTTTTATTTAATAGGTATTTAGGTCATTCATTTTATCCAGGAGATTAATAAAAAGCTATTAATTTGATTAAATCAGTAACTTTAATAGAAGTCAACAAACGAAATGATTATTTTTATGCATACATAAATGAAGGTTGTTTATTATAATATCAAAATTATAAGTACTTTTAAAATTACTTTCCCAAACGCTTTTAATATATAATACATTAATCGCGTTTAGGAAAGTCATTTTTCTAATAGAAAGTAATTATATTATAAGGTTGCTTTATTACAATTATTTTAGTAAAGTAATTATCATGAATCACATAATAAGGAGTGGCAAAAAATAACTGATATCCCAGGACTTTATGATTACAACATTTATCAATGACAACAGTATAGGAACATAACAACCTTGTAATATAAAAGGTATTAAACGACATCGTAATGTGATTTTGTAATCTTATTAAAATATTGCTTTAAAAAGTGATGCTCAACAACTAAAACTGTATTATATATTACGTTAACAACAAAAAAGCAATGAATCTGTTTGCATGGTGTTAATCGCCTCGTACGACTTACTTAGATGAAATGGGGTAGTGACATCCTGTATTCTTAGTCCGTAACCACACTTTAATACAATTCGTTTTCTAATCAGTCTTATTAGTTATTATAATTATAAATCTGTCACTTCGTGTCACGAGCATTGATGTTTTTCTCATATTTCTATATGGTATAGTTTACTATATACTATAGTATAGGTTCTTGATATACTATGATACTTCTGAATCTTAGATTTTTGAAATTACTATACTACTTCAAAGTCTAAAGAGAACTTTGCAAAACAGTGGTAAAAAAGCACTACTTCTTAACTATTGTAGGTATAACATCTTAAGATATAAGAAAAACACCCATGGTCGTGCCATGTAGCACAACATGTCAAAATTAACATAATTATTATTTATTTTGTTGTGTACAAAAATGCTTACTACTAGTCACTATCTTCACTATAATCAGATACATCAAAAAAGAAATTTCTTTTGTCTTGAGAAGTTTTTTTAAAGACGCAAATTTTGCCGTCGGTATTGGAAACAGAAGGTAACGATTCATCTGGCGAGATCAGCTCCTTAAAATCTTTTCGCATATCATTTGTAGATATGTTATAAGATTTTGAAGATCCCATCAAAGTTTGCAATGTTTCTCGGTCATAATTAACTTTAACATTAGAGAGAATAGTTACTTGTGAATTTTGTGTTCTATTAGATTTTGTTGAGATGGAAATACCTTTCTCGGGTATAACTTCTTCATTATCAGGAAGCTGGCTTGATTCAGAAGATGTTGATGGAAGCCTTTTTGCACGTTTTATAGGTTTTAGTAAATTATGTTTTTTTAGTAAAAAGCAATCACACATTCCCCTTTTGGGTGAACGAGCGCAGAAACAGCTTAAAATTCTTGATGCAATATTATGTGAGTGCTTTGTAGTTTGAATTTGATGAATTTTCATAGTTTTGGGGATAGCTATAAGCGACAGCAAAGATGCCTTATGATCTTCCTTTATACTACTTATGTCCTCTTCATCAATACAGAAAAGTTTTACGCTGGTTTCATTTTTCAAAAGAGTATATGCAGATTGTGCGCTGAGCACGTCATTCCCATGTGCTACTTTACTGTCTAAAAGCCTTTTAATAACACCACCAACGCCATCGGCTGCTCCCTTTCCGTGGGCGGCTTCAAAAAAATTCCAGGTCCCAGTTAAGCCGAAATCTTTTGTGATTGTATTAAATAAAAAAAAGTTTTTCTTTTGCCGGTACTGTGTCGTTGGCCCGTCGGAAAAAAAGTGTAGTGTGTCAATTTCTGGTGATTTTTCACATATATTTGTTAAAATGGGTTTTAAATGTGCCCAGATTGCTTCTGGCGAATGGTCAGTCGCATCTGAAAAAGTACAGTAGCTTTGTGGTTTTTTATTCTTTTGGTAAATCACACTTGTATGCAAAGATATCTGGTATTGAGAGGCCCCGAAATGAACTGCTTGGATCTCTTGAAACATTTTACAAGTAAAATTCTCAGAAAAATCACAATGTAAGAGGATTTCATTAGTTTTAAGATTATCTTTCACATCTTTATACATTTTGTGCTGATGGCTGATATTGTATAAATGAATCTTATAATCCTGTAGGTCTCGTTCAAATAACATCATTAATTCTTGTAGAGTGCCAGTCTTAATTTCTTTTACATTTCGTTTACACTTCTTTATTAAATTATTCTTTTTATATTCTACATCTTTCATAGACCAGTTCAGCCATGTTACGGTTTCATCAAGTGTAATTGTAGTTAAATCATATGTTATTCTTTTGACTTTACAGATTGTACATTGCCCATACATACATTGCTGAGAATTTGAATTGCAAACTAAAGATTTGACTAAATCGTTTACAGTTTTATATACATTTAGAGCTGATAATCTTTTCAGGGAGGCAAATTTAAATTCAATATTTGAATGCTTCTTGCACACGCATGTATCGCGGTCTGAAAGTTTTGGGCTCACTACATAAAAGGGCTTATTTCTTAAAAATGTCGTGTAAGACACATTAATTCCTGTATTTTGTTTAAACTTGTTATATAAATTAGTTATGTTGTCAAGTAGATATCTTTTTTGCATCTTATTTTTTTTTACGGTCTTCGTCTCTTTCTTTCCAGCAGTTGCTCGGGATATATCATCTTGTAAATAGAAATCTCGTATTTTGCTGGTGAATTCTGCATATTTCTGCTTATTTTCTTGTCTTATTGTATTACGGGTCCGACCTTTTAAACCAATACAATAACTTAATCTAGTTTTCATTTTATGTTTGTGAACCAGAGCATTGTTGACAACATTTTTTAAAATATGTCTTTCAGCATTACTTTTAGAGTTTTTGTATGAGTTTGTTAAACATTCGCTCAATATGTTCTTTTCAAGTATAACTCTTCTTACTTTATCTTTTTCTGGCGAAGGTACATCTTTTAGCTGCTGCATGAAGGACTCAGTTTTTGATATTGGAGAAGTTGGCGTTGTTGGTAATGAAGGTTCACCATTTTCTTTATTTTCATCTCTATCATTTTGCTGACATGTCAATAACAATTTGTATCTATAAACTCTTTTTCTTAGAGAATCTACTTTCTTTTTCAATATTGCTATTTTTCTTTTTTGTTTTTCATTTTCTTTGGTAATTCTGTAATATCTTTGTTTATAGATTTTACGACTAGAGTTTTTGTTTGGTTTGTCTGTGTGTGTTTGTGTGTGTTTTTGTTTCAGCTGCCGCCAAATTTTACGCTTTAAAGCCTTTTCTGTCTCTGATAATTCAGATATCTTTTTATAGTCTTTTCTTTTTTTTTCAGCCTCTTTTTTCTTTTGTTCATTCCATTTAATAGGATTATTTTGCTTTAAACGTTCTCGATATCTCTTTTGTCGTTCCGCTGGTGTCAAAGGCATTTTTTTCTAAAACAAAAGTAAACATTAACTGTATTTTCATTATAAATACTTTTTGTGGCAAAAATATACCTATTTTATAAAAAAAATATTCTTCATGCTATTTTACATTTAATATGAAAAGTAATGATAAACATTTTATCGATTATTTACAGATTTATTTAAAGTTTAAAGAAACGTTGCATCAATTCTAAAATTATGAGAAGTTTTTTCGCAATTAATAGTCTAAGTAGTTGTACGTGCGCATTTTGCATTTACAACTTTTAAAAAGCTCATTCTATTGTGCAGCAGTAATGACATCCTTAGAAACTCTCAGTAGTCCTTAATTCGTATTTATGAAATTTTAAGTAAATCAAAATATTTGATGACTTAATTATGATTATTTTAGTATTAAAACTTTTATAAATAGGTGACCCACATTATAATAATATGTGAGTAATTTTTATATCGAACAATAAAATTTTATATATACGCGCCTTTACCATTTCATATCTGTTACATAACAGAGAAACGTAACGGAGAAATATCGTATATGAACATTTATCACGTGTCTAACCTACAAAGTAGTTTGTGTAGCCGTCATCAAATTAGCTCAACGAATTCCTTTTACCAATTTCACTTTTGCAACCACGATTCTTTTCTCATAATAATATTAAACCTGGAAAGTACTTACCCAATCCAGATAGACCACTTTAACGAATACCACAAATAAATGTCGAATTAAAATGTTGCACACGAAATTGATCGCACTGAGTGTAAGAACAAAATGGCGGAATCGACAGTCACGCCACCTGTTTACAGTTTTTGTTGTGTAATGTTGCCAGTAAATAATTTTATTTTCAAGTTGGGAATAATGTTGTAAAACACTATAACCGAGAAGAAAAACAGAGATGAGTATAATTTTGGACTTTCATTTAAATATATAAATATTATATTATTTAGTACTGTTTGTTTTATTTAATTTAAGGAATAATCTATTTTAATGGATAACCATCCTAAAAGAAAACTAAGTTGTATATTATCACATAATTCAATGTTTTTTTTTATATTTCAAATGTTACTTAGTAAAGTGGGACATGATTTTCTTTATTAAATTTCTGTGGAGACAGTTTTAAAATATGAAATATTGATAGGTCTATAAACCTTTCGATAATTCTACCGAGTATAAATTGTAGTTCTATACTTTTAGAATTAGGGTGAATAAAATTTGAGCTAATATTGAAATAACAAATAAAAAAAAATCAAGCTGGACGCGGAGAAAGTAGCAAATGTACAATTTTTGTGAATATCACCCTAATAAGGTACATCACTAATCTGGTTCGTGACGTCATCCGCCGACGTGAAGACACGTCTCTGGCGTGGCTGGCACGACTTTTGACAACTTTCTCGCATGCGAGTAGGGATGTGATCATGTGATATTGTGGTACATAAAAAATAATAATATTTTATTATTTAAAACAATTTAATCATTTTACATATAATTATTAGTCGGATTCTTCGAAACTTGGCAAACTTATGTCATCCAAGTCCTTTTGCTGTCTTACTTTTCTTATTACGTTCAGTATATTGACATATGTGACTGACCGTTTTTCTTCTGGCACTCGATCCAATTCAAAAGCGAACGCCGCATTTCGTGGGTCGCTAGGTCCTGGTTGGGCAAAATCCAACGGAGGTAAATTAGAAACGTCACACCTTAATTCATTTGCGTCCCATACGCTCCGTTGATAAGTGTTTGCACTCGTTATATCTTCTGCAGAAACTTGTATTTTTATAGTTTTCTTTGTCGTTTCTTCATTTGAAGATGCCTTCCTTTTGCGACTTAGGTCACTTATTATGCTTGGTGAGGAAGGTCCAGCTATATCCTCAGGAGAAGACATAATTATCACTTTTATAAACTTAACAAACTTTTTAACTTGTCGTAACTTGTAATTACGGCAACTACCTACTTTATGATTACTCTATGATCAAAACTTTTCTAGTATTCTATCTTTTTTAGTGTTGCCAACCAAAATGAAAAAAATATAATGAACGAATGAAATCACTACATAATATAATTTATGGAAAGGATCTTGTTGAAATAAAGAACGCAAACAAGCGCCTACGTTTGAACAATGAGCAATCGAACACGCGCTGACGTGATGTTATTTTATTATGTCATTCTTCTTGTTCGTATATAAGCGCTAGCACCGTGACGTCTCGAATTTGTAAAAGTCTTATTTAATATATTTCCTTTGTTAATCTCAAAAGTCTTGCATTATTTCATCAGGTTATGGGCCGCCCCGTACCTATGTGTAATAGTTTTCAAATATTATATTGTTTCTGAAGCAATATTAAAAAGTGAAAAAATTATAACCTCACAACATCACCGGCATCAAGTTTCTTTTTTCAGCATACATTCTAACAATATTCCTCAAAATGGCATCAAATAATAATTCAATGGGTATTGAAAAATTAGCTGGACGAGAAAATTATACTAGTTGGAGTTTTGCAGTAAAGGCTTACTTGCAATTGGATGACCTCTGGGAGTGTATTGCAACAGAAAGTGGCAAGCCGGTCGATAAAAAAAAGGATATTAAAGCTAAGTCGAAACTTATATTACTTATTGATCCAATAATATATGTACACATAAGGGAAGCTAATACAGCGAAAGAAGTTTGGGAGAATTTAATGAGAGCTTTTGAAGATTCAGGATTAACTCGTAAAGTTGGCCTTTTAAAGGATTTAATAAATACTACATTGGAAAGTAGTTCGAGCATAGAAGACTATGTAAACAAAATAATGTCATCTGCACATCGTTTAAGAAACATTGGATTCAAAGTAGACGATGAATGGCTAGGGACGTTAATGCTAGCGGGCTTACCGGATACGTACAAGCCGATGATTATGGCAATTGAGAGTTCGGGAGTAAAAATTTGTGCCGATTCCATTAAGACAAAATTATTACAGGAAGTCAAAACAATGGACACAACTGCATTTTACTCAAACTCCAGAAAACAAAAACCTAAAAAGGGTGAAAGGAAAGGACCGAGATGCTTTCATTGTAACAAATACGGGCATATGAGTAAAAACTGCTGGTACAATAAAAATAAAACTGATAATAAAAATAACGGTTTTATTGCAGCTTTTTCAGCGGCCACATCAGATGACTCGCTGAACTGGTTTGTGGATAGTGGAGCGTCGATGCATATGACGTCACACAAAGAGTGGCTCGAGGATGCTACATCACCACCTGTAACGAACATCAGAATAGCTAATGATAAAATACTGAAGGTTGAGAGTTGTGGTAATGTGACTATTTATGTACCAGATGCAAAAGGCAATATAAACAAAATACAGGTAAGAAACGTTATTTATGTGCCTGAACTATCTACAAATTTAATATCTGTCAGCAAAATGATAAAAAATGGCTGCAACATCCACTTCAACAATGATGGATGTGAAATATTAAACAGAAATGGCCAAAAGATAGCCGATGCTCATTTAATAAATGATATGTATAAATTAAACATAATACATAAAAATGCTCAAGCCATGCCCGCTGTTACTGAAAATGATGCGTACTTGTGGCACCAACGCATGGGCCATTTAAACTTTACCGATATAAATAGAATGCCTGATTGTACTACCGGTGTAAAATTGTCTCCGTCAAATGAAAATATAACATGTATAAGTTGCATTGAAGGAAAGCAAACTCGACAGTCATTACCAAGTGAAGGCTCCCGAGCAACGCAGTTGCTAGAAGTCATCCACTCTGATGTATGTGGACCGATGCAGACCGCAACACTTGGAGGTGCCCGATATTTTGTTTCATTTATAGACGATTTCTCACGTAAAGTATTTGTATACACAATTAAAAGTAAGGCAGAAGTACTCGATAAGTTTATAGAATATAAAGACAGAGTAGAAAATGAGCTGAACAAAAGGATTAAGAAGTTAAGGACAGATAATGGCAGAGAATACGTAAATAAAAATTTTGACGATTATCTCAAAAGGTTTGGCATATTGCATCAAACCACCAATCCTTATACGCCGGAGCAAAATGGCGTGAGCGAACGTATGAATAGAACTCTCATAGAAAGATCTAAATGTATGATATTGAATGCTCAATTACAAAACAACTTCTGGGGAGAAGCAGTTGTGACAGCAGCACACATCATAAATCGTTCACCGACGAGAGCGCTTTCTTACGTCACTCCCGAGGAGATATGGACAGGCAAGAAACCGGATTTAAGTCATATAAAAATGAAGAGGTAGACGAGATGAAGTCCTTGTCTCCTGCTTCTGTTTACTCTGAAAATGAGGATGAATCATATATACCCGATGAAAGTTTTGAACTTCCGCAATTTGATAAAAACCGTCTCCGCCCCAGACATAGAAATGGTAATGATAATCCCGAAGATAATGCATCCTTTATGTGTATGAATGGTGAATCAGCTATGAGTATCTTAAATAAGGATCCACAGACCCTTTCCGAAGCACTCGAAAGTAGCACAGCAGATCAATGGATACATGCAATGGAGGATGAATATAAATCATTACTAAAGAATAACACTTGGACGTTGGTCGACTTACCTAAAAACAAAAAGGTAATTCCATGCAAATGGGTTTACAAAACGAAAACAGACGAAACTGGTAACATATCGAAATATAAGGCACGACTTGTTGCTAAAGGATATCAACAAAAGAAAGGTATCGATTATCATGAAATCTATGCACCAGTAGTGCGTTACACGTCTGTGCGATATGTATTTGGATTGGCTGCAAAATTTAATTTGAAAATACACCAAATGGATGCTGTGACGGCGTTCTTGCAAGGTGACATCCAAGAAGATATTTATATGGAACAGCCACCATATTTTGAACAAGGTAACAAAGTTTGTCAATTAAAAAAGTCCATCTACGGCCTTAAACAGGCTAGCAGGCAGTGGAACAAAAAGTTGAATGCAGTTCTACTAGAAATTGAAATGACACGTTCTAAAGTAGATCCGTGCATATACACTTGCGTGCAAAAAAATCGACCCACCCCATACGCTTTCGTTTAGCACACGATAAATGAAAATCTAAAATTAATCAATGAATTCTTTTCAGGTTGATTATTAAGTATCATTCTAAGATTACAAGAGACCGGTTGTTAGTGTTAAAGGTTTTCGTTTATTGATTTTACAGACTGTAAAACAAAAACAGTTAAAGTGGCAATATTTTTTTACTGACTAATTTGGAAGTAAAATTGAAAAATGCCATTAAATTTTGAAAGAAAACTTTATTCAGTAGCTTGTATTCCCGCCACGTGCTCTTATTGCCGCTTCCATCCTGTTTTTCATTGACCTAATTAATGTTTTTATGAATTCTTGGGGTATACCATCCCACTCCTCTTGAATAGCCACCTTTAGTTCCTGGAGGGTTTCTGGGAGCTGATTTCTGGCCCTGACCCTTCTCTTCAGCTCATCCCATAGATGTTCAATAGGATTAAGGTCAGGGCTCCTCGCTGGCCACTCCATAACAGGAATTTGCACCTCACGTAGGTACTGGATTACTATCGTTGCTGTATGTGGTCTGGCGTTGTCCTGCATTAGCGTGAAACCCTCTCCTACAAATCCGGCGTATGGCATGACATGTTGTTCGAGTACCTCTTGGATGTATCGATGTGCAGTCAGATTGCCTATCCGAGGTCCGGATACGAACTGAAGATCAGTTTTTCCTTCCAAAGAAATTCCGCCCCAAACGGTCCACGAACCTCCTCCAAAAGCCACTCGTTCTGCAATACAAGCTTGTGCAAATCGTTCTCCTTGTCTTCGGTAAACTCTCCTACGCCCATCATTTCCATGAAGACTGATTTTACACTCGTCCGAGAACAGTACGACCTTCCATTGTTCGAGTGTCCAATCAACGTGAGCACGAGCAAATCGAAGCCGCGCTTGGCGATGCGCGGGGGTTAATTTTGGACCATTAACGGGTTTGTGAGGAGGCAATCCACTTTCTGCAAGTCTCCGTCGTACAGTCCATTCACTTACAGCTACACCGCGAACATTATTAAGTTGCTGTTGCACCTGAACACCAGTTAAATGCCGATTCCTTAAACTTGTAGACACCATAAATCGATCATCTCTTTCTGAAGTAGCCCGATTTCTTCCCGAACCTGATCGTCTATTGAAGCTCCCATTCTCTAAGAACCTTCTGTAAACTCGTCTTACTGCTGATCGACTTAGGTGAAGACGTCAGGCCACGACGCGCTGACTCAATCCAGCCTGGATCAGTGCTACAACTTGAGCACACTCAGACGGAGTAGTATCCATTATCGCAGAGAGGAAAAACAATTTAACTCAAGTTAAATGACCACTAAATCAGTAAAAATAACCAATTATTGAATAATCAATAAATTGATCAACTTTTAGCAGAAAGCAATGTCACTGTATTTGCGTTTTTAAAAATGAGAAATGAGGGTGTCCGAGTAATGGAGTCAATATCATCAACAACATCCCGTTTATTGAAGTGTAGGGTATGTCAAAATAAAGTTAATGAAACATACCTTCAAATTAAATTATTATAACTTGTTTGTCTCTTCTTAATTTTTTTATACTATATTTTGAATCGAAACTTAGAGGGTGGGTCGATTTTTTTGCACGCAAGTGTATCAACGCATTGTCAATGAAGACATATTCATTCTAACAGTATATGTTGATGATTTATTATTATTTTTTAATAATGAAGAAACTGCCTTAATGATAAAAAACAAGCTATGCACGAAATTGTATATGAAGGACCTGGGTGAAGCCAAATGTTGCATAGGATTTAGAATTACCTATAACACAACTCAAAACGAAATTTCGTTGGACCAAAATCTATACATAGAAAAGGTACTTACCCGGTTCAATATGAATGACTGTAAACCAGTGCATACACCGTGTGAAGCTAACCTGCATCTTAAAAAGGCTGAAAATGACGACGATATTTTAAAAAATATTCCATACCAGGAACTAATAGGATGTCTTTTATATTTATCACAAGGCACCAGGCTGGATATCGCGTTTATTGTAAATCAATTAAGCCGGTTCAATAATAAACCCACAGCACAGCACTGGATGGCAGCAAAAAGAGTACTAAGATATTTAAAAGCAACACAGCATTATAAACTTATTTTTAAGAAAAATGATGCCAATATTGAAGGATACTGTGATGCAGATTGGGCCACCGATACTGAAGACAGAAGATCATGTTCTGGATATGTATTTACATTTCAGGGCGCCGCTATTAGTTGGTGCTCCAAAAGGCAACCTACAATAGCGTTGTCTACCACCGAGGCAGAGTACATGTCACTCGCCACGGCAACACAAGAGGCTATTTGGCTCAAACAATTGGAAGAAGATTTCTGGCCCTCTATGTCAGGTATACCAATTGTCATGTTTTGCGATAATCAGAGTGCTATCAGTATTTCAGGTGACGATATCTACCATGCTAGAAGCAAACACATCGACATACGATATCATTTTGTAAGAGAGCGTATTGCCAACAAACAAATCCACGTACGCTACAAAAGCACTCAAGATATGCTGGCTGATGTGTTCACGAAAGGACTACAGCGACCCAAACATCAGGCCTTTACAGTCGCATTGGGTTTGCGTCCAGAAGAGGGTGTTGAAATAAAGAACGCAAACAAGCGCCTACGTTTGAACAATGAGCAATCGAACACGCGCTGACGTGATGTTATTTTATTATGTCATTCTTCTTGTTCGTATATAAGCGCTAGCACCGTGACGTCTCGAATTTGTAAAAGTCTTATTTAATATATTTCCTTTGTTAATCTCAAAAGTCTTGCATTATTTCATCAGATCTGCTGCAGATGTAAGCTAGTATGCAATAAGTTTCATTCAATTAAGATTTTCCTGAATCTGAAATTAAACTAGTTAGTAAACGAAAAAAAAAATACAAGTAAATAATCAGTCTTTTAATTGTGTTATTCTCGGAATTACTAATAATATTATTTAAAAAAATAAAGCATCAGTAGTGAGTGCTAATTTCTATGGATACTGTTTTGTGCCAGCACGACCTCAGCGTCGAAACTAGTCACAGGTAATCAAAACACTTAAGGTGATAACGTCAGGGTAGCCCGCGAAATTCAAATTTTCTTTGTTTTTTTTGTAATTTGCCGGTCAGTGTTAGGATATACACTTCTCATCAAAAAAATCGAAACACCTCGCAGTTTATGATTTGACAAGGATTATCAGAAAAATGTGCATATTTAGGAATAAATATAAAATGTTATTTAATAGTGAGTAGTGTGAGGTTTTTAAATCCTAATGTTAATGTTCTAAATTCAAATTAAGTCTTCATAGGTTTCGTATTTTGTTTAATGAGTAATTTTTACCCTGTATGGAATTTGAAGGAAATGGGTAAACAACACGCGTGAATGAAAAAAAAAAGTAAGAAACGTTTATTTAATAACTTGTATTCCCTCCGCGAGCTCTTATTACTGCTTCCATACGGTTCTTCATCGATCGGATGAGAGTCACGATCACATGTTGTGGTATATTATCCCATTCCTCTTGGATTGCATTTTGCAGCTGGCTAAGTGTTTCTGGGGCTGGATCTCTTGCTCGAATTCGTCTCTTTAATTCATCCCGTAGATGTTCAATGGGATTCATGTCCGGGCTTCTTGCTGGCCATACCATAATGGAGATACCGACTTCGGTAAGATAATCTCGTACGACGCCCGCGGTGTGAGCTCTAGCATTGTCGTGCATGAATATGAAGTCGTTGCCAATAAAATGTGCATAGGGCATCACATGAGGTTCAAGACACTGTTCGATGTACCGATGAGAGTTTAGTGCAGGCAGCCGTGGCCCAGATACAAAGGCAAGTTCTGTCTTACCGTCGGCGCTGATTCCTCCCCAAACCGTCCACGAACCGCCACCATAGCTGATCTTTTCTTCAATGCAGCATTGTGCAAAGCGTTCTCCATCTCTTCTGTAGACCTTGTTCCTTCCGTCGTTACCATACAGCATAATTTTACACTCATCAGAAAACAGTACTTTGCTCCACTGAAGGTATGACCAAGTTAGGTGCTCGCGTGCAAAGTTAAGGCGCGCTCTTCGATGGTCTGCAGTTAATTTCAGCCCATTTGCTGGCTTATGCGGTGCCAATCCGCGTTCCTTCAACCTTCTTCTTATTGTAGAGTCACTTACAGCTACTCTTAGTACAACGCGAAGCTGCTGCTGCAGTTGAAAAGCGTTAAGACGTCGATTTCGTAAAGAAGTTGTTACAATAAATCGATCATCTCGCTCAGAAGTGACCCGATTCCTGCCAGATCCTGAACGGCGCGTGAACGAACCAGTCTCCCGATAGCGTTTGTAGACTCTATGAACAGATGATAAGCTTAGATGCAATCTTGCAGCCACAACATGCTGACTAAGTCCAGAATCAAGCAATGCCACCACTTGGGCGGCTTCTGCGGGCGAAGTATCCATATGTTTTAGAAAAAAAAAGTTTTTTCAGACGTCCCAAAGTCACAATAAACGAAATAAGAAACAAAAAGTTTAAAGACAAGCGCTAATTTTTAGTTTTTAAACGAAAAACGTACTCCAACCCTAAATACACATTTGTCTCAAAACAGTGATTAATTTCATTTATAGGATAAACAAATGAAATTCTAATTTCGAATTTCGATTTTTTTCTTCTTACTGTATGACCAAACTGCCAGCTACACAATAATGTTTTTTTTTTCATGGAATTAATTCTATTTAGTAAAAAAATAGGACAAAAACAATAAAAACGAAAGTGTTCGATTTTTTTGATGAGAAGTGTATATTAACCAAAATATGATTCGCGATCGTCACACGTATGCCTTAATATGATTATAACATTAGAATCTTCAAAACAACCTTCTTAACCCAATGATAGTCCGATTCATAATATTTTCATGAATCGGACTATCATTGGGCTTAAGAACTAGGAGGGTTGTATTTATGATTTTAATTCTTTAAATGCGTACGTGTTACGCTCGCGAATCATATTTTGGTTAATAAATAGACTGACATTGTCCGGCAAATTACAAAAAACGTAGAAAATTTGAATTTCGCGGGCTACAACTGAGTCTTCACCTTAATATTATACTGTAATATCGTAAATTATACAGGGTGTAACACCAACGCGAAAACGCTTACCACATACTCAGTCCATAATAATTCTGAACCCCACATAATAAATTTAAAAAAAAACAGCTTTTCCCTACAAAACTGCAAAACAACATTTATGGTCAAAATTTATGGGACAGCTGTTTTTTTTTAAATTGCTGACGACAATTTTCTGTTGTTCGGGTTGATGGACTGAGTATGTGGTAAGCGTTTTCGCATCGGTGTCCCTTACATCCTATATGACGACAGTTTTTATAATTGAGTAGATAAGTATACAAACATCATTAGTCTTAAAATATCACAATAAAGTCAACAACTCTTCAAAATTATAATACTTAAAACGGTTTTAATAATAATTATAATATGCACCTACGTAATTGTTAATTAGTCTTAAAATATCACAGCAAAATCAAAAACTCTTCAAAATTATAATAATTAAAACAAAGGTTTTTATAATATAATATTTACTTACGTAATTGGTCTTTAAATATCACAGCAAATCAACAAAACATTGGTAAATATAAAATGTAACATTGATATAAACATACAATTTTGTAATATACCTACAAACTTAAAATAAAAATATAAAAAAGTATTGAAAAAATTGTCATTTATAAATAAAAAAATCATATGAAAAAAAATCAACACCATTATTTAAATTAACAGTGATATTTTACAAATGTACTTTTTACTACAAAAAGTACATTGGTCAATTATCACTCGAGTGATATTTTTCAAAACATGGCGCAGCACACAAATAGACCTTGCATATTTTACAAGCGTACTTTGTTTCTTTTCTTTTTTTATAACTGCGCATTGTCTACAACGTCGGTATTTGCCCATAAGGGTCGGCATGTGATCATTGTTATTTTTCGACAGTATACGAAGTGGGTTATGACTACTGCTTATGGACTGAGGTAGTGTATTGTGACTATGAAAATTTTCTATAATTTGGCGAATAAGAGACAGATGAAATTTTGCAAAATGTAAATTTGGCATGTTATTTATTTCCTTATAACAGAAAAAAGAATTTAATACGTGCATATCAATTATGTGGAGAAACAACTTTTTATACCATTTTATGGTTTTTCTTATGCACTGTATTGAAGACAGTAACATGTCAGCCGTATCAACGCTTCCCATATTTTTGGAATAGTCCAAAACTGCTTGTGGCTTCATAACTGGTAGCCCCGTCGCTCTATCCTCTTTCAACGATGGCGCCATGATATCACTATGAATTGTTGACAAAATAAATATATCTTTTTTGTCTCGCCATTTTAGAGCTGTCATTGGAGGACAATATTTAGCTTGGATTTCACCACGCTTAATAGTATTATTAAAGCGTGGCATACCGACTCTGTTTTTTTTTACAGTACCACACGCGTATATATTATTCCTGTGCAGGTAATCCAACAATACCGGGCTAGTGTACCAGTTGTCAACATATAAATGACGGTTTGAACCGAAAAAATCCCTAATTAAAGTTGAAACAACAGCGCCTCCGACACCTAAATTACAAGGATCTATTATTTCAGTAGCTGCGCCACAGTAAACAATAAAATCTATGATAATGCCGGTTTGTACATCACACATTACAAATAACTTTATTCCAAAACGATTCCTTTTCTTTGGCAAATATTGCCTTATGCCGTCTATGCATAGATTTTTATAGGGTGTCATAAGCTTTTTATACTTTTCCCTAGCGTGATTAATGCAAGTGTCGACTTTTGATAATACGTTAGTCTCTTCACTATGCCGAGAAAAATGTAGCATGCTTAGAATTGTGCAAAAGCGATTTCTAGGCATTAGTTTGGAAAAAATCGGCGATGATAACAACACATCCGTACTCCAGTGCTCTTCTAAAGTCAAATGTCGATTTCGAGTCATTAACATTAATAAAGCAAAAAATATGTACAATTCTGGAATGGATACATCGTGCCACCGTTGTAGGCGAGAATGCATACGAAGGTCTACGTTTAGTACAAAGCGTGAGTGAAATAAAGGAAAATGACCACGACAATATGGACCACGGTACAGAGTTGCGTCAATTCCAAAGTTGTTTTAGATGGTTTATAAATTAACCAAATAACCATCTACAATTGCCATTTTGGAATCAAAACCCGGATTTCCAAGTTTTTTTAGAAAACGTAACTTAACCTCAAAATAGAAATATCCGTCGTGTATAGAGGTAAGTTTATAGGTCGTAGTTTGGAGAGCAGATTAATTAGCATATCTGATGGGATAGAGACTTAAATAAATCAGTACCTTGCCTTTATATTTCCTGTTAAAACAGTTACAAATACAAAAAAAGGAGAGCTGTAAAAAAGAATTCAAAGAGATCTTTAATTTGATCCAGTGACACTGGTAGCACATTAAACATGTAGGTAGGTAGGTATATAATCAATCATAGTATATCTAACCCTTACAGTAAGTAGGTAGGTACCTATACATATAGGAACAGCGAATTACTTCATTCATCATTTTCATTAAAAAAATCATCTAAATAAGATGCTGGAGCAGTGATATCATTGTATCGAGCCCAACTCAAAAACCACACCACTGTCATTATGTGAGCACAGCAGCCAACAGTTCGCTTACCAACTAGGCAGTTGCAACAATAACCTACTATGGCTTGTAATGTATTTGCTACAGCATCGTCACTGCTTATTAATAAATACGTGTAATATGTACGACTGTTCACATGCCTGGATTTAATCCTACCTCTTAACAAATAATTATTTAGGCCTAAAATCAGAGGAATATCCTCATCAATTTCAGTATTCACTTCCACTGAATATATTCCAGACTGACGAACATGTTCCCCGAAGTAAGATCTGGCCTGTTTTAATTGATATGTACCTAGAGCAAACCGCTTAAGGTCAGTAATTGTGAGTCGTGGGAATCTATCCAAATGAGGATGATTGCCATCAATTGTTTGGAAGCTAGCTCTCCTTCTGTTAACATTTTCTTGCTCTACATATGTTGCCAGATGGTTTACTAGAAAAAGTCTACTTTTAGCTATTGTAACATATTCCAAAGCCTCCGGTGGGTCATCTATGGCAACATGAAACTTATTTAATAAGGCACAACAAATCCTAAAATCATCATTGAGATGCATAGCAGCTCTATTATTGAATACATGACGGAATAGTCTATAGTCTCTTTTTATCCTACCATTGACTATTTCTACAACCCAGCGACACATGGTTACTAGACGAGACCGTTTTGCCTGCTGGGTTGTTAATTGGTGTTCATTTTCGAGGAGAGACTCTGGCATGTGGGTGACAAAACCGTGTTCTTGGAGTTCATTTATAACATCTCGAAATCCTCTATCAAGAAGAAAAATATCACCTCTTCTAAAAAATGTTCTTATACAAGATCCCTCATTATTTAAGTTTAAACTTGTGATTGTAGCATCATTAAGAGTGGCTTTGTATGGACCAAGACATTCCACAATGTGGCCATCGCAACACACAATCAAAAATGGTTTAACTAGGTTGTCTAGTTTTTGTAAACTGTAGGTTTGTTTCTGAAACAAATAATTTGAACTACTTTGAACAAAAACATAGGTAGCATCACATATAACTATTGCAGGTTTAACATCTGGTGGCAAATCAGGATTACTAAACAGTCCTTCTGGTATAATCTTATTTCGAGAAGCAACATCTTGTACAGTAAGATGATTAAATCCTAAGTGCAAGGGGACAAAATCACTCATTAAACAATTTCTTGCTTTTGACATCCACCGTTCTAAAGTGGTTCGAGGTTTATTAAAAAGAGTAGCCAACCTTTCATTACTGTCACCAGTTCTTACCTTAACTAAATATATGCACAAGGCTATAGAAGCATTTGGTACCTGTTCTGCTAGATTTGGGATACTGTTAAGTAAATCATAAAACTGGTCAGCATTGAATCCAAGCCAATAATGACATAAATATGGAGGCATCATCCTAATATTTGAAAAATAAAATCTGTTATTAGCTGCTCGCTGCATCATAGTCATAATATTGTCAAATTGACTACCAGTAAAATCCCTCAATTGGGAGGTTAATTCATTCCAAGAACCGTGATCCAAGTGGTGACGACAAACACGTGCACCAGATGGTACATAGAATTTATAATGATACAATAATAAATCTTTTATAGCACATGGTACAAGTAGACGTTCATTTTCAAAACAATTAACGAATATGCAGTGGCCAGATGTGTTTGCAGCATGTCTATATAAAGATGATGTGATTTTTGGTGCCGCTAATTGAACTACTGCTGGTCTTGAAGATGGAAGAGGAGGTGGCTCAGGAATATTGAAATCATCACTTGACACAGCATGTGCTACAGTAGGACGATTTGAATCATGCTGCTGTTGCCTCTGTACTTCTCTCGTAGCTGATCTCCAACATGCAGCACAAACACGTTCCATTCTGGAAACCTAAAAAAAATAAGGTGCTTAAATATTTTTTCTGTTAGCCCAAGTAGACAGATTCTGTATTAGACACTCCATATTCTCAATAAGATGCTAATAAATATTTACCAAGTGCAGTGGAACCAGTCTAATTAAAATGTTTCTTTCTTGTCGATCATGTCGCACAGGGTATGTTCTTGGTGCTCATAAAATAGAATTTCCACAAGGAAAGCAGATTCTTCTATGTCCAAGAGCAGGCAAAGGCATAGCACTTCCTTCGCTCATTGTGTTAACTCGATTTTGAAGCAGTCCAAAACACTCGGAACAAATTATACATCCTGGAGACAGCTGCAATCAAAAAAAAATATTTGAAATGAAATATAAAAAAAAGGACATTAGAATATAGTATAATAGAATGAGCAAAGGAATGTCACAATCACCGACTTCAAGCCTAACTGAATGGGCCGCACAACATAATGATATTTTGTGCTTACAGCACGGAGAGCTTCCAATTTCAGCATTGTTGTGACATTGATTTTATGCTATATGATTGTCATTGATTGATGATTTTCATTTCAGATTGTCATGATTTTAATTTATTATTTTATTTATTAATAAAAAGCAAAAGTTACGGTTTTACAACAGAAAAGGTTACCATTCGAGAAATGTTTTAATTGTAGGTTAATTTGGATATTTATCTAGTTATTAACTATAAGAGTGACTGTTACTTTCAATAAAAGTATTTTTTTTAACAGATTTGTGATGCTGATCTCAATATACTGAGTGTAGATTCTTCATTTGGTGGAGCCTCACACGACACATTTGTTTGGAACCAAAATCCTGTTAAGAACTATGTAATAAATTTAGTAAATGCAGGAGAAAGAGTTTTTTTACTTGGTAAGCATTTCATACCGTTGTTGAAATTGAATTTACATTAGATCTGCAATGAATTTTGTATACAAATAAGGTAATAAAAAATTACTAAGTCATTTTAATATCAATTACAGGTGATTCCGGTTATCCTCAAAGGGAATATATGATGACCCCAATAGTGGATGCACCACCAGGCTCAGCTGAAGAGTACTACACAAATCTGCATTGTGTGGCTCGCAATACTGTTGAGCGCACAATTGGGGTTTTAAAAAATAGATGGAGATGTCTTCTGGGCCATAGAGTTCTTCATTACCATCCAGACACAGCTTCTAAAATTATAAATGCATGCTGTGTTTTACACAACATTTGTAATCGAGCACGATTGGGTCTGGATGATATTGAGGATGATGTACCTCCCAGGGGAGAAATCCAATTGGCACAGAATGAGTTAGAGGTGGATCGAGGTTCTGCTACTATTGAGCTGCGCAGGGGTCTCGAGGCCCGTGCACAGCTTGTGCGAGAACTGTGGACAGCTCGACACCTTCACTAATATTATTATTTTATAAATTCAAAGTGTTCACTATATAATTAAAAAACTTGCGTGTATGCATAAACCTATATTTACATAGATATTTACAACTATTTTAAGTAACTATACAGCATATTATATGTATATTATACTGCATTTATAAATAATTATACAATGAAACTTAAGTCTAAACTGATAGATACTTAAAACTCTAAAGGAAAACTTAAATTAAATACTAATACATAACTTAAATAAATTAGATATATATTCAATTACAGCCTATTTTGTCTTAGAACATCAGCAATGTTATTAAGGGCATTTGCCACAGTTTGGGAACCTTCTCTTATGGCAGTTGACAGTAACTCCATCTGTTCTACTGCTCGAGATAAGGCCCTCGCTGTGACAATTTCTGCTTCAACCCTCTGTCTCTCTATCTCTGCGAATCTCTCCCGGTTTTGATCCAACATAGTCCTTGATCGGACACGCTGTCGCGGGGGCACGCTGGTCCTTCTAGGACTATGTTCTCTTGGTGTTGTAGCTGACAAATAAAAATAGAAAAAATAACATATATGTTATACCTATCATCATGAAAGATGGCAAACGAAGTTTACATTGTAGTTTTTTTTGTATTATTTAAATTAATTTCATAAAATTTTGCATAGTTCTTGAGTACTTATTTAACTTAATCTAGTTTATAATAATTGTATGTGCATGTATGTGTATTCTATTGTTCTAGTATTAACTGATAACTTGTACATATTATTATGTGTGGTGCAAACTGTAAGTATAAATTGGTTATTAATAAATATATAAATACAATAAAAAGAAGTTTGAAAGAAATTACCTATCACAGTCTCTTCATTCTGGACAGGAGAAGCTGGAGGGTCCAATACATCCGCATCCATAATAATATTAAAATCTTGGGTCGGAACAATTTCAATTTCTGACTGGATATCATTCTGGCTTTGGCTCTGCAATGATTTAACAAATATAAGTACATAATTATGAAAGTAACATAACACCACTCCTGTATTCCCTGCAGGGTTATTTAGACACACATTTCGACAGTATGTTTAAGTCCCATATAAAAGGGGAACCTGGAAATTAAACCTAAATAACTAAACTGACTTACTGTGGATGGAAATGGATTGGCAGCAACATGGCTGTCTCCTGCAGCAAATTGAAGGCCCCCCATCACTGCTACTAGGCGTTGGTCGATGGGTGTTAATTCAGGTAAATTATCTGCAGACCCACCACCTGTACGCCTCATCGACTGTGCTTGCTGGGCACAAGTCTTCTTTAGGGTACACTTTTTGTCAGCCCAATACTAAAAAGGAAATAAATGTACCTTACTTACCAATTTATTATTGTAATTGTTGTCATAAAATTACTGTGAAAAAAATGAATTAGGGTGTAGACAGTAGGTACCTTAGCCCAGCCTTTGCCATCTTTCTGTGCACCGCCTAGTGCATTTAGGGAAACTGCTATCTCGTCCCATTTTCTCTTTGTCTGCTGCTTAGCATGAGCAGTGCGCAAAAGCCCCTTGGCGATTCCGGGGTTCTGTGTCAGGAAATCCACTAGAGTCTCCAGCTGTTGATGTGTTGGCCTACTCATCCTGTAAGAGCAATCAATGTTTGTATTAAGCAAAAGTGAAGAATATTTAAATTTAAAGGATTACAATATTTATAATAAAATTGAGCCATACCTTTAAATTTTCGTCTTCGTCGGTGGAATACTTAAGTTGAACTAACTTAAACTTGTGCACGAAAACGTAAATTCCAGAATACACACTTGAAACTTTTTAGATAAAATCGCTTTGAAACTTTGTTTATCACAGCACAAAATAAATAATATTCACAGTTCGTAGTCAAGGAACCATTAGGATTCAAGTGTGTTCAAGTGGATGACAAATGCGCGGGAAGTTTTTTTAGGCATCGACATACAAAATGAGCCATTGCTGCCTAAGCAAGTGTTAAAATACATATAAATGCAAGCAAAGAACACTAAAATAATAAATTATGTAAAAATAAAAGAGAAACACAAATTTATTTAATTATTTAGCGAGTAATTCAATATTTTTAAATTTAGTAATTAACGTTTTCATTTATATGGCCACCCCATGACAATCAGTGTAGTCGAACATGCAATCGATTCCAATCTCAATCTCGACTTCGTTCAAGAGTGCCAATTTTCTTAAGATTGGAATTGAAACTGGATCAGATTGGAATACGATCGAGATTGGGATCGAGTATCGAGAGTAAGGCTGCGGGTCTTGGACGGGCTAGTGTTTGCGGGGTTCTTGACGTGGATCCACTCGTTGAAGGTTGGACATAATGAGAATTGTCAGAGACCAGGCTAGGAACTGGAGATACCTGATCTATTGGAGATGGTGGTCGTGATGATTGTTCCATTTCATCTAAGGCCTGTTCGATAGCTTCCTCGAATATGTCATCGAAGTTTCTCGAGGCGCCTGGTGTGGGTAGTTGAACATTATGTTCATTTTCTTCATCCGAAGTATCAACCTCCGAAACGTCGTTGCAATCGGGCAAGTCTTCAAGCAATAATGCTTCTATCAGGGCTGTATTTTTTGAGATATTCATATCTGGACATCTAAAATTAAAAAAATATAATTTTATAAAATATCTAACGAAACAATAACTACGCACACCACACAAAACACATAGGTACCTAAAGTGACTGTCGGTACTTTTTAGTACGCACCAGTCTTGGGAACATTTAGGCATGTAATAATGCAAAACATTATCAAACAATCATCTTTACACAACCTTTATTACATAAATAGTGCCGATTAGCTTTTACTGTCATTGGATCATTTATATCCCAAAAGGTTATTTTGCCAGTGAGAACGTTATTGACATCTTTGCACCAGTTATTTATAAAAAACATTGTGCTCTTATTTATCAAATAATTTCGGAAATTATCTGCGTGATCTGCACAGTTTATAAATGCTAGGCTTACATTAATATTTATTATTAATTTAATATATTCTGCTATATTTTTTTTATTGGAGTGCTCTTTTAAAATTTCTATACATATATTTTCCACTTGGGCAAAGAAATCAAATAAAGCTCTTGTGGGATAGCACAACCACTTTTTGTTGCCATATTCTTTCTTTTTTATAAACTCATGAAAACTTAGAAGCTCTTCTGCTTCCATAGAGTTTCTGCAGGCAACATAATTTTTATATATGTTTTTTTTGGCAAGTTGTGCCATCCACCCACTGCAATACCCTATTGCTGCGCTTCTTTCAATAAGCATTGGAGTTTGGCTCTGTATAAGGTCGTCTGTATTTATTGGTGATATATTTAAATGGGCACTGTCAATTTCATTTTCACATTCAGGAGTGTGTGTGTTTGTAGGATTTTTAAAAAAATATTTCAGTGATTGGAGACAAACACCATCATCTTTTTCACAGTTCGACCCAACTGAATGTGAAGAGGAAATATTATTAATTAATAAAGTTTTGAAGGCTCCTTCAAATGCAGACGACGTAGGCATAATGTTGCTATATCCATGAGCTCTAATTGCCCCAAAAAAGTTTTCCAATGCATCTTGATTGAAATTGCGCAGCAATAAAGAGTTAATCCCTTTGGAATTTAAATATGATACAATTAATTTAAAACCTTCTATGGTTTTGATCCAGCTTGACAATGAAGGCACTACTCCTTGGTTATTGGCGTTACAAAATTTCATAGTTTTTAGAATTGGTAAACTATAATTCCACAATTTGTGATGAGGTGAGAAACGGAAAAATTTACAGAGCAGCAGTGACCCCAAGTCACTGCTGCTCTGTAAATTTTTCCGTTTTTTACCGTGCTAAAACTACCATTGACACTGTCGAATAAATTGTCAAAAAACATTAATAGATCTGCCGTGTCGGTACTGTTTTTTTCAAGTATTCCACATACTGCAAATGAAAAAAAAAAATTATTAACAAAACTATAAAATAAGTTTAAAATTTCAAAAATTAACTTTAAAACTTTAAAAAATTATGAATGAATAAACTCCTTACCTGCCATAAATCCAAGGGCTACTCCAACAGATTGGCTGAATACTTGGGTGCAATGTTTAACCCTCATTTTCGGCATCAATGCAGGCACCACATGATGAGCTGTTAGCTTAGGCACTAGCTTTACGCCTTTATAACCCGGGCACCTGTTATACAACTTTACTATGTGGTCCCATTTTGCAAAGCATTCTTTACCTTCAATGGTAAATTTCAAGTTTTTTGTAATTAAATTATTTCTAATCCCTTTTATTAGGTGAGGTGGATCATAGATTGGGAAAATCTGTTTCTCATTCACTATGAAAAAGCCCTCTTTATTTTCTGAACCATTACGTAAAAAAGATTCTCGTGTTTCTTTTAGCAATGCGTTTATAGCTGCCACATTGGAAGTGCCTTGGTCACATACAGTAGCCACAACTTTCAGACCCGTTTCTTGCACTTTTTGTATAACTGTCTTTATCTGATTTTTTAATTCAGTCGTTTTAGTGCTTCCACTGCAATAATAGTAAGCCAAAGGCTGCTTGTATTTTTTCACAATGCCTCTTATTATGAATACCAAAACATGATCACAATATTCTTTTGCTGTCATAAAACCATTGTCAACAAATCCTGATATTTGGTCATTTCTTCTATCATATGAAATGCCCGCTCCAATTGCCATCTCATCAAATGCTAAACAGCAGTATTTATAATTATTAGGCATTTTGATGACTCGAGTTTTCAAATTTTCAAATATGATTTCATTGATTCCAGCTTTTAGATTTACCTTGTGCAGTAAATCTTGTAGAGTTCTTCTGCTTGGTAAAACGCATATGTTGCTTAGTAAGCGATATGCCTTTGGAGATGGCTTGTATAAGGACAACGCCAAAATTTTTTCATCAAGCGTGAATCTCCTTCCTTTTTTTTTCTTGCCACTTTGAGAGGCTTGCATTTGGCAAAATAACTTTGTAGAATGTGACATATTCTTACAAACTATATTAAATGCAGTGGTTTTCTTCATTTTTATGGCAATCATGTATTTTGTCTTAAAGTTCTTCTTATCACGTTCACATTTTTGTAATTTCTTTAAGACAGATTTAAATTCCTTATGTTGTGCCAAAGTTACACGAGGACCTGAAAAATACGTTATTTTTCTTTTATTTGAGTAACTATATCTTTTTAGTTTATGAGACCTAGAGGCCTTGACAACCATTACTACTGCGCTTTAGTGTAATTATGCAATTAAGGAAATTAGTGTTTTACTTATGTTAAACTATAATTGCATTACAGTAGTTAGTATTGATAAATAAGGATTTAAGTTTATTACATTGTGCTGATAAAAGTTATTCAGTGGGAAGGTAACAAGTTTACTGATTATAGTACAGAAACATAAGTACATACATTTTGATTTAGTTGCCTTTTTTATTTTCCGCTCTCTGCATTGACTTTGGCTAGGTTGTATATGTCCTGTAAATTAAATATTTTTAGTTATTGTCATTTTGCTTATAATGTAAAGGTGTTTCAATATTTTATCTATGCAATAATACCTATTTATTCATAAAAGATTGAAACTTGATTGTCATAGTGTTTTCAAAGATAAGCTCCTACAAACAACCTCTTTATAATATTAGTATAAGCATGCAGATAAAAGTTATACAAACCTGAAATCAAATTGTTTGACTGTGTCTCATTAGATGTGGAAGCTAGGGGCTGCTTGCTGATTAAAGCCTCAATGTTTGGTGAAGCTAGGGCTGGCTTGCTGATTATAGTTTCAATATTTGATGTTGAAGCTAATGCCGAACTGCTTATAGTTTCAATGAGTTCAATTCCTGAAAAATAATATAATATCTTTTCTCAGTATGGGCCCAAAAGGGTAATCATGCACCATTTTATAAATAAGATAAGAAATCTGAACCAACAGCTCTTTGATAGTTCTCAACTCTTTTTTCCTACATTGTCATCACATAATCTTTGTTCGAGATCAATGTATAAATTTACTTCATATTGTGACACAACACTTTTGAGTTTTATAGAGTAATCATGAAGTTTCTTGTTTTTCTCCATGGGGAATCAACACGTTGTAATAAAGCAAGTTGAGTCTGATTATAAAAATTAATGAAGTACAATTTTTTGTAATAAAAGATATACATACCTGGTATGTTAAAATCGAATTTTTGTACCTGACTTCTTTGGGAAGTATCTGACTTTGAGATAACCATTGCTTCACCAAGTGATGGTGCTTGCAGATCTAGAATAAATAAAAGTATTATATTTATTATTTGTTTCAACAAAATAAATACATTGATAAATACTATATTGCTTATAAATATTAGTATTACCTGGGATATATATTGTTGGAATTGCCAATTTAGACAGTCTACCACTTGGATACTTATGAATTTCTTCAAAATGTCTATGACAGACCCGTCTGTTGTCATATTATATAACTTGATGATCCAATGTAGCTAGCTCACCACCAATATTTAAGATCCAAGTTTTAAATTTGTCTTCACTTGTCTCTGGATTCGGAAACCGGTGTAGAGGCACACCTGAAAACATGAACGATTAAAATATCAGGAGTGTTGGCGATACTCAGAGGTGATGGAAATAAGTGGACTGTAATTATATTTAGGTTGGTTTATTAGATATAAGAACGCGCGCTTCTAGTCCGTGTCGTATGAGGCAATGGTCGTGCGTGTCGCAGCGACGCGGGCGCCGGCCACTCGCGGCGCCTCGTCCCGCGCTCCCCGCAAGCCGCTGTCGCCATCTGGTCGCCGCAGTGGCTAACGGTGCGATGTTTGTCACCAACAGGAGTGTTACGTTGTACAAACAGTTCTACAATGTAAACTACTGAATAGTCACGAAAGGATAAGATGAAAGTCTATACTATGGCATTTGGTTAGCGGGTGATGGTTTCGCCAGTGAACTGGTGGTTAAAAACAGTCTATATATCTCATATATCTACAAGTTACATCGTGTGATCAAAATTTGCTATGGGGCGCTATGCCAGCACGATCAGTGGGTCATCTTAAGGGCGGAGTAGCTCCCATAAAAAAAATGTTAGAACCACTTACCATCTTTCCTAACCACGGAACATCCAGGTACACAGCAACAATGTTGAGACATGGTTGAAGGTCACTGTTCACTATTTGCAATATCAGGTCCAAACTCTAAAGGCGCGTTTCCATTATGCAAGTGTTTGCATACATGTATGACGTCAGACATGTGTGCAAGTGATTTGAATTGGAAACACGATTTTGTTCAACTTGCAGCTTGCATACAAGATTTTAGTGTTATACAAGTTAGTTCTAGTTGTACAGTGTTTATCATGGGTAGAATAAAGATTTCGTCCAGAATATCTAAGCAAGACACTATTTTTAGACCCGCTCTGCCTGCAAAATTGAAATTGCAAGTAACGCTTAAATATTTGGCATCGGGTACTAGTCTTGGAACATTGGAAGAATTGTATCGTGTGCCTAAATGTAGTATTTCTAAATTCCTGCCCCATGTCTGCGACGCAATTTATGAGTCACTTCAAGAGTATATAAAGGTAAGTAAAACAATGTATAAGATCAATGTTCAACATATTTTTATTATAATTAATCTTAACATTAAAGAGGTCTGATCGGCGGCTATTTTAAATCTGTGAAACAACTTTAAACTCACGAATCACGAAAGTTAGTGGGTCGAAAACTCAAATCCTAATCATCGTCATCAGATTCCAATGAACCCATAGCGCGAACAGCACGACCTAATAAATCTTCTTTGCTACTGTCCGATGGTCCTGGTTCATCACGCTTACTCTCGGTGTCAATGTAATCCACTAAATCAAGATTTATATCATCAGGTATAGAAATTACAAGTGCTTCTTTTTGAGCCTTTTCTTTTAAGGATTTTATTCGCTGCTCTTTTAAAACTTTCATAATAAGTTCTTGAGTTTCTAGAGCGTACTCTAACGGCAGTTTTTGAAGTTGAAGACTAACGTTTTGACAAAAACATCAAATTCATTTTCCGATTCTACGCTCTTATTTATTTTTCTCAATTCTTGAAGTGCGGTATCTATGGGATCATATCTTGCATTTCGAATCGATTGTCGAACTGCCTCGTTGGCCTAGTGGTGCTAAGCACGCCTGCTACGCTAGAGGTCTTGGGTTCGATTCCCGGGTCGACCAAGGTGTTATTGGATTTTTCTATGAAATTCTCAGTAGCAGGTCGGAGTTTGGATTTGTGCCCGGTTAGTGGCAATAGGCTCGCCCCCTATTACATGGGACCTAAAACATATCGGCGAACTGTGGGTGTACATTGGTACGCCTCTGCCTACCCCTTCGGGGATACAGGCGTGATGATATGTTTATGTGTTTATGTTTTATCTGTTGAAGTATTTTCTGATTCAACCTAAAACATAATTCATTCAATAAATTTAAAAATAAATAAAATAAAACATTTCTTTAATGTTTTTTATTTCATTCAGTTTCCGAATACTAGTGAAGAGTGGAATGAAATTTGTAAAGGATTCGAAGAACGTTGCAATTTTCCACGATGTATTGGAGCAATTGATGGAAAGCATGTCATCTTGAGATGCCCAAATGGGAGTGGTTCTTTATATTATGACTATAAAGGACATTTTAGCATAGTCTTGTTTGGATTATGCGATAGTTACTTAAACTTTCGATACATAAATGTTGGTCATTATGGGAAAACATCTGACGGAACAATATTCTCTCATTCAACTCTTCAGTCAATATTAGAAAATGGTAGCTCAAATATACCGCCTAATTCAGTGGTATTAGGAGATGAAGCATTTCCACTTAAAAAATATTTAATGAAGCCATATCCTCGAACCCAAGGATTAAGTAAAGAAAAGAAAATATTTAACTACCGACTGTCGAGAGCAAGACGAGTGGTTGAAAATGCGTTTGGTTTATTGGTATCGAAGTGGAGAATTTTTGAGCGACCTATTGCTGTTGAGGTGAATAAAGTTGATAAAATAATAAAAGCATGCTGTGCACTGCACAATTGGTTGAGACATACTTCTAGTACATATTATTATATTACACCTAATTTTGTTGATCGAGAAAATTCAATAACAGGACATAGTGAAGGCATGTTCAATGACGTGAATATGAGAGCATTTCAGCAATTACGCCTGGCACAACCGTCAAGCAGTCCCAAAACAGCGGTCGAAATAAGAGATGACTTTACTAACTACTTTGCTACAGATGGTGCTGTAACATGGCAAGAAAGAATGATTTTTTAAAAAAATAAAAGAATTGATACTTACAGTGGTGCTTTCTTCATTCCTTCTTAATTCGGTTAACGTCAGCAAAAAATTCAGTGTGTTAAACCAGCTTAATTTTGGTGTGTATATGTTACTTGTTCCACTACCGGTTGTTTTGGATTTTTCAATTTTTGCTAATTCAGCAAAAAATGTGGTACGCAGTGATCGTATTTTATTTTTCACGTCTTTTACGGTCATAACAATACCATTAAGGTTCATCACTTCAATTAGTTTTCTATATGCTGATTCGCGTGCGTCTCGATTTTTGTAAAGATTGTTTTTTGGTTCCCAAAGACAATCATGTCTATGATATTCCTCAATAAACATTATTGTTTTCTCCGTATCCCATTTAGCAGTCATTTTTACAAAGTAATAAAGTCATAAACAAAGTAATCCTCTATGCACGACCGCATGCGCTTGCAACTTACGTGCAAATGCGCCGACTTGATTATTGTGCGTACAAGTTTAAACCTAATTGCATACAAGTTGCAACTTGTTTGCAAGTTGTTGTTTCCACTATACAATTTGCATGCAACTTGCAACTAGTATGCAAATCACTTGCATAATGGAAACGCGCCTTAAGGAGTGCCTATGCAAGTCCACAGTAACTTCACAAGTTCTGGATGATGGTAAAATACGGCGTCGCACGGATGAGCACACACAACTCTACACGAGCGTACGAACGAATTGTAATGCGGCTCAACTACATGGAGGAACGAAAGCTCAACTCAACATGCAGATGCACTAGCGAAACAATAAGAACTTAATTGCAAAAGGAAAACAAATGCGCACGAGTTGTTCACACTCGAGCACTCTCACGCAGCCATTTACAATTCAAGTGTGGCCATACAAAACAAACTTTTGCACATTTAAATAGCAAAATATGTCTTCTTTACTGATGATAAAAATCTAATTATGTACTAATTTATTTATTCTTTTATTTTTGTCTAAGAAGAACATAAAATCACGTTTTTTTTCTTGATTGATGTTATTAATTAACTCACAGCATAAAAATAATATATTTTACCATAGCAACACCGCAATTTGTTTCCCTTAACGTTTTGATAGATGGCGCTGTTTTCAATAAAAAAAAATGAATTTTAGTTTTGTTCTAAGTTGCCATAGCATGGTAGGTAGCTATGTACGTAGATTACTATCTATGACGTAGCGTGGAGCGGTAGGTGTCTGAGTCGTTTTTTACACTTGTAGGTAGATATAACTCGGCGAAAATAAATTGAAAAGAGATTGTACTTACAGAACATTTTGTAGAAACACTAATTAACACTGTTTCTTCTCCTTCTTTTCAACAGTGACTCGAAATGTCCGCCGCCTTGTTCGATGCACTGTATTGCCCGCTTTCTTATGTTGGCTTTTAGTATGTCCAGCACTTGAGTGTCACTTTTCACTTTATGGAACGCGAGCTCAATGCGTCTTTTTAGGTCCTCAACACTTGTAGCCTCGTTTGTGTACACCAGCGATTTTACACGACCCCATAAATAAAAATCCAACGGTGTTAAGACGGCGGATCTGGGTGGCCACTGCACGGGGCCTCCGCGACCTATCCATCGGGCGCCATACTCCACGTCAAGGTGTTGGCGAACACTCAATGAGTAATGCGCTGGGGCACCGTCGTGTTGGTAAAAACGTTCCTCAGGTGCACTAGGGGAACGTCATCCAGCAACTCCGGCAATGTTTCGCGCAGAAACTGTAGGTAGGTCTCGCCGTTCAACCTCGGTAGGAAAACCGGGCCGAGTAAGTGTGTACCTAATACGCCCGCCCACACGTTTACGGAGAACCTGTGCTGAAAAGAGTCCACACGGCATGCATGTGGATTCTCATGCCGCCACAAGTGTTGGTTGTGCTGGTTGTACATACCTACTCGCGTAAATGTACTCTCGTCCGTCCAAATAATGTTCCGTTGCCAGTTCTCCAACAACCACCTACAAAATTGTATACGCGGCTGGTAGTCAGCGGGAGTAAGCTCCTGGCAACGTCGTAAATGGAACGGGTGTTCTCCGTCATCACGTAATGTTCGCCACACGTACATGTGGCTGCAGTCGAACATTGGCGCTGCTTCTCTTGTGCTGCTTTCGGGGTGTTTGTCGAAAAAATCGAGGATCGCACCTTGCAGACGAGTACTGCGCACATTCGCCCCTCTTTCAATCGCCGTGTTAGGGCGAAAGGTCCCAAAGTCCCTCAATCGTTGAGTCGCACTTAACATTGTCCTAGCACTCACTGTGTTTTGATACCGGCTATTAAACTCACGACACGCTAACTCGGCATTATCGTCGCAACGAGCAAGTGTCCTCACCATCTCAGTATACTGAATATTGGTATACCGGAAAGTCATCGCGCGCGAAAACAAAGTTGTCAAGAAGGATAACGGAAAACGATCACAGAAGGCTGTCGACGGATGACTAATCGTCTTTGATGTTAGGCGGGCGGTTGCCGCTCTTGGCGCTGCTGCAGCGCCAGCGGCCGCGGCGCGTGCGGTGCTCATCGGTCAGAGGGTGGCGGGAAATGTTGACGTCTCACTCGCATGCATTATGTTTACATTAACATTAGATAATATAAATACATAAATACCGTCAACTGTGGCAACTTTACCGTATTTTTTACATTTTTAACTATTTACCACATCATCAAATCAATCATCAAATCAAATCATTTATTCGTTTGCGAACATGGGTACAGAGAAGTTCTTATATATTAATAGTGCACATTAGCCACATTCTACCATAAAAGGTATGCAAACTTAACAATATACAAAATGACTACAACTAACGCATTACGCTTAACTTTATATAATACTCTTATCTTCTAAATATTCTCTAATACTATAATAAGCTTTCTTTAATAACAGTTTCTTAATACAATTTTTGAATACATAAATATTGGAAATGTCTTTAATAGATCTGGGTAGATTATTATAAATACGTGGAGCCATACATAAAATACTTTTATTCAGTAACGTTGTCTTGTAACCCGGTAAATTCAAGTTACAATTTAATCTTGCGCTGTTTAATTTCTTAAAGTAGCACATGTTTTTCTTAACGAATAATACAACTTCTAATATATATATATGTTACGGTAAATGTGATTAATTGAAAATTATTAATAATTTTACAAAAGTATTAATAATAATCACATGTTTTGGTAAATGTTAATAAACAATCGAAATTTATTACTTTTAGTAGTAATTATTAATAATTCTCGACACATATTGGTAAAAGTGATAAAATAAATAAAAACCCAATGTTTTTTGACTAGCAGGTATTTATTTATATTATTCACTCTTACCCTGACATATACACTGACTTATACATATAAACTTGGTTAATGTTTCTTTAATTTATAAAAATATATGTGATGGGTTCATACGTCGTCGCTCGCTTCGCTCGCTCTGTTGCAAGGTCACAATATCTAACCTAACCTAACCTATTGATCTCCGTCACAAAGTCGAACCTAACCAAGCATACTAAATAAACAGCCCCGCAACCCTTGGCCACTTATTACATTTATCACTACTAGGGTTAAATTATTAATAAAAACCGACAAATGTGATTAATTTATCACTTTTACCTCGACTTTCGGTAATTATTAATAATACTAGATAATTATTAATAATCTTCAATTAATCACTCTTACCGTGACATATACATGGTAAAGTAAGAATGTTTAATTTTATAAATAATGGTTTACAACTCTCCGTATGCTTAATATTGGTTATTGCACGTATACATTTCTTGTGCCTTAAAGGCAGATTCCTTATCAGTGGAGTTACCCCAAAAAATAACACAGTACCTTAGAAGGGGAGCAACATATCCATGATAGGCTGTAATTAAAGTTGAGCTACTGACTGTTTGTCTTAGTATGTACAGAGCATAGGAGTATTTATTCAGTTTAGAACATAACGATTCAACATGTTGTTTGAAGTTTAGAGTATTATCAATATTTACACCTAGAAATTTAGTTCCCTCTACTTCTTGGATCTTATTATTATTGTAATTTATATTCATGTTAGTTATTTTATTAACTTCTAAATGTTATTATATTTGTTTTGCTAAGATTAATATTTAAATTATTTATTTTTAACCAGTTTATAATATTGCTAAGGGTCAAGTTTATTTCTGATTCCATATGCAATCTATTGTCACCTGTAAAGAGTACTGTACTATCGTCAGCAAATAAAACGGTGTTGTAGTTTGTTATCTTGGGAAGATCATTTATATATATGATGAATAGAAGTGGACCCAGTACACTCCCTTGTGGAACTCCAGAGCTAACGATTCTACATGCTGAAGAGTAGAGAGTAAGTTTTTTCACAGACGGACATATTCTAGAGACCTGGGTGATTTGAGTTCTATTGTCTAAGTAAGATTTAATTAGTTCGTAAATATTTCCTCTTATCCCATAGGCGTATAACTTATCCAGCAAAATTTTATGATTAACGTAATCGAAAGCCTTTGTAAGGTCCATGAATAGTGCACAAGATTGCTTACCCTTATCCATTTGGGTTAATATTGTATGGAGAAAATTGTATATAGCTATGTCTATTGATTTGTTCTTTCGGAACCCAACTTGCTCATTACAAAAAAGATTATTTGATTCAAAATAATTATAAATACTGTCATGTATCACTTTTTCGAATATCTTCGATATAATTGGTACAAGAGCTATTGGACGATAGCAACTCATATCATTTCTGTCGTTCTTCTTAAATAAAGGTTTTATTAAAGTTAATTTTAGTTTGTTTGGGAAAACTCCGTTTAAAATACTTAAATTTATTACATGACTAAGAATATGTGATACTTTTATAGATACAAGTTTAAGAATTCTTGTTGATATATAATCATAACCGGTGCTGTTAGTGTTTTTTAAATTTCTAATTATTCTATTAATATCTTCAGGTACAGTAGGATGTACAAAAATTGAATTTGTTTTAGATGGGATGCAACATTTTGTGTAATTTGTTACGGAACTCGTAGTTTGGTCGATAAAGAAATTATTAAAATGATTCGCAATTTCTTCAGGATCACTTATCGTATTGCCATTGAAAATAATTTGTTTTATTTGATCCTTTGGTATGTTGAGTTTATTGGCATTGATTATCTTCCATGTCGCTTGCGATTTATTATTTGCAGACTTAATGTAATCATCATTACGTGACTTTTGCGTGAGTTTAATAACGCGATTTAATCGTGACGATAAAGATTTGTAATTTATCTTATTTAATTCAGTGGGTGTTTTTCTGTATTCCCATAGTAGCTGTCGTTTACGTTTACAACATACTTTAAGACCCTTTGTTATCCATTGCGGACGCGACCTAGCCGATATTTTCTTGGTTATCGTAGGGAAGCAAAGATTATAAAACAAGCAAAATAAGTCATAAAACTCATCAAATGCTAGGTTAGGATCAGTACTCTCAAATACACTTGTAAATTTAAGGGAGTGTATACAGTCTTTAAATTTCTGTATGTTTTCTTTAGAGTAGTCTCGATTTTCTACATTCCAAGATTTAAGCAAGAATCTTGTTTGGACTGGGCAGGTGACTAACTGAGCTGTGTGGTCTGATAATGCGAGCTCAGTTACTTTTGCTGTACATCCTTTGATGTTATAGATTACATTATCAATACACGTTTTACTAGACAGCCGCGTGGGTTCATTAATACCTAATTTTAAATTATAGCTATCTAGAATATGTTTAAATGTAATTGCTTCAAATGTTTTTGTAAGTATATTAATGTTGAAGTCACCGCATAAAATTACTTTCTTTTTTTTGTAATGTAGCTAGATATTTAAACTTATATTGATTTATTTTGTACAAAAGTAGTTTAGCCAGTTTTAAGTCCAACTGTGATAATAGACATCCAAAATCACCTGCTGCTATGAGTATTTTGACAATTTTTTCTTCTTCTTCTGTAGATAGACGGAAACGCGGGCCAGGTTTATCGGTATGTAAGTTTTTCACTCTTTTTTCAATTGTCCGTCGGGGTATGCCAAATTGCTTCTCAGCTTCATAAGAAGTTGTATTTTTGTTTCTTATGGTGCTCCCACATTGCCGTTATAAAATGTTTGTAAACATTTGATAACACCAAAACATTTACTAACAAATGTTAACAATTGTTGCACTTTGTTAGAAACTGTTACATGTTATAAGTGCTCCTACATTGATGGAAAATGTTTAAACATTTTATAACATCTAGTATTGGTTCGCAGTTTGGTTTCGCCTTCTGAGGGCCGAGGACGTCTACACGAAAATGGAAGAAGATTTGCTCATTGGAATAGCTTTTATTTTTTGTTTAAAAAAGAAGAAAAAGCGCTCTTATTGGATGCGCCAAACGCTAAAAGCTAGAGGAAAATATAGTGCCACAGACTATCTCAAGGATTTGGGTATTGACGGTTGCTTAACCCTTTTTAAGGCAGAGAGAACTAGGACAGTTACAAATTTAAACTAAACGGATTTTGTAAGCCAATATGGTATGAATGCCTTATGTATTTTTTTTTCCGTGAAAATCGAAGGGAAAATTTTGGAAAATTTGGTGGCAATATAGTTGCCGCTGCCTGTAAAAGACTATCAAAAATAAAATAAGGTTTATTCTTAATGCAATTTTTCATTTCTGTTCATGGTAAATATCAAAACAAGGTACCACACAGAGTGGAACCTTGCATCTGGAACATTGAATTTTTGACCTTTTATTGTTTGTCTTACGGCCGTTCCCAATATCCAATCTATCTTCGGTTTGACCCTACTAGAGATAGAAAACGCTATCTATCTTTTGTTTTGGCGTCCCAATAACCTTACTAGCGATAGGCTAACCTATCTTTGATCGCTATCTATCATCCAGAGGACTAACTGCTTACTAGAGGTAGATTTCTCTATGAATTTGTCTATTTGAGCGTCTCAATAACGTTTTGACAGCAGTCAGTCAGTAAGTTTTGCCATCTCTAGTACTCGATCGTACTATCCTCCGATTTTGAGGGATAAGACTACTAGCTATTGTATTTATTACGTATTTATTTTGTTTGTGTGCAATAAAGTGTTCATCTTTCTATCTAAAATATGTCGGAATCAAGTGAAAGTGATCTTGAATTACTGGAACAATTGTCAGACTGGGATAATGACGACGATATGCAAATTAGCGGCCGAATTCGATCGTATAAAGATAGAGTGAATTACATGGACAATTATCTAGATGATGATTTTATATACAGATTTAGATTAAACAAAAGCGCCGTAAATGATTTGCTGTCTGAAATATATCCATTTATAAGAGTAACCTCAAAAAGGTTAGTGCACATAAATGTTTTTCGCTTGTTGAATATCTATTTTTAAATACTTCTTATTATTCATACTGTGCCCCTGTGTAATAGTCATTCCTTTCATTTTGCAGAAATCATGGTGTTTCACCCCTGCACCAACTGCTCCTAACCCTCAGGTTTTATGCCCTGGGCACAATGTTGGTGTCTGTAGCCGACTATATAGGTGTCTCGAAATCCACGGCAGGACGAATTGTGAAGGATGTTTCAGCAGCAATTGCAAGACTGTACTCAAACTATGTATTCATTCATGATAACACTCAACAAGATTTCTATAACATTGCAGGATTTCCACGTATATTGGGTGCTATTGATGGTACACATATCTTGATGCAATCACCTAATTCAAATATAGGTGAAGAATTCAGGAATAGGAAGTCAGTGTTTTCACTCAATGTGCAGGGTGTGTGTGATGCACAATTGAGGCTTATGAATGTTGTGGCCCGTTGGCCAGGATCTGCGCATGATGCCACAATTTTCAATAATTCTGAACTACGAGCCCAATGTGAAAATGGCACTTATGGAAATCGGTGGCTGATTGGGGACTCGGCGTATCCTTGCAAGCCATATCTCCTAACACCCTTACAGAACCCACAAACAGAAAATGAAGAACGGTACAATTCTGCTCATATTAAAACTAGGAATACTATAGAAAGGTGTTTTGGAGTTTGGAAAAGAAGATTTCCTGTCCTCTCTTTGAAAATACGGCTTTCCCTAGAAACTACCCAATCAGTAATAATTGCCACCGCTGTACTGCATAACATCTGCAGGCAAAGGAATTTACAGGATGTTGAGCCTGAGGTAGATATACCTAACCACAATATATCATTTGAGGTGCAAAACATCCCTATCTCTCATAATGATATTCAGGTGCGACAAGATTTAATTAATAATTATTTTAGTGAGTAGGTTAATATTAAGCAATTTTGTCTAATTTTATCATACTAAATAATAAACACTTGTGATATTAAAACCCAAAGATTTTTTTTTCTGAGAAAAATATGCATATTACAAATATTGATATCAGAATATAAATTACTTCTTCCATTAACTCAAAAACCCAACTTTGTTACTTAGTTCTGATATTTATGGATGATTGATGAGATAATTATTAAAACAAACATAATTTGATAAAAATTTTACTTATTATTAATTAAACACACTTTACACTTAATAATAATAAATTGAGTTATATAAATCTAAAAAAATACAGTCGTACTAATTAAGAACTTGTATTTATATCTTTATTTTTTTGTATTTTTAACATCTCTATCTCTAACTTAATTTTTTCATTTACATTATCCGTCATATTTTTCTTACTAATATAGTAATCAGCTACAGCATTATTCCTATTGATCCGAGCCTGAATGTCCTCATTGGACAATTTTTGCATCTTTTGTTTACCTAAAAACAATTATATAACATAAATAAATAATCAGTGACAATCACATTATATGCAAACTCCCCTGCACCACAGAATACTCATGGTCAATATAAGATATCACAATCACCTAAGACGTGACAAGTATGAATTAGTTATATATGTATAAATAATATAACACAAACATGCTTTATATAAATAAGTATATATACCTAACCATTGAAGACATGAGTTGATGAAGGTGATATGTCACTGGTTCATAAATTATCAGAAACAAGTTGCAAAGTTGTCATTATTATTTTGTTGATATTTGTTTATATGAGTAACTTTTAGTTAGAAATACTGCACTATATACTAAATAATGTTGTGTATTTTTATGTAGTCAGTATAAAATAATAAAAAGTTAGAAATATTAGGATTTATTTAAAAAAAAAGGAACATAACACCTTTTTTCACAGGTGAGTTAACGAAAAAAATAACAAATAGAAAATGAATGAGCGTAGTAAGTAACACAAAATCCTTCAAATTGCCTGTTTATTGGTATGAAATAGGTTTAATCGCATTGCGCAAGTATTGTTTCATAATAATAGCGGTATTCAGGCTTAATGAATGGAAGTTGATCCTTTATATTAGCTTTTTTTTCGGACGAAACCGTCCCATATTTTCTTCCGATGCGTTCAATGTCAAAATTCTCGCCTGCAACATTTTTTTTCAATATGTCAACCTTTTTGAAAGGAGTATATTCGTCATAGCTCTCTTTGAATAAATAAGACCCATATTCCTCTACACGTATCCATCGGATCCCATCTCTAAAAGAAACCTTCTCTTTATTAACATCTTTTTTTCGATTTATTAGATGAAGCTTATTTTGCAAATCATCAATCTTTCGAAAGTGGTCTGTCATATCAACAACAACATTGTTCCGCGACGCTTTACAAATAATGTCCCTGTATTGATCAGGAGCATAAACAGCTTCGTGTTTTCTTAAAACTTTCTCAATTCTCCCAAAATCTCTATCTGAATCCAGATACGAATGGCCTACCTCAGGAAACTTGTGATCTATTACTTTAAAATAGTTTTTTCTTATCAAATACTGATACAAAGCAATCATGTTAAAATTTTTGTTTTGGCCAGCGCATGAATCCGACCATATAAGTAAATGATCTTTATTTTGACATGCATTATCAACCTCTATAAATCTTAATAAGGAACTAGCTACCTCACAACTCCCACGGTCAGCTACATCCTCTGTCCAAGTGCAGCAAAATGCCTTCTCTTTAATCCCATCAACAACATGGATTCCTAAGTTATAGAACCAAATCTGTCTAAGGTAAAACGCTTTACTAGTAGGTATCTTTGGTAGAGGCATTGTCTGTTGCAAATCTACGGTTATGTAAAGTAAACTATTGCTTTCAGCAGGTCGTTTTCTGTCAGCAATCATGGCTTCAACAGCGGCATGGTAATTTGATAGGTGCTCATCAGTTGAGCCCCCAGCATCACATGTAGAACATGTATCGCTTCTGGGGTAGCCAAATGACAAATTGAATTCCGTCACAAATATTTTATTATATGTAGCTCTTGTTATTTTAAAACGCGGAGGCAACTGCTCTTCTTGACACATCTCTAAGTAAAGACAGTGCATTTTAGTTACATTTAATAGTGGTGACAAGTATAGTTTGTGCATATTTTTGTTACGCGAATAGTGGGATTGGTCGGCCGGAAAGCTTAAAATATGTTGCTTAATTTTTTCTTTCACATCATCACCTAACTTATGAGGTCTGTTACTGTGATGGCCTCGGCGGTCTGGAGGTGGAGCTGCAACGCCTGTTTTAATTCGATCTTTTATAATATCTATCTTTTTCCTCCCAATAGCATACAACCCACACAAACCCAACTTGCAAACTTCAGTGGTAACGCCTTTATTTGTGATAAAATATTTATACGTTGCTGATTTATGTTTTAGAGCATTCTTACGTTGTCTTGCTACTGGCTGACTTACCATGCTTCTAAAAAGTAGAGCATTTTTACTATTAGTATCAAGAGAGTAAAAATCTTTGAGAATCGCCTCTCTTTCTTCAATGCTAAATTTGTTAGAGCAAGTTAGCCTGCATTTTTCATGACATAAAACTCCTTCTTTCACAACTTTTTCTGGCACCAAACTGTTTTTGTAAGACCTATATTCTAGTCCTCTTTCTCTCGCTATTGCTGCCGCTTTTTTCTTCCAAGTTTCACATTTTCTGGGCCTTTTCTTTGACTTGTTATCTTTCGGCGGAAACACTTTACGTTTTTTATTTAAATTGTCTGTAATATCTGCTACATTATTTAAAGGTTCTTGGGTTCGACTAGTTGACGGTTGGTTGTTAACATCTGAATCTATTGGTTCTTGTATAAAATTTGTATCAAAATCAATAGTTGAACTTGAACTCCTCGAACGTATATTTGGAATATATACTTCATCACTGCCAGTAGAAAAATCAGAAAAATGATCATCGTATGAATTCGGAAAAACAACGTTTTGTAATGGTGTGATATGCCGTCTATTTAGCCACGTTAGAGAATCGTTATCTGAAGGTTCTATTATATCGGGACTGGCTGCATCAGGTAAAACGGTATTTTGATTTATCGAAGATTGTGTACAACCTGTAATAAAAATAACCAATATTGTAGGCAAGTTTAATAAAATTAATAATAATAAATGGCGATGATTTTTTTCGATCGAGTTTCTTAAAGAAGGCCTTTCAAGCTAGGTGATAATGTGCAAAAGAAAATAAAACCACATTCTTTCAAATTTTCCTGCAAACCAAAATATTTACAAACATGCACAAACTATACTTTTAAATGTTAGTGAAATGCACGGTGTTTACTTAGAGAGGTGTTAAGAAGAGCAGTTTTTTTACATATAAACATTTAGTAACAATTTATTGTTTTTTATTTAGTAACAGTTTAAGCATATTAAGGACAGTTTAAGGATTTAGACATGACATTAAAGCCAACAAGAAAAGTGTTTAAAAATTCAAATCAAAACATCCAAACCCACATCCAAAAAAGTAAAAAAAAATATCAATATTAGTTTAGGTATTCAATGCATGTTTTCACATACAACTCAAAGCTGTTTGTTAGCAAATGATGCAAAAAAAGGTAATAAGTGCAATACTGTTTAACGTTAACTATGGTGATATTGTATAATATCACAAGTAGGTATTTACTATACCTAGGTAGTCGCCTTTAATACACTGTCAAACCGGATACATTTTAACCTAAACATACAAAATGAACAAAGTATTACAATATAGCAAAGATTTCTATGATTTATAGGTACTAGTTATCGAAATATTTTTGATATATGCTAGTATAAACAAAAAAATTTAAAATTACTTGCGATCTTGATTTCAAGGTCATTTTCAATGGAATTTATGGCTGCTTCCACTAACCTCTTCGCCCTTGACATTTTATGTAAATTAGCGGTGTTCAAACTATTCTTATTCTAATAAAAAACAAAGAAAAGAAACACGTTATGAACCGACGCTGTTAAAACTAAATGCGTTCTAACGTGGATGAAGGAGCTATGTATGCGACATGGCGCGTTCATTGAAACGCGTGCCGCCAAAATTCTCTCTCTCGCTTACACCTTCACGAAAGAAAGAGTTATGTATGCGACATGGCGCGTTCATTGAAACGCGTGCCGCCAAAATTATCTCTCTCGCTTACACCTTCACGAAAGAAAGAGTTATGTGCGCACTTGACTCCTTCATTCATTGCGCAATTACTTGAATTTATTTGTTATAAGTATGGGTCTATGGTTAAGTGCCCTTAACACTTTCATACATTTTTGCGACTACCGACCTCCTGCACATAACACTTTCATACACCGGATATCTTCATTTTTAGACATATTTTAACAATGTTTGAAAGAACAAAATGCGTGTAAAGACATAGCACCTTCATTTATGCTATAAAATTGAAAAATGATAAAATGTTACTTATCACCTTCATCCACTCATGTCTTCCATTGTCTTACCAATCACAAATATGTTTAAAGGAGACCGCCAGAAATCCATACATCGTTGGGCCAAATGTGAACAGTAATCATTTATGTGTTATTTAATAGATAAAACACATACATATTCATATCAGAAAGTTTTTTTTCAAAATTCTATGGGAATTAGGAAGGAAATAAGTTTTTGGGTCACTAGGTTAGGTTATGCGGCAGATGATAAGAATTGTACCTATATAATGCCAAAATGTATTATATTATACATACCTACCATAATCAAATAGACACCTTGATTTAATTGTTTGAAAACATATTTGTATGTTACTGCATATATATTAGAACATTATTGCATAGCACAAATAAGGAATTAGGTAGGTAAAATAAAAACAAGTTTTGACGGGAGTGACTTGACATTGACATTTTAACAAACATCGATATTTTTTCGTTTTGAAACAGTTGCCCGATACACGATTTTGAACGATGTTATTGTTAAATAAAAAAATAACTATTACTAAAACAACAATAATGTTATCAAATGTCCTTTGTTCTTTTATAAATGATTAAAATGTTCATTTCAAATGCTAAAACAAAATAGATATCGTTTTTTTAATAACTTCTTTGGAACTACTAGTTTTAGAACGAACTTAAAATGACCAGACAGCTTGTTTACGGAGCTAGTTTTAGTTATTACATTCAATTAAAAACCATATTTCAAATTATAATTTTTAGCTCATTCCGGTAGAAAGTTATTATTGTTATATGTTATTTTTAATCAGTGAAAAATCTAGTTTTTTTTTATATGCATATCGTTTCTGTACATACTTTAGCCCAATACTGGCTATCTCCTTTGTGGATTGAGGCCCTGCCCTACCGTTAGATGGTAACAACACTTTTACATACCTGTGCTTTTGTTTGTAAAGAAGAATTTTTTATTTTTGGGTGTCTCCATATGATCCAATTTTGGAGAAAATACTGGCAAAGGTACTGGATCTCTGTGTACCTGTACACCCACACCATCACTGCTTTCCATCACCATACCATCACCAGAGTCAGAAAATGGCACTAAGGTGACCTCATTAAAACTATTCAATTCCACCACCTCCTCCGCATCACCACCAAAGGGTACCGTATAACCTTCACAGGTCGCCCCTAACATCCCTGCCACTTTATCTAGCGCCTCATCTGGTGGAATGTACTCTGGTTTCCCACCTCCAGTCTATAACAAAAGGTAATTAGTATAATAATTTATGCTATTATAAATTTATTATAGTATAATAATTTATACTATTACAAATACCTAGGTCATAAGGGTACCTATTTATTAGTATAAATTATGACAAAGTATTCAGATACCTTTGAGTTATTCATCCTAATTCTAGTGCTCCTTTTACGGGCAGCTTTTTTTAAATTTTCCCATTTTAACTTAAGTTGATCGGGTTTTCGAGGACAGCTAGTTATGGCGGAATTAAAAAGACTTGTTATCTTTAACCAGGCTGCTTCCTTCAACTGATTATTTGAGGCGTTTGTGACTTTGCTAGTCACTACTGAATTGGCTTCCACCAAATTGATCAGTTGCATGACCTCTTCTTTAGTTAAAGGCTGACCCTTTATCTGAAACAAACATCAACATTATGAGAGCTACCATACAAGAACGAAACTTAAACTTTGTGACTAAATTCAAAACATTCTAAATTATGAGGTTAAATTTAGGTAAGTACTTACACCATTCATTTTCCGACGGGATAATAATTCTGAACCACAGTGTTTCTTATAATAATAAATACTTGTACGCAAAACGGAGGCAAAACGAACGAAATAAAACAAAGAAACAGAATGCACTGCAAGCCAACAACAAACAAAATATTGTTTATTGTGAACTGACGTTTAACCACAGAACACTAATAACCTAGTTCCGTTCCACATTGTTTTTACTAACATCAGTAATTTGAATAATTTATCTAAAACATTGATTGCGATAATGTTGATTTTATAATGTTACATTTTTTATAAGGTACTGTTTATTGCGCTTCGAATATTAAAAAAATCGTCACAGATATGAAAACAAACATACAAGCATGAAAGAATTTTGCATAGTACGGAATGTAAGAGAGGAATAGATAGCCGGGCCTATCTACTCCCAACTGTAGATAGATGCAAGTTACTTTCGTTATTGGGACGACAACAAAAGATAGATAGAATCTTACCAGCTATCGGAGATAGCTGTCTATCTATAACTGTCGTTAGAATATTGGGAACGGCCGTTAGTGCTACATACACGACATCGCCGATAAGTTGGCAAACGTTCATGTTTATGTGTTCCAACACTGGCAAAACGAAGGTCATCGATTACAGAGCCGGTTTTTTGGTAATTATCTGACATCTTGGGCTTCTTAGTAAGATACATTGGTTGGGTATCCAAGCTCCTTCTCCTTGATGAAAAATTACTTATAAGACCACGTGCCAAAGACAATCTAAACGCTAATTCTGGCATAATTTTGTGGACGCGGCTGTTTGAACTGTAGAGAAGGTACGAGTTTGTTATTGCTAGGTCTATGCAAAAATAAAAAATGCGAAGCCACTATTTCTTGCTTCTTCTGCCGACTTCATAGGTACTCCGCTTCTGATCGAAACGATCCACACCGCCCATACGTTTTGTATATTCAAGTACCGCTGTTGGACAAGGATAGGTTTTTTTTGTACCGTCTTTCTGCTTTCTTTCACATGTAGTTTGGCAAATTTTGGGGTGAAATGCGGTGGTCAAAACTGTAACTATTTTAGTATCCTGCCACATGATAAAGGAAACATTATTTTTAGTACGCCATTTATATTCACCTCTCTCTAAATGTATTTTTTCTTGTCTTGATACATTCTTTTTCTTAGCGTTTTTTAGTATTAGTGGCAAATCAGATCTCCCAGAATTGACGGTTGCGGTGGCATATATTCCGTTTTCAAACAAATATTGCAAGAGCTCATAAGATGCAAAGAAATTGTCAAAAGCTACATGTCCTCGGAAGCCTTGATCAATGAGTTTTTGTGTGAGAGATTTCACTACTTTGACTCCTAGACCGACTTCAGGAGCTTGGTCTTCACGTTTACCAGTGTAAATGCTAAATTCGTAAACATAACCAGTTTTGCTATCAGTTCTTACCCAAACTTTGTATCCTCTCTTGATGGGTTTGAGGGGCATGTACTGTTTTAGTGTTGAACGTCCCTTGAATCGATTCATCAATTGATTGTGACGATGTTGTTTTCGCTTCACGCTGACATGCAATATTCAGCAAATCCAGTATTGGTCTTACTTTGAATAATTTATCAAAATTTGTTGCAGCTCTTTGAGGCGCTTGCTCATTATTATTCAAATGCAGGTTTTCGAGGATTTTTTTATGAAGATGTGTTAATTAGCATTAATTTTAACACACCAGTCCACTTAAATCATAAAAGTACAGGTAAATTTCCTTCAAAAATGAAAATCCTTAATTTTACACATTTTTTGAAATCAACTTCAAACACACCTCATTTTTCAGTCTTAGGAGTTCTTCGATTTAATATTCGGTATTTCCTCTTTTTGCTCGACTGACGGTCTGCATTCGACGTTTAAAAGATCTTATTAAGACTTTAATGGTCTCTTGAGGAATTAGTTCCCATTCTTCCCTGATGGCAGTTTCAAGGTCTCCTAAAGTCGTCGGGACTGGATTACGAGCTCTAACCTTCTGTTTTAAGGTGTCCCACCTGTGCTCTATAGGGTTCGGATCGGGACTTCTAGCTAGCCACGCCATAACGCGAATACCGACCCCTTCTAAGTATTGGGTGACAATTCGTGCTACGTGTGGCAGGGCATTATCATGCATAAGTTCGAAGTTCTCCTCAATGTAGCCGGCATAAGGCACCACATGGTCTTCCAGGCTTGTCGATGAGTTGTGGTCAATTGTGGCCCTGTTACTGGGTTGTGTGGTCTGAAATTCTGCACGTAAGCGTCGACGCCAGAGAGATGCTGATTCCGTAGAGCTGATCGTCGCATGAATGCTTATTTGGCCAATCTCCATTTGCAACATTTTACACCAGAGACGTTTAATTGTTTATTTTAAGTAAAAAATATGATTTCTTAAAAGTATCATATTAAAAAAATAGTTTATGTATTTAAGAAAAGATAGATTACAAATAAACAGAAAAAAGGTAAAAGCTTACGTTTATTTTCGCCTTTTTTTAAGGAGGTTGAACAAACAACCACATATATAATTAAGCAATTGGAGATAGAACATTACCGGAGTGGAGGTTGAACATTTTGCATTTGAATATATTCAGTTCTTATGTGTCCTAAGAAGCACATACAGAGTGTTATAATTACGTGATAAATAAAAAGATTTATGAAAGTTTATTTTTCAAACTATTTATTAAAAAAAGGAACACACTAATAAAAAAAAAATACTGTTAAAAAATTAAAAGGACTTTCCCATTGTAATAGCAGTACTAAACTTTTATCTTTTTTTTGTTATTTTTCGTGTCTTTGGCGATAGAAGACCGTTTACTTCTCCTGGTACTTTTTACGTTTCCCGATTCTGTTAGTACTTTATTGATTAAGGCTTCCATAAATGCCTTGTCGTCTGCACCCATGTACTTGTATGTACTTCTAATGTCTTTGATTTTTTTTTGTGTGAGTGTTTGATTTGGCTGTTTGATGGTTACATCTTCTAAAATTGAAATTTTGGTTTTAGTGGTTAAATCAACACTCGTTCCTGGTCCTGTGAAACTCGTTTTATACTTAATTATTTTCCAATTCTCCTTCTGGTAAAGTAAGTATTTTACTTGGGAGTATGGAATTTGAGCAAATGACAATTTTGCAGATTCTTCATGGTAACTCAAAAAGTCATTGTCCAACATTGTTAGGAATGTGAACTTCAAAGCGTTAGATTGTATTTTCAAGAACGCTCGTTTTAAAGACAAAGGCTTAGAATAATTAGACATAGAAAGATAGTCTTCATACAAGCGCTCTGTCAAAAGTGACGCACTAAACCGGTTCACACAGGCGGGCCGATTACGTGCTTACGCTCGGCGACACGCACACATACACTTGTGTAATGTTGCCAGTGAAGGTCCAGTTTTCCCGAAAGTGGGGTAATGATTCGGCCACTGATAACCATTTGTTTTTGGCAATAATGCATAAATAGCTATGTGTGGTAAAGTGTGGATGTGTAATATTGTTATAATACGGGAATGTTTATTTTTAAGAAACGAATTAAAGAAAACAACAACACGTAAAAATATATATATTTTAATTATTGTATACAATTATGAATTTGTATACTGTGTAACTAAAGTAAACCAATCAAATCAACAATTATTTCTAATCGAATAGTCTTCATATTAAGAAAAAGAAAAAAATAATTATTAAAAAAATAATCAGTTTAGAAACCTGTGAACTGTATTTGTTTCCTGAGTAATTGCCGCTTTGATAGTGCTGTTTTCATTACATTGTCTTTTTTCGACTCGTAAAAAAGACGAATGCGCAAATATCTTTCAATAATGAGCCTTGACAAATTGTTAACATGATTTTTCTCATTTACATGTTCCTCTGCATCAGGGAAAACAGACCTACCAACAAGTTTTTCCATAATTGTCAAAGCAAGTTTTGTCTCTGATGTTTTATCTAAATTATTTGTCTCCGCCATATACTTCCGGAAATAATTTTCGGCTATGCCGCAGATTAAGTAAACAGCTTCTGATACATAAATTAAACCGCCGTTGTCCCTTAGAGTGACCAATTTGTGAAACCACAATTTTTCTTTTGTGAGCATGCTATCGATACAAAAATTACACTTAATTTTTTTCATTAAGTATCTCGCAACATTCCCTGCAATGTAGCCTACGACATAATTTTTGTAGTTTGGGTCATCAGTCGAAGCTATCAGAGAAGCAATGTCTACATCAGGTGCGTGTCTTTCTGATTCTTGGTACGGCTGTTCTTCGTCATCGTCAAAACGTTCAGAAAAAGTGGTTTGATTGATACATTTTATTGCAGAAGAACAAGTCAGGACAGAAATATCTTCTAATGGCACACAGTTGCCTGTTACCACTGCTTGTAGTTCCATGTGGCATAATAGTTTTCTGTATGCACCTTTGAACTGAAGGACATTTGGATTATCATTATGCCCTCCATTCATTCTTATCATGCCGAAGAACAGTTCCAAATGATCTTGGCTCAAACGGTACGTAGAAATATAGACCATTTCTTTTGTATCCTCAACAAGAGTTTTATACAAGTGTTTTAGGCTTTCTATGCATATCAACATTCCTTTAAAACCTTTATTACTTTGAACACTTAAGACTGACTCAAAACTTTTAACTTTTATTCTTATAGCAGCCTCATTTTCATGGTACGTACGCTTCCTAGTAGTTTTTATACTTAAATTTAAGATATATTTTTTGGCTTTTTCAAGAAGATCGAATATATTTACTTTATTATCTTTTGACAATGGCCGACAAAATCCGTATTGTGTTAATCTTCTTGAATTAAAAACATCAAATAGGTCGTTCAAAAGCATAATAAAATTTTCTGTGCCCGCAGATTTTTCAAATTTGTCCAGTTTTAGGGTTTCGCGGCAAAATTTTAGACTGATAGAAACACTTCTGCTAAGAAGTTGCATGGCCAGTTTAACTTTCATAATTGTATTTCTAAATTCTAAATGTCTTCGTGTTAGCTTGTTCGCAATGTTCAGTCCTTCTGTATCCTGCAAATCATTTAAAAGTACCAAGTAGTTCCAATCCACAACATTTTTTTGCTCATCGAGGAATTGGCTTTTGTCTTCCCAGTGATTACGGATAAGCTTAATCATGTGGCATGGATCTAGAAATACCGCCACTTCGTGATCTGATGAAGGGTGCTTAAAGGTGGTTTTCATATTTTTTGGATCTTTCACCCGACAACCTAACAATTCCATCGCTGAAATATTGGTGGGGTGACCATCAAAGGTAAGAGATACAACTTTAATTCCAGCATCATGGCATTTAGCTAAACATATGTTTATTAAATTTTTTTTATGTTTTCCCTCCAAACTGTGAATTAGGAAATATCCCAAAGGGATTTTCCAACGCTCATTCAGGCAAACAAGCATAAAAACATAAGCCTGTGAGGCTTTTATACCACTTGTTGTGCCTGTGCCAACATCTACATTTCCCAGACCTCCTTTAATATTTTGAGGTCTTATCGCCATTTCATCGGCAATCAGTCCACATATTAACGTTTTGTCCGAGCTTTGGGACTTTGATTTTAAAAGTTTAAAGGATTCATTTGTAAAACCCGGTGATCCATCGATGCTGCAATACCAATTATACAACGTTTTTGGGTGTGGAAGACACGTATCAAAAGTATTACGAACGTATGTATATGCTCGAGGACTATGGTAGTGCAATGTAAGACAGAATTTTCTGAACTCAGGTGTGTATTTTGGCATAGGACGCTTTTTATCTTTTTTAATTTTTTTTACCATGTTATTGAATAAATCGGCTGCAAAAACATTTTCAGACAATAAATTAGACACATCATTACTAATGAATCTCTTTTTTTGTAGTTCACTTAAAATTCCTTTGAGCGATTTATTCCTCTTTTGGAGACGCCGGGTCTTTTGTTTTAAAGTTTTTATAACTTTTCTATGTTTGAGATTAAGTAATGTGCTTTTCTTTAACTTTTTTCGAAGGAGGGCCTTACGAGGAGTGTCGAATATATAGTCGAATTCGTCGTCTGATGGGCGCCTCACATTCCCGCGTGACGTACTCTGTAAAATAAAAGTTCTTATAAGTTCATGCCACAATATTTACAAATTCTGGGTGCAACAAGGAAATGACCAATTTAAAAATCTACAGTTAAATTTTAAATACCCAAATTCAACACTTTTGATTGGAATTATTAACGATTACTTACAGGCTGCGATGAACTTTCAGTAACTAAATTTCTATTTGAAGCTCCACGAACACCTTCCGTTTTGTCTTCAGCAGCATTTAAACCCTAAAAAAAGTCAGGTAAGTAAGTTTACTACATAGACAGTTTACTAAAATTAAATAGTTATTAACAACTTCACTGTCTAAAAAACTACCAAACGTCTTTTTCGTTTCTGTAAGGTAAAATAGCATTCACACTAGCACTGTATTAAATAAATATATTTCATAAAAATAGTTGTTTATATTTTATTTTATGACTCAAAAATTGGCGTGGCTAATGGGCGTGGGGAAAAACATTTATTTTCCTAAGAGTCACATGTGACTCATTTGACAGTCAAGTTGTTTATATTAACCATTACACTCACCGATAGCCCATGAACAGGTGAAATCTCATCCACATTATCTTCTTCATCCAATTGATCATCTGTGCCTGTGCATGAAATATGTAAATCCTGAAAAAAGTAATTTTATTATCATTTGCTTCATTTATTTTTATCAACATTGTGTCACAAAATCCCAAAATACACATAATAAGTACTAAATAATGCTTTGATAATTATACCTTAACAGGGACAGCATTTCGACGCAACCTACACGATCCACCCTGTGTTATGTACTTATCTTCATTCTTAAAATGTTTTGAACATATTCGTGTATTTTTGGTTGGCTTCCAATATACTTCTCCACGACTAAGCCTTATATTTTTCACCCACTTGTCAGCAATAACAGGGTCGATGGGAATCCTTTGAACAACAACACGCAATACTCCTATAAGTTGTAATTTTAACAAGTGTGGAAATAAAGTTCGTTTACTTCTCAACTTTCAAGTAATACAATTTCAGGTATACGATATCGCTAAATCACACAAACACCTACATTAAACAACAACAACAGTAAGTAACAGTAGCAACTGTTTTAAAATTAATTTGTCGGAGCAATGAAGTCAGTTAAAATGGGAAAATATTTTAACAATCGGGCAACACTGTGCATTGAATTAAAACTTTTCTGTTTTGTTCTATTTTGACTTAATTAACTACAAGATACTATGAAATACTGAAAGCTTACCTGTGAAAAGTGATGTTATCACATTTCTTTTGTTTTTCAGATGTGTTGTGACACAATTTAACTGCACAAATCGTCATAATATTTTTTTTTTCGCGAGACACGTTCGCCGTGCGTTGACATTGAACACTACGGAGCGGCCCGGCGTTTGGAGCCATTTATGGCTCCAATTAAGGTGCTTCAAAATTGACGCGCGGACTTGGTTTCTATGTCTTATTATTCTAAGGACAAAGGACTAAAAATTTGTTGGTGTCGAAGATTTCTTTCTATTAAACTATGAATAGCGTCTACTTCCTGCACGTTTCCATGTCCGGGCTCCGAAAATTTTTGAATAATTTCGGTTATATTTTTATTTGCATTAGATTTTAAAAAATGAATTAGAGCCATACTCATATGAGAATTTTTGTTCTGCGGAACACAAGAATCAGACCACAATATGAGACGTGATATTTGTGGTGGTAAAACTGTAGCTAAATAGTTCAAGATTTTTACAAGAGCACTCGCGATGTCATCTCCACTTCTACCATTTGTTGTTTCGTCCCAAGTTGCATTAATTGCATGTTTTCCAACATTACAATGAGCAGTTAAATTGTAAACAGTCAGTTTAGATGTATAATATAAACAGGAAATTGCAGCTTGCGGCAAGCTGAAAATATTTTCGAGATCAAAAGTTACAACCGCAGTATTTTCCTCGTCTGCTCTTCTATCATTATCTCTTTCTTTATTACCTTCTTCTTTGCGTTTTATGTGTTCTTCATATTTTTGTTTTAAATCATCACCAGGATTCATATTAGCTTTAAATTCGGAACATAAATCGCAAACATCTTTTTTAGGTTTACGGAAGCTTAAATTGAATTTCTCGTTAAAAATTTTCCGATAAATAGGTTCTTTCACCGGTTGGTTATATTTTTCAACATATAATGTATACATTTTGGCTACACTAAGTTCTGCTGATAAATATTTTCTTTTAGTATTCGATCGACAAAAGTGAGATTCTTCTACTGGGAATGAATTTATATGGTCTACTACTTCTTGTACTTTATAATCAGGTGTTTGTTTTTTCACATGTTTCCCTTTAACCGGCGTTGGAGCTATTGGTAAACTTTGATCATCTAGTTTTTGATGGAAATAATAAATTCTTCTTACAGAAATGTCCAAAGTATTGCAAAAAAATGTTTTGCACACTTGCTCTTTTTGGTCTTTTAGCAAATAGTATTTAAATGAGAACTTCCTCCTACTATTTTCTGCATTAGTGCGAATCCGTTTTTTTTTGGTCCTTTCCGTGAATTCCATATAAAATTTGTTTTTTTGAGTATCTGTTAGGCTATAAAATGATAATTTGATGGTGTTTCTATCTTCTTCAGTAAATTTCTCAATGCATTTTAGTTTGCAACTTTTTTCACAAGCTGATTTAACAACTTTGGCTTTTCTAATTTTTCCGTTACTGGAATATTCCTCACCCGCTTCTCTAAGTCTTTTCGAGACATTCCTTATCCAATTTTCAGGACGTCGCTGCCGTTTACGCCTGGGAGAGTTATTCACACGCGTATTGCTGACTTCCTTAAATTGTGTTGCTTTTTCTTTATTTTCGTGTTTATCTGCCTCATTTACAATATTACCATTGTCCTCGTTTGATAAATCTACTATATCAAATTTTTCACAAAAGCAATCAGTATTTTTACTATTTATATCCTTCATTCCATCATTCAAACAAATATCTGTCATCTCAAAGCTGTCCGTAATCAAAGAATCCAGCTCTGGCAATTCTAAGGGGAAAATAATTAAGTTTTCTTCAAGCAGTTGACTATTGGGGACATTTTCTGTTTGAGAGGGATTTATATACAAGTCGATAGTATTTTGATCCTCTTTGGTCAAATCAAGCTGACCTGTAGTATGTTTAATAATAATAATAAACTTTATTTATTCGAGTAACAAGACTCATTTTTTTGTGTTAGTAATACAAAATTCTTACCCTATATTAGTAAATAACCTAGAACATCAACTTATCACAACACTACAATTATAATACCTGAGTCATCACTGCACAACCCCATGCGAGACTTTACAGCAACGACTCAAGTAAGGACAGTCCAGTCTGTCTGAGATCACGGTCAGCATGCTGTTGGAGCTGGCCCTCACTCTACGCACTAAGGAGGCACAACGCTTACGCATTGTAGCGAAAAAACAATCCATATTTGCCTCCGCAAACATTCCAGAAGCACTACAAAAGCGAGGTAGCCCCAACAGCACTCTGAACGCATTGTTGAATTGGACACGGAGGGAGCTATACGTCTTTTGAGTATATCTAGCCCACAGGCTGCAAGTATAAAAAGATGTGCAATAAGCTCTGAAAAGAGTGATTTTTACTTCATTTGAGCATTTTGCAAACCTGCGGGCCAACATGTTCGCTCTCACCGACAGCGCCCTCCGCTCCCTTTCCACATCTTCATCGTCCCTGAGTTCAGGGGTCAGGATATGCCCAAGATACTTAAAACAAAATACCCTTCTCAATGGATGCCCATTGAGTAGCAGAGGTGGAATTGAATTTTGGCACTTACCCCTAGCCTCAAAAACCATGATTTCGCTCTTTTTTACATTGTAAATCAAACCGTGGTTCTGAGCATAATTTTCACAAATGCCTATAAGTTTTCGTAGGCCACAAGGCGACGCACTCAGCAGCGCCATGTCATCTGCATAACTGATATTGTTAAAACATACTCCATCGATATGACAACCAACTTTGACGCTGCTGAGTTTGTCAAGTAGATCATCAACGTAAAGGTTGAAAAGTGTAGGTGATGTTAAACCACCTTGTCGAACCCCACATTCCAACCCATACGCATCCGACTGCACGCCTGCCCATCGCACGCTATTGACCTGGCCACCGTACCAATATTTAAGGATATTGATAGCTGCCGTTGGTACTTCAGACTTTTCCAACTTTTGCCATAAAATATCGTAGGAAACCAGGTCAAAAGCTTTTGACAGGTCAAGATAACAACAATACACAGAAGTTTTCCGCTTCGTATAGTAATTGATAGCATGCTTCATACACAGTATCGCACTATCAGTTGATAATCCAGGACGGAAACCAAACTGATTGTCATGTAATTGGATGTACTTATTTAGCTGAGTGTTGAGCATGCCATCCAATACCTTGGAAATGACAGTTGCTAACGATATTGGTCTATAGTTTGTCTTGTCGGAGAGATCTCCAGTCTTATTTTTAACCACCGGCACAACCAAAGTATGCAACATATCTGTGGGTATATAACTGTGAGATATACATAAAGAATATAACATGGCCAAGACCCTGGGTAAGTGAAGACCCCCATATCGCAGATGCTCAATACTGAGGCCATCGTGGCCCGGAGATTTACCCTTCGACATAGAATTTATCATGTGGGCAATTTCCTTGGCGTTGAATTTTATCTCAGGTTCCACGCCGACCTCAATATCGGGCCTCACCACGGATGGCCCCAACGGTGACTTGACATAAAAATAATCCTTGAAAAGGTTAGCGATCTCCTTTGGTTCCGCAACACCGCCAACGCTCACAGGCAGCCCTGGCTTGTAATTCAGTTTATTAGTATTTTTCCAAAATGAACGAAAATCATTCCTAGTGTGATGCGACGCAAGAATGTCCATTTTGATCTGGGTCTCATGATCTTGACACCATTTTAGGCGAGACTTAAATATTTTTCTAGATTCACACATTTCCGCATAATAAATACCAGAAGTGGGTTTCCCGCACCAATGCCATAGCAAAAATTTTTGCCTGGCCTGTCTGTGAGCCTTGGCAACGTGCTTGTTCCACCCTACAATAACTTTCTTTCTACCTCGTTTGTTACTTCCCCGACCCACACTGGCTGCCTCAGTCAAAGCTTGTACAATGTTGTTATAAAGTTTATCTATAACAGGTCTATGAGATAATTTATTACACATTTTATCACTACAAGAAATAAATTCGTGAGGAAAATCTATAAGTCTTAACCTGTTATTACATTCATTTCGGTAATTATCAATTTCTTGTGGACTTCTTTCGCCCCATAAAGCCATATTTTGGTATATATTTACAGCATATGTTTTTGATAAGATATTATTTAAATTACAACTAATTACAAGCGGATAATGGTCTGACCACAGTACATCATATAAAATATAAACCTTTTTTACTGTATGTATAGAAGCTTGAGTAACAATACAATGGTCAAGCCATCGCTTAGAGCCGTGTGACTCACTCAAAAATGTATAAGTATCCGATGCCAACCCTAACATTTTAGTGTCAATACATGACCATTTTTGATCCGTACAAAAGTCTGTCAATTCACGATAAAATCTCTCAGCGGGGTGCGCGTTATAGTCACCCAACATATACACACAATCGACGCCACAGTTATCTATGATAGCACTTACCGAACTCAGTACATCAGTGAAATCCGTCAAATTCGTTATTACATCAACCGGCATATACACACTCATCACTAAGAAACATTTATCATTCGACACTATTTTAATTGCACAGATCCGCGGGTTGTTACACGGCACAACAGTTACTTGCTGGAAAACACTCCTTCTCCATAACAGCGCAACTCCTCCATATGGACGTCCGTATAATATACCTTTAGATATATCCACTGCAGATACTCCTGTCGAGCTAAAGTCATCACTTATAGTATCCAGGAAAGACAGCTCATTCGGTAGTAACCAAGTTTCTTGTAAAGCTATAAGGTCGCTTATTTTGCAAAGCTCCCGAATATCTTCCAAAGATCGCTTAACGTTTTTACAGTTAAAAGAAATAAAATAAATGTAAGAAATAAATAAATAAATATGTTTGTCTTCAACAATAGCAACTTTATTCGTAACTACAGGTTTTTCTATTGTAATGTCATTATCTTCATGACTATCCGGAAATAAGAACCTCTTTACTTTTGTGATCCTAAAAAAAATATTGTGAATCAGATTATTTTAATTGGAGGCGAAGTTAATATAACAAGAGGCAAGCACAAGTACAAATAGAATACAGACGTTAGATCTAGCACGAGACCGAATGTCAAAATGTGTTAATAAAAGAGTATTAAACGTTTAGGAGAAAACATTATAACGCACAATCCGTAATTTAGAAATATTAGTTACAAGCAATTACAGAAGTTAGAAACAAAACAAACATTATAGATAAAAAACACACAAAAGATAGTAAAGCCAAAAACAGATTATGGTCTATGCTTTGAGCTAAAAATAGCTAAAATAACCATTTTCATTTTAAAATGCCTTTTATGGTCTGCCCCCCTTTGAATATTTAACTATAAAATCCTCAAACGTGAGTTTGATTTGCATTTGTTAGCATGTTTTAGATTGAGAGAAATTATTAAATATTTTTAATAGAGACTAACAAGTAATATAAAACTACTAAAACAATTATGTTTTATTTTAGGCTTAAAATGACACAATGTTATTAATGTTCGTAAGTGAAGTCACTCATGGTTAAACGAGTAAATAGACTAGAAACTAGTAACAATTTCAATACTGCAGAAAAAATATTATAATTTAATTAATAATTAATTAATTAAATTTTAATTTCAGTAATATTTTAATGTAGCTTACGCGGTTAACTATAATATAATATGAATCGGATTTTTTCATTGCGTCTTATATTATTAGGTCACGTGAAAACAAAACTTATGATAATGCATTTACCCATACCTACAACATAGAACAATAGCAAACATGCAAATATTACATGGCATACAGTAGGTAAAATTTGTCTGAATATAATAATACATTCCATTTTAAAGAAGCCCAGTCACCGCACAAAAGCAATAAATTTTATTATTATTTTAATTATATATTACAACCTTACGAAACATTGAAAACAGTCATCTATTCATTTATGGATACGTCACAATTTCATTTAGGGATATAATAAAATCTGAAATTATAACAACGAAATTAAACATCCTGTAAAACAAGTTAACGATACGCAGAGATAACCTACGAAGAAATAAGATGACAAAATACAACTTACCGATCTTTTCCTATAGTTATGATTATGTTTTCCGATTTATAATCTGTTACGGACATTTTCTCCAACGTTTTTTTTTAATGTATATCTTCAATATGTCTATTTTCAATATTTTTCGTTAATATTAACTAAAATGCGTGCTAGCACCAGCTTCGACACGAAAGAAATGAAAAATGGCGGCGCATTGCGTCATCAAAATGCGCTGTCGTGATTGGTTACTTGTGAGGAGATTGAACACTTAAGCACGCAGTTGATGCTCAAATACACATTTGGTGTATCTCCGCGGATTTTGAACAAATAAGCATGAAGTTTTAACTGACTAGTGTTGTTTTTTTTTTTTTAATAAGTTCTTTTAAATATGTATTTGAAGTCCTAATTGCAAGTATTCTATGCCAATCGAACGGAACTTTGAACCTTATTAAAACTGCATTTAAAAGTGAAATCCGTTAAAATGGTCGGTTGAACAAATAAGCATTCATGCGACGTGATACCACTATAAAGCGGTCGTCCCTTTGTGTTGTCATCCTTTGTCTTCCAGATCCAGGTCTTCTTCGATACTGCCCAATCTCTAGAAACCTTTGATAAACTCAACGAACTGTAGATCGACTAAGATTCAATCTTCTAGCCACAACACGCTGACTTAGACCTTGTTGGAGTACAGTCACAGCTTGGGCCGCCTCAGCTTCAGTAGTATCCATTATTTTCAGCTCAAATTATCCAAAACTACAGCCACAGTTAATGAACTAAACTTGGTTAAAAAGAGATCCCCGAGAAAGGTCAGTTACGAACTGAGAGCACGGCTCGAATTTGTATCGACGAAAACCAGCAAATGATCACTTAGCAGTATTTCTGGATAAAAATGGTTAAGTACCTTCAAGTGCAATAAGATTTTTATGGCCAGTGTAGTACAATGAAAGCACATACAAAAGGACAAGCTTCTTATAATAAGTACCCAATTTAGGAATGTTATAATTAATAGCCTTATACAAAAAATTGAAAGTAAATAATGAAATTATAAAGAAAAACAAATAATTTAATCAGAAATATGAAATAGCTTAAAGCAATTTCTTTTTGCTGTTAAACAAAGCAACAAATTACGGCCTGAACTTATTACTGATGTTTTTTTAGAACATCCTCCATTCCTACAACGACTCGACGACGACGACGAGTTGTTAAAATCTCCGGTTAATGATAAGTTCCATGCGTTCGTCTCAATTTAGAAGGCAAAGGCACTGTTGGCGAATTCGCATAACTTTTACAGAATTGGTCACATATAAATTTGGAAAAAGAATTCCCACCTTAAGGGTAGAAAAACGGGGCTTGATTGATTGTTCACTCACTGATTGTAATGTATTACCACGCGTAACATTTTACAGAGTAGTTCGATTTTGATAATTCTTTTATTATTGCATAGGCTATACCTAGAAATTGGTCCCACATAAATTCAGAAGAAATATTCCAAATCTAATGCCGGCTGTACACATGGGGCCAAGGTGTTGGGCCAACGTGTTGGGCAAAAATGATGGATAACCAAGATTGCTGTTCACACATTGGCTTACTGATCATTCTGCATTGGCGCTTCAAAGATGGACGTAGAAGTTCTTGCAGCCGCGGCAATTTATTTATACAGTGCGTTTAATTATTACGTACATGTGCACCAAAGTAGAGTGACTAAAAAGAAATGGCGCAAAAGAAGGTGGTGGATGGTGACTATTCATCGGAATAGAACGAGGTAAATGTGTTATTAGTTATTATTGATATACAGGCTGATAATAATATTGCAAAAAGCTAGAAGGTCAGTGTCACATTTACAATAGGTAACTTTCTCTATGGAGTCCATGTATTACCACGTAGAAAAATTAAGCAAAATTAAACATTTTGAAAAAAAAACCCACGACGGTAAAAATCTCATGGAAAAAGAATAAAATAACTCAAAACCCCCGACTTAACTTAGATGTAGCGATAATAATTTTACCATAATACATAACCGAGGAATATCCGTCGGGGGCTGCCTTTCCTGTATGAATTTCAACAAAAACTTAATCATACTCATAAGTGTATTTTATGTCGTCGTTAAACATCTACAATTCTTCAGTAATTGTATTCACGTCACTAGAAAAGCTTTAAGTGCGCCATATACGGGACGATCCGTCGCTACGATCATCTGAAACGATATCGTGACGATGTATCGCAACAAAACTGCCGCTCACACATGAAACGATTGGTCGTCACGATCGATCATTTGTTGGTTTGAAAAAACAGAGTGACGACGTGTTCAAATAATTCAAGACGTGACTACAATGGAAAACGAACTTCTTTTTCTTAGTTTTGTGGCAGTAACTTTGATTCGGTTACAGAAAAAAAGAAACAAACCTAGAAAAATGTGGGTTAAGAAATGGCTATTAAAACGACATCAGTACTCGCATGTAAATTTTAAAAGAATTACGGTTCCATCCAAAAGACTGGCACAACTACATGAGAATGACTGAACCTACGTACCTAAAATTATTGAAATTAGTATCACCTAAAATACAGAAGCACGATACAAACATGAGGCAAGCTGTCAGTAATCACGAACGCCTTAGTGCAACTTTGCGTTTCCTAGCCACTGGACGATCCTATGAAGATCTAAAGTTCTCATCTATAATTTCACCACAGTTACTGGGGAGAATCATCCCAGAAACCTGCGCCGCCATTTACAAAGCATGTCACGACTATTGTAAGGTATGTACTGCAATAAAACATAAATCATTCTTAATAGTTATAATCATTTATTTTCGATTCATATAGGCAGTTAAACATGTTAGGTACATAGTTAAACATTAGGATTGAAAGTTTTCAAAAAAATTAATTAAATTTTGTTCTTTTGCATCTGACAACTGTTCTCCCGTAGGTCTCTGTCTGGCTTGGAATAAAGGTGGAGTTTGAGGTTTGGAGGACTGATTTTCAGGAATGTGTAACAGTGTAGTCTGTTCTTCTGGTGGTGTCTGAATTTCTTGTTGATTTGAAGGAATGTTCTGTGACAAATGAGACTGTGAGAATGGAGACTCCTGAGGTTGAGAGTATGGAGACATCTGAGATTGAGAGTAGGGAGATGTCTGTGGTTGATAGTGTGAAGAAGTGTGAGATTGAGAGTATGGGGAAGTGTTAGGTTGAGAGTATGGAGATGTGTGAGGTTGAGAGTATGGAGATGTGCGAGGTTGAGAGTATGGCGAAGTGTGAGGTTGAGAGTATGGAGATGTGCGAGGTTGAGAGTATGGCGAAGTGTGAGGTTGAGAGTATGGAGATGTGTGAGGTTGAGAGTATGGAGAAGTATTTGGTTGCCAATCTTGGGAAGAGTTATTTAAAATATTATTTACTCTACTTACACATTGTCTATTCAGGTTCCCAAGTTCGGCTTCTAACAAGGTTTCATTAATAATTTTTTCCGCCCAGATCCGTTGATCTTTAGGTAATGATTTTAATTTAGAAGCTACAGTTTTTCCAAATATGTCACATGTATCGTCAGGTTTAAGAGACAAAATTTTTTGATTTATATTGTCAAGAGTTAAATCTATTGTTGAATTTGATACCTGCGAAGATTTCTTGCGCTTTAATCGACTTGGTGTAGGTGGAGGTGGTAAAATATCGTCATTTTCAGCTTGAGTTCCACTTGGTGACTGAACCTTACACGAATTTTTGTTGTCATCTTCATGTTGTTCCTCTGTAATCGTCTGTAATAAAAGAAATTTGTTTTGTTTCAGTTACCTTCGAATGAAAGTGAATGGAAAGCAATTGGAACTGATTTCGAAAAACGATGGAATTTTCCCAATTGTCTTGGCGCTGTTGATGGCAAGCATATTAAAATAAAGCCGCCGCCTGAATCTGGTTCATATTTCTTTAATTATAAACACTTCCACAGTCAGGTTCTGATGGCAATTGCTAATGCTAATTATGAGTTAATTTATTTTCACTTTGGTACAAACGGCCGAGTGTCTGACGGTGGGGTTATAAAAAAATACAGATTTTTATCAAAAACTTATAAACGGTACATTGGGGTTGCCACAACCAGATTCAGTGAATGGAATAACGCTTCCTTATGTGTTTGTTGGAGATGAAGCTTTTGCTCTAAGGAATAATTTTTTGAAACCATTTAATAAGTCACAGCTTAATGAAAATAGAAGAATTTTTAATTACCGTTTATCCCGAGCAAGACGCATAATTGAAAATGTATTTGGAATTTTAGTTGCTCGGTTTGGAATACTGAAAAATGGAATAAATTTGGACTTAGATAATATTGCTCCAGTGGTGATGGCTTGTTGTGCACTACATAACTTTTTACGCCGTGAAAATCCAGACACCTACTCCCCGCAAGATAGCTTTGATAGAGAAAACTATGAAGTTGGAGAGATTGAAGAAGGTCTACATAGTAACTTGATTGGTCTCGAGAGAAGAAGAGGACCCGGTTTTCACTCAGCAACAGAAAATAGAAATTTGTTTGTAGATTATTTTAATGGAATCGGTGCAGTTCCATGGCAGAACAATTATGTGTAGCACTTAAGTACATAAGTTAATTTAAGTTGAAATTTAAATAAAGATTTGTACTCACCGACTTTATGGAACTTTCTCCTTCATGTGGCATTTCTTGGTCTTTTAGGAACATTAAATTTTCAAAGTATGATAGTTTAGGCGAATAAACTTCGTCAGCACTGCTTCCGGATAACAGCGAATCATTCTGTTTCTTCAATTCTTTACGAAAGACTGTCCTTAGGTTATTAATTTTCTTTTTGACTTTATTCAAAGCAGCAGTATTGTCAATTATTTTCATTTTCTCCAAAAGTACATTATAACACACCGTTCTCTTCACGTTGTTGTGATAATCTTTATGTCTTATTTTCCATAAAGGCTCTTGTTCTCTGAATAATTCAATAAATTCAATCAAATGGTCGTTACTCCATGTAGTCATTTTGTTGTTTCGTTCGTCGAGTGTAGGCTAGGTACGTAGACAATAGACATGCAGCGCGTGCGGCGGCCGGCGTTGACTGAGACAAAAATCGAATCGTTGATCGCAAGGCGCCATACACTGTCGATTTATCGTTACGATTGGTCTGATCGCAAGGGATTCTGTGACGACCTCCGATATCGTTTGCGATCAAGTAAATCGTTAACGATGTGAACATACACTGGCGATCCGTCGTTTCGATCGGTCTGCAACGACGGATCGTACAGATCAATCGTACCGTATATGGGCCCCTTTAGCTGGTTTAATGGCAGCCCCCGACGGATATTCTTCGGTTATGTAGTATGGTAAAATTATTATCGCTACATCTAAGTTAAGTCGGGGGTTTTGAGTTATTTTATTCTTTTTCGATAAGATTTTTACCGTCGTGGGTTTTTTTTTCAAAATTTTTAATTTTGCTTTATTTTATTTTAGACTTTTTAGAGAGCATATACGAATTATAATCTATATAATGTGTAGGTAAGATCTCGCAAAACAATAAGTGTGATTCATCCTACCACATAATATTAAGTTCCTTATTAAATATTATACAGTTGCTTTCTGTTGGTATCATAAGACTTATCTTAGACCATGCACCAATCAACTACGAACCCATTGCTGAAAACCGCATTGAAATCGGACAATTCGTTTTAATATTATTGCAATATTATTTTGCACTAATATTGTAGCGCCCTCTAGTGAGTTACAGACGTAATTTTTATTATTTGGGAACATTACTTTGCACAAACACACAAACACACACACACACACACACACACACACACACACACACGCACAAAAATCTCTCACCCTAAACGCATATACCTGCTCCGTTCCGTCCTGGGTAAAAATAGACTCGATCAGCTGATTGGATTTGTATGGAAAAACGTAATATTTTTTTGTGATTTCGACATTGATTCCATAAAGAAACTTGTTATGAATGGACACCGAGTGACTTCCTAAAATTTTGCTACGGGGTAATTATCACTGAATAATTATATGCAACTAATTAATACTATGTCCATACTAACTTTATGTTAATATTTCTTTGTTTTTAGAGAGACTATGAATCAACAGCTTGCCGAGCTTCTTGCAGAACCATCTGGGGAGTTCGATAATTTCGTTCGAATGTCATGCACTGATTTTGAATACCTGCTACAAAAAATTTCTCCGATGGTTTCTAAGCGAGATACTACTTGGAGGGAAGCTGTACCAACAAAAATACGACTTGCATTGACATTGAGATTTTTAGCTACTGGAGATGACTACAGAAGCTTACACTACCTATTTAAAATATCAAGTTCACTTATCTCACGCATGATAATTGAAGTCTGTTTGGCACTCAATGATGTTTTGCAAGATATGATTAAAGTAAGTAAAACTTCATGTTGTTAATATATTATTTATTAATGTTTAAAAGAAAGAGTTACAAAATAGTTCTAGAGTTTCAAAATACAACAGTCTTAATTTTACCATGGATAGATCAATTACTTGAATCATCATAAAACAATGTTTAGCATCACATGAACTTTTCATTTGTGTGTTTTATGCGTCTTCATATGCCTGATATATTATATTTTGAGTCTCTAAAGACTGAGATTGGTTGTACGTTCTATCAGATAATTCTGGTAAATGAAGTTCAACAGGTAGTTCTGGAGATGATGTTTGTAGCCCTTGAGCAGATGAAGACTGCATTAATTGTGATTGTGAATATATTTTATCATTAGACAATATCCGAATACGTTGAGTTTGGGGTTCATTAAAAACATACTGCGGTGAATGGGGTAGGTTATGCGGAGATTGATTGGGAATAGTAACGTATGTTGGAGGGATGGACTGTGCTGAGTTGGGTCGGTAGTGTGGTGAAGGAGATGAGCGAGACCAGTTTGTGCGATAAGAACTTTGTGAGGAGGATGAACGATTCATATTAGTGGAATCAGTAATAGTATTTTGGCTACCTCGACGTCTTTTTATCAACATGCTATCAATCTCTAGCATAATTTCTTCTCTTTCATATTCTGGAAATTTTCTTAATTTTGTGGCAAGAAGTTTAGCATATAGGTCACAATCATCATCATGTCTTGCAGTTTTATTATCAAGCACTCTGTTTAATGTGCTAAAAGCATTTGCCACCTCCTTGCTGGCCTCTGATAACTCTGGTGGATTTTTCGAACGGCGCTTTTGAGTTGGAGGAGCAGTAACTTTTGACTTAGTACTCGTATTCCCATCTTGAGATGTGTCACTTTCAATAACGGGACGATTTAAGTCGCTTTCGCTATTTATTTCAGATGCCTGAATCTGCGAGCGAATGGATGTCCGTTTCAGAAGGATTCAGCTTCCCGCATTGTTTGGGCGCTATAGATGGGAAGCATATTAATATACAATCACCTTTACACTCGGGAACTGAATACTTTAACTATAAAGGCAACTTTAGCATTGTTTTACTAGCACTAGTAGATAGTAATTATTGTTTTTTGTTTGCCGATGTAGGTTCTCAAGGACGGATTAGTGATGGAGGAGTTTTCAATCAAAGTATCTTGTATCAAAAACTATCGTCTAACAGTATGAATTTACCCCATCCTATTCCACTTCCTAATAGTGACATAGTCATGCCTTAGGCCCGCCGCTGATTGCAATTTTTTGTCACCGTGACTTATTGTTACTGTCACCTGCTGTCACCCACGATGCGCTCACTGAATCTGTTCTTCGGTAACAAATCGCGTTCATTTTTGTAATGGACTTCAACGAGGTTGCCGTGATTTGTGCTCTTGAAATACGTAGAAGAAAAATGAAACGGAAAAAACGCTACTGGGTGCATCCTATATACACGGAAAGATTATTTAAAGGAAAATTCTACACTATATATTCTGAATTACGTCAGTATCCACCAAAGTTTTTTAATTATCTTCGTATGTCTATAAACTCTTTCGATGAGTTGCTGGCTTTGGTAGGTCCTGTGATTACATTTCAAGATACAACATTTCGCAAAGCTATTCCAGCAGAAGAAAGGTTAACGGTAACTTTGAGGTAAGTAAGAAAAACTACATCAATTACTTATAAACAAAAAATCTTTATTAATCAGAGGCATAAAAATTTGCAATATCACAATCATCTACAGAGTAATTTGACACATATGATTGCACAGTTTCGTTCGACCGCGGGGGAGACTTATCATAAAAAGATTGAGTAGATGTAGAGGGTGCAGAGGGATTGATATATTGTTGTGAAAGTACACGAGGTTGTGGTGGTGGTGGTTGAGATTGTGGTTGGGTTGTAGACATTATTGGCTGAGAAAGTATATGAGCTGGTGCTGGTTGAGCTGGGGATATTATTTGTTGCGAAATTATACGAGGTTGTTGTGGTTGAGGAAGAATGTATGTTGCAGCAGTAGAATTATAATTATTATAGTTACTAGAAGATGGTGTATAATATTTTAGGGTGTTCAAAATCGCAATCTGTGCATCAATTTTCTGATCTGGTGGAATTGACTTTAATAATGGAACCAAAGATAACGCGAAATAATTGTCTGGGTCTGGTGGTGTCTGGATGTTTTGGTGGTTGGTTTTATCTCTTAATATTTCTAATAAAGATTCTTCGTAACTTTTATTCTTCTTCTTTTCTTTTGTTGGTCGTGTTATTGCTGGTGTAGAAGAATCGTTCTCACTAATTGCTTCTTCGTCAAGCGATGTCACGTTACTTGAGGTTTCTCTCCCTGGCTCCATAGAAGGTACCAAAAACAGTAACTTATCAAAGTACACGTATCGTTTTCGTTTAGGTGCAGCTTGCCCTGATTTTACGTCTTTTTGACAACGAAGCTCCCTCGAAAAACATGCTCTTAAATTTTTCCAACGACGTTGTATCACTTTAACTGTAAAAAATAACATTCTTTTATTTACAGGTATTTAGCAACTGGTGCAAGTTTCAATGCATTATCTTTTGAATACCTAATTGGAGCCACAACACTTCGTAATATTGTAAATTCAACGTGCCAATCTATATGGGAAGCATTGCAACCTCTGTACATGGCAGAAAAAAATGAAGAAGACTGGTATAAAATTGCTGATCAGTTTTACGAGCGTACTAACTTTCCTAATATTATCGGCGCCGTCGATGGTAAACATGTTAGAATAACGAATCCAAAGCACAGTGGATCTGATTATTTTAACTATAAAAAATATTTCTCTATGGTTTTAATGGCATGGGTAGACGCAGATTATAAATTCATCTACATTGATGTCGGATCACAAGGAAGCGCAAGCGACTCGACGATTTTTAAAAATTCGAATACTGGCAGAAGGCATCAAGAGAACTTATTAAATATTCCGATTGGACGAATTCTACCTAATGATGAAAATGGAAAAATAATGCCTTTTTGCATTGTAGGTGATGAAGCCTTTGGTCTGTCGAAAAATATCTTACGACCGTTTTCTAAGAGAGGACTTACAGTTGCTAAAAGAATCTTTAATTATCGACATACAAGAGCACGTCGAATGGTGGAATGCACATTTGGAATACTGTGTAATAAATGGAGAATTCTACACAGACCTATCGATGTTAACATAGAATTATGTGATAAGATTGTAATGGCTTGCTGTATATTACATAACTATGTTCGCGTTAGAGATGGAATTCAATTCACAGATACCGCGTACGAATGTACGCTCAGCAATACGTCTACACATCAGTGGCATCGAAATATGTCCTGTGTCCATATAAGAAATTATTTTACTTCTTATTTTATTTCACCACAAGGATCCGTACCGTGGCAATATGAAAAAATATAACTAAATATGTAACTTATGATAATATTAGTCACAATTCACAAGTACATACGCAATAATTCATTTAAAGGAGACGGGGATTTCTGGGCCCAATTGTAATAAGTTGAGATATAGTTTAAAAAAAGCGTTATATTTTTCTATATCGAAATACAAAAAAATAGCCTAATTCACAATCTGGAAGACGAGAAATCTTAAAAATAAGTTTAAGTCACGAATAAAATGGGATATCGATTACTATAATCGATTAATGTGAATGAGTTTAAACAATTGAACACAAAGTCACTTGCACCAGATGATCGATTCAATCCAAGTAAATAAATACATTACATTTAACATGTCTGTAGTTTAAAAAAATAAAATATCTACATGTAATATATTATAAAGAAATATTAATCGATTCTCGTTTACAAGTCGATTTATGACTTGTATTTGTCAACTGTATTTTAATCTGTGACAGTCACAGAATAGTTTATGACAGGTGTAGACAGTGCTGCCAACTTAGGAGATTTCCCCCATATTTAGGGATAAATGTGTGGGATGGGGTTTATTTAAGGGCATAATCTTGCTAGGGGTATTTTTGGGGATTTATTTTATTAAGAATTTTCGTTAATATAAGTTAATACAGATACTGAAATAACCAATTTAGTCGATCATATTTTAGTTGATCTTGTGGCTTGGCGTATAATTTGAAAAAATCAGGTACAAAAGAAACCGAATTTATAAGTTAAAAAGCAAATAATTTATAAAAGAATGCTGAAAAAAAAACATTTTTATATTTTTAGGGGTTTTTGGCTTTGTTTTAGGGATATTTTGTAATGAGAGTTGGCAACACTAGGTGTAGAGAAATATTACTTTGCTCTGTGGTATTATCGTTTTTGTGACTTTCTTAATGTCCTCCCGCTCAATACAATACAATAATATAGTAAACAACTGTCTGTTATAACAAAATAGCAATCGCATTTAAAAAATCAGCTGTTTAGTATAGGTTGTTGCCAATTTATTGCATAACCTCACTTTTACTAAACCTCTCATAACTCTGCTCTCAGATTGCCAAAATTCCTCGAATTTTCAGTGATGCTTTTTTAATATACAAGCTATTAATTGATACCAATTTCATCTTTTTACATCTGGGCCCAAGAATGTATGAAACCGTATCCGTCTCCTTTCAATCTTATGTCAATGTGGGTAAATAATAATTCCGCAACGCTCTAACTGATATCTATACCTAATCTATGCAAGAACTGTAATTGCCTATCGCCCTAATTTAAACTAATAATTTTAAATAAGTAACGTGGTTAAGAATAATAAATAATAAACGCTAATACAATTACCTGCATTTTCTTTTTGTTCCTGTGATAAACTTCTTGTTGGAAACAAGTGTAATACTATTTCATCCCATAATCTTCTTTTTAAAATGATATCGGAATATTGCTTTAAATTTTTTGCATACAATGCAGGCCTCTTCTCTACCTCCTCTATTAATAATTCATTGTCAATGTCTTCCTCTTGCAAAGCAGACGACATCTTTAAAAACAAAACACAGCTACACTTTAAATAGCATACGTCTACTCCGAACGCACTGCGCCGGCCGAGTGACAAAAAGTCACCAGTGAGCGGACTCCCATAGTAATGTACAGGGCGAGTGACAGTCACGTCACTCCGGTGTTGCCTGCCGCTGCAACTATTTGTCACCGTATTATCACGTCACTATAATGAGCGCACTCAATACAGTTTTCATTGCACTTGACTAAGTGACAAAAAGTCACGGGGACAAAAAATTGCAATCAGCGGCGGGCCTTACGTATTTTTAGGCGATGGTGCATTTGCTCTCAGTACCCATTTAATGAAACCGTTTCCCGGTCATCACGCACTAGGGTCCCCAGAAAGAGTATTCAATCAAGAATTATCCCGTTCTCGAGTAAAAGTAGAAAATACTTTCGGAATACTAACCGCCAGGTTCAGGATCTTTAAAAAACATATACCCTTGGAACCTACCAAAGCTTCTATTGTTACAATGACATGTCTATATCTACATAATTTTTTGAGAAAAAGTACTTCTTCACAGAATATTTATTCACCTCCAGGTTCATTCGATATTTATCAAAATGAAGATCTAGTGCGGCCAGGTTCATGGAGAAATAATGGAGATAGTTCGTTTTTGCCATTATTAAGTATACCGCGTAGACCGCCGCGTACTGCGACACAAATAAGATTGGATTTTATGAATTACTTTTTTAGAAATAGAGACCACTAAGATTTTGTGAAATGAAAATATTGTTTACCTGTATAATCTTTTCCTCAGTGTTAATCACACTGGAGCATAAATAGATATCCTTTAAAAAAGCTTCGAGAGGCTCGTAATACGGCCAAATAGGATTATATCGTTCATCTTCACCCATTCCTGATTTTATTGACTCAGTTTTCTTTTTGTGATGCATTCTGAATGTTGTCATTAATGACTCTTTTTTCTTTTTCAATTCATTAATAGGAATATTAATTTTATCCGCTATGCGAATCCACGCATCATTAACCTGAAATATAAAATAGTTCATTATGAATAATAGGAATTGTTTAAATAACCTGCCCCTGGGTCCCTTCCAGAAGAGAGTCGATATACAAATACAAGAAATAGCCAACAAAAAAAAAACAGGCTAAAATTGTATCCTCTGGAAGAGACTTCAGTTCGCAATAAGTAAAATCATTTAGAAATGATTCAGCCGCTATTGACAAGTTGCAAGTTAACCACACAACTTTTACATATATATATATATATATAATATATATATATATATATATATATATAATAGAATTACATTATAGAATAAGTATAAAACATTTTTGGAAACACCACAACAATCAGATTACATTGTACACAATACAATGTCAAACAAATAGTAGGTATATGTTAATGGAAATGTTTTAATTAAAAATGTGTTTAATAGCTTACTTTGTTTTTATTTTTATGTAGTTCATGCCGTGGATTCCAAATTATTCCTTCATGTCGATATAATTCTATGAATTGTAAAACCTCATTGCTTGTCCACACCGGCGCCGCCATCGCTATCGGAACATGGGAACGTAAATTTCACTCACGCGCAACAATACTGTCTCCACTGACGAGTAACAACGAACTGAACAAGACACCAACGTGTGAACGCTGTTTGCGGAGCGCGCCAAGATCCTTTGATGTGTGCACAAAAAACCGACACTATTCGGATGGCCTGCCAATGTTGGCGCCAACTAGACCAATTAAGCCAACATACCACCAGGTAGCTCTCTACACGTTGGCCCAACACCTTGGCCCCATGTGTACAGCCGGCTTTAGGGTAGAAAAACAGGGATATGTTGATTGTAATATATGACAAAGCGTTACTTATTACAGAGTAGTCCGATTTTGATAATTCTTTTTTTTATTAGATATACCTTGAAGCTGTTCCCATATAATCTTACCCTAAGGTTGGGAAAATAGGGGTGATTTATTGTTCACTCACAGATTCGTTTGGCGCCGACTCAAAATTACTAAGGTATACTTACATTCGTTTAAGAACTTAGTTTTTAAGATTAAATAAAAAATAGTTCGTTATTTTTTGCTTTTCAGTTTTTTCGGCTGTTTAATCTTTTTGTTAAAAGTTTTTGTTTTGTATTTTTTCTTTTACGTTTCTTCTTTCCTCCGGTTCACCACTTTCATCTAGCAAATCGTCCTCTCTGTAGAGATTCTCTTTTATTAGTCTTAGGGCTTCCATCCACAAGTAAAGTGTTAAGTAGGCTACTCGCCAATTAAAGTCCCACGTAACTACACACGTACGTGTTTCACGACGTTCGAGTAGCACTACTCATATGATAAACCGACCCGTAACTTACTTGCCACGTCAACCGCCAATTAGCGTGTCTACTTGACGGTAAAATATTTAAAAGTTGTCTGTTGGTCATTTTGTGCGTTAAAATAAATTAATAAAATGGATTTATTTGATTTAATTGATCATCAATTGGATGAATTAGAATATTCTACGATGCAACGTATACCGAGGATTCGTGTGTTTAAATTACGTGTTGATTATTTTACGGACCTAGATGAAACTGACTTTTTTGCTAGATTTCGTCTATCGAAGTATGCAGTGAACCAAGTACATAACTACATAAAACATAAAATATTGCATAAAACGCAAAGGTGAGTGGTATTTTTAATTATTCAAGAGATTCTACTGGTACTCGTAGATTATAACCTACAAAATTATGAATCCCGTTTACATCTTGAAAGTCGATGTTCATTTACGTCAGTAGATAAGAAATAATCCTTTTTTTTTCAGAAATCATGCAGTTTCAACAAAAACAAGCCTACTTTTAACGTTGAGGTATCTCGCTACTGGATCCTACTTAAGAAGTGCGGCTGATTTTTGTGGTGTCAGTCCACCAACAGCAAGCCGTATTGTTAAGAAAGTTACTGCTGCTATTGCTCAATTACGCCCACTTGTAATAAAGTTCCCTGACGACTTATCTACAGTAAAAGATGGTTTTTATGAAATCGCAAGATTTCCCAGGGTAATTGGAGCACTAGATTGTACTCATGTTACAATAAAGTCACCCGGTAAGTTTAATTTTTTATGTGGTCATTTCAATCATTCAATGTAAGAAAAAACAAACCTAACTCTGAAATTAAAATATAATACCTTCTTGTCTTTTCAGGTGGCGATTCAGCAGAAAATTTTAGAAACCGAAAGTCACATTTTTCTATAAATGTTCAGGTGGTTTGTGATAGCCAACTAAAATGTTTGGATATTGTAGCAAGATGGCCTGGGTCTGTACATGATCAGACAATTTTTAATAATTCATCTTTGAAACAAAGATTTGATAGTGGACAATTTAGGGATGGCCTATTGCTTGGTGATAGTGGTTATGAATTGAAACCATACCTTATGACACCTTTTTTGAACCCATCATACCCTGCAGAAAATTTATATAATGAGTCTCACATACGAACCAGGAATACCGTTGAAAGATGCTTTGGTGTGTGCAAAAATAGGTTTCCTGTCCTGAGGCGACAAATAACATTAAAATTATCTCGTGTCCAAACCATTATAGTTGCCTGTTTTGTACTACACAATATTGCACTTGATGGAAATGAGAGAAATTTTGGTGACAACAATGACTTGCATACGGACTCGGAGACACAGACTCAAGCAGAAATGACAGCAACAAGCACTGAAATGTACAGTGATGCAAGAAATAGACTGGTTTAAGAGTATTTTTTACCATTACTTAGTAATAATAGACAATGAATAAAATAAAATACATTTATTTGAATTTATCCCCTAATTTTAATTTATACTCTTCTTCTTTCCATTTCCGTTCTTTTTCTTTGAACTCGGCCTCCTTCTTGCGTTCCTCCTCTTCAAACTCCCATACCTTCTTTTTTTCTATTATTGCAGCTTCTAATAACTGTTTTTGTAGTTGAACTAATTCTAACTTTTCTTGAGTAAGCTCATCAAACAGTGTCTTTTTTTGTACATTTGCTGTAAATAAAAAATCAAAGCATTTATTTCAAGTAGGCCAGTTACAGGCACTTAAGAATTGTCGAAACAAAGACAACACTTAAATCTAGCTACAGTCCCAGTCACAAGGCATAAAAACTGTGAAAGTACTGTAGTTGCCCATTCCAAAGCGTAGATCTCTATGGAGAAGAACGAGCAAGAAACTCCATGGACACTCTTTTAAATCAGAATATTTTTACAAAACCTTGTTATCATCATTCATGTTTAGATGGTACATTATGTGAAGAAAAAAAGAATAGTGAAGTTATGTTGATAAAGAAATTGTACATTTTATTATAACTAATAATGTCTTACCATACCAATCAGTGCAGGATGTTTCCTTGATTTTAAATTTCTTCTACTAGTGGCATCCCATTTTTTATTTGCTGAAGTAGTTGGAGTTAGAAAATTTTGACTGGCATCATGCACATGCAACGCTTTGTCTGTAACCAAAAAATGAAAATATTATTACATAAATATATTAATTTTACAAAGTCTTGGATATATTTATTCAATGTTCAAATGAGACGAATCAGAAATCAGAGCTGTAACCAGCTCGGTTCCAGTAGTACAGTTTATTTATTAGAAACAAAAATACAAAACTGTTCTCATTATGTTCGTGTAGTTATTGACATTATTTCAACTATATCAAACTCTACAACAAAACATAAAGGTACAATAGAAAAGTATATAAAAAAATCTATTAAGGTAAAAGCACCTAATACGGAGGTATTTCACAACATTTGAAAGTAAGTAACAAAAATAAGCATTTGTAAGTATTTTTAAAGGTGCCAAACCACTTTATCGTTAAAAGTGGAACTTACATTTTGTATTGCTGTTGAGTCTTTGTTTCTTTTCATAATATTTCTTATTTTAAAAAAATATTTAAATAGTCAGGTCGATTTTCCCTAATACGGAGGTATGATTTTGGTCAGAGCCTATTACTGCGGTAGACGGCTCCTAATACGGAGGGTCAGAAATTATATTCATTGAAGTTCCGTACAAATAATATTTATTAAATAATATAAATGTGTTAGTAAAGTAAATTGTAAGTTTTTCATTGGTTTGATTACGTTGATTCACTTTTAATGAAATTACACAATACATTATATTACAAATATAGCATAACCGTGCATTCACACACACGTTTTAAAAAGAGTTTTGGGTTACAAAAATAAGGTTGATTTTTCTTTTTACGTTCAGTAAAATGAAAAAAATGAGCGAAACGAAATCGGTCTGTATAGAAAGATCTTTCCGTACAGACCGACTTCGCTTCGCTCATTTTTTTTCACTATTTCATTTAACATGAGGATCCCCTAGGATTCTCTGATGTTAAAAGACAATACTTTTTATTCCTGAATTCTAACGGATTCCGAAGGAATTTAAGAATAAATAAGTAGTTAAATAAGTATTTTTACACGCGTCTGTATAGTATAGCGTTCAGTGATTTTATCGAATTAAAAATACAAGTTTATTTAGGGATCAAGTTATATTATTTAAAAGTAGTTACATTATTTAAAAAATAATGAAAGACAAAAACAATCATCTAAAATCTTTCAAAAATCAACAGTTGGTAGAGGAACAAAAAGTATAAATAATAACATAATGACGTATTTATAACATAATTTTAAATCTCAATCATTCAAACATTAACAATCCGTAGAGGATAGTAAAAACTAACTAAAGGTAACTGAAGTTTTACATTATGTACTTAACTTAAAAAAAGATCTAAAGAACATATTAAAAAGGAACTGAAAAGAATTACTTAAATAATGGTAAGTAAACTTAAGGTAAGTGAAGTTTTAGGCTCAATTCAGGCAGCGGTGGCGGCGGCCGGCAGCAGCTCGAAGAGTACTTTCAGCCTTGGAAGAATTTTAAACGTTATTAGTATTGCTGATACTGATCAAAACTGCCAGCTGTCGTCAGCGGCCGCCGCATCGGTCACCGACAGTTTTATCTTTTCAAGCGAAACTGGTCTATAAAATAATAAAGATAAAGTTAAAAACTCTTTCAAAGCTGAAAGTGCTTCGCGCCGCTGCTGGCCGCTGCCACCGCTGCTTGAATTGAGCTATACATGATATTTAACATCAACTTAAAATATAATTATTTATTGAGCACTTTGTTAATAAATATTTAAACAGAATCATCTGAATTATCAAAAAAGCAACGGCGTTTTATTTGCTTTATCCTTGCAGGAATATTAGAATTAAAATCATCGTCACTGTCAGAAGAGTTTCGGATTGAAATATTATTATCTATGGTGTTGAAGTGATGCATCTCTATCTCCATATTTACATTTTTTAATTTCTTCATTACACTTTTTTTTTTCGATTCTTCCCTTTTCTGTTCAGTCTGTGCTTGTTTTATCTTTTTATTGTTTTCTTTTTGTTTTTTCTTTTCTAATGCCTCGCATTTTCTCAGTTGTTTAAGTTTTTCTTTTTCTTCTTTCTCTTTGTCTAACCTTCTTTGGTGTTCAATAAATTCTGCTGCAGTAACTACAGTGGGAGTAACCTTTTTAGTGACCTTTTTGGTGTTGGGAGTATTCTCGGTTTTCGGAAAATAAAATGCATTCTTGAAGGGCGTAGGTATTCCTTTGAATGGGGTCGGCGTGACATTTTCAATAACTATTGGCGTTAGAGTTTTGCTTGTACTAGGCATTATTAAAGATTTTTGAAGGGTATCTATTTCTTCCGAATACTTGTTGTCTGTCAGTGGTTCTTTTTGCATTCTGTTTGGATTTAGAGTTAAGGAAGAAGAGCAATTAACTTCATGATCTGCATTTTCTATTTCAGATAGTGACGGAGCGGTACTAGAACACTTGCTTAATTCAGGAGTCGATGAACGTAATATTTGTGGAGCATTTCCTTCTGTCAATAATCGCATTTTCTGTGGTGGGGTAACTTCTGATACTAACCTCGGCTCAATAATCTCTATCATTACAGGTGAATCAGCCAATGGTGTCGGTAGAAGAGAATTTGTTTTAAATGTGTTTTCTTCGATTGTTGGGATTGCATTAATTGATGACAGTGACACTTGCCTTGACTCTAGTATGGTATTTCCTATATTGTTAGCTTCTTTATCATTAAGTGGGGTTAGAATACCATCCGATCTAATATCGAAGTTGAAAACGGAATCATAAATATTTTCTATGTCGACATTATTGGTAAAAGTTGTCTCCCCAATCTCTAGAGCAGAATCTGCTTGATCTTCAATGCTTTCCGATGATGTAAGACTTTTCCAAAATAAAAATAGTTTCTCATAAGTGGGGTCACTTGTCCACTGGTTGCCTGCCTCTTTAAAAGATTTTAATGTCTCTTGTGATAATCGGCTTTCAAATTGTTTCTTGAACTGCTCATTATCTATATTGCTTATTTGTTCAGTATCTAATATGTTATTTTGATTTGCTTCAGATAGTTTGTCTTGGTGCTTCTTCACTTTTGACAAAAGTTTATCGTAATTAATATTATGTTCATCAAACGGGTAAAGACCTCAGCACTTGAATCCGCTCATTATCGTTTCAGGCTTGAGGCTTCTGTCAAAACATTTTTGCACTTCTCTAGCAAAATCTGTTCGCTTAAGCTTCGCATAATTATGTTTAACCCTGAATTCCCTCACAATATCCCTCCAAGTCCCCTTAACGGGCCTGAAAACGGCGACATCAAGAGGCTGCAAGACGTGCGTTGAATTTGGGAGCAAAGCAACTAGCACGATCCCTTTTTCCTTGCAAAAAGTTGTTAAAGGCAGAGATATATGTGAACTATGGCCATCTAAAAATAAAACAACGGGTAGTGTTATTTCTTGTTGTCGAAGCCATGGATAAAACACATTTGCAACATATTCGTAGAATGACTCCATATTCATCCAGCCCGATTCTGTGTTACCAAGTCCCCACCACGAAGGAACCGTTGACTTGATATTGTTAGGTAGCCTCTTGTAAGGGAATAGTACCATTGGCGGAGCTACATTACCATCTGCTGAAACATTGACTAATACGGTCAAGCATTCGTTTTCGTCATTTGAAACGCGATTATATACTCGTTTACTACCCTTTTTTTCCAAAACTTGCTTGTCTTTTGGACAAAGAAAAAACCCAGTTTCATCACAGTTGAATATACGTTTTGGGTCTTGAAAAACTTGTAGCAAATCGTTTTCTTTAAAATATGATCCTACTCGATCAAACCACGCTCGCAATGCAACTTCCGTGACTTGGTTTCTACTAGTTGGAAGATTTTGTGACACACGTTTTGCCACTGCTGGATGTCGTTGCATAAAACCTGAAAACCATTTTTTTCCTGGAACTCCATCTTTAAACGGATTAGGGCGCTGCAGGTTTTCAACTAACTTAGAGACAGTGTGTAATAATTGATCTTTTGTCACTGGAAAGCCACATTTACCAAGGTAATGGATCCAATCAACGATTTGTCTCTCTTCGTTTAGGTTAAGTACTGGTGGCTTACCACAATGTTCATTCTCGTAAAGCTCATCTCGTTTACTCCGTAACGTAGTCTCTGGTACATTATATTGTCTCGAGGCTTTGTAAATACTCATACCTTGTCGAATTGATGAAAGTGCTTCAGCCACTTGCGCATTAGTATAACACTTGCGTTTCTTTGTGTCCATATTGTCTATAAAAACAAAATAAAAATTACGTTGATTGCATAAATTTAAATAAAAATATTTACATAAATTTAAAAGTTTTTATCGCTTTTGGTTTTATCAAAAAAAAAACACGCATATCAAATAAGAGACAAAACATCCACAAAAAAAGACACAAAACTTCTTATTTATTTACGCAACCCTAAATCTTGTAATTTTATGTTCTATGAATAGGGCCGTAATAGGAGATCATATAACTTAATACAGAGTTACTTGGAAATAACTACTACCGTAATAGGAAAACTACTCGTGTTTTTAATAATCCTAATTCTGACCCATCAAAAATTCGATAAACAAAAGAATGTAAATGCTTAATCAAACGATAACAGTTTTTTGGCTCAGATGTGTAAAACTAAAATCAACAGTTATACAAAATAAATGATTTGTGATAAATTTAAATACACCTTCCTATTTTTACCCCTTCTAAGAAACCAACATTTTGTACTCAACCGTTTTCATATTTAACTGGATTTCTATTTTTTTTTTTTTTTTTTTATTGTAATTCACATAACTGATATACAATCATAAACTGCAATAAAGTAGACGCAATGGGTATACATACATGTGATTGATATCTACTCGATGTGAATCCTGTATGCACACTTAGTAGTCTTAGTGAATGAATACTACTAGTACCTACTTAATTTCCTAATTGGAATCTTATACTTAATTAAAAAAAAAAAGAGACTTAAATAAATAACAATCGCTTACGTTATCAGGTCTCTAAGTTTAGATCTTACTGAGGCTACAGAACCAGTAAATATATCTAATTCACTACGAAAGGAGTTTGCAAGAGAATTATTAATTAAATTAATTAAATAATAATTAATTAAGAACACATACCGCAGAATATGGTTTCTAATTTATCAGATTAATAATTATTTCAACAAAACTTGGAACTAATTCAATAAGTAAATAAATTGAAAGTTATAAACAATTAAACATGCCCAGTATTTTTCCTATTTCGGAGTTATACCACCGTATTAGGATTAATCTATAAAATTCGTATCGTATTACGGCGGTATTTTATTTCTTATTTTTGGGTAAAAAATGACTTACAAATATGAAACAAGCTATTTAAATAGTGGGTGTAATAGTAGGAAAATGCTATAAACAAAACATATACAAACTTGAACGGCTTATTAATACGAAAAACTTAGTTTATAAATATTAGTGTACTTACTTTTGTTGTTCCGCGTTTGTATGGAAACACCTCTCACGTCGATGCCGTTACACAGACTGATTGATCTTGTTGTGTTGTCTATGTGCTATACTTGCAAACGTCAGTTAAGTCATGAAGTAATAAATTTGGAATAAATAGTTTACGTTTTGGTGTACTTAAAATAAATAAAATAGGAATAAAACTCGAAAATAGAAATACCACCGTAATAGGAAGCGATTTTGACTACCGCCGTATTAGGAGCTTTTACCTTAATACTATTCAAATTACCTAGATTTATATATTTTTCTTCTTTAAATGTTTCACTACTAGTAGTGGGTGGCAAATGTTCACTTTCATTTGAAACAAGTAGAACAACTTCTGTAAAAAACAAACATCATGAATTACCAAGAAAGATTTAACGATCAGTAACACAGCAAGCACATTTTAATTCTTCAGATAATAGTTCATATTGATAGGTACCTAGCAGGATGTATAATAACTATATACTTACGGTTTTGAGGCTCACATTCTTCAACATCAGCTGTGTGATCCTCGAGTATTGGAGTAATTTCTATATAGTCCTCCATTTGGGGAATGTCAATGCCGTCTGTAAAAAAAGATATTTTTTTGTAATTTGTAACGATTATCAAGTCCATTACTTACAATTAATAACTTTTGACTGCAAGTATGGTGCAATTTCTCTAGTATCTTTTTTTAAGTAATAAATTATCTTACCTTGACTATCTTGAGTTTGAGGTAAAATATCATAGTCATATTCCCCTTCTAAGCCATCAGTGCTTAACGATATCATCGCCTTGATTTGCTCTTCAACATTGTCCAACGGAGGTGCTGTATTCCTACCACCTCCGGTTTTGTAGAGTTGCGAGCGTATTGCAGCCGACTTTTTCCTAACAGTACGCTTTAGACCTTCATACTTCACCTTCAATGTTTTTGTTGATCTGAATGTCGAGCCAGATCGAGCATTAAATTCATTTTGTATGCTTTCCCAAGCTGCTTCTTTTCTTTTCCATGTGGAGGCATCACTTTGTTTATTTTCTAGTACAGCTTGGTATTTCTGTACTAGCGAAACCAAAATGTCCCTCTCACGTAAATAAAAGTTTGCACTTCTTTCTCTTTTAAGTTGTTTATCCATTATAATTAATCGTAGTTCAGTTTAACTTAAAATAAACTTAAAATAAAATAACACGCAGCAAATCAACACAGACGAGAACACAAAAAATAACAACTGTAATGATATTTGAGGAGTGACGTTGACGCAAGCGTTGACGTAATATTGAACGAATGTAACGTATGATTTGTTACGTCATTCTCTTAACCAGTAAGTTGTTACTCGAAGCTTCATTTTTGCTTGTGAAATTGACAGAAGATACTCGTCACTTTTACTTGCCAATTAACGCTAATTGGCGAGTAACTAATTACCACTTTACTTGAGGATGGTGAAAGAAGCCCTTAGTCTTTCTGCTACCTATCAATAAATGTAGTCATGCGTACATACATAATAATATCTCGTCACTTTATTTAATGAGCCAGTTTCACTTTTTACTTTCCTAAATGCGAGTTTGTTGCGTCTTTTTAGTTATTTCAATAAACGACGAAAATATCGCCGCGATTGTCTCGCTCGTGAAGACAGCACATATGGTCTTCGGAAGTCTTAAAAAAGTTATTTCTGCATATCAACTCATTAATAAAGTGTACTGGGTTTTGCTTGAGCACGTCAATATAGTAATTTGCTCTAGGGGAATGCAATTACCAACTCCACCATCTCAAATTTCTGCTCTAAGTAATAATTTTTTGGTACGCGAAATTGAACTGCATTAAGGTTATTATCGAAAAGAAAAGTTCTAGGTTGTGTTGGTTATTTTATAAACTGGTATATATTTTATCATGCCTGTATGCCTGGGACCTAAAACATATCGGCGAACTGTGGGTGTACATTGTTACACCTCTGCCTACCCCTTCGGGGATACAGGCGTGATGATATTATGTTATGTTTTCAACCAAGTGCGAGTGCACTTTTCATGTCGATAATTAAGCCAGTAAAACCAGTTTTTCTTCGTGATTCTATTATCAACTCTCCTAAAAAAAGCTTTAAACTACATATTTATATAATCACTAGCACTTTCAAACAATGCTTTTATGAGGAAAATGCTTCGTAGACATATGGCTTTCTTCCAATCCGCTGGCTGTTTGTAGTGGCTGTTGGGTACATCAAAAACATCGTTTATGATGTTTATAAAGTTTACGGTGCCACTGCATTCTTCGAATTCTTTGATTTTGAATTTTTTGCTTGAATGAACCACAGAATAAAAGGGCTCTGTCATCAATCTGCCACAGAGCTGCTAAAAATTGTGCTGTGAGCTTAACCTTAATTTTTGTTTATCATACAAAATGTGGAAGTTCCCAATTTTTATTGCCAGATGAAGTACTTTTTTCTGTTGTAAATCTAGATAGAAGCAGCTCCAAATATTCAAAATTAATTTCCTGACCCACTGAGTCATTAAAAAACCCGTAATTCCTTAAAAGTATCTCAGGAGAGTTTGACATGGGTTAATGTATGTATGGAAAAAGCTGTTGCGGTTTTCAAATTTAGATACAAAGACGAAAAAAAAATTAACAAACCAACGTACCAAACAAAAATAAAACAGTTTTCGCGTCATTTCCCATTCATTATTTGTTACAAACCACTTAAAATATATTCAATTTTAATAATTTTCATATGTTATTTTGATTAATTTTCATGCATTTTTTATGGTAACATTATTGATTATACTTTTTTGTGAAAAAAAAAAAAATACTGGCTACGGCAGGATCAAACCTGCATCTTCAGGATTGGTGCTCCAGACAACACACAATTTTTCTTTTGCAAAAACTTATAACCATAACAAAATTAAATAACAACTTACTTGCTTTTAAATTATAGTATTAATGATACCTTTTAAAGCATGTCAAGCACAACCCTGGGTAGTCTTGGGCAATTCGGACAGCAATAAGTTGTATCTGAGTCATTTTCAAAATATGTGTACGTCACGAAATTGTCAGTAAATTGTTTCGTTAGGAAATGTCAGGAAATTGTAAAAGTAAGGTCGTATTCAGAATTAAGTAATATTGTAGTAGTTACGGTGTTATACTTTAATTATTTTCAGACTATAATTTATGAGAAATATCTTTATAAACTTTAGCACTTAGGGTCCATGTCTAGAAAGAAAAACAAAAATAAATTGAAAATTGTTTTATTTTTTAAAAAGCTGCATTGCTACATTGGCCTTACAAGAGTCAACTGTAAATAAAAAACTTACACAAAAAATTTAAAAAATATTGTGTCTTCCTCATTGGCTAATACAAACTCCTGACGTTCTTTCGATATTTGTAACAATTCAACATGTTTAACAATACAATCTTGTGGTACTATATCAATATCTTTGGTAACTCTTGGCTTTGTAAATTTCAAACTACCTTTTTGACGGATGCTTTTGAAGTAATTAATCTTATAACTTTTATTAGTATTATCGATCTGTTCAATTGTACCGATATAATATTTCCAGGTTTTTTTAACGTAATATCTGATCAATACAGTATTATTTATTTCCCATTTGTTTGTCTCGGTTTTCTCGTCCTGAAAGTCACTTCGATTTCCAATGATAGGTTCAGTTTCAACTGCTTTGACAGGTATAATTTGTATAATGCCTGTTTTTTCATTTAATATCCTCTTTACTGCTGCTTCAGTCAATATTTTCTCCGGTGTTAAATTACTAATGCTTGTGCTTTCACAAGGAGGTGAGTCCTCTTTTTGATTTATTAGTTTTATCATCATCTTAGCACTATCAGTCATTTCCGGTTCTTCGTCGACATTCATCTTCACTTCTCCTTTAGTTTCCTTCATGTCTGTTTCTGTTCTTAGGTTTCCTGAATTACTTGTTTCTACTTTCAGCTCTTTTGCATGACTGTCCATCAATAATTGTGTATTGTAAATTTGCCTTTCATTGGATTTTTGTTTCTCTTTTTTTGTTTTCTTCAAATCATTATCTTCTTTTACGGGTATTATTTGCATAATGCCTGTTTTTTCATTTAATATCATTTTTACTTCTACTTGAGTCAATATTTTCACTGGGGTTTCAGTTACTTGGCATGACTTACTAATGCAAGTACTTGCACAAGGAGGTGAGTTCTCTTTTTGGTTTAGTAGATCTATCATCATCTTATCATTGTTAGCATCATCAGCCATTTCCGGTTCTTCGTTGACATTCATCTTCACTTCACCTTTAGCTTTTATTCTCAGCTCTTTTGCATGACTGTTTATCAATTGGGTAAGGTACAGTTGCCCTTCATTCGCTTTTTGTTTCTCTTCTTTCTTTGTTTTATTCAGGTCATTATCTAAAATCTGATCGAATTTATCAATGGTGTTTATTTCCAGGTCATTTTCATCAATGTGCTCAGTTTTCATTTTTTCAATGTTCTCAACACTATCTGCATTTATGTCAAGTTCTTCTACATCGAATATCTCTTCCAGCATAGCATCTTCCTCATAGTAAGTACTATCATCTGAATCTGCATAGAAAATATCGTCACTATCATAATCATCGCTGTCAGACGAGTTGTATCCAGATCTTTTATTGTTTATGTGTTTAAAAGTTTTTTTGGATTTCCCGCTTTTATTTTGAGCTTTGTCTGACTTATGGGTTGATATTAAGTCATGTATTTTTGGTTCATAACATTCACAACAACCCTTTTTTGGGCCACAAAAGCAACTTAAGTCTCGATCTAGGACACAACCTTGTTTTGCAGTTATGATAATCTGATGAATTCTCATTGTACCTGGCAACGCAATTAACTCATCGGGAACTTTTTGCTGCATTTCTCTTATTTCTTCCGCTGATATAAAAAAATATTTCACCTTTTTTTCTGATTCCTTCAACATCTTGAAAGCGATGGTTGCATTAGGAATGTCTGTTCCGCGAGATACAAAATCATCCAAAGTTCTTTTTACTGCTCCACCCACCCCATCTGCCGCTCCTTTCCCATGGGATGCTTCAAAAAAGGACCAGGAAGCATAATCCAAAGTCCTCTCTTCAACATTTTTACTAAAAAGATAAAAGTTCTTTTTCTGTTTGTATTGTGTGGCGGGGCCATCAGAATACATGTGAACAACTTGTAAGGAAGGAACTATTTGTTTTGCATATTCAAAAACTGGTGAAAGGTGAGCCCAAATCGCTCCAGGATCGTGGTCACAACATGGCGATACAGAACAAAACGATGTGGGATTGTTATTCTTACTATAAATTACTCCCGTATGGAGAGAAATTTGATCTCTATTTCCACCAAAATGGACGGATTGTATTTCCTTATGTAATTTGCCCGCATAATTTTCGGAGAAGTCACAAATTATGACTACTTCATCCTCAGATAGGTTCCGTATGCAATTTTGTAGAGCCTTATGCTGATGACCAATATTGTAACAATGTTTCTTAAAAACACTCAGTTCTTTGTTAAATTCTTGAATTAGCTCACCAATCGTACCACTTTTAATATCCTTTCCGACTTTTTTGGTAGTCATGGGTTTTCTTTCGCCAGTTTTTAAAATCTTTATATACTCATGCTTTTTTAACCCCCACTCAAGCCAAGTGATATTGATGTTATTGGTATTATCTTCAAGAGAAACTGGAATGGACTTTGACATACAAGATGGGCATGTATTATACATACATTCTTTAAACTCAGGGTTGCAAGATATTTCCGTGATTAAATCGGTGACTTTACAACTCGGTATTATTTTTAAAGCTTTAAGTTTTTCGGCCTTCAGTATCAAATTGCTGTGTTTAACACAAGCACAAGTTTCGCGATCGTTTAGAGTAGGATTTACTACGTAAAATGGTCTATACCGAGTAAATGTAGTGTAAGAGTCTTTTTCACCTTCCGGTTTATATTTGGCGTGCAAATTTTTCATGGAATCCAAAAGAAAACGTTTCTGTTGTTTATCTTTTTTAAACGTTTTACATTCTTTTCGGCCTGCTGTAGCACGGCTGACGTCGTCGCGTAAAAAGAACTCCTTGATTTTTTTAATATTGTCTTTTTCTTTGGCCTCTTTCACTGTATTATCATTTCTAATTCGTCCCTTTAATCCTAAAGTTGTTGTTAGTTTGGTAGTCAAACTATATTTCTTTACAAGATCGTTGTTAACCACATTTTTGAGTACCCTTTTTTCATTGTTTGTGTCTGCATTGTTATACTGTTGTTTTAAAGATTCTGAAATAACATTTAATTCGAAAACTTTTCTCTTTACTTTTTCTTTATCCTCTTCTCTTACAACAATCTCTTCGACAAAACTGCTTGCTTTTGACATTGGAGTTGCTTCTTCAGGAAAATTGCTTTGTACAGGCTGGTTATCTGTGGCTGTGACTAGATTTCGGTTTTTAACTTTGAGATGTTCAATACATACTTTGCTTCTATATGCGTTTTTTCATTACAACCATTCTTTTCATCATTTTGCTCACCTTTTCTTGAAGTTTTTTATTTTCCTGTTTAAGTTTTGTATTTTCTGCTTTTAGGTATAGTACTCGTTTAGCTGCATAGATTTCTCTTTTTCGCCTAATATCTTCTTCCTTTTTTAGCTTTTCTGTTTGGATTTTCTTTTCTTTTCTTCTATCGTTAGCTTCTTTCCATTTTTGTCTTCGAGCTTCTTTTTCACTATCAATAAGATCTGATATTTTTCTTTGTTTTTGTTTCACTTTCTCCAGGTGTTTTTTCCTTTTTTCTTCATATTTTTCAGGGTTTTGCTCTTTAAGTTTTTCAATATATTTTCTTTGCCGTTCGGCACCGCTCAACGGCATTCTGGAACTAAAACAAGCTGTTGGATATCTTTTGAATAACACTAAAACTAAAAACAAAAGTACGTATGGCTAGTGTGGGTGAAATGATCAACACTAGTGTATTTTTTACTAAGAACACGAAAAGTCTAATAGGGAAAATAAAATCAAAACAAATAAAAATTAGGAAAACTTTAGACTTTGTGTAGCATTAAATGAAAATTGAGCTTTTTGTATCCGTAAAAAGATTTTTTATATATTTTTAATTTTGCGCGCGGTCCTCTATAATAACGATATTCAGTTTTCTTTTAAGATAATCCGTAAATATTTATCGTTTCTCTCTTTTATTTTTATTGATTACATAAAACACTCATTTTAATATTATAATGTACCTTATATTTTCATACTTTACACATGAGAGCCACAGCCTTACCGGCTACAATTTACTGACGTCAGTAAATGTCAGGAAATTGTTCGTCACTAAACATGTAAAATTTAACCTAAAAAATATTTTTACACTAAATACAATCACATTTAATAATAGATTGAAAGCGTAATCTATTATTCTTGTCATAATTTAAGTATTTTACAATTGCGGTGGCTGAATTCTTAAAAAATACTTACTTTTGTTGAGAAGACCTCGTCAGGAAAAGGTTAATTATTTTTTTCACAATTGAACTACAGAACTTCTGCCGTGTCACAACGACAAAAAAAATGGCGGCGCGTCATTGTGATGCGTAGAGGGAGTATAGTAATAGAGTGGTCAACAGCGTATACTAATGAGATAGCAATAATACATGACAAGTGTTGCAAGCTCCTACTAATACTAAATAATTCTCCCACAAGAAACCGGTAAAATCAATTTTCTTCATATTATTGTATGTACGCGAAAATTGATAAAGGCTTTTGTGAAATCAATATCGTATTGTTAAAAAAATATATAAAATACTTACAACAGAAATACAATTCTTTAGTGTGTTTTTGGTTTGTAAATTAAGTTGTGTCTATGTCTAAATAAAACAGATTTTATAATAATAAGATGTTTATTGTTCTTTATTATTACGAATTTTACAATATAACCATGTAAGTATCTTAAAACTTAACCATCTACATATAAACTTAACCATCATATATCTTAAACTTAATCATCTATAACTAACTTAATTATCTATCTATACTTATCTATCATCGATTCTGTAGATTTGAATCCTACAGAATCGCTGACAGATAAGATACTTAATCCAACAAAAAATGAATCATTGCAATCAAATTTCTAGTTTCAAGAATTGCGCGGACATATTTACAAACAGACGGTACATACAAACACGTGTTTAGAAGCCTACATAGACTGATATACGTATATTAAGCAATTCCAACAATATTAGTTACCATACGTATCGAATTTATAAACCTCCTTTTTCGAAGTAGTAGGTACTTATATTAAAAAACCTAATCACTGGCCTTTAAACAAAATCAATTTATTATAAAAATTTCTGACTTTTTCATCAGTCGTAGAATTTTTTTTGTCGCGTAATGCATTCTAACTTTTAAATATTTCAAACAAATTGATTTGATTAAAAGTGGATAATGACAATCTAAAAACGCCTGATTTTTAAAATGGTCAGTAATTTGAGAAAAAAAAATCTACTGTTAAGCATTTCTTAAGGCACTCTTGTGAAAGAATGTGAAAATTGTTCTTTTAACTTATTTGTTTGTTTTGGTGGAACATTTTTTCGCTTATTTCACAAATAGCTACAACATCTTTACTGGGGTAGTGTAATCCTCCCTTGTCTTTTTTAAATTGTAAACTATTATATTTTTCCGTTATTAAGGCAGATACACATTTAGAACATTTCAATTCTTTTTCAAGTTTATTGACAACAAACCCTGCAATATATATAACAACCTGTTGAGAGAATTCTGTTAGTTTGCTTGGATCTGTTATGTAATCATGGTCTTCCATAGTACATATAATATCTCCTCCACAGCCAAAGTTATCATTTTCAGAATTGTTTGAATCGATCAGTTTAATTCTATCTGTGGTTTTATTGATTACTAATTCAGGTTTAGTGTAGGTGAGAATATTGATTTCCTGTAATGGAATACAATTTCCAGTCGTTATATGTTTTAGCTCCCCATGTACGAGCATCCGTTTAAAAGCGGATTTAAACTGTTTCGCAGTCGGGTTATTATTGAAACCACCCTTAGCCCTTATGGCACTAAAAAAATATTCCAGGTGGTCCTGGCTAAATTTGTAAGTACAGATAAAACGAAGGGAATCACTCCTAGTGTGGGTCTCATATAGGTAACAAATACTTTTTATGCAGATCAAAAACCCCCAAAAACCAGTTTTTCTATTGGTGTTCAATAAAGGCCTACCATCTAACTTTAGGTGTGTCAAGTACCCAAACATTTCTTCTAGAAATGTTTTGTGCCGTTGATAATTTCCCTTGTATAAAGGTTTTTTGAAAGCATATGCATTCATATTTCTCGAATTCAATAAATCACATAAATCATTTATTTTTCTAAAGAACTCTACTGTTGCTGCTGAATTTTGAAACCCGTCAACTTGAAGTTCATTAGCACAAAATTCAATAGCGTCGGCAACTGAATTGAATATTGAATTAGTTCGTAAAGGAAATGAAATCGGATTGATCAATTTTAGATTTGGGAATTAAATTGCTAAGAAACAGATTTTTAATTCGTAAATAAATTATGATAAAAACTATTAAAGATAAAAGAATAAAATCTATTCAAATCGTTTATTTTATCATTCGCTACAGCCGGAACCCGGATATTGCGAGCTGATTTCTGAATCTGAATATTGTCTCCGACGGTAATAATTAACTGCTGGTTGTGAATTCGGTCTTGGCGGATAGATTTATTCCAACTTTAATGAATCGTTCTTTGTGTCCAGCAACTTCAATATTTTATTTGCCGTAAACGGTGGGGTGATATCAACTTGGCATATCGTTATTTTGAAACCACTCTACCAGCGCAGCAATGTTATTTTGTGCCCTTGGTGGCTTATTGAGCTGCCGGGAATGATATTTTGCATTGTCCATTATTATTTTACTCAGCTTAAGAATAGATAATGCTGTTTAAGACTCTCCTGAAGGCAGATACAACTTTGTTCAAAAGCGTGCACGATCCACCATTGAACGCACATTTGGTGTATTGAAATGTCGGTGGGAAATCTTTTGGCATCTCGGGAACTGCATTACTGCCCTGAAATAGCAGGGCAAACATCGTAATAGCCTGCTGTGTTTTACATAATTTATCTATAAAGGTCGCAGCACACATAAACGTAACGTAAACGGATCGTAACCGTATCGCCTTTCACCTCGCGACTCGCGGCCGGCTATCCCACCACTGGTTGGTGGCAAGGTGTTCAAGGCTTATTTCGAGCGTCGGGTTCTATGCCCGGCGCTTTCCTTTTTCATATTATTATGTCATGAAAGTAAAATAATAACGAAAAATATAACAACGAACAGTGACAACTACATTTTATTACCTTCTTAATTCTAAATATCTTATTTCTTAATATCTCTGCAAAATACTCAATTAATCCCTAACACAACTTTAGTAACAACTTAGCAACTTTAGTATGGCGGGAAAATATATGCCGATTACTTTGATGGGCCTGTTGGTCTAGTGGTTAGTGACCCTGACTGCTATACCGTAGGTCGTGGGTTCCATTCCCACTCAGGACAAATGTTTGTGTGGTGAGCATGATCTTTTGTTCTGTGTCTGGTTGTAATTTATCTATAATATGTATGTATTTAGAAATATATAAGTATGTTTATCAGTTGTCTGGTTACCATAACACAAGCTCTGCTTAGCTTGGGATCGGATAACCGTATGTCCCAGAATATTATTATTATTACTATCCATAAAATTTTAAATTATGTAGGTTTGATTAGGTTAGCACTAGGATAGGCTCTGGAGTACTTAAGTGAGCTTATCCTAGTGCTAAGAATATATATAATAAAACAACGATATAACAATAACGAATTTCTATTTAGGTATTATTTTAAAGTTTAAATATAAAAAACTTAAAGCAGTCTGTATTATGATGATATGATTACGAAGAGACATACGTTTTATCCAATACGTTAACAAAATAATCTAAAATATTGTTGAATTCAATAACAGGGGGTGTCACCCTACGTTACTACGATACGGAATGACGTAATCGAGGCGACGACTATTCGTCAACTATTCGACGAATACGGACGGGCGAGGCGGTTACGTTACGATTCCCATTAGTGTGCGTTGCAGTATGGAGTTTCATACAAATGATACTGAACGGCTCGAGTTGATACGGTTACGATCCCTTTCCGAGTTGATATGTGTGCTGCGACCTTAAGGGGTGGAAGTAATGTTCCCGAGTTGACAGAAGATGAATTTCAAGCTGAAAGAAGCAGACAGGTTCCCTCTCAATCAGCCGCTTCTTCTTCAGCTCAAGCTCTACAGGCAGGTCGAAGGGCAAGAGCTTTATTAGTGGAAATGTTGGAAAGGAATAGGTAGTGGAGGATCTGAGTGAATTGTTGTGAATTATTTTTAATTTATACTTTAATAAAAGAATAAAATTTATACTTTTAAAAGTTTTCCCTATCTAAACTATTCTAAACACAAATTTAACGAATAGATACAAAAAACAAAACGGTAACAAAATCCTAATTCCTATCTAAATAAAAAAAAAAGTTAAAAGTAAATAATAATATAAAAAGTTAACAAAATCCTAATTCCTATCTAAATATTGCCTAGCAAGACCACACAGGGCAGCAGTGATGCCTGCTAGGTCAGTCCTGATACCTGCGAGTTCGGTCCTGAGGCCTGCAAGCTCAGCGTTTCTCACTGTTTCTCTCTCTTTGCACGCTCCTCGTCATACTGGCGCAAGTTATTATATTCTATTTACAATACTATTACTACTTATAATTAAAGGTTATAATCTGTTAATTCTGAAATCGTTCCGTATATGTTCCAGAATGCTTCCCATATGAATGGGTTTAATTTAAAATATTTCGTAGGACACGTGAAATAAAATGTTATTGTTCGTGTGTCCACTGCTTCCTTTGCTTCAGCCGTACTAATATATGTACAGATTGGGTAGTTACTCGCCGTGTATAGAATACAATTTTTGACGTCTTGTCTTGTTTTGTATTTTACATCTGTCGACATCGGTTGTCTCGGTGCAAGTAACTTCCATTGCTCGAACTGGTTGTCGGTGAGTTTACATTCGTCCATGAAACAGGCGTTCGTGTGTATCAAGCTAGCGAAATTGAACGATGATGTCGGAGTGAGTCCTGTCAGTCTCGTAAAGTTGTAAAGCATATTTACAAGACTTTCCATAATCATAGTTTTTCCGCTACTCGGTGGTCCCAGGAAGAATAGGTTATTTCTTTTGTCTGTTTGACCGTAGAAGTGTTCTTTAGTCAACTTGGCAAATTTATACGGATGTATTCCGTTGTTTTCGAGTAGTCGCACGAGGTTGTCCATTCCTTCTTCTATTAGTTTTGGTTCATTTGCTGTCGGTTCGTGTTGTAGTTCGAATTGTTTTGCCCGTTGCAGTCTTTGTTCAACCGATTCCTGAAATACCAGTGTCCTGGCGATACGTAGTGCTGTTGCAAGTCTGTCGCCGAAGTTTCGGTTGAACTGAATTGCAATCCCCTGAGGCGTGTTGCATAGTAGTCGTGTAGCTTCCCCTTCGTCAAAAGCTTTGTTTTTACATAGGTAAAGGACAAGTTCTTGATTTTCTCGGACAAGTTTAACACGTCTGTGGCTATTGTTGAATCCTCTTTGTTGAGAAAGGGCATTCTGTTCACTTCCAGTGTCATTGTCGGTGCTTGCACGCTGATCAGGCTGCCGTTCATTATCGAAAGGATCTTCAAGTACGATTTGATTGGCATTAGTAGTGTGCTGATCCATTTGTCTGTGAACTGAGCTTCGTGCTGGGCCTTCATGTCGAAATATATTATTTCCCCTTTCGGTATCTCCAATGTTATTTTTTGTTTGTTTAGGATCAAGTCCCAGCGAATGAGAGACGCACATTGCCACCTTTTTATCACGTTCGGTGAGAATTTGTTTAAGTGTTGTATGATTATCGCCGGTAGTAATATACTCAAGCAGGCACTGAATACATGCAATTTGAGTACATACTACTACTACTAGGAGCAGATTGTATATCTGCTTCTGACATCAGAGTCAGCACGAGATTGTCTCCTTCTGGGACGTGTAGGTTGTGAGGCTGCAAAATATTCCAATTTCACACCTTACTCAAAGTTGCATTACTGACAATATCACAGTAAAAAACACTTAAAGGTGTATAAGTCAGGCATTGTTGTGACACCGGTGGTTGACTCGTAGGTTGCAACAGCTGCCTATTTTCCTGGTTGGGATCAACATAATCTCCGACAACTTCCTCATGCATATCCAAACTAAGAGAATCGGTTTATCGACCTGAAAATACAATCATCATCATTATGAAAATGTATAAAATTAGAGAAGAATTCGATTTGATGACAATAACTTAAAAAGTAGTTTAAACTGTTCTTTAAAAAAGTATTTGGTCTCAATAAAATTTTTGATTATTTTATCATTCAAAGAAAGACTACCTCTGAAGGCTGGTACTCTGGCACTAGTTTGGCGTTCACCAAAACCAATTCGCATTATAGACAGTACTTTTAACTGCCATTGGGAGAGTGGGGGTCCATCGATGGACCACCTCCAGTCGCTGAAGCCGACCTCGAGAGCATCAGCAGCAGCTTTCTTGGCTAAATGTTTTTATCAAACCATACCTGCAAAATATAAAAGCATGAGATGAGATATTTATGTCACTATATTATTATGTTATTCATTAACAAAACACTAGCTACCTTTTGCCACCGCTGAACTGATTTAGTGCAGCCACCCATTGAATTGAGCATGCTGCACAATTCTTCCCACAGCCTCTTTACGTGGGCACTTCCGTCGCCACCCCTCAATCTCTCGCGGGCAAGATCCCTATGCTCGTCCAAGAAATTCAGAAGGGTTTCTATTTGTTCCGGAGTAGCCGAAGCCGTATGTGGAGCCATTTTATACTGAAAATGTAGTGAAAAATCATATAAATTGAAATAGTTTATTCTTGCAAATAGGACTATATAAATCACTTTTACAATGTCTTCTTAAGCTAGATGAAGTCGACATTTCCTAACTAACTACCCTGAGAAGAAATGTCGAAACAAACTCAGGGTCTTTTATGGTCCAAATATTACAATTATAAATTTGTGTAAACAAATGCAGAGTATTTACTGGACTGGTCTTTGGAAGAAAGAACCAGATCGATCTGACCAAGCCTGTGCCAGCAGACGGCAAGCATGCCCCGAATAGCTCATGCAGCTCAACCATTTTTGAGGGAGCTGCACAAGCCGGTACACAACAATACCGCCAGAGGCACCATAAAAATATGTGGGTCAACAACTCATTCAGATCGCCAGCCTAATAATAGTTGAGGACTAAAATGTGTCAAGTTTAAAATCAAGCAAAATGAGTTACTGATATACCTGAATAATGTTTACACTTACAATGGATACAAGATACATAAAATGAAATTGAAAAATATAATCAAAAGTTATCTTTAGTCAATAAGTAATTATAACTAATGATGACATTAGAGTCAATAAATTCAAATTTTTGATTATACACTGACATTGTGTGAATTTTATTATTGCAACTGTATCTAGCATTGTTTTCGGTCTGTGACAAGCCTTTTTCATAAGGAAAAGCAAATAAGACAACTTTCTTAACATTAAGTTTTGCCAACTTTTCAAAATAACTGATTACCATATTTACCGTTACATTACCTCTTCTCCCAATTAGAAGTACAATAGTTGTGGATGGGCAATAACTATTACTTAATATTTCATCTTATATTTGTTTATAGGAAGCTCCAGGCATACAACAATTTATGACCTGGGAACCTAAATGTTGGTATAAATTATGAGATAGGCTTTGGCCCATTTCATCGCTAAATAGCATTATTTTATTGTTGTTCATTAAATTTATTTTAACATTCTAGTTTACATGTGTGGCGAAGGAAGTACTTGTGAGGCTATTACACAACTCCGCAGAATGAGTCACAGGTGGCAAGGACTTCAGAGAAACAGCTGACTGTGAACAACCCGGCATATCTGTTTTACAGTCTGATGTTTGACTGTTTACTAAGGAGTTGTACATCCTTTGATTCTCACTACACAGATCTACCAAGCCATCCATTGCCAGTATATATTCTCCTATTTCCTTTTGTGAGGTGTTATATTTAGAACTAATATTGTTCATAGATTTCTGTTGTTGTTGTATATCAGCCTCATATTCCAATTTAGTATTTTCAAACTTATATTTCAATGGTTAACATTTATTTAATGAGTTAAAATTATTTTTACAGGTAATTTTATTGCTTTTAATAAATCTTTGTTTTTTCTTAATTAATTTCTTAAGTTTAATATATTTCTTTAACTTATTGTGACTACAACTTATTTGATGTACTGTATTATCACAAGTTAAGTCTATCGTTTCAATTTGGTAATTATTTCCCAAAACTGAGTTGGCAGAAGGCAGTGGAACGGCACCAACCAGTCTATCAAACAGAGCATGTGTATATTGTGCCTGGATTTTCTGGCTAGCACTGTCCATTTTGTGGATTGTCTCTTGGGCTACACTTAACCTACTTTTAAGGTCAGCGTTGAGCTTGAGGGTTGAGTCAAACTCATCGCTGCACTGATCAAATTGATCTTCTAATATTCTAAGTTTATCCCGTTCCTCTGTGATGTTTACTAATTCACTATGAATTTCAGCCATCTCACTTTTGAGTTTAGTATTGTTGTTTAAAATTTGAAGCACTTCCTTCTCATTGTCATCTTGTTCTCTTTGCAAATCCTCACACAAATTTTTGTATTTATTTAATTCCTGTAAAGTTAATTGGAGTTTTGATTCCTCCAAGCGAGCAGCACTCCTTCTGGTCATCACTCTATCCATTCCAGATGCAAAAATAGAGAAGTGACAACTCAGATGGATGTTAAATCAAAGTTAAAAGAGGAATTGCAAAGTTTGGGGTTGTAAGTTTAAAAGTGAATCCCTTGGCTGTATAAACACCAAGACACCGTTGTAGTAGATGTGTGTGATAAGGAAATTATATCAATATACTTACAGGCACGCTTAAGATGACAATGCACTTTACAATTATTATCGTTACAGTTTAACTTAGTTTGACAGCGAACTTTTCTGATACAGTTTTGCACTTTATTACACACTTAACATGGAAAATTAGCACTGTCCTTACAATTATTGATTAGTACCAAGTATCTTATCGATAATTAAATGTAAAACATAAACAAATTAAATTAAAATTAAATTAATTAATTGGGAGAAGTTTTGTTGACGTCTTGTCAACGGTGTTGCCACAGACCAAAACAACTTCAGCAATATATACTGTATATTATTTAAATAATTAAAATCAAATACTATATAATATAATTTATGATATCTACTTACAAAGTTTAAAATCCAAAACAAAATACAGCAGACGTCGCCCGTTTTTGTATGTGTACGCGATATCTCTAGAATAGAAGATCAATTTCAAAAAACTTTTTTTTGTTGTCAGTTTAATGTGCCATATTAGAGTGCGTTTCATCAAATAGTTCCTATTATGCCGTCATGTTGGCACTAATGCAAATTAGTGTTGCCTCATTACCCTTACTGTGCTACCTTAAATTAGGGGAGATAATGTTTAATTGTTCTTTTTTAGTTTGGTTACCTCAACATACTTTTAATAATACCCTTAAAAAATATATAATATAATAAGAAATTTTACTATTTCATGTTTTCAGACTACGTTTTCATCTTATGTTTTTTTTACTAGTACTTAAAAAATAGGAAGGATTGGATTATTTACAAAAAAAAAAAATTCAAAAGTTCTAAACATATTTTTATTGTGACCTTACACAATAATTGTGTTCATTTAATTCTTCGTCTGACATTTCCTCATACTCATAGTCACTGCCATCTGAACTGTCACTATCGTCTCCTACTTCGATTATGAATTTATCAATTTCATTGTCAACTGCTGGGCCAGCAGCGTGGTAGTTTTCTTCAATTTTTATTACATGCTCGCATTCTTTCTGCCATTCCTCCTGAGTTATAGTAGCAAAAGTTTCTTCAAAATTCAAAATTCAAAATCATTTATTTAACTTAGGCTACAAAGTAGCACTTATTAAACGTCAAAAAAAATACAAAAGGACAGCACCCCAGGGGTCGGTTCATATCCGGCGGAAGAGGCAGCGCGCAATACCGGCCGCGCAACGCCAGAGCGAACGAGCACACGATAAAACATCCGACCTCTCACACAAGACGCACCCACGCATCAGTTCAGTGTGAAAGGCCGAACGCTCCACCACGCGCAAGCCCGCCCCAGCGCCGCGCGACCGACAATACGCGCCGCCACCCCCGCCAGACATGAACCGACCCCAAATCGCCCACCCTTCACCGCTTCCTAAGTGCTCTGGCTGAGGAGAAGAAACGGCGCAACAAACTCCCCAGTAGCACGCTGTCTTAACAATAATATCAAATCAATAAGGGATCGTGCAAAATGAACAAGTGTTTAAAGTAAAATGGTATCATACTATTATCGAATGAAAGGTATACTATATATCTACAGAGACCAAGGTCAGCAGAACGACCAGTCACCGCAAGCAGCACCCGTTCACGAGCATGACGCAAGGATCAGCCATCCCCTCCCTCGCCATATTAGAGGGAAGGAGGAGACCCGACCCAAGACGCCACCGCAAGCAATGACAAACTAAGGGAGCATGACGAAACTGCTGCCGGCATAAAAGAAAAAATAAAAAAATAAGAAGAAATAAAAAAAACCAAGCACTTATTCACTGCACAGTCCCTTAACAAAACGGCATTACAATAATACACTAATATACATACGCATAATTGAAATGATAATAATAAAAAAAAAAAAGGCAACATATTGTTACATACTGAGTGTATGCCTATCACATTCAGTAATTTGTACTATATTATTAGCTTGTTGACCCACGTTTTTTTCAGCTATCCTTCTTTTTAATACGCTCCATATAAGTTCGATGGGGTTTAGGTCACAATGGTAAGGTGGAAGTCTTACCACTTTATGACCATTCTCTTCCAACATCACATCTGCTTCATAAACAGGTGGCTGTTTGTGTTCTTTAATAATTTCAAACAACTGTGCCGTTACCATCGTCGGCAAATAAGAAAGTCCTTTTTTTGATATCCAAGATTGCATTTCTGACTTTGTACTTGACATTGTAGGTGCCTTATCAATCTGGACAGAATGGTAGGATGCATTATCCATAACCACAATTGACTGTGGAGGTAGATTTGGTATTAATTTTTCTTTAAGCCACTTATTAAAATTAACTTTATTCATTTCATCGTGATAATCCGCTGATTTCGATTGAGATCTGAAAATCAGTTGAGCATTTGGTATGAAGCCCATTGTGCCACCTGCATGAACAATGATCCATCGTGGTCCTTTGGAATCAGAAGATAAAACACCTTCTTCAGTTTCGCTTTGCCAACATTTTCCAGCGCAATATGTGGCGTGTATATATGTTTCGTCTAAATACACGACTGGCCGCTGAGTTCCAAGGCGATTATTTCTTAATTCCTCCAGGTATCGATGGCGCCAGGCGACAATGTCATATCTCTCCATCAAAACCTTTCTTTTTGATTTACATTTTTTAAAATAAAATCCCATTCCTTTTATAATTCTCCACAAAGTGGTGCGACTACCTTTATAGTTTATTTCCTTTCGCATTTCATGCAACAATTTCGCCAATGATGGTAATTCCTTTCTTACAGAATAAAATTCGTGTATTTTATGCCTTATAGCACATCGTTCGAAATCATCTAGTTCATGAGTTTTTCGTCGAGGACCACTTTTGCGCGGTGTTGTTACTTTTTTCGATGTTGAAGCTGCCTCTTTACCTTCCTTTGTAATTTTCGACACTGTTTTTTCAGATATACCTAAAACAAAATTAAATGATTTATTAATAATAATATGTGATATCGCTGGTATGTCTTCGTTCTAACAAAAAAAATCATCAAAAGCGGTTCATGAACGACGAATTTATCCGTGAACAAACGGTCGAATTGACAAAACTCCTTTTCTTGAAGTCTGCTAAAAATAATCTTTATTCAGCACGAAATGATAAATGTGTTTTGTTAATGTAATAAAATGTAATGTAAATAAAGGTAACTATGACATAAACGATAAGGGTAATTAAACTGACGCTGGTAACCCTATTTCACTAACCTGTAATGGCGGCGACCCGAGCTTGCACACATCTTAATGGAATTATTGGGGCCTCGTTACGTTTTTCACGTTCACAAAACTCTTTCACTTTTAACACCATCATTCTTTCACCACTCTTTAATGTTTTCGGCATGATTTTCTCACGAAATCACAGTAAAACTTATGAAAACTCGCAGAGCGTGTCTACCTACCGTGTTTACGTTCATTCACATTCAGGAATGCCAACATGACGGCAAAGGAACTATTTGACAGGGTTGCCAGACGAGTGCGAGTGAATTATCGTATCAATATTCGAAAATTATCGTACCATATGAAAAATTATCGTACAACTGCCAGAACCGCGCGAAACGCGCTATTTCGCAAAACTAGAAATAGGATAGGAATTTTAGGAAGTTGTGAAATTAGACAGAAATTTAAAAAACTTATTTATTTTATAAAAGAGTGGGATCATCGGAATCACTATTTACTTCTACCTCTGCAGCAGCGCCAGCCGTTTTTGAATAAAGGACTGCTGAAGTCATTCGAGATATCATTTTTTCAGTTGGTTTAAAACCATAACAGCATTCTTTTGATTGGTTTTTTACGCATTGCGCTGAAAGTAAAGCCCCTTTGACAGTTTTTGTTGCAAGTTTGTTTCTTATTCTGGTTTTCGTCAAATTATTTTTGCTGAATAGTCGTTCGGTTTCTGCATTTGAATGTGGAAGTGTCAAAACGGCCAGAGCAAATTGAGGTAAAACTGTGTATGTCTTCTCTCCATCAATAGCTATTTGGGAAATTTTATGCCAAAATACGTCAACTTCTTTTTCCTGGGCTACATCTGGACTAACTTGATCTAACGATAGACGTCGCCACTCGTCGTCTAGTTGCTGCAATTCATTATGGTAACTTGGCTTCGCTCTGGGACATAGTTCACACAAAAATAAGAGTGACGGAGTTCTATCTCGTTGTCTTGCCGACAAAGCTTTTTCTGGTTGTAGAACTGGCAGCGCCATCAGTAATTTGTCGTCAAATGGGAAACGATCTTTAATTCCTTTGCATAAATGAATCAGATAGTCTCGGCATTTTGATCTGAAGCTTGTAATAAGGTCAGGTCTTGCCATCACATCAGGATTATTAAGACCTTCCATGACAGCGACTCCCAAATATATGCACTCTAGCCGTATGAATCTGCTAGTATCGTCAGGTTGAATTTCTGTGGAATTTGTCCTTGCAACATAGTCCTGATACATGTACGTGCAAAGAAGTTCACGGTATGCAGTTGCCATTTTGTCATGCAGTGTCGTGACTACAACTGTTGTTGACTGAAAAAATGCATTCATATAAGTGACTTTCGGAAGCACCCAAGCTAAGAAGCTGTAGTACAATTTCATAAATGGGTCTTGAAGGGCATTGAAAATTTGTTCAGCTGCAAGCGTACGCTCTGCAAGCCAGACATCAGTAAAGTAAAGCCGAAGAGCTTGCCACTGTTCCAAAATTCGTTCTATCGCAGGTAGAAAGGAGAGCCAGCGTGTGATAGCCAAGCCAAGCATCTGGTGATCCTTTACGGATGTAAACTCTTGAAATTGCTTCAACTGAGCCTTTCTCTTGGCACTTTGCCTGAAATAAGAAAAAATGTTTCGGGCCAAATCTTCACATAATCGTGGCAGGGTCTTGCATGCATCACTGGACGCCCGGTGCAAAGAATGACATACACATTTCATTAGGATAACACCTGGACATTCTTGTCGCAGACGACTTATAATGGAGTTGTAGTCACCAACGTTGTTGCTTGCAGAATCACAACCAAAGCCCAATAAGTTTTCCAAAGGTATATCATTTGCTTTTAAAGAGCTTATCATGAGCTCGTAAAGCCGCGCACCAGTGGCACCTTCCTCGGCAGCAGCCACATCTCCTTTTGGGAACACATCATGCAAGTCATACAACCTACTTACAATACGGCCCGCTGTCGAGTCGTAAAATCGGACCATAATGCATGATGTCTTGCAAGACATGTCAGTAGACTCATCTGTCAGAATAGAGAATTTTACCTTTTTCAATTTCTCACATATTTCTTCTTCGTGTGCAGCACCTATCACGTTAGTCACAATTTGTGTGCATTTAGTTCTTTTCATTTGCATTCCTTGGCATATTGTAGAATCAGGAAAACAGGATTTTAACGTTGGAACAAGATGATCCATTACTTTAACTGCTAAGTTGTGCGTAGCAAAAAAGGCACTCATCTTCAGCTCCGCTTCAGTAATTTGTTTTTTCAGTAGTGACACTCCAGATCCAGATGAACCCTTTTCAACAAATTTGGCCATCATGCTTGAGGTAGTAGCGTCTCGACTCTTCATAACTTTTTGGTGCCGCTTGGATGCATAATGCAGTTTAATCGTTGTACTATTTGCTGATAAGGTTAAATCGCAACAAGAACATTTAGCTTTTCCTTTATCGTTAGGATGAGGTTTTAACCACAGTGATACGTCAGGTCCAAAATCCTTAGTGTTTTTCTCCCAATCTCTTCTATATTTTTGAAGACGATGCTTTGAATTATCTATCTTCTTTTTTTTTGGAGTTTGATATCCCAAAACCTCACTGTTGTCATCGGTATCACTTGACATAGTAAAATCTTATTTATTTACCTGAAATCCCAAATAATACTAAATAAATACTTACCTATATAACCAGGAAAAAAAAACATTGCTAACTAAAATTGGACGATGTGCACATTGTTACAAAACCATCTCGACAAGCAACTAAAAAATTAAAAACAAGTTAGTCACTTACCAACCAAAGTTGAAAATACAATAATCCAAGTAATAATTTTGAACCTTTTAACAATTTTAAACTTAGTTTACACTTTCACTCGGCTAGCGAACTTAGCTTTGAATTTATGGAATAAGAATAAATGAATGAACTATCATGGTCATTCGTTCGTTCGTTGGTTTGATAGATTTGAGGGGAAATCCCCGACCATAGACATTATTTTGTATTTTTAGAGTATTTTAAGACATTGGATACTAGTCTTTTTACTCCACTTCGGAGGAAGGTTGGAAGGAAATTATCGTACTTTGGCGTACGATAATACATATTGTATCGTAAATCGTACCGGTGTCGAAATTATCGTACATGTACGATAATTATCGTACGTCTGGCATCGCTGCTATTTGATGAAACGCACGTTATTATAAATTACGTCAAAATCGCTTCAGTTGCTATTTTTTATATTGAGTTCTGAGGTTTACGCGAATGTTAGACATTGAAATAAAACTACTTTTACGGATTTTATCGCGGTTTGTATTTGAATTTTAGTTCCCGACGTTTCGACACCTTTGGAGGTATTATGGTCGCAAGGCGACCCCTAGGTTTCGGATGTCGGCGACCGCGACGTCGCCAGTCTTCAAGAAGTTTTTATGTGTGACGGTTGTGTTCTATTGTAGAACGATATGTCAGGTCAATTTCTACGGAGCGAAAAAATGCGTTTAATGGTTTAAGTAATTTTTCGCGGAACGAGTAATTTATATACAAAAATAACGATGGTTTTGACATTGTTAGGATAATATTAGTGTTTTAGATATTTAGATTAGATTTATTTAAACGGCAAGCTCCATCTTCATACATAATTCACGACAAAACTACGTGAAATCGTCTTAAACCCGTTTAAGACGATTTCACGGGGACTCAACCAAAAACGCGTCTTAAGCGGAAAAGCGTATTATGCGGGATATAGGGAAATAAAAAACGGACCTACTACATACGTATGTATTAATATTAGGTATTGAATTATACATTTAAAAATTATGTACGTTATATAAAGTGCCGTGTATCTATCACGTTATTTAAAATAATCACTTATTTTAGTTTGACAAAAAGATTTTGAGGCATTAGAAATTACAAGATTTTCAACGTAATTTAACTTTTGTTGAGCGTCTTCGCTTTGATTCAAAGAAGTTACATAGCGCCTTACATCATTAACTGCTGATAATGCCTGGACGTGTAACAAAATCGGAGTTGACTCATCTTCTTGATCATTATCACTTTCAGCCTCTTCTTGTGTGTTATTCACATTCTCAATAAGATCTTCAATTGATTAAAATTTCGTACGATGCCACATTATCATCAATGGAAGAATATCCAGGAAAACCCTGCCGTATTACGGGTTCTTCTTCTTCCAACACGACGTCAACCTCGTTATTCCTTTCTTTCTTGAAACAATTTTGAATGGTTTCAGGCTTAATTGCTTTCCAAGCTGCTGCAATGTTTAAAATTGCATCATGTACAGTCAAGGGTCGCTTGCTATCAGGGTCTTCTAATTCTCGAAGATAGCGATGTACTAATCTTGTCCTATAACCTTGTTTAAGGACCTTAATGATGCCCTGCTCCATCGGTTGTAATTTGCTTGTCGAAATTGGAGGTAAGTAAACAAGCTTGATATTCTTTAGTTCAACACCTTTAGGGTGAGCGGGGCTGTTATCAATGAAGAGAATTATGCGTCTACATTTAATCTGGAAGTGATCATCGATTCGATCGATCATCATCAACCTTTAAACCAATCGATGAAACGAATGCCGGTAATCCAAGCTCGAGATTGAGCATCATATGTTACAGGGAGCGATCTTACGTTTTTGAAACAACGTGGATTTTTCGCCTTACCAATCACCAGGAAACGTAACTTTTCTGACCCATCAGAATTGGCGCAGGCCAACAAGTCAGTCCCTCTTTACTTGCTTTGCCACCATGACAAGTCTCTCCCTTGAAAACATAGGATTTATCTGGCATTAATTTAAAAAATAAACCGAATTCGTCTGCGTTAAAAATGTCTCGCGGTTCGTAATTTTGTAACAATTCGGGAAGTGTTGCCATCCATGTATCAACATCTTGCTGTGCTACTGCCTCCAATTCCCCACTGATTTGACGGTACACGATGCCGAACGATCTATCCAGCCATTTGAGGCGTTAAAATCAGCGATTTGTAAGCTAACTGAGTTTGATTTTTAGTTTGTGATTTTTTTATCAAAAACATTCAATATCTTAATTTTTTCTAATTGACAAGGCCTTTCGCTTAATTGTAGTCATTTTGTAACAAACAAATGATGGGCACACAACACAATCCAAGAATACAGAGCACGAGCGCGTAAGCGTAGGTAGTAGCCACGCCTAAACCAACAAATGACAAACTGACCACGCGTCCCCCGCCAACCCGCCGCCCGCACATGTTCGGTCGCCGCAGTTCTGTCAGTCCACTGCCGCAGAGGTAATATGTGTTGGCGTTAGGCGTATTAAACGGGATGACGAATCGTATTAAGCGTTAAAGAATGTATGAAAACATGTCTCAAGGTGCAGGGACTGATGCAAAATGGCGTATTATGCGAGAAACCAAATGCTACCTTTAGAGTAAAGGTAAGTAATGCTACTATATGATCGAGATAAAAAAAAATGTGTTTTTTATTTGCAATAGTTTCCTTTATCCCCCACATTCTGTTGGTCCACTATTTACGGGACACCCGGTATAAATCAAAGTGAGAAAATATGTACTCAAACCATCATAAAGAGTAACAATAAATAAAAAAAAACCCAAGTATTGAAGAAAGTATAAAAGTAGTTTTGTTTGATGTCGTGGTTGGAGCGGTGAATCGGTATCGCGACCACGGTGGCGTAGCAAATGAGTACTCAAGACTTTTCTACTTTTGAACACTTTATTACTTCAAAGATACAAGTAACTTAACTATTTGAAGACGAAACTAGGAATGATCTCGTTGGAAAAATCTAGGGTTCATATACCATGAGAAAATGGAGGGAGACATCCTTATCTTAAGCAAATTAGACACGGTCGTAAAATCTTTACTTGTAAATCAACCGTGACGGTCATAAAATCTTTTATCTTTTGTTCAGAAGTCAACAAGCGTAACTAATCTGATAATTTACGAGCTGTTGCTGCTGATAAGCTCATTATGAGATCACCAATATTTCTATGTTTTAAAGGTCATAGTTATGTAACTTATGTGGCGACACAACTCCTCCATTGTTAGATTGAAATTATCTAATAAATGATTAAATGAAATTAGTTGTTTCAAACATTCCAAGTTCCTTCTCCTTATTCTTATTATAAAGTACAATTTTTATAAATTTATCCCTGATACCATTAAATTCTAATTAACAATTCAAAATTATTCATGTAATACAAAACGCAACTTATTCTTACAACTATTTCACAGTTTATACTGCTGCTCTTATATTTAAAGATTACTCAAAATTATCAATTAAATCTATACATAAAAGAATTAACATAACAATATTTCAAAATTACAATTTGAATAACATATAACACATATAAAATTTTAAAAAATCATTTAACAATGAATTATAGAATTAACATATAATTATAATGTGTTAACATAAGTGATTAATAATAACGTGCAATTTACATAACTAATGTTTTACATAACAATATAATATAATATAATAATAATAATAATATAATAATATTCCTGGACAATTCACACACGGTAATCTGATCCCAAGCTAAGCTCTAAGGGAGCTTGTGTTATGGTAACCAGACAACTGATAAACATACTTATATATTTCTAAATACATACATATTATAGATAAATTACACCCAGACCAGAACAAATCATCGTGCTCATCACACAAACATTTGTCCTGAGTGGGAATCGAACCCACGACCCCCGGTATAGCAGTCAGGGTCACTAACCACTTGACCAACAGGCCCGTCAAGTAAAGTAAGTAAGTAAATCTAAGCAAAGCAAGGATATAATGAATTACCATTTAGTTGGTCTTTTAACATTTCTGACGGGAACTTTCGTAACCCTATCTCTATTTTTTATCGGAACGACATTTCGTGTGGTATCTCCCACAACTTGTGCTTGTTCAAAGCGTGGTTTGTCTTTTCCCCTTCTTTTATTTACTAATCCAGTGTAAATTATATCACCGGTACTAAAATTCATACTTTCCCCTGGCTTTTGCCTATTAATTTTGTCTTGTGTCATCTTCTGTGAGATGTAATTATACAAAACTGAAGTTCTGCCCTTATGCTCTCTTTAAAGTTGTTGCGTGTAGTTGTATTCGTTGTTGGTATCAAAAGTACTTGTAGAATTAGTACGAGTATGACCAAAAGTTACTTCGAATGGTGATAATTCAGTTGCTGAATGTATCGTATTATTATATGCCATTACCGCATATGTCATTACAGATGAAGCATCTGTAATTTTATGTTGATATTTTGCTATTCTATAGATTTCTGTCATAGTTGAATGAAATCTCTCAACTATTCCCATGGAATTAGGATTATTTGGTGTACCAATATGTAACTGTATTTTATAATACATTAAAGATTCTCTCATTAAGTTATTGTTAAATTCTGTTCCTGGATCACAACTTATTTTATCAGGTACCCCGTAATATGAGAAGTATTTAATTAATGCTCGTATTATTTCTGGGGTGGATCTATTTTTAATTTCGATCGCTTGTCCCAATTTCGAGAAAGAATCAACAAGAGTTAAATATGATACTCTTTCTATAGTAAATATATCGTTGGTAAATATTTGTAGGCAGAAATTTATACTGATCTATAATCCCTCGATCAAGTCAAAAAAATATTAATACTGACCATGTTAAATCCCATCGCTCTTGCCACAGAAGTTGGCTCAGCCGCACGCAGTGATAATTGTGGGTGTCGCTTCATGAATCCCGCTAACCAGTCTTCTCTTGCTAGTTTAGAAGTTCTATTAAAGCTATGGTAAATATAAAAAAAAAAAATTCGCTTCTGTGAACTGAAACGCTAAGCGTCGAAAATCTTTATAAGTGACCAAATAAACGCTTTTCCATTATTATTATATATATATTATTCCAGTATGCGGAATGCTTAACTAGACTTTGTTCTTGAGAAGTTGAAAAAGTCGATTTAACGTCCTAAGCCTTTACGTGTTGAAGAGTTTAGATCACCGTTCCGCGTTCTGCCTAAATTTATTTACTCGGATCTTGTAGTGTAGATTTTGGTACCTGATAGGTATATGCGGCTTTAAAGTACCCCTCCTAGTTCCGTTACATACGGCTTGAATGGCTTTTTTCATACTCTCCGGGTCCCATTCTTGCCTAGTAGTCCTTTTATAATTACGCGGCAAATTTTCTCCACCTGTAATGATAAAAAACTAAGTACAGTCGACTCTCGTTAATTCGAAACTCGAGGGACTTAAAATATTACGAATTATCGAGTGTTTGAAATATCGAATTATTAAGTGTTGATTAATTATTATTTATTAACTGCTATTCTATAACAATGACAAAAGTTTAGAGGTACATTCGTGTACATACATGTATTCATAATGTGAATTAATTAATCTTTCGAAAGAACTCTGTTATACTGGTTTGCTTCAAAGCACATTGCTGATAAAATACCTATTTATTGTATTTATTTACTTGATTGTTTTGAAATGTGGTTAATGAACTAATAATAAAAACTCATTTTAGTGAAATATTTTATATATTTTAAACATTAAACTTAAATCAAAAAACCTCTAGAAAAAATCAACAAAATTAGCAGTCTTCTATTTACAGGAACATAGTAGCAAAAAATAATATCTTTTTTCTTAAAAACTAATTATATTATTTCTTAATAACTAATCCACTAAAAAAAATCAGTCAAATCTATAATCGATTTGCTCAAATTTGGTTTGATAGGCATTCAAAACAAACATCATTTTTGTGTTCGCCGCAAACTGTTTTCCTGCATTTGACGCAAGTCATCATAGACATTCTTTTTTTTTTTATTAGTGCAAAAGGTGCAGTACCGCCTTTTCTTGGCTGGAGCTTCTTCTTCATTATCTGTATCGTTCTGTACAACCGGTTTCGGAAGAATATTTGCTATATTATCTCTCACATGCTTTGGCAAAGTAGGAGCTTCCAGTCTTTCCTTCATCCACGATTCAGATAACTGGGTGCTTAACTTTTTCATATAACACCTTCTATTTAGAGGCTTTTCATTTTTCGCAAGAATGTTGTGACAATATATAACATAAGAATTGACGAATGCTATGTTCAGAATGCCATAAAACATAGACATTGGCCATCGATTGGTTTTCCTCGAACATGACATGGAGGAACACATTTGATCAAAAGTGTCCACCCCACCTTTGGTCTGATTATAATACATTATAATTTCAGGCTTACCAGTTATTGGGTTGATGACACCGTCTTCATCACACGATGATAGCAGGTAAACCATCTTAGAGGGCTTCGGCTTGTACGAGACTAGGGTCAAACATCCATTGTAGCAGAACATTGACGTGCCTACCGAACGAGACCGAGTGTTTTTCAGTTCTTCGGGGATTTCTCGTTTATTAGATCGTATAGTGCCAACGAGGGTTAGTTTGTACGGTTCCTGAAGTAGGGATTTCAGAGGAACCGAAATGAACCAATTGTCACAAGTTATATTTCGGTTAGTGCCATGCAAGGGCCGAGACAACTCCTTTACATAAAATTCTCCTTGTGGCAACCCATGAGTGTTCGTAGCTCTGCCAATATACGGCATTGCATTTAGCATGTACTTCGTTCCGCTATCACACAGCATAGGGATTTTAATTCCATATTTACTGGGTTTATTGGGGATATACATGCGGAACGGGCACCGTCCTCTCCTGGAGTATAATTTAGTTTACACTGAGTTACAAATAATTCCCATATTTTTCTAATGTGTATGAATGGATCTTCATGACGTAAAGAGGGTCGTATAGACTTGTCATCAAATCGTAGACATCTAAGCAGGAAATCAAAACGATCCCTACTCATCACTGCCACGTACCGTGTACCCGAAAAACTACTATCGAACAGCTCATCAGTAGACAAGTGATTGTCTTTCATTGCTGCACTCAAGGTCAGTATCGCAAACAAAGCTTGGACTTCTGTCACAGACGTATCTCTGAAAGTGGCTTTGGTCATGTTATCTCGACGTTTCATAGAGATCTTAACATTCGTCCAACGGACGATCTCATCCACTATTTCGTCGGTAACAAACAAATTAAAACATAAGATTGGGTCACATATATTTCGACACATGTGCGTTGGACCTCTACTTGTGCGAATAATGTTTTTGCGCGACTTTGTCCTTTTATTGTCGACCAGCAATGTTGGTTCTTACACCTAAGCACACGGCGATCAGGAACAATTATGCGCTGGTCACGACGGGATGATTCCGAAGTTCCAGTGGGCTCTGAAGATACAAGCGGACTTATATCGTCTTCATTTTGTATATCATTCAATTGTTGTGGCACCTCATCATCTATAAACTCGTCTTCGAAATCACTCTGTATGTCATCTTCACTCAAATTGTCTTCTATCTCACTGTCACTTCCTTGCACTCGTTCATGCTCGTTCTCTTCCTCTTCAGCGATAAACCTGGATATTGCATCATCAGATAATGTTCTCCGGCTCGTCATGATGAAGGCGAAAAGATTTTATCCTAAAACAAAGAAATAAACAGTTATAATAAACATTTTATGTAAGTATAAACAAATTCATACTTTCACTAAAAGTCACACAAAAGATAACCATGCGCCTTTGGAGCGCAACACTTAGTCATAACTGCAAAACTATAGTACTTGCCGCGTAAAAACGGCCGTCCCGCGACGCTGTGCACCGACCACTGAGCTAACTTAAAAGGACAGGTAGGTACGCGCGCTCGTTAGAAAGAGACAGCGATGTCAAACCGACGCGGGCGCCTCTGAAGCGTAGGTTATCTTTCTAGGGTGTCGTGTCGGCAAACATTTTATATTTATCCTAATGTTTGGGCCATTTTACTGGGTTGCTGACTAGGTCTATCATCAAAATTATATTTCATTTTAAACATTTATAACATTTATTGGGCACATTTCTGCTTAAAAAAGAAATTGCATCCGAATATGCATCGGTGCGGTATTGTAGAAATAATGAACATTCACTGCAGTCACAACACAACACAAAATAGCGTCTGTATCGCGTAGTAAAAAGTTTCTAGATATATAACTTGGTACAAAAACGGAAGAGCAAGCTTGATTCAACGTTTGTAACGAATTAACGAAGAAATTATCTCAAAAACTAAGATATACACATAAAAAAACCACAAATCATAGGCAAGCGCAGACGCAGGCTATGGCGGCCAATTTAACATGAACTGACTGACAGAAGCAAGTGTTGTTATTATTTTTGAAACCTTCAAAAAGATGGAGCTGCTTTCTATGTCACAGAGCTAGAGGTATGCAACTGTCCCCCCTGGCGACCAGTGTGGCGGCGCAACCAGTAACATTCTGTGCACGCGTCCGAGTTATTTGCGCCGCCAAATTGGTTGCGCAACCAAAGTAACACCAGGTGAGTAACTCTCTATAGAGCTGTATATGTCGCAGACATATACAGCTCAACAACTTGGCAACTCGTACAATTTGGCATTTTACATAGGGCGTCGTCAGTTAAAAAAGGTTTGCAGTTATGTAATATACAGGGTTACAGGAAAAGTCGTGCTAGATCCGTTATGGGCGTGGAGTACCCATCATTTCTGACTTATTTCACTACGAAACACCCTACCTTAAACTTAACCCTTTTCGAGATATTCGACTTTTAATTTTTTTATTGAAAATTGCCGATTTTTATTCTTATAAATTTAATGTTGTTTATTTTGTTTGTCTTATTATTATTGCATTTCTACATGTGTAATAAGATGTTTTAGGACGTCAATCATTAAAATAGTGCAAAAGTTAATTGAATACGCCATAGTAGACAAATGAAAGTAAATAAATTTAAAAAAATATGTAAGTTTATTTTTCTCTAAGGGATATAAAAAATATATTTGTGCAGTAGTTCGGCAAATGTGTTTTAAAATATCTATGTTTCATCAGCTATCTAGCAAGGTGTAACAACCTAGGGTTTGTATAGCATTTCGTGGAAAAAAGGTAGTTGGGACGCTCCAGGTAGCAGTTCTAACAGTCCCGCGCCCATTGTCCTTCAAGTCAAGACACACCGTGCGAGCGATAAAAAATATTGTAGAGACCGCTTAGGGCTGGGATATTGTTTTGGTTGTCAGTCTGCTTTTGTGGTTCGTACATAGTAGATGTGATATCGTTTTGCTCTTTTTCTCGACCTGGCTGTGGATTCTGGACAATTTCTTCTGATTTGTGACTACTGTGCTTGTTAACCGGACTTGTGATACGGAAGTGTTGAAGATGACGTCCTACACACCTGAGAAATATGCTGATATGCTTATTTGTTACGGATACTGCGATTGTGTGTCTGCGCAAGCTCGCAACGAATACATAACTCGATTCCCCGGTCGTCGACTGCCGGATGTGGCTGTTTTTGACAGAGTTTATCGAAGACTTCGAGAAACTGGCTCTGTTTTGAGATGAAATACAGACATGGGAAGACTACGAATTGATGACGACGAAGAACAGGACAATGAGATAGTGCAACGCTTTAGAGCGGATCCGACTACTTCCACTAATATTGTTGCCCATGATCTGGGACTTTCGCAATGGAGAGTGTGGTTTACAGTGCATACTGCTGGCCTATACCCGTACCATTACACGTCGGTACACACTATTGAAGAAGGAGACCCCGCGAGAAGGATGGGCTTCTGCAGATTTATGCTAAATGCTGATGTAGAAGACTCAGATTTTCTAAGAAATACCTTGTGAACAGATGAATCCAAATTTGATAAAGATGGCATAACTATCACAACGCCCATTACTGCCCCAAAGGAACTAAGGAATCCCAATAAGAAAAGAGTGAAGGCTTCCCAACGAAGATTCAGCGTGAATGTGTGGATGGGTATTATCTCCAATCATTTGATTGGACCTTACTTTCTCCCGGACAATCTAAATGGAGAAGGCTACGAAACTTTTTGTGAGGAGACTTGAGCGATTTGCTGGATGATCTGCCACTCAACTTGATCAGGGACATGTGGTTCCAACATGATGGCTGCCCTGCCCATTTCAGGAGAAGTGTCAGAGACTGGCTGGACACAAATTATCCAAACAAATGGATAGGACGAGAAGGGCCTTTGCCATGGCTAGCAAGAAGTCCGGACCTAACCCCCATGGATTTCCATGTGTGGTGTTTCCATGGGGCGCATGAAAAGTCTTGTCTACAGCGAGCCAAATCCAGTTTCAATCCAATCAACACAGAACCTGATCTCGTCGTTCTTCTTCGGTATCAGCACTACAGGCATTATATTATCAGCCCATTCTGACTCGGCATCTTCAATAATGTCATCTTCGAGCATCTTCTCGATCTCGTTCTTGATGATCTCCTTCTTAGCAGGAGTAACACGATATGGTGGGCTAGCAATAGGTGCGGCATCGCCTGTATCGATGCGGTGGACAGCAAACTGAGTCGGTCCTCCCCCTGGAGCAAAAATGTCTTCATTGACATTCAGAAGGTCAGACAGTCGCTCTCGTTCTGTCGCGACAAGATGTGAGCCCTCGTCCTCGCGGAGACCCACCGACGAACAAGTAAGAGATGACGAAATTGATTCATAAATAATCGGTTGAGGGTGCCTATCACCCCGCAACGATCATTCACCACGATGAAAGTCTAACACCATGCCAGCATCCTGAATGAAATGAATGCCTAATAAACTATCTGTAGCATTGGGTAGCATAAGAAAACAAACACTTAGTGTCACCCCTCGTACGGTAACATACGTGCGCCATTTCTACATTTTGCGCACAAACTCTACCGTCAGCATATTTTAACTCCGTGAATACAGTGGTAAACAAATGGTTATGATTAGCTAAATGCGCTCTTAATGAAATACTGCCAATACAATGTTTAGCGCCGGTGTCTAACAGCACTTTACCTACAACACCATAAATTTGAAATCCAACACTATCATTTTACAAATTATATATTTATCGTAAAAAAATGAAAAAGATAAAGTTATACGAAATTTTATACAAAAAAATATGCGTCAAAATTATTATACATGTAAAGAAACATTGTAATGTTTCTTAAGTTTCCTCTCGTATATTGCACAGATGGCGCTGCAGGTTGATGACGAACAAAGTTGTCATTTAAGCCTGTCATTGTAATTTAAAACATGTATTTATTTATAATTTCAATATAAGTTGATAATGGATGTGTTTAAGGACTTTAAATGTCGTTTCTTTTATTTACAGGTCAGTGTACCTTACTAGAGAGATTTATTTAGTTTGATTTTGTATTATGTCTAAAATAAATCTTTTATTTACAGAGCAACGCAATTGTTTTTTTCACATCCTCAATTCACTGAAGATAGTGTCTTATATACATTAAAAATATAATTATACAGTTACATTAATAAAAGTTACACTTTTTATGGAAATAAGTTTAAAACTAAACTACAACTAATTGTTAACTTTAAACAAACATTTACATGATAAAAAATATATTTTTAGCGCTTACCCTATTCATCATGTGAGGCATAGACCATTAAAGAGTAAAATGCGCCAAAAACTAGAGGCCTTAGAAATGTGGTTTTACCGACGAATGCTCCAAATAAGTTGGTTTCATAGAGTCAGGAATGAAGAAGTACTTTGATGTGTCAATCCCGAGAACTCATGAAAACTATCAAGAGAAGAAAAGTAGCCTATCTGGGACATGTATTGAGACATGAGCGTTATCATCTTCTCCAGACAATAATGATGGGCAAGATTGAGGGGAAAAGACGCGTCGGAAGAAGGAAAATGTCTTGGCTCCGAAACGTTAGACAATGGACCGGTATCGCCAAAGTAGAAGAACTTTTTCGTCTGGCGAGGAACAAGGAGAGCCATGCGGAGTTAACGGCCAACCTCCAGTAGTGGAGAGGCACCGCAAAAAGAAGACCCTATTCATCACTTTCCATTTTCAACAATTCTTTAGCTTCGTCAAACAATTCTTTGGATATTAGAAAACTTGGTTTATTTAAGCTAGATATATAAGGATCAGATGTATATAACAAAATATGCAGAACATCTTCGTTTGTTGCTGATCTGGAACACTTCCTAGCGTGATGTAACCTATATTTCTTGTAATCTTTATTTCGGGCTTCCTGCGCATCTTCGGATAATTGTCCTAAGGGCAAAACTGCATAATGCTCTATTATTTTAGCACCATGTATAAGTACTTTATGGACCGAAAATGGCATGTAGTACCAGTTATATTTGCTTACAATATATACAATTGCGCGGTAATCAATGTATACTGGCCGAATTTTTCTGCGTTTATAGGGAATCCCGATGACATAGTTTGAAGAATTATATATAATCTTCATCAATGTCGGTTATCTCTGCAGAACATTGGTAATTTTGGAAAAATCTTCTTGCCGTATTTTCGTCGTGGCTATTACCGGAACCTTGACGTGGTTTATCAATGTTCAAACCAAGCACTTCTCGAAAACGTTTTGGACATATTTTTTCTTGTTTTCTTTTAGTTGCTTGTTTTCTGGAGTTGTTGCATTCATTTGTCTGGGAGTTGCTCCACAAACAGTGCAGGTAGCCCTGGATGATGTGTTCGTTAACACTTGAGCAACTTTCCCATCAATCATTGTCATAAACAGTTCATGTTTAACTTCAATGACTTTGTCGTCTATTGACACAAGAGTTGGTATTAACTGATTAATTTTGGCTTCAATTTCACTGACACCCGCTGTAGTTTTTTCAGGTGTTTCTTTTGCAAACTCTAAATGAAATTGGTCTGCAATATCTAACAGATGAACAAGCAGGGTTCTGCCATATAACTGCAGAAGTTTCTTCGTCTACTTGTCGCAGTGGTACAAGGGAAACTATAAACAAATTAGCATCCGATATTTGTTCGTTTTCTTCCGGTAGAGTTTGTTTATACTCACTTTGCCCGGAGGATCCATCACATCCCCATTTAGTAAACAACTTAAGACGATTATAATTTGTCGGTTCCGACTTTATCTTTATAATACGACAGACTGTAGTGTCTAAGAGATCTTGAAGATTTATTTTTGCGCTTATATTTGTCACCGTTATGCTGGATGCAGGCGGATAGCAAGCCTTTTTTGCTTCATTTAGTATTTGATAAGAAGGCAATACAGAACTTAAATTCTTATCAATGAGGCTTTTTCTTAGGTACGCATATTGGGCTTTGTTTAGATCTGTTTCAATACACATACTCAAGGCCTCCTCTTTTGTAAAGGAAAGTGCATTATCTGGATTGAGTATGTTTTGTAAAATTATTTTTTTCTCTTCTTTTTCCTTACTTCTTATAATACTCACAATCGACGCTTCGTCATTTTCACACATGGATCGTAAACCTTGCACATAAGCGTTACGGACATGTCCCATTCCATTCTCCTGGACCAGTTCCATATTTTTTCGTTTCTTTGTACTTTCCGAACACTCGTCATATGGTTTTGTTGGTCTACCACGATCACCAGAAGTATCCAAGCCAGAATTTTGAGATGTTGAAGTACTGCAAAAATTCAATGGTACTTTAAACTCACCATTTAACCAATTTGAGTATAGACTCTCGAACCTGTCTGACTTTCTTTGAGCTTTGGTCCATTTCTGGTTGCAACTTGATGTTAGATTTTTTTGGATACTCTGTATTACAGTATTAACGTCAGTTTCCGATAGTTGAAAGTTGTCCACCAAATATTTTTTTGATGTCTGAAGTACTTTTTCCTCTTATTATTTGATCACAAAGATCACGTCGAACACAAACAAATTCACTCATTGTTAGATAATTATATGTTTTTTGTCTGTTAATTGTTATTGAAAAACGTATGTGAACACTTTGATGAATAGTATGCTGTAAACACTAATAGTAATATATAGGACCAATATTTAAGTGCCTTGTGCAAAAACTATGGGACAATTGATTATGGAAGTTCTACCCCCCTGTACCACCCCCACCCCGCGGCGCCCCGTGGTTATGGAAATATTCATGATTACATTTTTGAGGTTAAGTTAGGGTATTTACAATGGCTATAAGGGACGGGGGGAGGGGGGCTACCCCCCTGTACCGCCCCCACCCCGCAGAGCCCCATAGTTATGGAGATGTTCATATTTACATTTATTTTTGAGGTTAAGTTATGGTATTTACGGTTAGTTAAAATAAAAAAGAAGAATATTATTATTATAGTTTTATTAATTTAAATTGGGTATACAAATTTTACAGCCTTGAGCAATTCTGCGCCTCCTCCATGAGTATTCACATAACCATAACGTAAAATCTTGTTTGTTTTGCTTTTGTTTGAATTGTTGTTTTAGCCCTCTCCATTGACTTTCTATCCTCTGGGTGTGTGTCCCATCTGGTGCCACATACTTATTTGTCGGGTCGCTGTGATTGACATGTTCCTCAACATGTTTTTTTATGAGTGGCACCAATATTTCTGCTGACCTCTCGTTGTCGGGACACACCTCCAGCCGCAAGTCGTCGCTGCCGTCTTCGATCATGCCAATAACCCAGTGGCCCTCAATATGTCTTCCACGGTTAAATTTTCTTCTTCCAAATTTCGCTTCATCTATTTGGACAACTTTATTGGGGCCACCTATCTTTCCTTGGGCTCTTTGATTCTCCGATTCGTAAAGTGTTACAGTCTCCCGGCAATAGCTAATCCAGTCCGCTACCGTCCTTGTTGAAAGTACAGAACCTTCTCTAGTTTTAAGTTCTGTTTGGGTCTCAGAGTATGACAGTCCATATACACCGTGAAAATTGAATCGTTGTTTTCCCGCGGCAGGACGATTACCCATCAGTAGTACTATCGAAATACAAAGTTTAACTTAAAAAACATAATGTTTTTTTTTTCACATCATTAAAAAAGTATTCATAAACTCGAAAGAGCGATAATCAATAGTAGTTCACTCACTAGAGATCACGTAGGCACCTGTAGGTAACACGAAACGCACACGCCGCCGCCACGTGTTGTCGGCAAACTTACAAAGAAAGAATCAATAATAAATGTTCAGAGCAAAATAAGCTCTCGGTCATGGTGATACGGTATAAATTAGCTTGCATGCACGCGGCAAGCGCCGAAACACAATAGAATGCCGCCAAATGTTGCGCTCTGTGCCTACGGCTTAGTTAGTGTTCTGTGCGCGAACGTCGATGACGTCAAGTGATGAATGTGCGATGAAAGTGCTCAACACAGAAGGACTGCATCCTTATCATTTTTTTTTCGTGGCGGGCCACACCCTTGGCCACCGAGGAGCCCGGCCTTGACTCCCTTGGACTTTTATTTGTGGTAGAGTCTGAGCTCAAGAACTTGGTGTATCGTGAGGAACACCAAACACGCGACTCTTTGATAAGTGCGATAGTGGACGCTTTTAATATCGTGAGACGTGACAGAGACACTTTAATGAAACTGAAAGACAATCAGTTAAAACGTGCTCGTTTGTGCATTGAACGTAGTGGTTTACATTTCGAACAATTACTGCGCTACCGTTAAGTGTAAGTACTCGTACTTTGTAAATAAACATTTAAAAGTAGGTTAGGTAATCAAAATCATTGTAAATAAGTCGATTCCATTTTTAAATACCTACGCCTTAAATACTTAATTATCAAATTCCGACTTTTTTTAAAGATACCTATTTTGATTTTTTAAGTATTTATGACGATCCTAAGCCCGTAAAAGTTTGAAGCGAAAATTTGATTTACTTATTGGTTTTGTGTTTTATTAAATCACGAGTAGCGATCAGCTGATTTACACGCGAAGTGCAACGACCGCGCGGCGTTCGGGGTAACCGCGCGCCCGCCCGCGTAGGTATAGCGCGATGTATTACTACTGGGTCAAGTCACTTTCGAGTTTTGTTTATAACAATTGTTAATCCGCCATTTATTGAGTCTAATTTTTTTTACATATATTAATCGATTGTATGACCGATACAAACTCATTTCGCTTCGGGAAAACAACGACTTGATATTCACCCTGTATATAGACCATACAGCAGTACGAAACAAGTAACCACCGGACGGAATACGTAAAACGTTCTTTAGGTACCCTAGGTCGCTAACACACCACCACCTAGGTATAACAAATACCCAAAAGTTAGCACAGGTACCGTACTGAATAAAACACAGTACGCAACTAGTACCTAATTGAGTCCACAGTCACACACCAGTCTACAGATCGTAATAACACGAACATGAGTTAAGTTTTTGTACTTTTCGTAAATCTAAACAAGACGCACTTTTCTAGAACATAGTTCGATCGCGCAGAACATTACCTTATAAGGTAATGAAGCAAAAGCAGTGCACCCTGGCCACGCCCCTTTGGCATACAGCGGCAATGACAGTTGTACTTCACGCACAAACTAGGTGTTTAGGTATCACGATATAGTTAACGAAAAAAGTACTTTTAGTCACTGATTTAACTGTTTTTAATACTAAACTGATTGTTATTGCACTATTACACAAAACTTATCACAATTTACACTGTTTTAGTTCTTGCTTCACGTTGGGCTGCCAGTTATAGGGAGAGTCTGATTGAAACGAACGTCACTTATAGTTCGACAATTTAATGATTAGGGAAACACTAGACATGCAATAACAATTATACAAAGACATACGAACATTAAGAACTAAGGACTAAGACTAGCGGGTACGGATCGGCGCGCGGCAGCGCGCTCGCGTGATACGTGTTTACTGTTCTACGGCGACTCGTGGACTAGCGGAGCACGCGCGGCGCCAGCGGGGGGGGCGCAGCGCCCGTCGCCTCGCCAGTTATTTCCGGTTCTTTTGTAAAGCGCGGGAACGTAGCCGTGCCGAACGACGATCTGAACGTTCGCACGATGATGCACGAGGGGCTACACCAATGTCTGCGTTCCTACACATAGGCCTCGCTACAGCATATAATTTAGGACGAGTTAATCTTTGGCCTTCCCAATATTCCAAAATATTTATTGAAGATGGAATACGAGGTTCCGTAATAGACTCTCGTAAAATACTTTCAATATCTCCATTTTCATTCCGTTGAATCAGTCTTTGTTTAACAACACCAGTATTTGTCAACATAGCTTCAAACTCCTCACGTTCTTTCTCCACCTCCTGATCCTCTTGTATTTGACTTGTAGATGCATTTCTATTGGTCTCATCGATTTCACTTACACATACGCTTACTATGTGTTTCCACAAATCCTTTAGGTGCTGTATAGCTGCGTCGATTTCGGCCGAAGAAAGCACGACATTATACCAAATACATAGCCATAAGAAATGATTTTTTCATTTAATAAACTTTGTTGCTTCTTTCATGGTAATTGATAAATGGTTAGCCAAAGGTGTTAGAATTTTTTCGATTTCTAGAGTACATTTCATCTATATGCAATAAAAATCTGTGAATGTAAGTTGTTCTTGCTGTAAGCGCTTGGCGAAGATTCGAGCTGGGAACAAAGACTTGACAATATCTTGAATTGATTCCCAAGTTACTTCACTTAAGTATAGAATGTTGTTAGGATCAGTAGAACAACATTCGGCGCATCTAACAGCTAATACTGTGTATGGTAGACCCTCTTCGGTAGTTATGGATGAAATTGGTGGAGTCAAATCTGTCCAAGCGCCTTCATCATCAGTATCAGTTTCATCTTGTTCGGACGAATTTTCTTCTCTAGGTTGTAATAAATCATCGTTTATAAGCTTTATTAATTTTATCATGTTCGATCCATTGTCAGTTGTGATACTATACACTTGTTTTATTTCAATATAGTATTTGAGCACCCATAACAATTTTTCTTTCAAAAATTCAGCGGTGCGATTGTGCATTTCTACAACTCCTAGGTTTCTAATAATAATTTTGGCTTGTCTAACATATTGTATATTGATTCCAAAAAAGGACCTGTCAAGACGTGTCGCACAATCTACTTTCACGGAAAGTAGTTGATTCTTACCTCTTGGCGTATGGAAGAACGAATAGCATCGGCTTTATCTTGCAACAATGATTTAATGTTGTGGGAATTAAAAGATTGATGAAATTCAAAATTCTTTATTTGACTTAGGCTACAAAGTAGCGCTTATCAACGTCAACACATAAAAACACAAAAACGACAGCACCCTAACTAAGGATCGGTTCATTTCCGGCGGAAGACGCATCATCGGCCGCGCAGCGCCAGAACAGACAAACACGCAATGAGACATCCAACCCCTCGCACCTGACGCACAAACGCATCATCAGTGAGAAGGATCGAACGCCCCACCGCGCATCCGCCCGCCCCGGCGCCACATTTAAATTGTCTAAATCAAACTTCAATTCTCCTCGACGACCAACTAGTGGGTTTGGCAACGTTTTTTCTACGTCTAGCAAAGTTATCTCTGAAACATCATTTTCTGTGTCACTATTAGATGGAAGAAAATGTTCATCACAAGACGAATCATGAACAGTATACATACCTGAGCTTTCTGAACTCGACCCTCTATTATCCCTTCTTTTTGGGAAGATATTTTCTTGCTTAACATGGTTTATATGTGAAGAGCTATCGTCGAATGCTATTATATCGGGAGATTTGATACGAATATTGGAGAGAATCTGGTTTTCAATCGTTATAATACCTTCTGAATGTGTAGTTGCATTAGAAACGTCTCTGAATAAACTCTTGTTTTTTGATAGACGTAAATTTTTGTCGACATTTACAACAACGTCTGATGGAATCTTCGAAATAGTATTGTTGGAAGGGGTGGTTTGATGTATTTCAGCACTAACTATTAAATTCTTCACTTGTTTGTTATCTATATTAGAAGATGAATCTCGTCTTATATTTGATAGGACATTATTATAAGTAAAATCTCCAATAGCTATAGAAGTATCTTTTTCGTCCTGATGTAATTCGATATCTTCGGTGACAGTACATTCTTTTCGGAAATCAGTTTTTTTTGCCTTATTAACCGTGTTATCTGGTGCTTTTCGTTTTTTTGCTTTTTGATCCATAAAATCACCCTCTGTTACACATTTCCCAGGCTCTATGAATAGTTTTTTATTTGCATTTCTCTTTTGCTTCTTTGCCGGAGTTCTCAAATTTTTTAAATAATTGACAAAGGTCTCGTCATAACTGACGCTTGTTTGGGGCCTACAATAATCTGGAAGTTTCTTTAATACAGCCTCTGGATTAATGGGATGAATTCCAGCAGCACGAAATCCACTTATTATATTCTTACTTTGCGTAAGTTTTGAAGCATCTAATAACATCTTCAATAATTCCGGGAAAATTTGTTTATTTAATGTATTTGCACTTGGATGTCGAACTTTGTAATCCATTAAAATTCTTCTCCATTCTCTCTTTAAAGGGCCGAAAAAGGCCACATCAAGAGGTTGAGTGAGATGCGTCGAGTTAGGTGGCAAAAAAATAAACCTTATATTGAGGTCTTGACACTTACATATTATGCTTATGTTCATATGAGACGATAAATTGTCTCCGATCAAGACCTTAGGGTCTGTAGTTTTCTCAGCCCATGGGATAATTATGGAATTAAACCAATCCTCAAATGTGTCCGCATCAAACCAACCGGATTTGGTTCTATTATATCTAGTTCCTTCAGGACCATTGACACACCAATTTGTCCATAAATTCTCAGCTTTGTAAACCACATACGGCGGAAAAACTTCTCCACTGGCCGTAGCTGAAAACATAACCGATATTGCCGTTTTGGTATTATTTAAAGTTTTATTTGGGTGTTTAGTGCCTGCCCTAAATATACATTTTTGAGATCCTGGGTTATCGGAAAAATTTGTTTCGTCGTAATTTAATATGTGCTCTGGTTTGACATTATGTTCACTGCAAATCTTCAAATTTTCAAAATATGTAGTAAAGTCCTGTACGCTTTTACTAGCTCGAGATTCTTTTATGTTAGTCGTAGAACGCACCGTCAAAATATTTCTGTGACGTTTTAAAAAGTTTCTAACCCACTTCGGTCCTGGCATTTTGTGGTTAAAAATTCCACTCAGGCCATTTTTGACTAAATAATCATGTACTATTGACCTCAATTCCAAAGAAGTTAGAGGATATCCATATTCTCCGCAAAGTATCAAACAACTAGCAATTTTTTGTTCATCAGCTGATGACAGTTTAGTGGGACCTCCAATATTTTTCAAATGTTTTTGTTTTACTTTATTTACAATCGTGCGGCGAGGTATACCGAATTGTTTTTCGGCATCGTATGACGAAATATTTTTGTTTTGTACAAGACCTACGGCTATGTTAAGTATGCTCTCATCGTAGTCTTTATATCTTCTTCGCGACTTGTCCATTTTTATCGTCCTTCAAACAAAAAGCAAACACTAGATTAAGTATCTACTTAGCTATATTTTTGTAAGTCTGTTGTAAAATATCTCTTTTTAATCACCAAGATCATAAAACAAGAAATTGATTGAGTTGATACCTATTTATTTACATCATCATCACATATTTATTAATTAAAAAAAACAGTACACCGTCAATTAACGTTGAATTTATATCAAAATCTGTTTGAGTTATCTTTTCTACTAACATTAGGATAAGAAATCACTAACACCTTTGTATGGATCTCTGGTCTGAAATAAAGAATTTATTATTATTATTATTTATTATTATCGCGTAACATAATATACACAAAATTACATCTTCCTTTTTTGATGTCGGTAAATAACAAAGGTATCAACCCTAGCCTAGGCAAACTCACGATCACTTGTTCAAAAAAATTGCCTGACTTTGCCTATTGTAATATTTCTCGCTTAATACCGTGTTTTTTTCCATCAATAACAATGACAAACGGTCAAGCTATCACCGTTTTATTGAATAAGTTAAAAACAACTTAGGAATATACATTTTTTTATGACTTACTTGTAAAGTTTTTCCGACACTAAAAATAACAAACTCGTCGCACGTTGGTTTGACACACAACTGTCAAAAATTATGCATGTTACCAACATAATGTCACCAATTTAGTGTTGCCAAATAATAATTCTAAAAACTACAAACTGTTTCAATAGCCGATCTCATAAATTGAATAAGATATTACCATTTTTTCATTTTAGGCAAACACAGGACGCGATGCAAAATCAGGGCAGTTGACGGTACCTAAACTTTGTAAACAAATTTAAAACTCGAACCGAAATCATAAAAGTCCAAGCGAGTCGGTGGCCAAGGATGTGACCCGCCACGAAAAAAAAAAGATAAGGATGCAGTCCTTCTGTGTTGAGCACTTTCATCGCACATTCATCACTTGTCGTCATCGACGTTCGCGCACAGAACACTAACTAATATGTAATAGGTCATAGGTACTAAGCCGTAGGCACAGAGCGCAACATTTGGCGGCATTCTATTGTGTTTCGGCGCTTGCCGCGTGCAGGCAAGCTAATTTATACCGTATCACCATGCCCGAGAGCTTATTTTGCTCTGAAAATTTATTATTCATTCTTCCTTTGTAAGTTTGCCGACAACACGGCGGCGCGTGCGTTTCGTGTTACCTACAGGTACCTACGTTATCTCTAGTGAGTGAAATACTATTGATTATCGCTCTTTCGAGTTTATGAATACTTTATTGATCTTTTGAAAAAAAAAAAAACATTATGTTTTATAAGTTAAACTTTGTATTTCGATAGTACTACTGATGGGTAATCGTCCTGCCGCGGGAAAACAACCATTCAATTTTCACGGTGTATAATGATAACCAGAGTGCATTGAAGATGGCAAGCAATCGTTATTCACATAAGCGTTCCAAACATATTGATGTTAGATATAATTTCATCAGAGATGTAATTAACAGTAATAAGATTGAGACGAGGTACTTGCCAACTGCTAGTATGCCTGCGGATCTGTTAACTAAAGTTTTATCAGGAATAAAACATTATGAGTTCATGATGAGATGAGTTGATAAGGGAGGGAATGGGGAGCAGAAGGGGCTGATGCTACGACATCAGCAAAGGAATTTACAGCGGGGGGGAATATTCTAGCTGCCTCAGAATAGGATATTTTTGTTTCGGACATGTAGACTTTAATATTTCTTTGTCTAGAGTACTCTGGACATTGTCGACGAGTGGCAAGGAGGCGACTATCACAAAGCAAGCATTTGGGCTCCTCGGAAGGATAGCCATCTCCAAAGTGATCCTCACCACAGCGAAAGCACCGTGGTTTAGACCTACATTGGGTCTTGGTGTGGCCGAACTTGCAACATCCAAAACACTGAATGGTAGGATAGTGGCTTAACTCTCACTCACTCTCACTCACTCAACAACAAGTGACTCAAAATAGCTCAACGGGAAGGGAGTTGTGACAGCAGAATACGCGTTCAGAGAGGGCACGGCCGTCAAAGGCTACGACTACCGTGGAGGTAGGTAGCCATTCCGATTTTCCGTCATTGGTAATTTTTCTATTCATCCTCCTAATTTTTAATATTTTGCCGAATCCACAAGGGGAACTTATGTTGTCGGAACATCCAAGGTCTGACCAGTCAGCTGGGCTGGGACACCCTTGACAACACCCATATGAGTTATGTTAAACGTGGGGATAGAGCAGCCTTTTTCCTTTAAGAATATGCGCAATCAAGGAAAGCATTGGCATCTCCAGGAGCTTTAAACTCCACAGAAAAGCGGTACCTGCCTACTTTTTTTATACCGTCCTCCGTGATATTTTTTATTTTGCTTTTTAATAGCAACTCTCACAGGATGCAAAGTTGAACCCGCCTTCCACTTCGTCCACCTTCGCATACGACACGAACACAATATAGGGGGCAACGTCGGTCATAGTATACTTAGTACGAGCAATGAGCAACAGTTCTATCACGTTTGGTGACAGTTGGTTCTGGGTCGACTTCTGTATCCGTATTGTTTTGACGTTTGCGTTTTTGTTGGGTAACTTGAGTTTCCATCGCCTCGAAGGAGGACAGAGGGGCCGTTACCACAGGGGTATATAGCAAAAGGTTTTGGAATGGGGGATTTGGGTCAGGTTGGGGGGAAACATAGGGATCTGGCGGGCGTCCCGGAGGCCGATCATTGACGTCCATGTTTACACGGCATCCGCCGCATAAAACAAGGCATTAAGCTTTAATTACCTATAAACTACACACACAAAACACAACACAGACAAAGCACACGAATAGTACTTTTCAAAATTCTTATTGGTATTATATAGATTCCGGGGCAAGCTCGCATATGATCACAGATAAGAGTTGTTTAGAAAATGTTACACTCGGCCACAAAGTATATGTCCTAAAGTAGAAAAATATGTACAAGGGAGTGTTCTTGGTGCCCTTTTATTTCTCATTTACATCAATGATTTGCCCCAAGTCGTTCAACACCATATAACCCTGTTTGCAGACGACAGCACAGTTATATTTGCCGATCATAATTTATCATCGACACATTTGACTCTACATTTACTGGTACATGGATCTTTTATAGAACGAGCAGGAACCTTTTTTTTAGATTCAGTGTTAGACACATATTCTTTCCCAGTATTTCGCAAAGTTTTGGCAACAATTTGTTTCCACTTATTGGGATTTCATAGACGTTTGCGGGATTTCTTTGGACCTTCTACAATAGAAGCATTAACATTTCCGGGATCACTGTCTGTAGTATCAGAAGATGAGGAAGTACTCGAGCAGATAATCTGACTGCACCTCCAAAACGTGAACGAGGCCTATTTGAATACGAAAGGTCATCGTCACTCAAGTCTGCATCACTTTCGTTCGAATGAATAGGCGACTCACAATATTTTTTAGGTGGCTGTGTAGTGTTACGATATGTACCTGTAGAGGTTGAGGGGTCACCTATCTTTGTATTCGACTCAATTGTGTTATCATTATGGACCGGGCTACTGCGACTAGAGGAAGATGAGCTACTTGAACTAGAAGACGAGGAACTGCTGGACGATGAATTGCTGCGTGCTCGCCTAGGCAGTTCATTTTCTGGTTGGTTCTGTCCCTGTGTACATTTCAGACTTTCCACTTCATCTGCCACAGATTCCTAAAATGTAATATTTTAAAATAAATACTTAGATATAAATATACCTAATTTTGTATAATATAAATATCTCATGTGCACATCATTTGTGTGACTCTAATGTCTTAGTATACTGCGTACACTAACTTAATAAAAAAAAAACATTATTTTATTTACCATAACAGTGATTTCATGTGCAGCTTCTATTGGCTGCGAATAGCATTGTTCATATTAACCTAAAAAATATGCAATGTATGTTATGGCATTAAATATCCATCTACGTAAAGAGACAATATTTTGAGACCAACCCTAGTTATGATCCTTTTGCTATCGCAAAGTTCGTGTGCATAATTTAGAAACGGCACACTTTTTTCAGGTGTGCCTTCTATTATTGATGGACTGGATGGCCGAGAGGTATCGCTTTCATACTCATTCTGTAAATATCATAACCACTATTAACCTTCTTAAAGCTAGGTAGGTACCAGTGGCGTGCATTGGTTTTCGGCCATGGTAGGCACAGACTCGTACGTACTACGTACTCGTATGGACAATTTTACCGTAAATACGCAAATAAACTCCCAAAAAATTGGAACAAGGATTATTTTTGTGGACCACAGGGTGCATTCAGATCTAGCGAACGCACACCGAATGCGCTGTTCGCGCTTGCAGTTAGGTACTGCAATATGTTAGTGCGCCTCCTCGACGCAACTCACGCAAAGGTCGATAGTGCAAATTTGAATAATGCCGTCTCCGAACTGTTCGCGAGCAGTACGCGCGCTGCTCGCGCGGCGTGATCAAGATCATAAGTCTACTTAAAATGCACGCGCGCAGCTCACGAACTATTCGCAAGCTTAACACGTTGATTGCCAAGCCAAAATGTTGAACTTACATATATGGCCAAAATAAAAAAATCGTTGAATGTAGTTTTTATCGTGCCAGAAATGCTTTAGAACATGGAATCCACCGATATATAATATATAAGCTCATAAATATTAAATTTATTTTTATCACGCGAAGCCGCGTGATCGGCCATACGGGACGCATTTATATATTGTTATAAAAGAAAAGACAAATTATTATTTCTAAAGAGGTTTTAATGGCCTCCGGCCTTACTAAATTACAATAATTAATTATGAGTAAACCGGACAGAGCTTCCACGCTATGCGACGACCAATGGGCAAAGAGGGCAGTGTGGCCAGCCGCCTTCCTTATATAGCCCGTCGCGGTGTTGCTATTCTTGCCGTAGTTTTCTCCCAACAATATATATATTTCCCACATGGCCGGCAACGCATATTCGCGTGATTTGTGTTTCCAGGGAAATATTGCTTTTATTAGGTAAAAAAAACATTCATCATTGTGTTTTGTTATAAACTTTTATTAGAGATCGAAATAAACAATAATTTTCTTTTTATATCTTATAATTAGGAAACATATAACATAGGGTAAACAATCAACTTTTGTACTAAAAATAAAAATTTGGAATAACACTTTGGTAGGTAATATTACTTGTCAGCACAACCAGTAAACTTGTGCACGGCAAAAAAAACAATCAATACAAAATGGGGGAGAATTAAGGCATTGCTTACACTCCATAGTAGTATTGACCCTTTTTTTATTCACATAACAAATTCGACAATCCTTTCTGGCCGTTACAGTAGCTTTTCTACCACTGCTGAAAGAACGCTATTTAGATTTTTCTATTTTAGTCAATCTATCGTTTTCTGTTTGCTGCGACGCCTGCGATACTTGTGGCTCTACTTGACGTTCGGGCAAAAAACACTCAATGACTTTTTCTCTAAAATTATATAACGATAAGCTAGGCTTGCCTGAGAATTTATTGTAAAGTACTCGAGCATTTATCATATTCATCATGAGAACTTGTATGAAAATTTTCACGTACTGTTAGGCCGGGCAAACGCGAAGTTTTTTTTAAAAAAAGAATTGAATAAGAATAAAAGGGCTTTAATGCTTTGATATAGTACAGGCCTTTGGATTTAGGAGATGTGTGGCTCTCAGGGCTGCCGATATAGAACTGAACTAGCTGTCCTCGATGGGAACCTAGCTACTTTCTTATCTGAAATAAACAATACCTGGAAGAGTGCGGCTTATCTCTGTATTTGATACTGTAAACAATACCGGGAAGTGCGGATGCGCTTCCTTAATGGTTTGTTTTGATTCTAGGAACATCTCAGGGTTATAACAACCCCCCGCTTAAGTGAAAACTTACGGTTTTTAAAGCGAAGTTTTCATAAAGGAAAAGATTTTAATTGATTCTTAAGCGTGGTGGATGTGATAATTGGATATTGGCGTCCGGGTTATCGCTCACGGATTCATCTATGTTTCGAATAGGTTTAAATCTATCATAGAGGGCCATACATTTCCTATTACAACAATAATAGAACATAAACATAATAAAGAACAAAATGAAAATATATGATACAATGGAATGTGACGGAATTACATCAGATGATTCTGTATTGAAGGTTTTTGCTATTTCTAAGATGTTATCAATTCTATCATTAATTCTGTCTAGGTTATTAGTGTTTAGGTTGGAAATCTTAGGTAGGCTCTTATTATAGTTAAGCTTATTGAAGTTAGACATATTACAGCATGAATCATCAATTAGGTTAAAGTCGGAGTGTACATAATTAAGCGACAGTTTAGGATATTTCTTACTTACTAGTTTTATATTTCTACAGTATCCATTACAACTAGACTTAAGAGTTAATATGCCTGTGCCAAGGAGGCTCAGTCGCAAAATGACCACTTCTCAAAATGACTACAGGTAGTAAAATGTCCCTTTCGCAAAATGTCCCGTTCGCAAAATGTCCCTTTCTCAAAATGTCCCTTTCGCAAAATGTCCCTTTCTCAAAATGTCCCTTTCGCAAAATGTCCCTTTCGCAAAATGTCCCCTTCCTCAAACAGGCTTTAATTACTTTCATCAGTAAAAAAACTGGTCAAGAGCCAGCAGGTGTACAACACAGAGGGGTACTATACTAATGTTTCATCATTAAAATATGGGTAAGCGCATGCAAATAAACTAAAATTAAAATAATAACAATCGAAGTTTGCCAGAATTTATAAAACAAAAATTGAAGTTTTATTAAAATAAATATTACAATTTGTGTAAGATGTATTCTTTTTATTTGGGTTAAGTTTAATTTGTTGATTGTTTATTTGTGTAAATTTATATTTTGATTGACATTAAATCTTGTGAACTTCGATTATATTTTAATTTTGTTGATGTAACATTAGTATAGGACCCCTCTGTGTTGTAAACCTGCTGGCTCTTGACCAGTTTTTTTACTGATGAAAGTAATTAATGCCCGTTTGAGGAAGGGGCATTTTGCGAAAGGGACATTTTGCGAAAGGGACATTTTGAGAAAGGGGCATTTTGAGAAAGGGACATTTTGCGAACGGGACGTTTTGCGAAAGGGACATTTTGCTACCTTTAGTCATTTTGAGAAGTGGTCATTTTGCGACTGAGCCGCCAAGGATAGTGTATTCGGTTATCTTATCTTCACATTCGACGCTCAGTTTAGTCGGTTCTGAGTGTGTAAACAACCATTTATTATTATCTAGAGATTGCCAGATGTCGATCAAACCATACAGAAATTTAGTTGTACATTGTTTAGGAAATGATGTCGTCGTTGCGCCTGCCAAGTTCCATAAGTGATTTTTGTAAGGTTTTGGGAAACAATAAAAAACATGTTATTGAATTGAAAATGAAAAACTCGGCAAAATTATTGATACCACAACATGGACGTTTATTTAATACATCATAAAAATAAAAAAGTTGCCAAAACTATCAGTCATTTAAGGGGCTAGATTTTTTTTTTGCAAAAACGTGCACATAACTGGTTTACAATCGTATAAAATAATGATGGATGTGCATTATTACACATAAAAGCTTTGGCAATGTGACACTTATGACAATTTTTAGGTTAACATTATGTGATTTTTACGTTATCATAAGTAAAAAAATACAATGAAATGAGTAGGAACTATTAGAAACTTACATTTAGTATACTTATATAGAATAATTCACAATTATTGTTTATGAGATCAGTGATATACCTACTTAACTTTTAGTTATTATTTTAAGATCACACTTATTGCCATCATTATCACAGCATTATATTTAAAATAATATCTTTAGAAAACAAAAAAAATCTCTTTAACAAAAAACAAATCAAATACTTCTATAAAAATAGTTAAACAAAATATACTTAATTCCTAAATTTGGTAATCTGAGGTACACAGTTACTTACTCCTTGTAATGAAGGTTGTCATAGAATGCATGATAGTCGCGGTGCATAAAAGGTTTTAAAGACTGGAGACTATCATATTTGGTTTTATCAATTTTACGGGGCTCGTTGTAAAGTCGACTATCAACAGATGATGGGTTATTGGCTCGAAGTCGCTGAGGTAGGATTTTCCATTCATCGGGATGACGTAACTTGTAGAAGATACTGCCATCTTTATATAAAAGAGCTCTTATGTCATTTACGGTCGGGTCTCCAGCTTTTTTACCTGGACGAATGGAATCAATGCAAATGTCATCCTCATAATTCTTAAAAAAAGTATAATCAACATGATGAACGTGGTACGGTTGCTTAGGTCGTGCTTCCCTCATGCGACTAATATAATCAGTTGGTGTATAGATAGGGGGACGAAACTTTTTCTCTAAAGTTGAGTGGACACTATCCACTTGCATCATTGTATGTCCCTTTTCTAAAATGATCTGTTCAATCTCCAGTCTAGTCTCCTTTGTTAATTTTAGTAAAGCTGATGACAAAACTTTATTTCTATTTTGGTAAGAACAGCCATCTGATATAATTATAATTTTTTTATAGTTTAATTGAGTCTTAATAAAATGTATCAAGCAGCTTGTAAATTCGTTAGCCGTAACGCCTCCATCTCCCTCATGCCATACATACAGGTGCACATCTTTATTATTGTTAATATAAATAGACTGGTTATGAACCTGAAGTTTTTGCTTATAGTATTGAACTGACACTAGCATCTTTGGACAAAGGAGAACAGATTGGACATCGACAGTCAGGACGAGCACCTCGGGTGAGCTCATAGTGCGAGCTTCAATATGAGCATTGTAGGCTTCTTTCTTCTTTTCAATGTGAACGGCGAACTGCTCCTCTGAGATATTGCCTTCTTTTTTAGCTGTACATACATCGCACTGGTCTTTTCTTGGCTTAAAAATGGAAATCTTTTCCTCTTCCAATATTTTATTAAAGATTTTGCGGCCAATATACGGTTTTCCGTTACCTTTACACCACTCAGTGTAAACTCTAAATATATGAGATTTCGATTCAAAAGTGTCTTCTATGTAAACTCTGTTACTGCTAGAGCGACAGTAGTGACTTGGTACTTTATTAATTAAATTTAGCCATTCTTTGACAGTAGTTGATTTAATAACTTTTGGAAGATGATTTATAGATTGCCGTTTTTCATTTTTAGATCTTAAATCTTGTCCTTCTACTGTGTTATCCTGCAGCTTTTTAATCCATTCTGACAGTGTATCACTATTTATGTTAAGGGTGCTGACAAAAAAGCTTTTACAAACCTTCACAGTTACATTCTGATCATCTGTAAAATAGTAGTCATATGCCAGTTGTCTTTGAGAGGCATCTTCCGAGTTACTCGTAGTTTTACGTCTTCTTAATACCGGACGCAGTCGAACAAGTGTTTTTAAATAAGCTTTTTTCGCATCCCATGTAGTTAAGCCCCAAAAATAATCAAATACAGCTTTCCGTTTTGGTTCCGATATCAATCCACATAAATAGCTTCTGTCAGATTTGGAAATACAAGAATGTGCACAGGGCTTTTCTTTAAGATATTTTCTAGGTCTCGGTACAAGTTCATATCTTGCTTTCTCACCCGTTTCGTCACACTTCCTTTTTCTGCCTGTATATTTTTTGCCACATACCCTTTTCAACTTATTAAACTTCCTTTGTTTGTTATTTATTTCCTCATCACTAAGCGAAATCTCAGTTTCAGATGTACTATGGAAGTCTTCATTTCTGTAAACCGTAGTATTTTTTTCTAATATTAATTCTCCTGTCTTTTCATCCAAGTAGTAATTATCTTCATTAAAGTTTTCCTCAAATAATTTCGTATCCTCTCTTAACTGGCCTGTAACTTCATCAAGAATATATCTTTTATTAATACTGTCCGAGATCTCAGGAATACCACAATCAATTTCTGGTTTATCTTTAATAAGATCCATTTCTGACTTATCTATGAAAGGATCAAGAAGTTTATCATATGTAACGTCCTTTAGTTCTTCAAATATTATACTAATTTCCATATTTTCAGACGATAAGTTTTGTACTATGTTGGAGACATTTTGATTTAAATCTGAAGTTTGCAGGCCTTGCGTAGGATCGTAACTATTGGACATAAACAAATCAGGCACATTTAAATCTTCATTTGTATTATTATTGTCAATTCCTCTAGCTAAATTAACTAGCATCTGTCCCCGTGACGCTGGTTTGCGTGCATATGGGTTAAAAGTCATATCGCCTGAAAAAAAAAACAAAAAGAGTAGGTACATAAATACGTAATTACCCAACATACTAACAAACATAATTACATTAACACAATATGCACATTCACTACGTAGCCCTCGCTTTAGGGCACGTTGTATTTGCAAACGTAGTTAGGTACCTACGCTCAAAAGTTACGTGAAGTAATAACAAAAAATCTAAATCAATCACACACTCAAATACTAAGAAGCTTTTATAGCTTTTATCACTTACAATATTTTTAGTTATTGTAATAACATTCTAGTAATAAATCCACTGATAACTGAACAATATACGATAGGTATACAAGACTATTTTATAGGATAAAATATTGTTTAGGAACTTAAATTGACAAGTTACTGATGAATGGCTTACGGTATTATATAAAAACAACACAATTTAAGTAAATTCAGTACGTACTTACCACTTTTATTTAGTTTTAACACAAAAAAACTATTTTTATAATGTTGTTTACACCACAACGCGCCCTCTCGGCGCGCACAGTTGTGGGTGACTGAAGATGGAACACAAATCCTTTATGTGCATTTCTGCACATACGAATTTTTCTAAACGGCCAAAATACATACGGTATTTGTCATATTTCTTTCTAAATGGAATATCACAAAAAGGATTTTATCAGCACATACAGAACGAAACGGAGATTATGTTTAGTGAAAAAACGAAAAAACGAAAAAATGCACATATGGAATTTGGCAGGCGCAGCGACGATGTAAGAATTTTAGTTATTATTTCTGTTTCACAAATAGGATTATCTTGTGTACTTAGTTCATTGGTTTGTTTACAAACATAGTTATTGTTAGTGATGGTTTTACAATCAGTTAGCCTACTTAGTGTTATGTATTTAGATCTATCTTGACTTAAAGCTATGTATGGGGTTGTTGGTAATACTAAAGCATATGATTTAGATACATTGATATTGTGAGGCACAGGAACAGGAACATTTTTATATAAGTTATATTGGTTAATTAAAACTAAAGGAATTCTTAAAGTAAATACAAGCTTATTATCTAAAATGTAAGTTACAATCTCTGACAGGTTTAATAGAATATGAATATTGCTTATTTCTAGGTCTATGGGAAACTCTGTAAATTTAGGTGGGTTCTTACTGTTCTCTACAAGGTCGATAAACAAATCTTTAGGCGATAGCACTGAAGGATGTAGGGTATTAGAATGCGCAAACAAAATTGAGTTAATGACATCTTCTAGTTTGTATGATAAACTTAGCATACTTGATTGGAGCACATTCAACGTGTTTTGAAGAGAGCTTTTTATTGTTAAGGCGCTCGTTATTGCTGTGATATTATCAACGTGGTAAGAAAGGTTTTCTAATGCGGTATTTAGGGAGTTTTCGTTTTTGTTAATTTCTATGAATGACTTATTGAAATTATAGATTGCGGATTTGGAAATTAAAGTATTTTCTTTTATTATTCCTAAGAGTTTGTTGTTATTTTCTTTTAGAGATTGGATGGCGTTGTTGTAATTAATTAATTAATTAATTTATTTATTTAAGGTTAACCTACAATTGTTTACACATTACATTTATTTTATCTATCTAAATATACATTTCAGGTGTAACAATTACTTACAGGCTAACACCGCGTGTACAATGAACGGTTATGTTTATATAAAACTTACATTACATTGCGTCATCTTCGTCCATTGTTCCGAATATATGTTTGAGAATAGTCCCAACACCGGATATCCAGGCAGATCTTTTAGATTTGGTGGTTATCAAGTGTGAAATGGAGTAAAAGTCTCTAGTTATGTCGTCATTCATAGAGATTAGCGGTTGGAATATGTTCTGGCAGTTAATATTATGGGCTGTGTCGATTTTGTTGCATAGATGTATAGTGTACTCTTTATGTTATCGATATGCAGTCTTATATAATTTATTTCTACGGGTATTAAGACATGTAGGTGGTCGTTTATCAGTTTTACTGTTCCTGAAGGGTTAAAGTAGATGCCGGGGCTTTTAGAAATCTGTTCGATGGTAGTGGTGTCTTGAGTATGCGACATACTACATAAAACTGCCAGGCTGTAAAAGAGTAAATATGGTCTTATTATCTAATTAAAACTAAAGTAAAAAGATGTAAACCTATAATCTAAGGGTGAGCTAATTTGAGTTCATCATAATGATGTTTGATGTGCCTTCTGTTGATTAGAAGGGAAACGGTGTGATTTCCATGGACCTGGACTATTTTATATGGTCCTTTCCACACCGGTGACAATGCTTTTCGCATTCTCAGATGGCTTTTCAGATAGACTAGGTCACCGACTTTGTATGTAACGGGTCGTGACCGTTGGTCATAATATTCTTTTGATGTTTCTTTTGATTTCGCTATGTTTTCTAAGGCTTTATTGTGGGACAGTCTTAAGCGATGGCTAAGCATTTTAATATATTCGTGGTATGTGCTTATGGGGTTTAAATTATATATAGAGTCTGGTAAATATGGTTTGTGGCCAAATAATAGTTCATATGGTGTGAACTGGGTAGTGGTATGGACATTTGTGTTGTAGGCAAGGATACCAGTATAGACGTATTTATGCCAATCTGTTTGTTCGCTATTTACATAAGATTTTAAATATTCTTTTAAGGTGGAGTGACTTCGTTCCAGGGCCCCTTGTGTTTGGGGGTGGTACGGTGTCGACCACAGTTGTTTAATTTTTAGAAATTCGCAGGTTCTTTTGAATAAATCAGCCGTAAAATTTGTACCTTGATCTGTCAGTATGGTTTTGGGGATGCCAAATAGGGAAATGAAATGGATGAGGCAATCGCAACATTCTTCAGCTGAAATATAAGAGATAGGATATGCGAAGGAATATTTTGTTAAGTCGTCTTGTAGAGTTAGAATATATTTGAATTTGAATACGCCGGTTTCCCAAGTGGGCCTACAATGTCAAGGCTAAGGCGTTCAAAAGGAGCGGTTGAGGTGGAGGTGATTTGCATGGGAGCTCGGTTTGTTTGGCGAAGCGCTTTATTGACTTGGCATTGGGGACATTTCTTAACATGGTTTTCTACGTCAGATTTCATGTTTTTCCAGTAGTACCGTTCTTTGATACGGTTGTACATACGAGATTGACCTATGTGACCTGCTACAGGTAGATCATGGTTTTGTTTCAGGATTTTAGAAATTTCGCTTGGAACTGGGAAAATAATTGTATTTTTATAGACATTTATTATAATATTTGTATTATGAAACACGTATGCTAGAATGTTGTATATTTTAGGGTAGGAGAGTTTAACAAATGGATCTTTGAAATCTGAGATAGCAATTTCAGATATTTCTTCACATCCTATTAATAGTTCATTTCTTAAATTCTTCAGTGATTTGAAAAGGTCTGGGTATGGAAGTTCATCAAAGTGATGTACTTTGGTGTAAATGAAATAATATGATTTATTTTTATATTCTAGGTTTTGAAATGAATACAGAGTTCTTTCTTTGTTTATGAAGTCGGACGTTTCGCCGTAATTAGCAAGGATTTCTTCAACGTAAGGGTTTGATTCATCAAGATCAATGGACGTGGGAATAATAATAGTTTTAGAGCTTGATGATAGTAGAGAGTTAGTGTATTTGTGGATTATCGTGTTATAAATGTGTTTCTTATTGGATGTAGCTTTCAGAAAGTCGGAGTATGAGTCGTCATGTACTTCAAGACTTGGTAAGTTTTCAGGACTTGTAGGATTTAGGGTGTTGGAATTAGTACTAATATTGTTTGGGTTGTTTTCAGGAGCAGTGAGTATATTAGGTGGTTCAAGATCGGTCTCTTGAAGAGGATCCAGTGAAGGTAAGTTGTAACCGTCAGGGTTGAAGAGGCTAAGTGGAAGTTGTGCGTCCAGAGGGTTGATTCGCGAAGGACCAGGTCTTGGAGAAGTAGGGTTATCGATATCCATGGGATTTGATATGGGAAAAGCAGGGATAGGATCTGAGTGTTCGGGGATCGTCACATTGACGGGAGCCGATGCTGGAATTGGATATCTGGAAAGTGCATCAGCGGCGGAGTTTAGTTTTCCCTTTTTATAGACAATTTCATATTCGTATTCTTCTAATATTTATCTCCATCTTTGTAATCTACTAGAGGGGTCCTTGTGATTAAAGAGCCATTTTAGCGGACGATGATCCGTAACTATTTCGAATTTTCGGCCATATAGATATGGTCTGAATGTTTTACAACCGAAGAGGATTGCTAGAAGCTCTTTTTCAGTGGTATTATAATTGATTTCATTTTTGTTAAGGGTACGAGATGCATACGCTATTGGTCTTTCTTTGCCACTATCTCCTTGGGATAGTATGGCACTTATTGCATAGTTGGATGCGTCACATGTAAGTATGAATTGTTTGGAAAAGTCTGGATAGGCTAATAGAGGTGGAGATATGAGTTTATTTTTGAGGGTTTCAAAAGCAAGTTGGTGTTCGTTTTGCCACATAAACGATGTATCCTTTTTCAGGAAGACTGTTAATGGTTTGGCGAGTTTAGAAAAATCAGGGATGAATTTACGATAATAGGACATAAGTCCTAGGAATGATTTGATGTCTTTTGCAGACATCAAATTAAGGGTATTGGAAAATTAGCTACAGCTTTGATTTTTTCAGGATCGGGTTTCACACCATCGTCAGTAATCAGGTGACCAAGATATGAAACTTCCTTTCGAAGGAATTCGCATTTGTCGGGTTGAAGTCTGAGATTAAACTCTCTAAGGCGTTGGAATACCGATTCTAGGTTTTTGATATGGGAATTTAGGTCATAGGAGTAGATTACGATGTCGTCGAGGTAGACGAAACACCGGGTGCCTTGTAGGCCTGATAGAACAGAGTTCATGAGTCTTTGGAAGGTTGAAGGAGCGTTTTTTAGACCAAAGGGCATACGTTTAAATTCAAAATGTGTGGTACGCTGAAGGCAGTTTTAGCTGCGTCTTCCGGTGACATTTTAATTTGGTGAAAACCGGAAGCTAGGTCTAGAGTGGAAAAGTATTTTGATTTTCCTAATTGATCTAGGATTTCAGTGATATTGGGTATAGGGTATGAATCTCCAATGGTGATGTCATTTAATCTCCTGTAGTCGATGACAATTCTCCATTTGCGTTGCCCGGAGGCATCTAATTTTTTGGGGACGATCCAGATAGGTGCGGACCACGGGGACATAGAAGGTTTGATAACGCCATCTTTTAGCATTTTATCGATTTGTTTTTGGACTTCCTGTTTGTGACATTCAGGAAATCTATAGGATTTAACGTTAATTGGTGTGTTACTCGACGTTTTTATTTCGTGTCGTAACGCGGTTGTCGCTGTTAAAGGATCACCAGGTTAGTGGAATATATCAGAATAGTCGGAACAAGTTTGATGAAGGGCGTTAATCTCTTCAGAATTTAAGTGGGATGTTCTAAGTTGTTTAAGCACTTCTTTAGTGCGTATATAAGTATCTTGGGATGATATCGTATAGATAGGGTGTTGATTGTGTTGAGAGTTTGACTCAGGGGGTGACTCAATAGGAGTCAGAGTTAGGTTTAGGTTTGATTTGAGTGTAATAGGGGAATTAGATATGTTAGCAACGGTGATGTTAATTCTCTTATTTTCTTTTGTGCGGACCAGGCAATTAGCTATAAGTATATTCGGATGTTGAGTTTGATCTAGGATTAAACCTTCTTTTATTTCCGGGTTAGAGACTGAGCATTCTATAACCATTTCGGATCTAGCAGGGATAGAGTACACAGGTTCATCGAATTGGAGGGGAATTGGTATTTTATTAAATCTGATTTCTTTGGTAACGTAATCGATGTTACCGCCGAAAGCGTTTAATACATCGCTTCCAATGATGCCGTCATGAGGAAGGTGTATTTTGTCTATTACGTGGAATTTATGATTTGCGAATTTTGGAGGGTTATCTGACAATTGTAGTTTTAACATAAAATGACCTAAGGTTGCTGTGGTTTTTTGATTAGGTTCTATCCCTTTCAAATGGATTGGTTCGGTTACGAGTTTGGGCATTTTCTTAATACTCTCTCTCCATTGCCGATGTGCGGCCGGGTAATTTTTTAGCTTTATTAGTGCTAAGAGTGACTTCAGTTAAAAGACGTGAGAGGCATGTCTCTATTTTTAAGGAAAATTCACTAACGGTTTCTTGCGGGCCTTGTTTGCTCTCTTGGAGTTCGGTTAATAGATATGTGTAATGTTTTCTATCACAGAATTGGGTTTTGAGGAACTCTCTAAGTTGTTCCCAATTACTGAATTCTCGTATGGAGCAAACAACCTCCGCTTTGTCCTCTAGTCTACTTAGGATATATTTGAACAAAATAGATTTCTGGTTTTCCGAAGCTAAGCTGTAGGCGTTGTTGCAGTTGGTGATGAATGAATTTAATTTTTCGCGTGTCCCGTCGTAGTTCTTTATAAATTTGAAGAGGCTGTTGAGATCCATTTCTTCAGGATCTGATGATTTTAATGATCGCGTGATTTCCTCTGGTTTCAGAGTTTTGGACATAGATGCGGTTGCTTGGTGTTGAAGTTGAAAGGTTGGACTCACAGTAGGCAGGCGAACGTGGTGATGTGCAGCATCCCTGGTGTCGTAGCTGGATCCGGTGACTGTGTGCGGCCGGTGTAAAGCTGAAGTGGCGCACACTGCGGTTGGATGGATGGATTTGCACTGCACTTTCACTTTCACTTTTCACTGCACTGCTTTGTATTTATTGCCGGAACGGAGACGTATTACAGGATTTTCAGTCTTTTTAGGCTGGAACGGAGACGAACCGTAGGATTTTCTTTAATCCCTTGTTAGCTGCCACCAATGTTAGGCCGGGCCAACGCGAAGGCTTTTTTAAAATAGAATTGAATAAGAATAAAAGGGCTTTAATGCTTTGAAATAGTACAGGCCTTTGGATTTAGGAGATGTGTGGCTCTCAGGGCTGCCGATATAGAACTGAACTAGCTGTCCTCGATGGGAACCTAGCTACTTTCTTATCTGAAATAAACAATACCTGGAAGAGTGCGGCTTATCTCTGTATTTGATTCTGTAAACAATACCGGGAAGTGCGGATGCGCTTCCTTAATGGTTTGTTTTGATTCTAGGAACATCTCAGGGTAATAACACCACGCAACTGAATACCCCGCACAAACTCGCGTACGCAACAGGATTTACATCAGTCTCTAGTAGGTCACCCCAGATACCTAATAAGGGCTGGATTTACACAGGCCTGTTGTCGGCTGCGCCACCGACTCACCCTAGAAACCACCAGTTACAGGGTCAACCCAATACCGCGCGCACGGGATTTACACGGGTCTCTTCCACTGAACATAGCACATAACATGTCAAAAATAAATAAGCACAGGGTTGTTTAGTACATAATCTAGCTCAAAAATGGGGTAAAGACAAAGGCAGATGTGTAAGCTAACAAGGCAAACAGCAATCGTACAATTATAATTGCTCGGTCTAACCTGACCATCACATATAATTCTACCTAGGTACTCTTGGTTAGAAAAGTGCATTGTTACAAAAGAAAAGACAAAATATCGGTTGGATCTGACCTGAGCACAGCTGATAGCGGTCAAAAGACGCTCTGCGGCGTTGGTCACTACGTCTTCAGACTGCGTTGGTTCCATGTTGCTAGCGCGTGGCGTCAGCGGCGGCGTCCCAGCTGGCGCGGACACAAGCTCGCGCGGCGGTGTAGGTGCCCCGAGCACCGATGTAGTCGTGTTTGGCAGCTCGAGCGGGGTAGCGCTGGCCGCTACAACGGCTTGCGTCTCCACTGACGCGCGGGACTGGTCCTCCAACGCGCGTAGCCTTCTCAGGATCTCCTCCATTGGATTAGGCGAAGGAGTTCGGCCACGGCGTCTTCGCTTATTTCGTTTTCGATCATTGGAAGGCATCACACAGGCAGAAACTCCGTCCCAATATTAAATAACCAAACCACGTGGAGGAATACAATTTTATTTTTCTTTATCACAGACTGAGACACTTTAATGCAACTGAAAGACAATCAGTTAAAACGTGCTCGTTTGTGCATTGAACGTAGTGGTTTACGTTTCGAACAATTACTCCGCTACCGTTAAATGTAAGTACTCCTACTTTGTAAATAAACATTTAAAAATAGGTTAGGTAATCAAAATCATTATAAATAAGTTGATTCCATTTTTAAATACGCCTTAAATACTTACTTAATTATCTAATTCCGACTTTTATTAAAGATATCTATTTTGATTTTTTAAGTATTTATGACGATAAAAGTATGACGGGAAAATTTGAATTACTTATTGGGTTTTGTGTTTTATTAAATCACGAGTAGCGATCAGCTGATTTACACGCGAAGTGCAACGACCGCGCGGCGTTCGGGATAACCGCGCGCCCGCCGGCGTTACGCATAGTTATAGCGCGATGTTTTACTATTGGTTCAAGTCACTTTCGAGTTTTGTTTATAACAATTGTTAATCTGCCATTTATTGAGTCTATTTTTTTATATATATTAATCGATTGTATGACCGATACAAACTCATTTCGCTTCGGGAAAACAACCATTTAATATTCACGCTGTATACTTGTAGTGATTGGCTTTTCGAAAATTCGAAATCGGGATGTTAAAACTCCGAAAGCATTTTCAACGATTCTCCTACATCTACACAATCTGTAGTTATAGATTTTTTGTTCTCTACTTAAATCGTTACGGCGAGGATATGGTTTCATCAAATAAGGTTTTAAAGGATACGCTTCATCTCCGACAAGTACTGCATTATTCTCTTCAATAGCCTTCTTTAAAGTACAATTATTAAATATTCCACCATCAGAGTTTCTACCTTTTGCTCCCACGTCAATGAATGTGAAACAATAGTCGTGATCAACACAAGCTAGTAACACAATACTAAATGTACTTTTGTAATTAAAAAATCTGTGATCCTGTGCCAGGGGGACATTTAACGTTTATATGCTTTCCATCAATGGCACCAACGCAGTTGGGAAAATTCCATCTTATAAAAAAAAAACCCTTATTATTTGATTCCATTCCTGTTCAGATCTTGGCACCTGTAAAATAATGAAATACATGTATGTTTTCAGAATGATACGTCCCTGGCATCACAAGTAATAGTTTTTTTAGAATGTTTGGAAAATGAAAATACGGAAAATATTGAAAATGTTATAAATTCAAATATACAAGTCGTCGATGATGTGCTTCCGTTTTTAATGCCTGAAGAAACAACTAAAAAAGCAGTTTACATAGAATCGGCCTTAAATAAACTAGACAATATTGAAAAAAGAGCAAGACTTGAAAAAAAAGACGATGGTTTGGACAATTTTGGAAAATATGTTGCGTCTTCATTGCGAATTTTGAATAACGAAAATAGCATACATGCTCAGGACGAAATACAAGCAATATTATCAAAATACACTTCTCATCAAAAAAATCGAAACACTTTAGTTTTTATTGTTTTTGTCCTAATTTTTTACAAAAGAGAATTAATTCCATGAAAAAAAAATCATTATTGTGTAGCTGGCAGTTTGGTCATTACAGTAAGAAAAAAAAAACAAAATTCGAAATTAGAATTTCATTTGTTTATCCTATAAATGAAATTAATCACTGTTTTGAGACAAATGTGTATTTAGGGTTGGAGTACGTTTCTCGTTTAAAAACTAAAAATTAGCGCTTTTCTTTAAACTTTTTGTTTCTTATTTCATTTACTGTGACTTTGGGACGTCTGAAAAAACTTTTTTTTCTATAACATATGGATACTTCGCCCGCAGAAGCCGCCCAAGTGGTGGCATTGCTGGATTCTGGACTTAGTCAGCGTGTTGTGGCTGCAAGATTGCATCTAAGCTTATCATCTGTTCATAGAGTCTACAAACGCTATCGGGAGACTGGTTCGTTCACGCGCCGTTCAGGATCTGGCAGGAATCGGGTCACTTCTGAGCGAGATGATCGATTTATTGTAACAACTTCTTTACGAAATCGACGCCTTAACGCTTTTCAACTGCAGCCGCAGCTTCGCGTTGTACGAAGAGTAGCTGTAAGTGACTCTACAATAAGAAGAAGGGTGAAGGAACGCGGATTGGCACCCCATAAGCCAGCGAATGGGCCGAAATTAACTGCAGACCATCGAAGAGCGCGCCTTAACTTTGCACGCGAGCACCTAACTTGGTCATACCTTCAGTGGAGCAAAGTACTGTTTTCTGATGAGTGTAAAATTATGCTGTATGGTAACGACGGAAGGAACAAGGTCTACAGAAGAGATGGAGAACGCTTTGCACAATGCTGCATTGAAGAAAAGATCAGCTATGGTGGCGGTTCGTGGACGGTTTGGGGAGGAATCAGCGCCGACGGTAAGACAGAACTTGCCTTTTTGTCTGGGCCACGGCTGCCTGCACTAAACTCTCATCGGTACATCGAACAGTGTCTTGAACCTCATGTGATGCCCTATGCACATTTTATTGGCAACGACTTCATATTCATGCACGACAATGCATGAATTGACAGAGCTCACAACGCGGGCTTCGTACGAGATTATCTTACCGAAGTCGGTATCTCCATTATGGTATGGCCAGCAAGAAGCCCGGACATGAATCCCATTTAACATCTATGGGATGAATTAAAGAGACGAATTCGAGCAAGAGATCCAGCCCCAGAAACACTTAGCCAGCTGCAAAATGCAATCCAAGAGGAATGGGATAATATACCACAACAGGTGATCGTGACTCTCATCCGATCGATGAAGAACCGTATGGAAGCAGTAATAAGAGCTCGCGGAGGGAATACAAGTTATTAAATAAACGTTTCTTACATTTTTTTTTCATTTACGCGTGTTTTTTACCCATTTCCTTCATATTCCACATAGGGTAAAAATTACTCATTATACAAAATACGAAACCTATGAAGACTTAATTTGAATTTAGAACATTAACATTAGGATTTTAATACCTCATACTACTCACTATTAAATGACATTTTACATTTATTCCTAAATATACACATTTTTCTGATAATCCTTATCAAATCATAAACTGCGAGGTGTTTCGATTTTTTTGATGAGAAGTGTATAAACTGCAAGATCTTAGAGAAAAAGAACGACAAACTCTACTCCAATGCCAGAATCCCCGTATTCGAAACAAGGCAGCGAAGACACATGGTTGAACATGTATTTTTTTTTTCTACTTTAATTAAATATCTGATTCCGTAGTTTATATTTTGATAATAAATAATCAATTTTTTGATCCTAAAAAATTGATAGCAAGAGTCGCCTAAGAAATTTTTTTATGTGCTGTTTACACCAAAAAAATGTTGGCAAGCAAAACTTGCGCAAAAGATCAAAATGCTACGTACTGTTTAGACCATGCAAGTTATTTATTGCTTAAATTTTATTGTATGCAACAGGCAAGAAACTTGCCTGTGTTGTGTTTCCCTTAGTTTTTACTTCCTGGTGACAATGTTTGCATTTGCCTCCTGAGTCTTTTTTATGAAATGATTCCAAATATCACTTTTACCCGACAAGCTGAAAAAATACATTTTTTCCTCATTAAATTTGAAAAACAACGAAATTTTTAGTAATTAGTTACCTACTAGTTTTAAGTAGTATTCAAAATCCTATTAGCATCAATTCCGTAACAATTTAAAAGAAGACTTTAACAATTTAAGAGAAAGATTAGTAAAACATTTAAATAGTAAAACAATTAAATAGAAACAATAGGTTTTTTTTTGTAAAAAAAAAAATCGCCGTTATCTGCCAATAGGGGTCACCTTTTCTTCCATTTTCCAAGATTTTAAAAGTTATTGCGTACAAGAGTCTATGGAACAGTGTAGTTGGTCTCATTTCCATAAAATGATTAAAGAAACATAATGTCATGTACTGCAGAGCCAGTACATAACATATGTACAAAATTTAAAAAATACAAATTGGCACATAAGTCAATGCCACTTCCTTGTAATTGTGATAGCTGTATTGACATAGCTCAGCATTTAGAGAATAAAAGGAAATCGAGAATAGACTTTCAATTGCTAGAGGAACAGTGCGAAAGAAGTGGAAACAAGGAGTCACTTTTCACAGTAGACATGCAAAAAGCCATTCAAATGCCATTACTAACAACTAAAGAATTTTATTTTTCCCGCAAACTCGTACTTTTTAATGAGTCTTTTGTTCCACCAGGAAAAAATAAGACGGCAGTTTGTATTCTTTGGCACGAAGGTGAAAGTGGCAGGAAAGCATATAATGTGGCTACAACTTATATATTTTCCCTGATAAATAAATTACTACCTTGATCAAAAACATATTTTCTTTTTTCTTGACAACTGCAATGCACAGAACAAGAACAAAGTCCTTATCTCAGCTTTAGTCCGATTAATTAATGATAAGACGACAGAAATCGATACAGTGACATTGAGTATTTTGAGAGTGGTCACACTTTCATGGCTGCAGACACTGTGCATGCAGGTATCACAATTTTTTTTTAAAAGGTTGGAGAAATCTACGACTTTGACGATTTTGTACACAATATAAAGACGTCACGGAAAAAAATGGAAGTGACAGTACTTACTCACAAGGATATGATCGTCTTTGCAAATGATTCAAAGCCAGCATTCCCCAAAGGTTTTAATATTCAAAACCTGAAAATTATTGAATTTAGAAGAGGTCACGTTACCATGTTTGCTAAGAATGATTATGATGGAGAATTCAAAGAAATACATTTCTTGAAAAGAAAGGATGCTCAAAATCTTCTAGATGAAATTGCAAATGGCAAAACCGATCTGCTCCAATCATTACCAAAAGAGGCTGAAGCCAGGGGCATAAGCGAAATAAAAACTTACGTTGTTACAGCTATGTAAGTCTACGCATTAATGTCGCAACTTTCTGGGCCAATAAAAAAAAAAAAAAAATCTTGTGGTTTCTTCGGAGCTGGACCTTGACGAACACAACAACGACTTAAACTACTAATATTTCCTGAAATAATAAATAAAATAATTGATTAATTGTATAATTTTCCTAATTTGATTTTCTTGACGTTAAGCTAATTTTGATTATTAATTATGTAAGTTCATGTTCATTCATACATGCTGTTCGGTTTATGGTATGCTCTTGATGTGGCCTTTTTTCATTCACACTCGCCTTATACACTTTTTCGTCAATCGTTATTTTATTCATTTTCTCGACTAGCCAAACCATCTCAGCATACCATTCTTTATTTTTGTCTCAACATCCATCATCTGACATACTTCATCCACCTTACCATCCTACAAGAGGAGGAATGCCTCCTCTTACATTCAACGCAGCGAGGCGGCTCTCCGTGGCCCACTTTTACGCCCCCGCGAGGAACGAGACGTGATGGGTGGCGCCAAAGACATTATACTCTACTGGCTAGAATGTGCACTATAGCGCAAAAACCGGTCCGAGCGAGAGGGTTTCCGACGGTGGTGTGTCTCTTTCTAATGGAGTGACCATGACCAATCAGAACCCGGGACAAATTGCTTGTAAAAACGATTGTGTATCTTATATTGATGCTACCTAATTTAATGTAAGTAAAAAATAAACCTATAGATAATGGAATTTATTGGAATCTATATAAATTACCCTACGTGGGTTAAGGGTCGAAAGTACGTTTTTCTTCTCTGTATAAGTAACAAGTATCACCTGTTAACTTCACAACAATTATGTTTAATAAATTACCACTTTTCATGAGAGATTCTGATATAAACCAATTTAAAATACGTCTTACGGACTTTCTGGTTCAGGGATCATTTTATAGCATTGCAGAATATTTATCAGAAGGAAGATAATAATTTAATGTTTTTTAATACTTTTATTAAGATGCGCCTTACTGACTATGGTGATGTTAATAAGTAGATGATATTTTATTATGTGCCTAGGATTATAATATAGATTTATCTATAATATGTATAGTAATATTATTGTTTCTGTGTATAATTTACTACAATATTTGTATACCTGCGTGGTGAAACATAGAGCACAACTATTTTATATTAACAACTTGTAACTTACACCTATGTTTAACAAATAAAGTTTGATTTGATTTGAACAACCTGTCAAATCTGTCGCTCCATAAAGTACAAAAAGCTAGGTATTTTCGTCAAGTTATAATAATACAATGTGGCGACATATTATTATTAAATGAGTGTTATTGTTAGATCAACTTTAGATTATTGTTAAATAAATGGACGTGATGCAATATTTCGGACAGAAAATAGAAAAAAAAAAAAAAATGTTTTTATACATTGCTGAATAATACAGTTTTACGCAATTTTTGTCTTAATGTAGCTTTATCTCCTACGTGCTTGAGGGTTAAGGACTTTCCGTAGCTTCTTAGTCTCAATTGTAAGTATTTTTGGCCAATACATTTAATCAATTCCAATTCGTGAGATTCGTCAGAGCTTGGATACATACATACATACATATAATCACGCCTCTTTCCCTTGTAGGGGTAGGCAGAGACCAACTTCTTTCCACTTGCTACGATCCTTACACACTTGTTTCGCTTTGTCCACTTTCATTATTCCCTGCATACATGCTGTTCGGTTTATGGTATGCTCTTGATGTGGCCTTTTCTCATTCACACTCGCCTTATACACTTTTTCGTCAATCGTTCTTTTCATTCTCTCGACATAGCCAAACCATCTCAGCATACCATTCTTTATTTTTTGTCTCGACATCCATCATCTGACATACTCCATCCACCTTACCATCCATTCCTCCTCTTACATTCAACGCAGCGAGGCGGCTCTCCGTGGCCCACTTTTCGCCCCCGCGAGGAACGAGACGTGATGGGTGGCGAACCACATCGCCGCCATTTTGGATAATTAAATTATTTTTGTAATTATCCGTTGCGTTCCTGCGGGATAAGGATTTGGGAAAGGATATGTTGGAAAGGATAACAAGGTAGGACGGGTTATAGGATGCTACCATCACGGAGGTACAATGAATGTGACAGTAACAGCTAGGGCAGTCCGGGTTCGCGTACCCGTAGAGGATCTAACCAACTGTCGGACAGATAACTGGTAGATCCACCCCCTGAACAGAGCTTGGATGCGTAGGCATAATGTGCCTAATTTTTGGGGAGAATACATGTAACGTCATGTTAAGCATCTTTTTCATGTTCATACTCTGCAAATCAGGAGACATTAGCAAAAATAGTTTTTCTATATATTTTACTACATCGAACACAAATTTCGAAGCATATTTTAGACCTCCTTTGTCTACAAAGGCTGTGAAAGAAGAAAATTCACAAACATCAATCAAGTAGTCATGATCTTTATGTGTACGATGCGTTATGAGCAAGGCTCGGCAATGTTGACATGTTAGTTTTTTTAACATTGTCTTTATAATGTAGCCAGATATGTAATATAATATATTGTTTTTATAGTCTGATATCTCTTTTCGGCATAAATATTTATAAACATAGATAAACACAATGTTTTTAATGAAACTATTGTTTATGGTTTCAGAAAACCAAATATGGATATTAAAAGCGAAAAAACATACGGTCAGGGTGTGGTTACCTAGAGTGACCACTGTGAAATAAGTAGGTATTCTTTACAATAATCCCAGTATTTTTATTCAAGAACAAAACAAGAGTATTATATCATAAATAAGAGTTTTATAACATATTTTTAGAAGTTTTTTATTTATGATGATCTTCAAAGCATGTCTGCCCGTCTCGGTAACATAGAGGAACTTTACATATTTTGCAACTCCACACTGTACGAACTGGCAAGCTTTTAGTACTGCAAATGCTGCAACGTCTTTTAGTGCCTCTGATAGGTTGGTGATTCCCAATGGCTTGTTTTATTGCTAATGGCACTTCGGGTTTGTGCTTTTTTATAAAGGAGCAAGTAGGTGAACTAGGTTTGCTTGACGTGCGCGACAACCCCTTCTTCCTGGCGACAAAAGCTGGTGCCAACATATCCTTTTACACATGACGTCTAAAATCTTTCAGACACAGTTTTTCTAAGCAAGAATTAGGGTCCTGTTGAAGCTCTTTATATCCGTGGCTGGCGTGAATATGTTGACATATCTAAAATTGTAATTTGTCAGGGCGGCCATTTTAAAGTTTTGACGTCTTCTGGTAAATCGGTAAATTAGTTTAACACAAGTGATTTAGTTGTAGTAAAGGTTATTTTATGCCATCTTTCAAATGATGACAATAAATAAACGAAATTCCCCATAGATTGCATAATAATAGACTTGTCAAGTCGTTCACCAACGAGTTGTTAACTTATTTACCGAGTTGTCAACTTGTTCACTAACAGTTATCAATTTATTCACCTTCTGAGTGGTCAGTATTATTAGATAAACAATGTTATTATAATGACAAACACATTATTTTAATTGGATAGCTAACAAATGAAATACATAAAAAAAATATTTGATTTGCTGAAATATCTACTAATCACTCAAATCAAGCAATGATGTTCTAACTGAACAAATATTTAATTGAAACACCACGAACCTATCAGTTTCCCAGTGTTTTTTGAAATAAAAAATAAATAAAAAGAAATAGAAATTTATTGGACCACAAACAACGTCATCATACAGATATAAGTTATGTTACTAACACAAATAACTAAAACATTGACTCCTCAACCCCGTCGAATACCCATTAATCACTCCCACGTATAGCCGCAAATTACCGTTCATATTTTATTGGACCTCAGAATCCTCTTCATCTGGGTTGTCCTCGTCCAAATCTGGATCAGTAGACGCAGAGATATCACCGACACTTTTTATATTAATATAAAACTCTTTGAACGAATCGTCAATAAGGTCAATCATGTCCATCAAATCCTTTTTTTTCTCTACACTGATTGGCAAAGCTTCCTTGGAGATTTGGCTCAACCTAAAGACATCTATGGTGGTTTTTCCTCTTTTCCGAAAATTTACTGACTTGAAAGGGGGTTCGCGATCCAGGCTTTTCTTGAAATGAATTTTTCCTACGCTGTTTTTATTATATTGCAGCCATTTAATAGGTTGCCACAGAAATTTGTCCCCAGAATCGTCCAGTTTTTTTACAGTAAAGGGTCCTTTCTTGGATTTTAGTTCGGCAAAATCCAAGAAATCATTTACCGTCATCACCACGACCTTGAATGGTTTCTGAACTTTGCAAGTCCTCACCAGCTGCACCCAATCATATAAATGATTGATTCTCATTTGTGTTCTCTTTTTTGTTTTTTCAATAATCGCGTGATCAGAGTCACACTCCATATGTGTGTGCCCACTGAGGAGGAATTTGTGGTTTATCTTTTGCAGCGTCGGGTGATTATGTAGCAAAAACATGAACATCATTGCTACGACATTGTTTTTGTTTTGGCCACCACAAGTATCTGAATAAAAAATCAGTTCTCTGACTTCCGATGGCAAACTGTTGCAGAAGTGCCACAAACATGAGGCAATTTGGTTGGCTCCTCGAGCTCCTATTGTCTCGTCCCACATGTAGCAGGTAGCTTCATTAGTTGCTAAATCATGCACTGTTAAATTAAAAGACCAAAGCTGTCGTTTGTAAAACGAAACAGATGTTTTTAAATATGGTGTCGGCAAGCACTGCTGGAGGTCAAATGCAAATGCTCTAATAGACGAATCTGCTCTGACATTGTCTTTATCCACACGTTTTTCAGCATAAGCTTTATCAGCTTGATGTTGGTGTTCAGCTAATTCAGCAGTTAAATTAATTTTGCGGTCTTCGTCTGCAACTTTAATTTTAGCGTTCAACACATCGCACGTGTTGCATGTGTCTTTCGATGGTTGCTTAAACGACAGATTGAGGTCGTGAAAGCATTTGGCATATAATTTTAACGAGACAGGATTTGAAGAAGTGTTTTTATACTCTCTGTACATTTTAGCAATTGGAAGGTCAGCAGCAAGATATTTCTTACCAGTTGAATTTCTACAGTAGTGACTCTCATAACTTGGAAAGCTCAAAATGTGGTGGTTGACAAGCGAAATGTCTTCGATGGTCTTCTTATTTTTGGGAGGTTGACGACCTCTTTGGTCCTCATCAATGATTCCGTTAGGAGATATTTTTTTTTTTCTATAATAACATTAACAAATCCCTTGGTCTCTCCTAGTATTTTACAAAAACACTCTTTACAAACTGGTTTCTCCTCATTACAAATCTCTAGCACGTATTTACAGTAGCAATCTCTATTTAATGTCCTGCTGCCCGTTTTTTGAGATTTTTTCGGTAAAATCATTACTGACTTAGCCATAAATGCTGCCCTTCTATCTCTATCTCCGAGTTGCCAATAATTTTCAAAACAATGCGTCTGTTCAGCCGTTGTTATTCTTTCAGCACATTTTAGTCTACATGAACTCAACTCTTTCGGTTTTCTGTCAGGAACTACTTTACCTTTTTCCGTTATGTAACTCTTTCCTGTATTCCTTCTTGTTTTGCTTGCATTTCTCTCCACTCTTGATCTTCCTTTTTTTGTATTATTATTAGTCCTTTCTTCGCTAGTACTTGCGGTTTCCATAATTAAAGTTAAAATCTCATTTCTTTCAATCGTCTTTTCTAGGATCATTGTTGGTGTTTCTATATCATTGTCCTCTTCTATGATAATATTAATTTCAGGTGAAACACTGCGGTTGGCCGTTGTTTCATTTGTCACACACGTTGAGCTCCCGGTTTCCTTGTTTCGTATATTGTCCATAGATGAATTTTGTGGTGTTTTTTTTTTTGTATTTAAAGTAGATGCTATATTTTCGCATTTGTAGTTGTCTTCGATGTATTTTTCAGGAATCAATTTTTGGATTCCGTCTTCAGTATTCTTTATTGGTGTCATTCTTCTTGTTGTTTTCGCATTTTTGCCCGAGATTGGTATCAATGTTTCTTTGCTTTCAATTTTTGCATCATCACATGATTCGCAATCAGTTTCTGAATCATCTACTATGACTTTTTTGATGTTAAAATCAGGATCACGAACACTGTCGTCGCTGTCGGCATGAAAAGATTCATTTTCTTCAAAACCTTCACTGTTTTCGATAACGTCTGACGTATTATCTAATTGCAGTCTTGGGTCAGTAATTAATACATTATAAATTTCTTGGGTTGCTGGGGACATTGCCGGAAAAGGAGATAATGGATCATCGTTACTTATGTTCCTCGATACCGACGAGTGTGACAGTGGAGTGGCAAAATTAAGGTCACCTGAAGCAATAAAAAATAACAATCAGACAGATAAACATAGTTACTTTCGTATTTATAATACTAGTTTGGGTGAGTAACTAGCGGTGTGTAACTGCCGAGTCCTATTCCTATTAATTGGTCTGGACTATCTACATACCAAGGTTCAATCAAATCTGCCCAGCAGTAACATTATGTAAATCGTTTCAAACACACAAACACACACACACACACACATAAACTTTCAGATCTAAAATAGTAGGTAATTAGCAGAAAATAATAATTATTTCGATAGTAGCCAAAGTTAAACCGTTGTACTCCACACCCTGTATTTCTTCTAGATAGGTATTTTTGTTTTGAATTCAACATTATAGGAGCAAGGGGAGACAAATTACTCAAATAACAGTTACCCACGACGGGAATCCGGGGGGTTTACTATGACCTCTTAAGTGGGAAAGAGATGAAGCTAGACGATCTGTATAGCTCTGTCTCTTTCGGACTCTAGAATAAGAAAGAATAAAACAATACTGATTTAAGATTTTCATGGTAGAATACCAGATGTATATCCCACTACACCTAGATTTCCATCGTCTACATACATCTAAGAGTTTCTAGTTAACAGTGAGCCGACCGCGACGTAAAAATATCGCGGCGGGATTTTATCGTGCACTGGATTTTCAACTCTCGGTGTTAAGCTGAGCATTGAGAATCCAACAGAGTGCATTCCAACGCGTCGAACAAACACACTGTTGGATTTTCAACTCTCGGCGCTAAGCAGAGCGTTGAAAATGCAGTGCGCAAATAAAAATCGCCGTGATATTTTTACGTCCATTCGAACGTCGGCTTACAATATGTTACTTACCTAGTTAACTAACTCACAACATTCATCAAAACCTACCTAAAAGGTGGTAAAAGTTATTTGTGAGTATGAGATATGTATCTTACCGTTTTCGTCCACTTCATTCATTCGCTGGCGAGATGAATTTAACTTTATGTCACGAAGTTCTATTAATTTCCGTTTCCTAGCCATTAATTCGGCAATCGTCGGATTCTGCAAAAACCAAATATTGAAATACCTAGTAACACTTCATTTAAGTAGGTAGGTATTCCCTCTGTTAGGATAGGATAAACATTATAGATAGGATAAACTAAGGTAGACCGTAAGGTTTGATAGGTACTCACTTTTTCCTCCATTGCAAATCACAAACTATTCACCCAAGTCCCAACTTATGAATTGAAACACTGTACCTAGTAATAAATCAATCACAAAGAAACGAAATCAATTTTAAGCACTCGCACCATACTCGTTTTCTTCTGAACTTTAAACTGACGTTTGTTTACCAACGCACGAGCGAGGGATGTGCCACGCACGATATTTTAAAATGTAAAACCGTAAAAAGTAATAGATATTTTAAAAATATCTATTACTTTTTACGGTTGATAACTCGATTATTGTTTTAAAACAACTCGGGTACTTAGGTTGTCAACTAAACATATTCATTTAACGTTAAAATTTTTCGTAACGGACATGTAGTGATATCTATACTTATTACATTTATGGTTCAGAACTTCATTGGCCGTAACTGGACATCTCAATATATCGTAATTTAAATAAAAATACTTGGGTTGGCCATAAATTGATATATCAATTTGTCACGATTTAATCAAAAAGACCTCAGCTGGTAATAGCTTGACACTTCAATTTGTCAATTTAAAATTAGTACCTAAAGAAAACTTTTAAGTGTATAAGTTGAGATTTCAAATAACGAATATTATTTTGGGTAGTGAGTATAGGTTGATATAACAAAATATCAATGTTCGATCACAAAAACATGTGAATCGTTAATTTGACATGAGGTTTTGTTAAGTTAGACATGTCAAAATGCGAGATGTCAACATATTACCAAAGTCGATTGCTCCAAAAATTATGTATATTTATAACTGTCAATTTTTTTCATATAAATTCCTAATGCGTAGGATGTAATAAGCCAATAAAAAAAAAAACATAGAACTCGACATGTCAATGTGTTCACGCCAGCCACGGATATATAATAAATGCATTTACTACAGTACAATCCAAAAAGTGAAAGAAAATTCTATGCCACCATTTTTTTGATTTCCGATCAATCGCCTAGGTTCCTTTGAGCTGGTCAAATTTATCAACAAAGTTCATATTGTCATTATAGTCTTTCAGGGCAAGAGGACACGGAACTTCAGTTTTTTCTCCAGTCTTCTCTGTTCTCGTCACGTGTACCGTATTTTTAGGATCGTGAAAATTTGTAAGCAGATATACTGAACGTTTGTCTTTCCATTTCATGTACGAAACCATTTGATTGTCACTAACACGATAATCATAGTCACCTCGTTTCAGTTGGGCATCTGGCTTCAAAGTTGGAAGGTGTTTACGATTGTAATTGACTGTTCCGCATGCATATATTTTTTTTAGTCGTAATTGTACTTGCAATTCATAACTGTTAAAAAAATTGTCGAAATAAACTCTGTGGTTCTTATCTTCTAACCCTTCGCAAAACCTTTTTACGACTTTGCCTCCTAAATTAGTTTCCGTATAGCTACCCGTCTTACCTGCATATATATCAAAATCTAAACAATAACCACTGGAAGCACACTTTGTCCAGACCTTATTCCCTCTTTTGATGGGCTTTTTTGGCATATATTGCTTCAGTGTGCTTCTGCCTTTGAATTTGATCATAGATTCGTCAATTGCAATCTTTTCACTATGATAATAATTAATTTTATAAGATTTTCTAATCATTTCTATAAAAGGACGGATTTTATATAATTTGTCATAGTTAGGATCGTTTCGAGAAGGCATCATGTTATTATCATTTAGATGTAGGTTACCTAGAATCCATGAGAAGCGATTGAGTGGCATGAAAGATGATATATATTCGTCCCGAAGATCCGGTGAAGATGACCAATAATCCCTGTAACTCGGGCTCTTCTTTATACCCGTTACCAAATTCAAAGCAATAAAAACAGACATTTCATCCGTAGTAACAGGCTTGAAAGTCTTACCACTTTGTTGGGCATAAAGATTTGTATGAAACGTAATATGTTCTAAGACCTCTTCCGTCCAGAGAAATTGAAAAACTTTTAGCGGAGTCAGCAGTTGATGCGCAGCCAAGTTACTTATTCTTTCCGGAAGATGAACAGATGGTGTGTAATCGTCGGGAGCTAAAATTGAGTAAGCACGCTTCCATTTGGGAGTTGCTATTTCAGGTTCAGGTAAAACTTGGTACTTAGAAGTTGATGGACAATCACCACGAAGAACAGCGAGAGGGACGACATCATCAGGTTCGAATTCTTCATCTGAAGACTGTAGTGGAATAGCAGTGCTGGTATGCTTACCATTCATCAATTTCAGGGTTGTCTTCGTCTGAACCATCACCGCCAGCATGACTATCTGTATCTGAAGGTATTTCTTCGTACAATAACTGATTAATAATGTCGGCATCCGTTATCTTGCTCTTTGACATCTTCCTAAAACAAAAATCAACAACTCGAATGTATTTACAAAAATCAACCAAAAATACACAGTTACCGAACGGAATTTGAATAAGTAAGTTTATGGAAAAAATACGAAATAAAATGTAATGATTTTACACAAAATATAAAGTATAAACTTTATTCAACAGAAAAAAACATACAGTCGTAACATTTATTATGATTTGTACTTACCGCTGTAAAAACAATCACACGAATGGAATCCTGCACAATCATCAACATTCAATTGAATATAGTTAGCTTCGTTGACCGTGGCGCCAAAAGTTTCGTACACAAAACTCAACGTTGATTATCTCACTATTGTCGTAGTACAAACGTTATCGACTAGATGTCGCTGACAAAGTACTACAGCGACTTAACTACGTGGTCAGGTAACCACCATGAAGAAAAGAGATATATCAGTTCTATCCACCAAGTGCATAAAAACATCACTCGTATCTGTCTCATTTTCTACTGTCATGTCATTGTCTTCGACGATCGATCGTTTGGCACTTCGGAACTCTAGTATTGCAGAAGTTTCATATTCTAGATTTGTGCAGTTTGCATTAATGCTTGGTCTGACGCTGTTACGAAACAGCAACTTTCGCATAATAAACATAAATTCAAGAGCAGTAGGCTTATCGTTTGCCCCTCCACTTGCTCTCACACATGAAAAAAAACATTTCAATGTGATCTTGCGAGGCCTTGTTTGGTAATAGGTAGGTCATATTAGCATCAAATAATAATAATAATATTTATTTATTTGCATGAATGTAGGTTAATAATTAACAGGTGGTTACATAGTAGGTAAAGTAGAAGCCGTATACATTCTGCCACATATTCTTGGGCATGCAAAACATTGTTTTTAACTAATTACTTAGCATAACTAAAACTAGGCAATACAAAAATAATACTAAATTTCACAATAAAATTTAAACATGAGATAAATACTCTATATAAAAGTAACAAAATTAAGGAAATATAAATTAATATCTCTCAAATATCCTTATCATTTAGAAATTCTGTAACAGAATAGTATCCTTTTTGTAATAATAGCTTAATTAAATATTTTTTAAATAATCTTAATGGTTGATCTTTTATTAAATCAGGTAACTTATTAAAGATAATAGGTGCCATGCCCGTAACATTTTTCTGTGATAGACCAGTTTTATGAGAGCCTGTGTATAATAAACTTTGGTATTGAGATCTCAAATTTACTTTTCTATTACGAGTATCTTTAAGTGTTGGGAAAAAATGATTGTTTGTTTTTACAAATAAGGACATTTCTAAAATATAGATGCATGGAAAGGTTAACAAATTATGCGATTTAAATATCGGTGCGCAACTATCAGTGACTTTAAGGTTGAAGATGGCTCGTATGCAGCGTTTTTGCGCTTTGAAAATATTTTCCCTTTCGCTGGAGTTGCCCCAGAATATAACTCCAAATCTTAGTATGGATACAAAACAAATCAGTTGCTAATTTTGCAAAACTGTATGTGTCTATTATCAGACCAAGGACCGGCGTCTTCCTTCTATGGGTCTTTATATTTTGTCCGTGGACTATAAGCTCAGTCAAATAATGTCTTGTTTCTTCGAAGACTTGTATCCAGACATGTTTATTGTTAAGCCGCAATGGCGATTTGAAACCCTTTCCTATGGGATTTTTGGCGTTAAGAATTTCAAATAGCCTGTCCAAGTACCGTAGGTATTCCACTGTGGCTTCACTCCCAGCAAAGCTAGGATGACCAATTGACTTCAGATAGTCAATAGCATCAGCCACAGAAGAACTGAGTACTTGGACAGCTAGTTTGGCGTTCATTTTCTTTCCAAAAAAATCGACATGTACACTAGTCAATTTATTTTTCAATTTCAGCCCCTCTTTTTCTTGCAAATCATGCAATTTTCGTATATATGCGAATTTAATATCACCTTTCTCCGATGACAAATGAGTTTCGGCAAATAAATTTCGGGCTAATTTAATCATACGGGCGGGATCAAGTATGCAGTATACTTTTGTAGGTTAAATTGGACGTAGATAACCAAAAAGGATCCACCCCACAAAATGTTACATTTGAGTTATTGAAGATTGAAGTTTAACCTGTGTTTGCTCATTAATAGACTTACTTGCGTTTATTGTTTCTTAAGAGAATATGTGTGTGTCAATGTATATTTTATTGATACAGATAAATTTTATTGAGTTTAGTTTTATTTCTTGAGATATTCAGCTAAATTTGTGTAAGGGTCCTTTTTGATAAAAGCTATCATTTCGCAAAAACGATTCAAAGTAGCTAAATGCCACTTAAATCGTTAAAAATTGTTCATTTCATTAATAAAACAACTAGAAACCTACTAAAAGATTTACCTTTTATCTTTTTCTCTATATTCAATTCTTGAAACTGGTCTTCTTTTTGAGTTTTCATAAATATAACGTACTTTTCTTCTTTTTTCAGTAATATTTCTTTTGTTTGTAACCAGTTAGCTTTGGTCTTATTCAAGAAGACTTTCCTATTAACTATATTTTTCTCCATTTTTTTTGTACTAAAAAAGTCTTTCTTTTCCATTCTCTGCACTTGAAGAGGATTTTTCTTCTTACTTTTTCTTATTACTGCGACATATTCGTCAGCTGTGTAAATTCTTTCGTGGTATTTTAACTGTGCCTCTATTTTAGAAAAATCGGTATCATTGGGCAAAAATGTGTGACCCGATTCCAGATACTTGAGTGTGAACGTTTTTAATGTTTGGTGTGAACTTAATATTGCCTTTAACATGAGTACGATTTTAATGTTACGGTTTTGGCCCCCGCAGCAGTCGCTCCACAAAACCAAATTTTGGACATTTGGATTAAGTTTTGTTTTTATATATTTGATCAAACACGATCCCACTTCTTGAGCGCCTCTACCAGCTTCGCCTTCAATCCAAACATAACAGTGGCCGTTGTTATCGGAGCCTGGATGTATACCGCAATTATACAGCCAGAGTTGGCGTTTATAAAAAATTATGCTCGTAGGGATTCGGGGCAGTGGGAGGGTTTTTTCTAAATCAAACGTTAAACATTCAAAATTTTCATCAGTTTTTGCTTGCATTAAATCTTTATTCATATTGTTTCTTAAATCCTCAGCTCGCTTTAAGTGTTTCATTTTCTCTTCAATCAATTTTGCCTGTTCTTCACCAATACTGTTTTTAATTTTGATGTTAAATGCGTCACATTTACTACAAGTATCTTTTTTCAGGCCCTTGCACCGTAGGTTAAAGTGTCCATAAAATATACTTTTTAGCTTAGATAATGACACGGGATCTTTTGTTGTTCAATACACTTCATTAAATTTTTCTAAATATAACTCGTATATTTTTTGGATAGTCATTCCTACCTTTAAATACTGACAGCTACTGTTTTGCTCTCGCCTGTAATGAGACTCATATTTGGGCAAGGAATTGATCATATTTTTAACAAACTCAACATCCTCTTCTGGAGTTTTATTCTGACCACCTCTAGAGTAACCCCTTTGGTCTTTCATTGATTTACCGTCGAGATTCTTTCGTAAACATATATCAATTTTCTTAGGGGAGATTTGAAAATTATTGACAAACATGTCTCTGCAAACTTCAATACTGCCAATACTATAGTTTCTTCTGTACTCTCTTGGTTTCTTTTTCTGACTTTCATTTTCTGTTAAAACCGTGTATGTTCTCTTTTTTGGACTTTCCTTTACATAATTCACAATAAACAGAGGTTGTGCTTCATATGACTGTAATGCCACATATTTATTAAATTCTTGTTCTCTTTGTTCTTTTGAAATCAATTGGTGACATTGTTTACGACAAGTACAAGTATAATCTTTGAACACCACTGAATTAACGTATTTAGTCTTGCCTTGATGAGGTAAATTAGCATATTTTCTTTCCTTTCTCTGACGTAATGTGTATTCCTGAAATTTTCGTTTACGTCCTTTTTTCGGATGACCATGCCAAATGTTGCTATTCTCCATTACGGTTTCGTCAATTGTTTCTAAATTACCCCTATTATCTATAATTTCTTCAAGCGACTTGGTCGATTCATCTGGTTCTCTAGCATCTATGTTACAAACTGTTACTTCGTTATTATTTTCCTTATTATTTTTATCAATCCCATTCCCATGCACAACAGCCACAACACTTATTTTTTTCGATCTTACCGCAATATCTTTATTGCTAAATTCTTCGTCACTGTTAGGTACATAATCGGAATCGATGTCGCTGTGCATAAGCGATTCCGTTTCATTGGTTAAGGTCTGATAAATTTTAAAAGTTTCAGGACTCATAGCTCGTATTGGCGATGGATTTTCTTCTCTTAGTACAGGTACACCTACATACGTTTCCCTTAAAATAGCTTTTCGCGTCACCAGTGGTGTCAATGGTGAAAACAAGGGAGCCATAGGTGATTCAACATCTAAAGCCTCAGCTGAAATATAAAGCGAAATGATATGCAAACACACCCACCGTAAGCTTGTAGGTATACAACGTGTTACTTTGGATTTTCCATAATTCATAAGTCTAACTATCTCGTATCGTTGATCAACCTAGTGTCACAGTTTAGACCGCCCGTAGAAAGTCCTACAACAAGTGTTGAGATACTTGTCTTGTTGTAGTATTTTTGTATTATTTTTACTTATAGGTAGGTATAATCTTATTCTGACTGTAACTACGCGTGTTATAGTTTTGAAGTTAACACCAATCATAATTCAATTATTAAAAATGACACCAGTATTATTAATACCCTAGAGTTATGGTATAGTTATGGTATATCAAAAGAAACACCTTGTATATAAATCAATAAATAATAATATGTTAAGCTTAATATTGCATCTTACCTCTCCTTGAATCATTTTGTTTTAAGTCAATTTTATTATTTGATTAATTACATGCATTCTCTATTTCAACAGAAGAGCAAAAAGTTAATTCTATATTAGAAGGCAAAGTAAAGCTCATATCAAACTCAAACTCAAAATCTTTATTTGCATGTTAAGGTCTTACATAGATCTTATTGAAATAACAGGCACAGCTTAACGGCCTTTTCCAGGCATAGCAAATATGAGGGCTAGTACTAAACTTATCCTAAATTACATTAATTAGAACTTAGCATAACTTATACATAATATGAATAAAGAGTAAGTATATAATATTTATAAAAATGTAGTATTTAGTTGGTGGGTGTTTGTGGGTGTGTATGGGGTAGGTTTTTTAACATTTAATTTTGGTGATCTATTTTTTCTTCGAAGAATTCTTTTATCGAGTAATAGCATTTTTGTATAAGGAACTTTTTTAATTTTCTTTCAAATATTATTTCTTTGGTTTCGTTTTGTAGGTCTTTAGGTAATCTATTGAATATTTTGACTGCCATGTAGTATGGACTTTGGTTTAGCATTTTAATTCTAGATGGTGGTAGGTACAGTCTATTTTTATGTCGGGTATTTATATTATGGGTGTCTTTAACTTTCGTAAAATTATCTTTATTTTTTAATACAAACTTGCATATGTCATAGATGTATATGGATGGTAGCGTTAAAAGATTGTATTTAATAAAGTAGGGTCTGCAGCTAACCCGATTTTCTATTTGGGCTATGATTCGTACGCATTTTTTTTGTAAAACGAATAGGTCGTGAATACTTACACTATCTCCCCATAGCATAATGCCATATCTCAACCAGGAGTACGCATATGCGAAGTATGCTGATAGTGCCGTGTCGATGTTAGTACTGCATTTGATTTGGAAAAGAGCGTATGTGAATTTAGATAATTTTGATTTTATGTGTTCTATGTGGGCTTTCCAGTTTATATGGGTGTCTATGTTTATGCCGAGTAGGTTAAATGTGTCTACGTTTTGTAATGTTGTGTTTCTAAAAGAAGTGTCTATTGTTAGGGGTTTTATAGGATCTGAATTGTATTGTTTTAGTTTTAGTGTAATTTATCTCTAAGTTGTGATCATCAAGCCATCGTGTTACTGATTCTAAGGTTTCTTGTAAAATAGGTGTAGGCAACTCTGATTTGTCGTACTTAATTAAAATAGATATATCATCTGCAAATAATACTGGTAGGGTTAGGTCTTTATTTAGAATTTTTGGTAGGTCATTGATATATATCAAAAATAATACACATCCAAGGACACTACCTTGTGGTATTGAGCATGTTATTTTTATTTCTTGTGATCGGATTGTTTTTATTTCATTTGCTTGTGTGTCATAGTTTTCTATTTGGACAATTTGGGATCTATTTTGTAGGTAGGATTTAAACCAAGAGTGAGCCGGACCACGAATGCCTGAGCCATGTAATTTGTCAAGAAGTATGTCATAGAGTACTTTGTCATAAGCCTTCGTCATGTCAAGTAAGACGCCAATCACATACTTCTTGTCATTAACGTGCTGAAGGGCAGTTTGTACATATTTATAAACAGCTAGTGTGGTGGATCTAGAACGTCTAAATCCGTTTTGGGAATCATCTAGGATTTTAAATTTTTCTAAAAAGTTGTATAGGCGGTTACACATAGCTTTTTCGAATATTTTGGAAAATGTAGATAATAGGGCTATGGGTCTGTAGTTACTAGGGGTGTCTGTGTCGCCTTTCTTGTGAATGGGTTTGACTAGAGAGATTTTTAAAGCGTCAGGGAATTGGCCATCTTGAAAACTATGATTAACTAAGTATGTTAGTGGTATTGACAATTGATCTGCGCATTGTTTTAATAGGATTGGAGGTACATCGTCTACTCCGCAGCTGTGTTTATTTTTAATTGAACGAATTATATTTATGATTTCCTTCCGGTCTACAGGACGTAGGTACATCGAACACTCGTGCGGGTCCACTACTGGTCTATCTTTTTTGTTATGGTTTTGGTTTTTATCATTAGGGTTTGTTCCAACTGTTGTGAAATATTCATTAAATATGTTTGAGATTGTTTCCGGGCAACTTATCGTTTGGTTATTGTATGTTAGTGATATATTTTTACCGATATTTTTTAGGGGTTTTTTTGTTTTTTGTTTAATTATATTCCACATTGTTTTTGTTTTGTTGTCTGATTTTTCCATTTGTTTAATATAATCGAGTTTTTTTGATATTTTTATGCTTCGCTTAAGTGTTTGGCTGTATTTTTTATAGTATTTTTGTATAACTTCACTTTTTGTGACATTTAATAATATTTTTAGTTTTCTTTTATCAGAAGGTAGGGTTAAATTCATATCAGAAGGCGAATTACATTCCTTAACAGCTAAAAACAAACAAAACGGCAAGTTAATTATTTGAAAAAGAAGTGTATAATATTAGCTAAAAACAAAAAGTAACAAATAAGTTAGCCAAAACATCAAAAGTTAATATAACCTCAAAAACTTACCATCATCATCTTCACAGTTGTTATTATCTGGTACGCCTAAAGCGTTAAATATTCGGTCTATTCTCTTCATATTTTATACACTATAATAACAAGATTTGCAGTAACAGTGCACAAGAGAAGTTGAAAAGAGAAGTTCAATCAATCCTGCTCAAACGCATGTAACTATAGTGTAGCAAAATATGCAGTGTTGCCAACCACTATCAAAATTTCCCACCAAGTTTTTGTTTGATAGAAAAATATGTATATATTTTCCCAATATCCTTAATATTTTATTCGTTTTGATAAATATAGGTATATAAATGACTGCGATGTGTATGGATCCCTTTCGTTGTATTCATCAATACCTACAGAAACACAGAAATGTGTTTAGCGAAAAATATCCAAGAGTACTGAATCGTTTTTGTGATTTAACCAGTGGATTTTTTTAGTAAAAATTTAGTTTAACAAAAAAGATCCAAATGTTCTGATTCGTTTGTGTGATTTATGCAGTGCATTTTTTGAGTAAAAATGTAGTTTAACAAAAAAGATTCATGCTTTCTGAATCTTTTTAGTGATTTATCTTTTGCATAGATTTGAAGTAAATATTATAATCTAAAAGGATCCACAAGCTTTGGTTTTTTTTTACATTTTAGTTTTGTGTCAGTTACTTAGACTGACCGTTTTACAATATGATCCAAGGAGAATGGATCGTTTTTACAAAACTAAAATAGGGGTTCGCCATACATGTGGTTTGGTAACCAGTGTCATTTTAATGTCAAAATATTCGTATTTTACTTGGATTGTTTTTGCTAAACGAAAATATAGACCTTGACGAGCAGTTTGGTATTATATTCATATTATATTCATCATGTTCATCGAACATCAAGGAGATTATGGCAGAAAATCAAAATGTCATGCCAGTATTGTTTTCGGGTGATGTGAATTATCATGGCAGTTACTCCTAGTTGCAAATATTAGATAACCTTGAAATAAGTCTTGTGTGTCCCTAACTTGATTCCCATTAGTCAACTTATCAAGAATGGAAACAACAGAGAAAATAGTTTAGTGGCTGTAGCAATCCAAGAAGACGGCGTTTATAAGTTGGTTGTGGAACATAAACAATGTTTGTTTACTTCTTCTTCAACAGTTAGTAGTGAAGTGTGGCATTAGAGATTGCGCAATTTGAATATAAACGACCAGAATAAAATGAGCAGAAAAAGAGCAGTTACAGGAATATCATACACAGCTAAGACAGTAATTAACAAAAGTACATTGACGACCTACATTTCAAGAACCTCTTCTCGATAATTCGAATAAAAATGACGATGATGACCCCAATCGGTATTTTTTTTTTTTTGTGGCGTGAGACAAGAAGCGGTTGTGTGTTTATTTTTTGATTATAATGTAAAAACAATTACAACAAATACATATAAATATTGCTCCGTCAGTTTTAAAAAAAGTGTGTCGCATGTGTCTTGCAAGTTTACACTAAGTAAGCAAAATGAACTAAATAATTTTCAAAACAATAAATTAAGTGTTTCTGGTAAAATGTCCAACCCAGAATCGAGCCCGTTTGGTCCGTAGCCAACTACTACGGCGAAGTCCTCCACTAACGCCTATGATGACCACAAAAGAGGTTATTTTCATTTGTCCCAAAATATTTGGAAGCATATCCAAAAGGAAGGATTATCAAAAAAGTATGTTAGCGACAGTAATTTTGTGCATCAAATGCGCCATCTAGCGGCTCTTGTTTTTTTATATCCGACTGAGATACCAACCGCATTTGAAATTATTTGCGAGCAAATTATACCCAAAGAAGCAAAAAAAGTTACCGACTGGTTTTCTGAATATTATGTTACAGCTAAAGAAGTCGGCCCCAAGATTTCCGCCTCGGATATGGTCCGTATTAGATTGTGTGAACGCTGATATCCCAACTACCCAAAACAACATTGAAAATTGGCATAATCGTTGGAATAACTTGCTGAACAGAAAAAAAAAATATCTATAAATCGATGAAAGAATTGCAAAAAGAACAAACAATACTATTTTGGAGATTGAAAGAATTAATGCTAATATAAAGAAACGTAAATCCAAAAAATCATGCCATATCCTAAAAATCAGAGAACAGTTATTAAAGAAGGATAACGTATATTTAAAAGAATATATAAGTGGTCTTGCGTACATAGCGTATATGAAGATTTAATTTTATATACAAAACTGAAATAATTAAATGACTGATACTATAATACATATATTTAATCTAAATGGTGTTTTTAATAACATTATGTTATGTAATGCTACAAGCGCATTTTTTTTGTTTGATTCTGGTTATTTTTTTTTTTTTAATAATTTAAAGATATGTCTATTTATAAATGTGTTTTGTTATATTCCAATTGTTCCAATAGCGATAGAGTCGATATCGAACTTAGAAAACATACGAGTGCGAATAGTCCTATTGCTCTCGTATGCCTTCTAACAGTACGGAGGCATTTCATACTTCGTAACAGGGTAATTTCGAACTGGCGTACATCGCACTCGTATGCTTTCGGCCTTGCATACTTCGCTCCAGTGAACTTTCGAACTGACGTACATCGAGATCCTGTACTTTAGAACTAACATACGTCCACATTTCAAACTTCGACATTCAGTAGCGGAGTCACAAAATAGATAACAGAGAGAGAGGGCATTATTCTTAGTAATTTCGTTCGTTTAATATACGAATTTACGAAATACCGATAGTTAGGTAAGAAGTAGGTAGTTAGTTAATTAGTTACCGTCAGATGTAAAGGAAAACAAAAGAAATAAATATTTGGTAATTATATGATATTAGATTTTTGGCCTTTTTATTTTAATGGTTTTGAAATCAAATAAACTTCCCTTCATACCTTTTCAGGCTTAGGACTGTCGATGAAACATTGAGTACCTACCAGCTACCTATATAACAAACAAAATGTTAGACCGGTATTTAAAAGTTCATTTCGCACCTCGGCTCAAATAGTGTCATAAGTCAAAAAACCTAACTTTCGAGTAGAACGCGTTTGAAATTAATGCTAACTTTATTTTTCACTTTTCGGCTCATAACTCAAAAACTGTCAAAGTTACCGCAATATGATTTTAAGTAAGTTATAATGATTTTTGACGCTCAACAAAATGGTGTAGTAGGTTTTTGGAATATATTAAAAAAAATTAAAAAATTTTGAGTTGTGACATTTTAAGGATGAAAAAAACGAATAATTTACGAAATATTGTTTATTTAAAGCGTTCCAAAAAAAAAAACTTAGTACGAAATACAATGAAAATATAATCTAATGACTCTGACTAACTCAACCAAAACTCAACAATTTCTTATACATAACATAAACATACTTTTTTAATCACAGGTAAATTAGAACTCAAACATAATACTTGTTTTTCATACTTAAAACACAATCAACAGAAATTATTATATTGTTAGAAATAATCAACATACAAAAATAAAATAGAAAATTAGTTAAATAATAATAAATCTTAAAACTAAACCTACTTCACAAATTGTTGAAAAAATCTGCATAAAAACTTGGAATATGATTATTTTGTAGCAAAGTCATTAAATCAGTCTTTTTATTCTCTTTAATCGGTATCTTAGCAGTATACGCTAGCTTTGTATCAGGAATGGTTAGTCTCTTATTTCGTGAGAGTAAATTACCTTCTGACCATTCGGTATCCGTGTAAGACGTTTTGTACTTTAAAATATTTGGTCTGTCTTTGCCAATAGTCATCATTTTTACGTCTGAGATCTTTATCTTATTATTTAAAGTAATACCCAAGTCACTAATTAAACTTTTAAGTGAAATGAAATCATTGTGTGACAGCTCATTTACTCTCAATGGCTCCCCAGTTTTCTTAGCTTCCTTAATTATCTGTACATATTGACTAGGAACGTATATTGGACCTGACTTCAACGATCGCTTTATTTGTTTTTCAATCACGGAATGTACCGAGTCGCCTTCGTTCTGCGTGTGGCCGGCTATTAAGAACTTATGAGTAATCGAATTTAGTTTATTGTATTTCATTACCGCATACATGTACAGCCCGACAATATATTTATTTTTATTCTGCCCACAGCAATTGTCAGAATAAAAAATTAAATCAATGAGATCATTACCAGTACGACTATGCAATTCTTTTTCTATAAATTTAAGCAAGCAGCTACCGATTTCGTCTGCACCACGATAGCCTTCACCCTCATGCCAAAAATAGCATTCAGTAATACTTTGATTAATAGTGGATTCACTATCATTATTGTTACTTCTTGGTGGTTTCTTATTTTTTCGTCCTATGTTTTCTGCTTTCAATTTGCTTATCGTGAAATTCATGTTGTTCAGTTTACTCTTATAATAAAAAACAGAGACATCACCACGCGGTAACTGCAGAACAGCCTGTAAGTCGTATACAGCCACGGTCAGGTTTTGGTTTATCTTAAGTAAGTCCTTGTCTTTCTTCTTTTCCTCTCTACTTAAATTCTTTTCTACTAAGTGTGTATCATATTTTTTCTTGAGTTTTTCTTTATCTTCTTGGTTTGAATTTTCATAAGCCACACATGTATCTTTGGTATAAAGAAACCTAAATTAAATTCTCCATTAAAAATGCGACTATACATCACATAGTTTCCATAATTTTGTCCAGCCTTTTTACACTGATCTACGTAGTCCCTATGTAAGTCAGAAATAGACTTTCCTCCATCAATGTATTCGCGGGTAGTTTGTGCCCTCAAATAATGGCTTTCAATTCTTTGTATTCCTTTTATATGAGCCCTTATATCATTTTTAATAGTTTCGCCTACAGTATAATGTTTCTTATGTTTTCCTCTACGATCTTCTTTCAAAATACCCCCAATAGATTTTTCAGTTACAGTTCTGATTGTTCTGTCGTTAATATCCAAAGTATTTTTAAACATAGTTTTGCAGACCCTCTTCAATGAATCTTCAACATCGAAATAGAAAGCATAATTGTTTTTTCGCGGTTTTTGAGCTTTGACATATCGGTACTTCACTTCTATAGGTCTTATATGTTTATGTATAAATTGCCTTTGTTTCTCTAAATCTTGCAAAGTCCAGTAAGAATCAAACAATTGAAGCCTTATTTCGTCAGTAAGAAAAGAACTGCATTTCAGCCTGCAACTTTCGCCACAACCTTCTTTAATACCTTTTTTAGGAATATTTCGTCCTGATTTAGTTTGATAAGGCAATCCTGAGTTCCTTAAAACTTTAGTCACATTTTGCTTCCATTGTCGTTCAACACGACGTTTTTTACGTGAAGTTGGCATTTCTTCCGACACCTCATTTTCTTCCTGCAGGCAATTCCTATCTAAATTTGATACTTGTGAAATTGATGGGCGGTCTTCTTGAATATCTTCACTTGGTTTTGCCTTAGGTGACAAAATTGACGAGCTGCATGAGGATGATGAACTGGAGGAGGATGAACTTGAGTCGGACGATGAAGAACTTGAAGTACTCGATGATGATGATGATCGACGTTGAGGAACGACCATATTTTTCTTACTCTTTTTTCGAACCATATCATAATTTGGATCTTTAACTGAATCATCTGTTTCTTCCTCCCCAGATAAGTTATTTTGCATACGTTCTTCGTTTTCAATAGGATTACATTCCACAGGCCAATCTTGCATGCAATCTTCATTTTCATTAAGATTCCTTTCGAGCTCTAGATCTAACATCGGCTTAGATGGCAAATTAGGAATATTTTCGAAAGTTTCATTTGAATTAACATTTTCTTTGTTTAAGCTGTCATCATTATTTTTTTGAGTACCCTCTGATATTAAAATGGATTCATTTTTTTCTTGACCATGCTGTCCATTCGGCTCCAGGCACAGAGACAAAATTTTGCTGGATCTGGACATAGTATATCTTTGTAGATACAATCACCTAAGGACAATAAGACAAATAATTTTAGTTTAAAAAATATATTAAAATGACTTCATTCATACAAGATACATAAACAATATTAAAATATGTCCTAACAATACCTAAAACAATGACACATTTTGACACAGATACAGTTTAAATTCATAAAATGAATAACCTTTATCAGGTAAACTATCATAATTAGACACAAAACACTGTTAATTCCAAAATATAAATATTTTTTGTCTAGTCCTAATCACATATAATGTAATATGTCGAAACAGTACACTTCATCAAAATAAAAATAAAAGATGTAAAGTAACATTTATCACATATAATGTCATAACTTAATACGGATCACTTTATTGCGAATAGTATAGTGACTTTTGACTTACCTTAATCAAATAAACTGTCTTAAGTCGAAATACTTCACTTTTATTGAGTAAACCCACAAATTATTTCTAATAGCCTCTACTCATGTACCGACACAAATCGACAAACAACGCTCTATGCAATATTCGGACAGACGAACACCTCGCGCAAGCAGTGACGTGACACTGTTTATGTTTGGTAAGACGATGCTTTCACTTTAGGATATAATGTCATAAGCGCCATCTATGGATAAAAAGTTGAACTATTTGCATGACATTATTTGAGCTAAGATTTCGAAGTTTTCTGATTCCAATAGTGTAATAAAATTGAATTATATTTTTTTTGAGTTGTGACACTATTTGAGCGGAGGTGCGATTTGATTGATTTTATGTACAAAACTGAACGGCAGGCTTGTATGGGAGTTTCGTACCGCTGCCGCGCTGATAACATTTTTTGTTTTGGGATATTTTATGTTTAATTGGTATATTATAATAATATGATACACAAGCTCTTTTAAAATTCCTGGATTTTTTGAACTTGGGATAAAAATGTTATAACCAGTTTTATTTCTAAGGTTATGTACTAGTGTAGGTACCAATGTATATTGTTGCATATAGGCACATTAACATTGTTTTGGTGATGAAGAAAATGTTCTAATTGCATGTCGCTATTTTTGTAGTGTTTTAATTACCATTAAGTAGGTAGAGTGAGAGGATTGTACCTACTCAGCGAGGTACATTAGGTGATACTTATTCATGGTGCAACATTTTGATAACGAGGAATTTTTGATGGGGTTTGACTGTAGGTGAATAAATCAATGCTTTGCTTTTGTAGGCACATTTATTTTATTGTACATATACTTAATTAATTTATTCTCAATATTACAAATAATCTAATTTACACACACAGTAAATAAAGCATCCTATCGCGAAACTTAGTAGTTTCTGTAACTTTGTGTAACTTAGTAGTAGTAGTACTATCAGGAGATATAATATGGAGGGCAGATGCTCAACTCGACGTCAAAACCAGATAATTGGCTAAATTGCCCAGATGCAATCACAAACCACAATCCAATTGAATCCAAAACAACAACAAAGAACTGAAATGACTGATTGACGTGACACTTGACAGGTTTACAATTTTTGATAAAGAATAAAGTATTGATAATGAAAATCATTAATATCATTAAATCGTTATCTGTTAAGATTTTATGCATTTTTAGATATAATATATAGATGTTTTATTAGATTTAATGTTTTTTCTATTTCTAAATAAATAATTCACATTTCAGTATTTGTTGTTTTTTTACATGTGGCAGCTTCTAAAATATAACTGCGTTCAATTTACGATACGATATTACGTTTAATTATTAAAATATTTTGATTGATATTATTAATTAATCACAAGTACTAAAAATGGCACACTTACATGAAAATAAATGTCTTAGACTCGATTTCACCAACTTTGAATTAATGCGAGAGGAGCTACCCTAGTACTAATTTATTCTAACGATTTACTCTTTGGTTAACTCCAATTTCATTTCACCATGCTAGTCTGCGAATATCTTAATCTCATATAGCTACTCTGTAACTGTGAACGAATGTATGGAATGACATTAGAACGCTCCCAAGTCAAATAGTCAGGTTGTTCCGTGCCTCAGCAATGGCGCTTCCTATTTCCTTAAATTGTTTGGATAATACGTAAACCTGACGTTTAGAATAACCTTAAAACAGCGACCGTCTTGACTTATACTTTCATCCTAATTAGTTATTAGTTTTATTGCCGATAATTGAATGATGGTCAACAATAAAAGTAAGCGATCTGATAACCACTCTTTCTTGTCTATTTATTTAATTATCGCCCCAGAAATGCCAAACTTGTATCCTTATATTTGTTTACTAACTAAATATGTTAATATCTTCTAAACCCGTGAACCGATTGTTATGATTTAAACGGATTTGGCATTTCTGGGCGATTTCCCATATGATAGACACCATGATAATATTTTTCCTATACAATTAAAAAACTTGATTTTCAAGTTACGTAATTTTTGTGTCAATTTTACAAATCTGTGTTTTCTACGAGATTGTGTTTCCTTATACTTTACTTACTATTCCTAACTTTACTTATCATTACAAAGTCTAAATATAATATAAAACAATATATAAACAATCAAAATTTAAAGAATTAATAAACAATTATTGCTAATAGGTGGGCGGCCCAGCGGGGTACCCCACACTGCGTTAGCACCTTACATTCTAATCTGGTTCGGCGTTTAGCGCGATACCTTGCATTAAGTTAACTTTATTAGTAAAATATGTAAAGTTATCATCTAAACTATTCTAATGGTATTTCTTATACATTTCTGTCGCCGACAATATTACTGCACTGACTTGGGTGAATAATTCTGTGTGCGTTTGTGTAATGCTGCCTTCTTGGATAAACGAAATCTTATCACGAAATCGTGTTCGTCGTACTCTTCAAAATAATTAGGCCTTTCCTTAAACCACCGTGGATGAGAACAAAAATAATCGTCATCTTCGCTATCGGTTTCTTTTATTAATGCATACAAACGGCGCGTCATTTTTTAAATGCTATGAACTGACTTGACTTTGACACTACTAACCAAAGAATAGCAGCTTACATGGCCGAAAACAGTGGTATAGGACTTAATTCTAGTATAGAGGTTTCATTCTTAGTTTAAATGTTGGTGAAACGTAAAATGGATATACTTGGGAGTAATTAACGATTTATTCTAGTACTAAAACTTATTCTATGTTGGTGAAACCGGGCCTTAGTCGCATTAATATGTGGTACAAGTTCTATTACAAAACAAAAAAAAAGTATACGATAGGAAATCTGCCGTTCACCTTTAGAATTTAATATATTTACAGTTATTTTGTTTACCTATATAAAGTTATTATGTTAATATTTACACTTATAGTCAAATACCTACAGTTAGGTGGTTATTTACAGTAACTTTTAAGTTATTAAATTTATATTTTAGTTTATTTACACTTTTATTTATTTTCACTTTACAGGTTAGGCGAAGGTTTATTACCAAATAAAACGTTCTGGGTCCATGTTGACATTTAAAAACATTAACTTCTGCACTTTTGAAGTTGTAAGCCTCGTTCGCCGATCGGTTAAGATTAATCCCGATTTAGAAAACATTCTTTCACAGGGAACTGAGTTGGCGACTATATTGCAATGTGTTTTAACAATCCATGCCAAATTCGGATAAATTTGGCGATGAATAGTCCACCACTTAAGTTGATCGTTTAACTCACCCGATGGTGCTTTAAGGGGAAGTGGATCTTCGTTTAAATACATGTCAACTTCCTTGACAGCCTTTGAAAAAGGAGTTCCAATTGTATGGTTGGTGACAATAATACTATCTAAAATATTGAATGGCGAGTACTTGTCTCTTCCCGCTGTTTTTTCTACCGGAGGAACTGGTTGAATGGGTCCGGTGGAGGTGTTTTTATTAATTTGGCATTGCACCATTTCTATTAACTTAGTTTTGGTCGAAGCACCCGTTGTCTGGTCTTCAAAAGCCTTTAATTTGAACCTGGGATCCAAAAGAAGGCAGAGAGAAAATGTTCCACTTATCTCAATATTTTTTAATCTTTCCTCCAGTCCTTTCTCTAAGTTCATCGCTACCAAGAAGACAGCATCATAGAGGACACTGTCACGCATCAATAAATTAAGGCTTTCAGCCAAACATCTGGTATAGACGACCACTGAACCGGCTGTGACGTAATTTTCACCACTCACAGTGCGCGTGATTTCTTCGAATGGTCGTAATACTAGTGATATGTAGGGAGCGTAATGAAACAACCGCTTGCGTTGGACACTAGTTTATTACTGCCCCCGCGCGCGCGCGCAGGCGCACTCGATCGCGGCGGCATGCGCGTACGTAGGTATGTAGGTACATATACATCACTCCTTCACACTTAGATTTTGAAACCTGGTGACAATATAAATACCAACTATATGTAAGTAATGTACAGAACAAGTATTTAAAAGTATTTCTTATAATCTACTATTTTTCTAGGGCGCTTCGAGCGTGAGGGTGTAGCTGAAGGTTCCGATTGTAAGTCAACCATGTGCCCGTCAGTACTTGGGGACTGATTTCCCTCGGGCACAGCAATTTCGCCTTGCCCAGCTAGCGGCAGCGGTGTTGCTACATTATCGGCGGCCATTCCCTCACTCTCGGTTGCCTCACAATCACCCCACTCCTCACCATCACCATCATTAGTGGTGCATACCGAACCTGGTGCTACAGACGCACCGCTAGCTCCTTGACTAGTATTAACTGTATCGGGCGGTTGAAACTGATGTGACACCATATCACCAGTATTTGTGATCAAGTTCTCGTTATTTCCCGTATATTTCATGATTTGATCAACATGTCTAATACACTGGAGATTAAAATCTTTAATAAAAATTTTGAACATTTTATTACCTATCTTATCTTTAATTATACCTAATTGCCAAGTTTCTTTCCGTGCGCTGTACCATCGGGTCCAAACGACATCGCCAACCACAAACTGTCTTTTCCCGCGCACTACGGGACTATCAGCCGAAATCATAATAGCCTTTGAAGGTAGAACTAAATCAAGACGGGATCGCAGGTTTCTACCAAACATCAACTTAGCTGGCGTTTGCCCAGTGGTACAGTGCTCAGTATTTCTATAATTAAACAAATAGCCTAATAACAATTCGTTTATTTGAGACAGTGGTAAATTATCTTTTAAAATACATTTTAACATTTTTTTACAAGTTCTGACCGAATTTTCGGCTTGACCATTACAGGGCGGGTGATAAATGGGTGACGTCATGTATTTGATACCATTAAAATACAGAATGTTTTAACCTCGATCGAATTAATTTTGACGTCATTATCAGATACTAATACGTTTGGAATACCAAAAGTTGAAAATAATCCTTTTAATTTCGCTATCAGTGCCGTAGTTGTAGTCCCATTATTCATGAATATGCATTCTACCCACTTGCTAAATGAATCTACCACCACGAGATATACCCTTTGTCCTATAACCCTTTTTAAGGCAGAGAGAACTAGGACAGTTAAAAATTTAAACTAAACGGATTTTGTAAGCCAATATGGTATGAATGCCTTATGTATTTTTTTTTCCGTGAAAATCGAAGGGAAAATTTTGGAAAATTTGGTGGCAATATAGTTGCCGCTGCCTGTAAAAGACTATCAAAAATAAAATAAGGTTTATTCTTAATGCAATTTTTTATTTCTGTTCATGGTAAATATCAAAACAAGGTACCACACAGAGTGGAACCTTGCATCTGGAATTTTTGACCTTTTATTGTTTGTCTTTGTGCTACATACACGACATCGCCGATAAGTTGGCAAACGTTCAAAGTGTACCACGTGAGCGCGACAAATGGATGTGCGATTAACGCTTATACGACAAAACTGTACTGCGACTCACCGTAGTTCGAATGCACGCTAGTGCGACACACTGTAGATCGACATCTCGCTAGTGCGATATGAAGAAATAGAACATAAACATATAGAACCGACATAGGCCCAGACATCCATTGCTTGGTTAGGTTCAACTTTGTGACAGAGATCAATAGGTTAGGTTAGGTTAGATATTGTGACCTTGCAATGGAGCGAGCGAAGCGAGCGACGGCCTTTGATTATTTAATATCTACTTATTTAATATATGTAATTCAAAATTTATCTCAGCAAACTACTGTAATACTGCATCAACGTACTACACTACCCTTGCTAGGTGTCAAACTACTGCAATACTGCACCAACGTACTGCACTACCGTAGTGTCGCACTACAGTAGTGTCGAACTACTGTCGCGCAATCGTTTGTCGCACTAGCGAGATGTCGATCTTCAGTGTGTCGCACTAGCGTGCATTCGAACTACGGTGAGTCGCAGTACAGTTTTGTCGCATAAGCGTTAATCGCACATCCATTTGTCGAGCTCACGTAGTACACTCAAACGTTCATGTTTATGTGTTCCAACACTGGCAAAACGAAGGTCATCGATTACAGAGCCGGTTTTTTGGTAATTATCTGACATCTTGGGCTTCTTAGTAAGATACATTGGTTGGGTATCCAAGCTCCTTCTCCTTGATGAAAAATTACTTATAAGACCACGTGCCAAAGACAATCTAAACGCTAATTGTGGCATAATTTTGTGGACGCGGCTGTTTGAACTGTAGAGAAGGTACGAGTTTGTTATTGCTAGGTCTATGCAAAAATAAAAAATGCGAAGCCACCATTTCTTGCTTCTTCTGCCGACTTCATAGGTACTCCGCTTCTGATCGAAACGATCCACACCGCCCATACGTTTTGTATATTCAAGTACCGCTGTTGGACAAGGATAGGTTTTTTTTGTACCGTCTTTCTGCTTTCTTTCACATGTAGTTTGGCAAATTTTGGGGTGAAATGCGGTGGTCAAAACTGTAACTATTTTAGTATCCTGCCACATGATAAAGGAAACATTATTTTTAGTACGCCATTTATATTCACCTCTCTCTAAATGTATTTTTTCTTGTCTTGATACATTCTTTTTCTTAGTGTTTTTTAGTATTAGTGGCAAATCAGATCTCCCAGAATTGACGGTTGCGGTGGCATATATTCCGTTTTCAAACAAATATTGCAAGAGCTCTGCTATTGTAGACTTAGTATTATTTCTTTTTACATAAACACATGGCTCACAACGTGTTTGTGAATATCCATGACTAGTTAACAAATTGTGTACAGTCTCATTCCATACTCTACCTGCTTGTTTTAAACCATAGATGCTTTTTTGTAACATACATACTTTATTATCATCAATTTCAAATCCAGGAGGCTGCTCCATATAGATTTCCTCCTGTAGGGATCCATTCAAAAACGCGGTAGTGACATCTATATGGTCAATGTCCATATCTTTTTCATTAGCCAAATTGAATAAAATACGCAAAGTTGAATGTCGAACTACGGGTGAAAACGTCTTATCGAAATCCACACCAGGTTTCTGACTAAATCCTCGTGCAACTAAACGTACCTTAAATTTATCAAAATTTCCTGACGCGTCTTGTTTGACCTTGAAAATTCCACTTCGACTTTATAACATTTCTATTCAATGGTCTGTCTACAAGTGTCCAAACCCCATTCTTAATCAAAGAATTATATTCCTCTTTCATCGCGGACTCCCATTCAGTCTTATTAGTACCAGCCATTGCATCATCATAAGACTGGGGCTCATCAAAACATGGTGTATGAGAGAGAAAAGAACTATCAGAAATATAGTCATCATACCTCTTGGGTCGAATACCTCTTGTAGTCCTCACTGGACGATCACTGGCAGCCATCTCAGGAATGAACTCGGTGTCCTCTGTGTCACTGCACAATGAGGGGCACCTGTCCTCCAACGAGCTGTCAGACTCATCAGAGAGCTGGCTTCTCTCCACAGCAGGAGACTGACCTCTCTCCACAGCAGGAGACCGACTTTCCTCCTCAACTGGAGACTGGCTTTTTCCCACATTTGGAGACTCGCTTCTCTCCTCAGCATGAGAATCACTCTGACTGGTGGCCTCAATACCAACAGAGGACTCCTGCACTGGAGTGCCTCATCTTTGTTCTTCATTAAGAAACCATATGTCTTCCGCGAGTAGTCATCGGTGAACGTCACCAGATAACGTGCTCCTCCCCAACTAGGCTCGGACATGGGACCAACGACGTCAGAGTGTACTAACTCCAACAGTCGTTGAGCTCGCTTGGCACTACCCTTAGGAAAGGTCTTCACTGTTTGCTTTCCCATAATGCACGGAATACAATCTCCAAGCTGATTGCTGTGAAATTTTACACCTTCAGCAAGATTATCACGAAGTGCACACATACCACGAAAACTCAGGTGTCCCAGCCGCTTGTGCCAGACATCCACTGGCACTGAACCAGCTGCTAAAGCACTCTCCTGCTCTTGTCCATTTCCTGGCAGGGTGCATGAGGATGCAAAACTACTCTGAGAACAAGAAGAATTAGGCACAGAACACTCTAACCTATAGAGACCATCTATATGCGATGCAGAGGCTAATACTTTGTTTTTGTTCTTAATATGACATTTATCATTGTTAAATATCACAGAATATCCTTTATCAGTTAATTTGCTTACAGATAATAAATTGGCCGAGAGATTAGGAACATAGAGGACATTTTCTATGGTTCTAGAACACTTATTAAAAGAAACAGTTACATGACCTTTCCCTTTGCATTGCAATACATTATTATCAGCCACAGTACCCTCACTTGTGAAACTAGTGTCCATAGACGTAAAGAGGTTCTTGTTATTACACATATGTGATGTGCAATCCGAATCAATTATCCAGTTTGCACTATTTATACACTCAGCTAAGGCACACACCAAAAATGTTTCACCATGTTGCCTTTATTTTTGTTATCACGCTTAAGCTTAACACACTTCGATTTTATGTGGCCCGGCTTCTTGCAGTAGTGACAAACCACAAAGGACGACTCGCTGGGTACGGAGACTCCGTTGTCGCTCTGCTTACGGAACTCCTCCTGTAGAAGACGCGCTCGCACTGCTTCGCTTGTCAGATTTTCCAGGATATTTGCGGTCTCCAGACTCGAAACAAGCACATCAAACTCCTGCGGTAGCCCACTCAGTAGTAATTCTGCTACTTCCTTGTCTTCGATGACACGGCCGATGTCAGCAAGCTGCTGTACAAGTGTCATCACCCCGTCGATATATTCTCCCATGGAACTGTAGTCGTTGTAATTCGATCTGTGTAGCTTCCGGAGCAGCAGGACCCTTCGGTACAACCCTTTGTCCTCGAAAACGTCCTTCAGCTTGTCCCATGCCTGTTTTGCGGTGGTGACTGACCTGAGGTACTGGATGCAGTTGCTTTTCACAGATAGGCAGATTCGTGCCAACGCTTTTTGGTCTTTGGCAGGAGTTATTACCTCTCCCTCAGTTCTCTCAATACATGGCCACAGCCCTTGCATAATTAGAGCCATTTTCATTTGGAATTTCCAATTGTGGTAGCTCGCCACACCGTCCAGCTTGTCGAATGAGTAGGCGGCATGAGGCCCTTGCGCGCCCTCGCTCGACATTGTAAATCACTTGGTAATATGTTTTAATCGTTCTAATTGTTGAAATTTGCGCAGTACTCACAGCGTGTTTTCTCCTGGTGCCATAACCTGTTGGGAGGTCAGCGTGGATCGATGATTCTCGTTGATTGAAAACAGCTGGATTACTTTCCATATATTTAATCATAAATATTGGGTAAAAATACAGTGATTATTTAAATAAAATACGATTTATATTATAAGCTGAACGGGGCAAGCTAGACGAGAACACAAATTCGGTGACAATGACAGCTAGTGGCATAGAGTAAAAAAACATCCTAATATGCAGATTATAAATATGAACATACATTCAATTACTTTTTAACAGGTTCAGGAGAAGGAGAGTCAAGTAAACGGTTACGGCGTCTGTCTAAATGAAGACCAGATGTTGAGGAATGAATTGATGTCTCACGTTCGTCGTCCGAGTCGTGTGTCACCTGAGTAGACTCATTGTTGCGGCTGTCTAAATGTAGACCAGATGTTGACGGCTGATTAAAAGATTCTTCCAAATTAGAGTCGTTTTTCTCTTGGGTAGAATCGGTTTCGTTCGCACCACTAAGAATATCATATAGCGTTATACCTTCATACGTATCTAAATTATCCGGTTCTTGTTCGTATTCGTCCTCCGAAATGTCGGGGTCGTCGGGTAAGCCAAATAACTCGTCCAGTGCATTTTCTATGTCGTCATCAGACAATATTTTCGGCATTTTCACCTGCAATAAATACTGTAATATTATTATCTACACGGGCAGTGGCAGATATATTGCCACCAGTTAAATACAAAATTTTATCAAAATAATAAACGTAATTTTACAAAATACTACTCGATCGTACAAGTGACATACATAATTATTAAAATAAATGCAAACTCTTACCAGTTTCCCAAAAGATTTTAAAGATTGAGCTAGATTTGTTACACGTTACACAAAATCACCGGTTTTTATCCTTCAAAGTTTGAAAAGTGTCAATTGAATTTGACAATTCCCACAGAACAAAAAATATAAGTTGACAGGACATCTCAAGCTTGCCAGTAAAACAAAATAAATACCAGAAAGATAAAATGTTGGCCGAAAAAATAATTCTGAAATTGGTGGCAATATAGTGGCCACTGCCTTAAAAAGGGAGTATCTATGTGCACGCGCTGCCAGGGCGCGGCGGCGGCGGGCCAGGGCGCGGGGGGGTCACGCGGAGGCGCGGGACGCACGCTTACGCATGTACTACAGGAGCCTATCCAACGCTCGATGTCGCCGTCGATACCGGGCCACCACATCCTACTCCGCGCGTTACATTTAGTTTTCGTTATACCTAAATGTGTTTCGTGTAATTCACGTAACATACTATCTCTTAGGGACAACGGGATAACTATTCTATACCCCCTAAAAAGACATCCGTGTTCATATTGCAAGTCTGATTTGCACTGAAAGAAGGGTAAAATGTTGTAACAAATTATTTTTCGTGGCCAGCCCTTTTGCATATACCTAATGACTGTTTGTATCACCGTATCTCGCTCCGTAGCGTTATCTCACGTATCGTGGTAGCGGGTGACGCTTCATTTAAAAACCTAAGCGCATAGTAAAAGTCTACATTATTATCGGTATTTTCCGGCTTGTTTGTACATTTTAAGGGCGCGCGTGAAAAATAATCGGCTACTATATTGTTATCACCGGATACATAATGCACTACATAATTATAGGCCGACAATATAATAGCGTATCTTTTAAGCCTAAGCGCTGTTGTTACCGGTATGCCTGTCTTGTTATTAAATATTGAAACCAAAGGCCTATGATCAGTCTTTAAAATGAATGGCTCACTACGACCGTACAAATACTGATGAAACCTTTTTACTCCAAATATAATAGCGGTCGCTTCTTTTTGTATCTGGCTATAGTTTCGGTCGCTGGAGGTAAGGGAACGGGATGCATCCGCGAGAGGGCGTTCGTGCGCGTCGTCCTGTCCACGCTGCGATAGCACGGCACCGAGCCCGGCCGGGCCCGCATCGCATCATGTTAGCACGAGTTGCGCCGCCGGCTCAAAGTGCGCCAACACGCGCTCTGATGCCAATTCGCGCCGCACTGCCGCCATTGCTTGCTGTTGCCTTTCTCCCCACTTCCAGGGCACATCGCTCCGTAATAGCTCGTGAAGAGGACTCAGCAACGATTAAGCGTTGGGAATAAAATTCCTATAGTAATTAACAACACCTAAAAATCTCTTTACTTCCGTGATGTTAGTTGGCTCGGGGGCGCTTATTATGGCCTTGACTTTATCCGGACTAGTCATTAACCCTGCTTTGTTGATCACGTAGCCTAATTAAGTACACTTTGTTTGAAAAATTCGCATTTTTCTTTTTGAAGGCGTAGCCCGGCGTTGTTTAATCTATCTAAATCACACACAAAATGAAGCTGATAATGTACACAGTTTGATTCAAAAGCAGATAACAAGAGATTTGAAAACTGGACCAATTTACTCGCCAGTTCAGTACATGTCAGCAATCCAAAGAGCAAGGAAAACTGGTACTCCATTTAAAGTTCACAGTTTAACACATAGTTTTTTTTATGACCTTCAGAAATTGCAAGAAAAATGGGGCTATAATTTTAATACTGATGAACAGAAAAATAATGTAGTATGGAATAGCATTAAAGCACTGAAATTTACAAAAGATGACCCCTTTTCATTTTATTACAAGTGTTCATACAGGGATGATTTTAAGAAAGTTAATGTTCGTAATAAGAGGAAAAGGTTGCCAGATATTGAGGAAATCACCATGCAAAAGGCATACTTAGAGCCACTTAAACTTAGTACTGCTAAAAAGAATGATCTCAAGGACCTTATTGATAAACAATTGATAGATCCATACTATGTGTCTTATTACAATGTCATGTTGTCTTAATTTTATGGTAATTATTAAACTTGTTTTAATTTAGAGATATTTTGGTTAAGATTAGACTGATTACGACGTAAAAGTTCTACCTATTATGTTGCTTATTTTGTAGTATGAGTATTTTTATTATGGATATTTTTCTAAAAAATATCTTAAGTTTTTTGTTGATTAAAAGAAAGTTTTTGATACTTATTTTTTATTATTGAGAATAAATATTTTTTGAGTTAATAACTTTATTGTAATGTTCATCTATCTAATGTTTAATTGTTGATTAAAATTAAAATTTTGGAGATATTATAGGTATGTTACTTACCTTTTTAATTTTGACTGATTATTAAAGTATTATTTTCGATTTATCTGATGTTTTATTTTTAAAATGTAAACAATTAGTTCATACTTGCAGTTTAGTTTTATGATATAGAGTACCAACTATGATTAAAACCTAAATAGTGACAGGCCTTTTAATAATATACTGGATCAAACTTAAATAGGTCCACATTACTGTTATATTTTTTTGTAGTATATGGGCCTAACTTGAAAGTGTTTTTTCAAATACTTATAATTTATCGAATTTCATATTATTATTTATTTTTATTGATGGCTACTTATAGTCTAGGTATCGAAGAATAAATCTGAAGAAAATCACATTTACAACTAAAATATTAAGCATTTTATTAGGGAAATAAACTGGAATGTTATAATTCAGAATCTTTAAACACGTATTCCCAAAAAACTACTTTTTTGTTTTAAGCCTTTATATTACTAAGGGTGCGATTTGTCCTGAGTGGGAATCGAACCCACGACCCCCGGTATAGCAGTCAGGGTCACTAACCGCTAGACCAACAGGCCCGTCGAAAATGGTTCTACATAGCTGGAGAACTGTTTTGCTTCCAACCCCAAGATCTTTGGCATATATTGCCTTCTGCTGCCAGCTTTTTTACCTTTGTAAGGTATTATCATTTCATCGATGGCGAAAGGAACGTTCTTCTTCTATCTTCAAGCACTGCTTACGAATATATTCCATGACAGGGGCAATTTTATTATAGCGATCGTTTTTGTCGACATTTGTGTTATCACAAAAGTGCATGTATCGTTTTATCGATCTATATCGTTTAAGAGACATTGCTGATGAAATCGGTTCATACTTCAGATCAGCACTCCAGTAATCTTCAACTGCCGGTAAGTCTACAATACCCATAAGTATTTCAATGCCTAATAATATTTCCATTTCTTTTTGGGTCACACATATAGATTTCCCGGTAGTTTGAACAGAATATAAATTCGTCATTTGAAAAATGATATCGAGTAGCTCGTTGGTGAAGAATTTTCGGAAATATTGCTTAGGGCTAAGGATGTCATGACGCTCCTTGAAGTTGAGGGAGTCTGATGTGTGTACGGTTCCGGTATATAATCTTTTTTTAATTACAAAATCTAAATGCTTCATTTTACGCTTCTTAGCTACAGGTGTTGCTGGTGGAGGCATAGGCGACGAGTCTATTATGGTGGTTTGCCTGGTGCGACGTGTTGCCGTATTTGAAAGTAATGTTGGTCTGGAAAACTGAAGGATGGTGATGCAGCAACTATTGGTGAAGGTGTTTCTGGTATGAAACATGATGGGGCTGAAGGATTACCAGGGAGTGGAGAGGATTCATCTAGCGCGTTCTGTGATGTCTGTTCAGCAGCATTCATGTTTTCGTGATCTTCATTGTCACTGAGATCAGCTAATATATCGTACAATGCCGGAGATATGATACGGAGCGAAGATGTATCACTGTCAGCATTGTGAAAATACTCACGTCGCTCAAAGTTGCCTTCCAAATCGTCATCAGACTCAATGTCAGACTCTTCAGATTCCACCGGAGGTAATAGTGAGAAGATTTTCTTTGATCGCCAAGCCATGCTCCTGTAAAATATGGTAATAAAGTAACATAAATTATAATTATAACCATGAAGCTAAAAGTGACAATTAGTTGGCGTCGTCCGTTGTATAGGACAAGAAAAAAGAATACTTGCAAGTAGGCCAAAATTTCTTAATGAATTCCTTCTTCAAGAAGAAGCCCCACAGAAAGTGAGTGTGATCATAGACTCGTCCGAGGCTCTCTAAATATCAACCTTAAGGCTGAAAGAGTTAGGATGATGAGACCTACTCTCCGACCCACGCTGCCCCAAATAGCTTTAGGTTCCGATAAGTTCCAGTTGGAACTCCAAAATCGTTTCGCACTGCTAGAAACCACGGAAAATGTTGACAAAAAAACCGACACAGTGGTCAAAACGCTACAGAATGTGTCTCGAAGGTTGTTCCCCGGAAAACGCGGTAATAGGGAGTCCAAACTCTCACCTGAGACTCTCGAACTTATGAAGGAAAGACGAGAAACGCCAGATGCCCAGATGTCTTCGCCAGATAGGCGGTCCCTAAACTTGAAAATCAGGAAACTGACGCGACGTGACCTCCGACGCTGCAGCACTCGTAAAATCGAGGCTGCGATTGAGCGAAATAGAGGCACCAAAGTCTTCGCTCTGCAATTAGGCAGACCCCATCTGGCGAAACTGAGGACCGGGGATGGCAGGACCGTCACCTTTAAGTTCGAGATTCTCGAGGAAATTGGGAGTTTCTATAGAGACCTATACGCATCACGGACGACTAAACCACCGAGACAAGGCTTAGATGAACACAGAGCCCCACTCACGCGCCATTACACCGAGGACATCCCGGATGTCGACCCGGGCGAGATAGAGGAAGCTCTCAGACAACTAAAGAACAACAAGGCGCCGGGTGATGACGGAATTACAACCGAACTCCTTAAGGCCGGTGGGACGACAGCCCTGAAAGAGCTAGCGAGTCTCTTTAATTCCGTCATCTACCAAGGCTTAACACCACAAGCGTGGAGTGGGAGTGCGGTGGTTCTGTTCTTTAAGAAAGGAGACAAAACCTTGCTGAAGAATTACAGACCTATCTCACTCCTGAGCCACATTTACAAGTTGTTCTCGAGAGTAGTCACTAACCGCCTCGCTACAAGACTCGACGAGTTCCAGCCACCAGAACAAGCCGGGTTTCGAAAAGGCTTTAGCACCGTAGACCACATCCATACTGTTCGGCAGATTGTGCAGAAAACCGAAGAGTACAATCAGCCGCTTTGTTTGGCCTTTGTGGACTACGAGAAAGCCTTCGACTCCATCGAAACTTGGGCGGTTCTGGATGCTCTGCGACGATGTCGTATTGACTGGCGCTACATCAAGGCGCTGAGATGCTTATATGACACCGCCACCATGACTGTCCAGCTCCATGACCGTAAGACAAATCCGATCCGAAGTAGATCCGAAGTAGTCTTTGATCATATTTAAACTAACATTACCTCTTCTCCCAATTAAAATAATAATAGTTGTAGATGGGCAATATTTACCACTAATTACCTTATCCAATATCTGGCTGTAGGTAGCTGCAGGCATACAACAGTCTGCAGAGGCCCGGGAGACTGAGCTGTACAGCCTATACACATTGGCGAAACAAACCCTGCAGGTAGCCGTCAAAGCCGCTAAAGAAAAAGCTCGCCGCGAGTTGCTGGCTGACTTGGACAGGGATCCATGGGGTCGGCCCTACCGGCTAGTTAGAGGGAAACTCCGATCTTGGGCCCCTCCATTGACTCAAACTCTCCGTCCGCAACTCCTGCGAGATGTAGTAGCCGCTTTGTTCCCCGAAAGCGATCCCATCTTTGGATCCCATCATCCCACCGTCAATGACAAATCGATGCCACGAACACCAAGTTTCTGACGACGAAGCTCCAGAAGTAACAGAAGAGGAACTTCAGGTGGCTACTGACCGGCTTAGGGTCAGAAATACGGCTCCAGGGCCGGACGGAGTCCCTGGCAAGGCTCTAGTCCTGGCTCTCAAGTCTATGGGACCACGCCTCTTGAGACTCCTTAGTGTGTGCGTGCAGCAAGGCCGTTTTCCGGCGATCTGGAAGTCCGGAAAGTTGGTCTTGCTAAGGAAGGAAGGGCGTCCCGCCGAATCACCATCAGCATACCGCCGAATCGTGTTGCTGGACGAGGTGGGCAAGATCTTTGAAAAAATCATTGCAGACCGCCTCGTCTACCATCTAACACAAGTGGGGCCGGACTTGGCAGAAAGTCAATATGGTTTTCGGCGGCAGCGCTCTACGATCGACGCCATCTCTCATCTAAGGACTCTGACGCGGGAGGCCACGGCTTGTGGCGAAGTGGTGTTGGCGGTGTCCCTAGACATTGCCAACGCCTTCAACAGCATCCCAACGAGTTGCATTCTGGAGGCACTCGTGCACCACCGGGTTCCGACCTATTTGCGGCGGCTCTTGACAGCATATCTGTCGGACAGAGTCGTCGTATTCTTCAACCAGGAGGGCTTGGGACGCCACGAAGTCGGACGCGGTGTTCCGCAGGGCTCAGATCTGGGCCCGGTCCTGTGGAACATCGGATACAACTGGGTCCTACGCGGTGACTTTCTCCGAGGTGTCTCGTGCATTTGTTATGCCGATGATACACTTGTCACCTCACGGGCCGAAAACTTTAAGTGTGCCTCCGTCCTGGCCACTGCGGGTGTGGCACAGGTGGTTGCGCGCATTCGGAGGTTGGGGCTAGAGGTGGCGCTACACAAGTATGAAGCCATATGTTTTTATGGTCCCCGGAATGCGCCACCTGCTAACTCTCACATCGTTGTTGGCGGTGTTCAAATCGGCATCAGACCAACACTCAAATATCTGGGTTTGGTTCTTGATAGCCGGTGGGACTTCGGGCCCCACCTTCGGCAGTTGACAACGAAGTTGATAAGGACGGCTGGGGCATTGTCCCAACTGCTGCCTAACCTTGGAGGTCCAAACGCCTCGTGCAGAAGGCTCCATACCGGGATAGTCCGGTCCATGGCCCTCTATGGCGCCCCAATTTGGGGAGGTAACCTGACGGCCCGGAAAGTTGCGTTGCTGCAGAAACCACAGCGAGCGCTGGCTGTCAGAGTCATCAGGGGGTATCGGACGATCTCCGGTGAGGCTGCCACCTTGCTCGCGCAGTCGCTGCCCTGGAAGTATGAAGCCCAGATCCTAGCCCAGCTGCATACTTGGCGCAGGCAGGCAACCCAGGACAGCGTACTGTCGCTGAGCGAGAAAAGAGAGGAGCTGCGAGCAGCAGCCCATGCGACCTGGCTCGAACGTCTCGGCGAGCCCACTGCTGGGCATAACACCATTGCCGCCATCCGACCTGTCTTTTGGGACTGGCTGGAACGGCGTCACGGAGACCTCACGTTCCGGTTGACGCAGGTGCTTACCGGACACGGCTGTTTCGGGACGTACCTGTGTCGAATCGGACGTGAGCAGTCGAAGGCGTGCCACCACTGCACGGGCCCAGAGGACAGCGCTGCACATACCTTGCAGGCCTGCCCAGCGTGGGATGGTGAAAGACGCGACTTGGTCGCTGAGATTGGAGGGCAGGACCCCTCACTACCGGCTGTGATATTGGCCATGGTCCGGAGTGAGAGCGCCTGGCGGGCAATGGTCACCTTCTGTGAACTCGTGGTCGCAGCAAAGGAAGCCGCTGAGCGACAGAGGGAGGCAAGCGCTGTGCTCCCTTCGCGCCGCAGGCGCACAGGGCGCCGCAACAGGGCGCTTCATGACCTCAGACCACCCTGAGGTGGGGCCTGCGGGTGACGGGGAGGACACCTCGTCACCCGATCAGCTGACAGGCCCCGGAGGATACGGACGCGATGTTCCATGCGTTCGTTTTCAGAAGGAAAGAGGGGTGGGCACTTTACACCCACCCCTCTAGAAGGAGTCCTTAAAGGATTGTCGCCTGCCGGAGTTGCGGTGAGAATGTCTAGCGATCCCGCGGCTCCAGCAAAGGCGAGAAGGGAACCGGGGTGTTTTTGGTCGGTGCAAGTCCGACATATCCCTACGTCGTGCCCTCGACGTGGGTCGAAATCATTAGATTTTCACCCCGAGAAAAAAAAAAAAAAAAAAAAACGGCATACAACAGTTAATGACCTGAGAACCTAAATGTTGGTATAGTTTATGACACATGTTTTGTCCAATTTCATCACTGAACATAATTATTTTATTGTTTTTAATTTTATTTGTTGCTTGTTGGTCAACTTGTGTGGCGAAGGAAGTACTTGTAAGCCTGTTACACAACTCCACAGATTAAAAGCAAGTAGTTTGGTGATTAAAAGATGAAGAATTTTTTTTTGCTTTCCTGAATATTCTTTGCTATAAACCTCACGGAGCCCAAGACCTTTCCAACGAATGCAAAACCGTGGAAATCGGTTCGTGCGTTCTGGAGTTATAGCGTCAGGAAGGAAAACCAGACTTATTTTTATATGGTGGATTCTATGGGTATCTCTTTCAGTATTCTACTGTTCATAATTATTTATACCTATTTATGATTACTTATTATTAACAACCAAGTTCTCTAGTAGAGTATAACTCAAATAGAGACCAGTCTCTCCTGAATTAAGGCCTCCTCGTAACCGGTCAAGTAACATTCATTGTTATCAACTGCAGAGTTCAATCATTCGTCAGTACAGTAGATTGCCTATACATATAATGCCACTTTTATTCCCTGCTTTCAGTGATCATAACAACATTTTATTTTTATTTTCAGGTTTTACAAGTAGTAAACGAGGACTCTGACTTTGAATTGAAATTTAGATTCATAATGCGTAAACGACAAAGTTGCCTTATTGACCGGCAAGACATAACGCTGTGGCGAAATAAGTATTTACTTTTATGAAACAATATCGAAGAGATAAAAAACATTAACATTGTTGTTTTAAGTTTATCTCTTTCTTTTGTTTTGCGAACAAATAAGAAGCAAAGAATTGTTTTGTAGGAACAATGTTGTAGGTAAGTATATACTATCAAGATGAGACCTGGCTCAATGAAGGTAATGTCATGATTTTTAAAATATATTTCTATAATTTTTATTAAAATAATAATATGCTTTGATTTTTAAATACGTTTTTAAAATAAAATATGTTTTATTGGAATGTTTATTGATTCGGTTATCGACATCCTGCCGCCACACTCCCGCCACTGGTGTCACGTGGCGTGGTGGGGAAGCTAGGACTTTCCGACGCGGGCAGAAGACAATTAATTTAAAACGACAAGATAACGAATTGTTGAGCTGAAGAAGAAGTACTCACATTTGCTGTTAAGTTACAAGTAACATACGCATCAAGTGATTTGTTAATATATTGAATACTAAATTGAAGTGAGTTGCTGTTTTATTTCAGTAATAACTCTTATAGATTAATAAAAAAAAATGTTGGCACTTACTCGCAAAGTACCTAAGTACAGTTTGGACGTTTGTGTATTTTCTAAGGGAGACCCATACAAACTGATATTGTGATCTGTGATTTATACTAAGAAATAAAGGATTTGGTTAATCACTTGATGATTTTTATTTAATTCGAGATTTATCTGTCAGTCTGCGAATCTGTCATTCTGCAAATTTGTCATTTTGCAAATCTGACATTTTGCGACACCTGGCGTTATGCGTTTCTGTCAATTCCCTAATCTGTTATTTTGCGTTTCTGTCATTGTACGCCTAAACCATTCAGTATTTAACCAAATGCTCTTGAGTGGGTAGTAGGCCTTACAGGTCTATTAACTTAATTGCAATGCTCTTTGTTATAGGCCATACGGTAAAAAAGATATGGGTAGAAACTCAAGTCAAATCGTCAAAGCAGGCATTCCTATATGGATTAACCCTTTAGCTCGCAACGATAAGCCGGCACAACGTTCACTTTAAAAAAATGTTGATCAAAAATTAGTTACTTTCTATAAGTTTTTATTTTATACCTAAAACGAATAACTAAATGTTATTGTAAAAAATAAAAACTAGACATTTCCGAACGCATTTTACGTCGGTATTGTGCAAAATGGCGTCACGGTCGCAGCGAGTGCGTGGATTGCAGGTAATTTTATTCTATAATAAATATTTTCAAGTGTTTTTCCTGATAATATACACCGGTATTTTATTTTTAGATAGTCATTTTATTATTATGTTTACAAATAACTTCATTGTATTGTCTAACTTACGAGCACAGAGTTCATAAAGTGTTACGTTGAACATTCTCAACGTTGCGACTTAACCAGAAAAGTACTTCGTAATATGTATGTTGAGCATGTTCAACATTGCGGCTTTGCTAACGATTTATTTAGCATGTATTTATATTAACATTTCATTTCATAAATTGGTGTTTTGTCATGCTGTGGGTGTGGTATGCATGTTTTTTTTGCTTGCTTCAGACTAAACCAATATGGCAAAGAACGCGTAAAATTATGGCACTAGTTCCTCCAGAGAATGCTCCATCAGATAGTAGTAGTACTTGTACTGACGATGAAGTTATAATTGAAGACAGGACGAAAGAACGTAAAAACTCTTATTCTAGCTCCGAACCCAGATCATACCCTTCTTCGCTTAACGACTTGGACGTTGGTAGTTTTGGAAATGAGTCTCCCACGCCTTTCTTATCCGATGAAGAAACCGTTCCATTGACACCCGTCATGAATAACATGTTCCCTCAAGACAGAACATCACATCAACTTCCAGTTCTTCAGTCAGTTTCGTCTATTTTATCACCTCAAGTTTCATCTATTTCATCACCTCAAGTTTCATCTGTTGTATCCCCACAAGCTTCTTCAAATATATGTTCCGATTGATTCAAGTACGAGGTCTCCTTTAGACTACTTTTACATTTTTTTTTCAGAAGATATTATTAAGTTGATTACAGACCATACAAACTTATATTCATTACAAAATAATGCTGACAAATGCGCAAATGTCTCTAACGATGATATACGGGACTTTTTCGCCATTAGTACTCTTATGATGGGTGTGGTACAAATGCCATCATACAAGGATTATTGGAGTCGCGAATTAAGATACCCCCCCATCGCAGATATCATGCCGGACAGTACGAAAAAATTAGAAAATATCTTCATTTTGTGGACAACTTGGACATGAATGACGATCGCTATTTTAAAGTTCGACCACTTTTAGAAATGGTGAGATGTAATTGCCTAAAACTTAAGGAAGAAGGTAGATACAGTATTGACGAAATGATGGTACCCTATAAAGGTACTCGGGCAGGCAGTAGACGTCAATACTTACCGAAAAAACCCAAAAAATGGGGGTTTAAAATATTTGTGAGAGCTGGCGTATCTGGGCTAGTATACGATTTTATTCCTTACGCTGGGGAGGACACCTTTCGGAATAACACTTTCACGGACTATGAAAATAGTTTAGGTCTTGGGGCGAAAGTTGTTTTGGAGCTCTGTAAGACAATAGAAGCGAAGCCGGCAACAGTATACTTTGATAACTTTTTTACCTCTTTGGAGTTAATTCACCATTTACGGGAAGAGTATGGTATTTTTAGCCTTGGAACGATAAAAGCCAATCGCTTGCGAGGATGTCTAAATAAAATATTGACTGACAAGCAATTGTTCAAGAAAGGTAGGGGTGCAAGTGTACAGGTCGTCTGCAATAACAATAAAACAGTTGTTGTAAAATGATTGGATAACAAGGTGGTCACACTAGCAAGTTCGTTTGTTGACTCCTTTCCGTTGAGGAAAATTCAAAGATACTGCAAAGAAAGTAAAGCTAAGATTGAAGTGAACTGTCCTCGAATAGTAAAGGAATATAACGCTCACATGGGCGGTGTAGACTTGGCAGATATGTTGATTGCATTGTACAGATCTGCTTTCAAAACCAAAAGATGGTACATGGCGATTTTCTCCCAAACGCTTGACATATGCGTAAACAATGCCTGGTTAATATACAGACGAGAAAGCCCAGATGCAAAAAAATGTCTTAGCTTGAAAAAGTTTAGAGTTCAAATTGTAAATGAACTGTTGCACAAAAACCGAATTAGACAAACTAAAGAAAAAGTGGACAACGCCAAGCAGCACATACAAACTCCTAGTGCTCCAAGACCTCCTGATGCGGTCAGGTATGACAATACGGGACACTGGCCTACATTTGTATCCTATGGTCGTTGCAAATTCTGTAAAACTGGTTATACAAATGTGAATTGTACAAAATGTAATTTACGACTATGTTTTGTATCTAAAAGGAACTGTTTTTACAACTATCATGTTTTACAGTAGGTACCTTTTAGGTGATTTATCGTTCATTTTTATAACCGCTCGATCGCTTCTCGCAACCACAGTTGCAAAGAAAAAGTCGTCAGTTTTGCTTCGTGCAACCGTGGTTGCAAGGCGACGAAGTCTTTTTAATTTAATTTAGTCTCTATACCAAACGCATAGAGTCCTAGTAGTATGTATTTAAACCAAAGACAGATATATTTCTCGTAGACGTGTGCCCATATGACCAACATCACGGTAGAAAAATAAAGAAATATCGTCAGTTGTGTTTACGTGAGTGAAGTGACGCCATAGTGTTTTCAAGGAGGTGATTAAATATGTCGTAAGTTTATTATTTTACTGATTTCTGCTGATGTTTATACACTAATTTAATCTCTAACGTGTGTGTTTTTATATTAAAGTAATATTTTTAGGTATATTGTAAGACAACATTTAAAAAATCGTCATTTAAAAACATACTCGCAGTGTCGTAGTCCTAAACTTAATTTTGTACTGCTATATTATCGTAAATACGATGTTTTTCTTAAACATACAATATTATTAATGATATTTTACTATATTTATTCAATTTAATGTATTAAGTTGTGTAAATTGTTCTTCAGATTGTAACAGATTGCGAAAATTAAACCGCCCGGTAAGTTTTTACCTACTCAATTTGATATTGCCGCTTTGGTTGCGCGAAGCAATATAGGTACGTGTTTTGGCTTAGGGTTGGCGGTCGGTGTTTTTTGTTGGCTTATTTTAATTTTATTTATTGGTGAAAGGTGACGAGTAATTCTAAGTTAATTATGTTTTTTTTTAATAATTTTTAAATAGTGCTAGGATGTAAAAATTAATTATTTGTCCTGCATAAAATTGATAGTTTAAAATTAGGTGATGGTGATTTTTGTTTTGTTTTTTCACTTTTGGTTCAATAATGTTTTTGTTGTGTTTATTTTTACGTTTTTTTTTAATAGTGGAAAAGGTAAAAGTAATAATGAAAGAGGACGAGGTACGAGCCGTGCTAGAGGACGCGGCAAAGGAAAAGGCTGTGATAGTAAAGATTTCGCAGTCGCAGGTCCAAGTTCAAGGTATTTTAATTATTTCATCAGCTGTTATTCTTTTTAATGAAAAAAAAACATAATATAATTGATTATATTTAAACTTTTATTTATATTTTGTAGAAGTTTTGAAGAAGAGCATGCAGCTTTAAAAAAATCTTTACTTCTGACGAAGAAAACATTAAAAAAAATGGATCCGTCGGTAAAAGAGGAGCTGATAGCCCGCAAGCGGCTCAAGGAAATTTCACGGACCCTCCTTCCAGATGCACTACCACGTAAAAGGGCGCGGTAAGGAAATCGATGTCAATACAATATTGATAAGGGGTGTGTTGTCTTTTTATTTTTATATGTATTTTAATTAATATATTTTGTTTTAGGAAACAGTCATCTCCGGAGCGAACTGAGTGTCACTTGGTTCCAGGCACACCTACTGTACCACCATCGCCTAAGCTGCAGCCGTGGCAGATGCGGTAAAATCTTATTGTGCATTTTTTTATATTTTTGTGCGTAATTAAACGATGTGAGTACGTTACAGATAATAGACATCTACTTTTTTTTAGAATGCAATCTCCAATTCAAATACAAGATCAGATGCAAGGGATACAAGATCGCTTAACACCTGTAAGGTAAAAACTACATTACGACTTGTTTACTATTTTATAATGTACTCAAAATGATCTATTCTATAGGTATTATATGACCTATTCTATACTATTCTACTATATTCTTTCACTAATTCGTTGTTTTTTTTTTAGCTCCGTAGTGGATCTGCAAGTTGATTGGACGACGGGACTTTTGAGTAAGATAATATAATTTATATTTATGTAACTTAACAACAGCTGCTAATTTATATTGTGATATACAATTGTTCTTTTTTAATTGTTTTTTTTTTTAATTTAGAAGACCTTGAAGGGAATACAGCTTCAGCTTTGCTGCTTGCAGATGCCCCTACGTCACCAAAGCATCAGATGACCGATGTTCCGGTCGCTGTGTTGCCCACGATAAAGCCAATGGTTAGACTTATAAATGAGGCAGTAAAAGGAAAAGGTTTGTATAGCTATTTTTTTCTATAGTGATCATTCATTTTGCAAGTAATGATTATTTTAGTAAAAACTTAATTATAATTATTGTTTTAGACTCCAACGAACTCGACGAAAACTTAGCTAGATGGCTGGAAGTGCAGTCTGACGAAGAAGAGGATGTGGATTTGGACGTGCACACGGAGTTCGATGATAAATTAACTCCAGCTCACATTTTGGACGAGTGTGATGCGGAGACACGGGCATTCGTGTCAGCCGAGGATAAAAGCTCTGACCAACTATTGGCGGAGTTACTACCAAAGGACCATTTGACGTTTGACTGGAGCCACGACCGACAGACTTTTACCGGTACCCGAGAGACGTTTACAGGACAAACAGGACCAACTTTTACGGTAACTGCCGAAACAAAACCTGTAGATGTATTTTTTAAATTTTTTGATGACGAACTTTTGGACTTAATTACTAGACAGACTAACAAATATGCCTCAGTACTGATTGACAGACACTTGACTGAACATTCACGATTGAATTTTTTCAAAAATGTTGACAGGGAAGAGATGTACATTTTCCTTGCCATATTAATTTTACAGGGCTTGGCACCAATGCCAGTTGAAAAAAATTATTGGGAGGAAAATGGCCATCTCACCTTTAAATACTTTAAAACCATAATGACATACAATAGGTTCATTTTACTCAAAAGAGTTTTACATTTCACCGACTCTTTTGATTCTACAGGAAAAACACAAGACGAAATTAAGCTCAGGAAGATACAGCCTGTGCTTGATTTCTTGAAAAATAAATTTAGCACACTGTATCTTCCTGGACAAAATATCGCTATAGACGAATCCCTTTTGAAGTGGAAGGGACGGTTGTCATTTGCACAAAAAATTGCTTCTAAAGCGGCCAAAGTTGGTGTAAAATCGTATGAGTTGTGCGAATCGGCAACCGGTTACTTGTGGAATTTTTTTGTCTATACCGGAAAACAGACTGATGACACTGACGAGACTGACAAGCTTGATGAAGATGACGAAATTGATAAAGCTGACAATCCTGTCAGGGCTGATGATAGGATTGACAAAACTGACCAGACAGGTACGATTCCGCCAATACCTGACAATGCCACTGCAAAAATTGTCCATGTCCTGGCAAGACCCTTATTTAATAGGGGCCATACTATTATCATGGACAATTTTTACAATTCTCCGTTACTGGCACGATATTTGAAGTCTCAACACACAGATTGCTATGGGACTCTACGAATAAATCGTGAATTTGTCCCTGAAGCTGTCAAATCAGTGTCAAAGACTGAGTTGAGGCAAGGGGAAATGGTGCAGAGCTTTTGTTCTGACTTGCACGTAATGATGTGGCGTGATGCCAATGTTGTGTCCATGCTATCTACGTACCACAAAGGTACTGTGGGCGGTAAAGAAAAATATGGGATTTTTAAATATAAGCCCCAAATGGTCCTTGATTACAATCTTGCCATGGGAGGTGTCGATAAGAAAGACCAACTACTTTCGGCATTTCCCATGGAAAGATCACGTAATCAAATATGGTATAAAAAAGTATTCAGACGTCTCCTCAATATAACACTTTTAAACGCTTACATTATTTATAAATCAAAACACAAACATGTGACACATCGTTGGTTCAGGGCTGAAGTAGCGGAAGAATTGCTGAAAATTATGAAACCTCCAGTTATAGAACACCCTTTAAAAGTTTCAGTTAACAAATACTTGATTGGCCCAAAATCTAAAAACGTCCGTCCAATTTTGGAAGGGAACCACTTTTTAGGTACTGGGCCATCCAAGTACTCATCATGTGTATGGTGCAAAAAAAGCCGTACAAAATATGTTTGCAAGCAATGCCAAGTCTCACTCTGCTTAGATATTTGTTTTGAGCAATATCACACAGTTCCTGAGCCACGTCAGACATAATCACGCGCACATTAACCTACCACACACCCTACACACATTTTACAAATAAACACAACTCATACATACAACGTGTAACAGATTAAACGCAACACCTTAAAATTTTACTTAATCATTATGACAATTTTATTTTTTCTATAAATTCATAACCTTCATTTTTCGAAGTCGGTTAAAAACTATTTAAAATGTATGCAAGGTCGCGGGACTTATCTCGGTCGCGGGACTTATCCGGTCGCGGGACTTATCTCATTACCGTGACCCCGGAACACAAAGAGCTATTGAAGGACACCGTGGATTTTAGTTAGTACGAGTCTAACAGTCCCTCTCGCCCTGCCCGGGGTGGGCGGACTCATTTGATGATTTTACCACGCAAAAAAAAAAAAAAATGTATGCAAAAATAAATAACATAAATAAAATTTGATTTAAAAAAAAATTGATACATTGATATATTTACACAATGTTGTTTTCTTAATTTAAGCAGTAAGTCGTAGTAGTTGACAACCCTAGCTAAGAATGGCCGCCATCTTTGCGGTTCGGGCGTCAAGTGCTTGATCTCAAGTCCCAGTCAGGTTACGTATGTAGCCGTTTTTATTTAATTTTTTATTAATGTTAATAATACTTTATTTTTGAGATTTATGACGCCTTCGAAACGTCAGGATTTGGCCTATTTATTGTATGAGTAAATATGATTGCTTGGCGGTCTATATTTACAAATTTAAAGATTTAGGTAGGCAATGCAAATTGGCAAAAATATGAGCCGCTTATTTTAATTTATAAATTTGACAAACATTTAAGAAAAACCCATTTAAACTATTATATTCATCTAAGAGTGAAGAAAATGACCTTTATAGAGGTGGTAATATTTTTGTTCTATGTACTTTAGTTTTAATGTAAAGTGGCCTAAATTATACCTAAAAAAGTTACGATCTTTTACGCGTCCGCGAATTCTGCACCTGGTTTTACATAATATTTTTACCACATTCTTATATGTAAATTGTTTTCCAATATTGTTAAATATGTACAGTAATAAACCTAGTTTAAGAATAAAATATATAACTATATACTTATTGATCTCATTTTTTTTTAAACCCCTATGTTTTACAAAAGTCGCTAAAATGGGTGGTACTCTTAATTTAAACACTTGTAAAATATTATTGTAATCATATTTTTAAAATAAAGTGATCACACATTATTTCTTATCTCATGGACTACTCATAACAGTAAAAACATTTGAAGTACTTCACTCGAGGAAGTCATAAATTAAGTTTTAGTAACAGCGGGCAGAACGCGCAGTAAGCGGTCCAAAGTAACTGGCAAAGTGAGGTACCCATTTTTTTTCGCGCAAGCGATCGAGCGGATAATATTCATGACTGATTGTCCTTTTTATGTCTTTTTCAATTGTATTTTTTTATAATAAATGCATGTTATTTTTTAATAAGTGTTTATTCTGTAAATGTCTCAAAAACCTACATATATCGCGACGTTGAAAATACTCAACGTTCATTTTACCACCTAATTTTCTCAATACATCGCAACGTTGAGTATTTTTAACGTATGTTTTTCCAAAAGTTACACAAACTATATTTATTCTTTTGTACATGAATACATGATTTACATACATATAAACTAAAAAAAACCACAAAAATACTGATTTTGTTTCCTTGCAAACTAAAGGGTTAACAACAGGGCTGAAAGCTCCATCTGGCAAAGGCAAGAGAATGATAATAAGCCATATAGGCAGTGAAGATGGTTTTGTAGAAGGGGGTCTGCTCATGTTCGAATCAAAAAAAGAACACAGAAGACTTGATGATTCAAGAGATGAATGCGGAATGTTTTGAAGAATGGTTCAAGGAGATTTTACCAAAATTGAAGAAAGACTCTGTTCTGGTTAAGGATTTGACTTTGACTGGTTAAGGATAATGCTCCATACCATAGCTGGAGAGTCGAGCAGAATATCCAGGAACGGCTTCATAAAAACAATATTTCCTTCGAACAAACAATGATAAAGGCCCAGTTATTGGAAATTGTTAAGAAAAATAAATCAGAATTTAATAAGTATGTGGCGGATGAGATGGCTGCCCAGTTTGGTGTCACTGTCCTCCGTCTGCCCCCTTACCATTTATGAGCTAAACCGGGTATGTTGCACGAAAGAATAAGTGTTTCAAAATGAATGAAGTAAAAAATTGTTACAAGAGGGTTTAAGAGAGGTGACACCGCAGAAATGGGCAGACTGTATTACACATACCGTAAAATTAGAATATGAATTAATGTGCCAACTCGACCACATAATTGATGAAGTTACTGATAGTAATTCAGATTCAGATACATCATGAAAATGTTTATTCTAATTGAATCTACTGATTTGAAATCAGATTCATGTTATTTTAAATGACTGATGTACCTACCTATAATAAAATAATTAAATTTGTATTTTTTATTTAACTACGAACTTATATCTTCAACAACACACATAGCTTAATTTTGTAAGTAGCAAGTACTGTCACATGTTGGATAAAAACGACTGTATAATTTGGACTGATTTCGAGAAGTCTAAAATCGGACTTAAAAGGACTGATGAGAATTAGGACTACACAAGACCCTCGTTTAGCTACGGTATTTTGTTTGCATTATTCTTATAATTAACTTTAAAATTTAAATTTTTACTTGGAAAAATTTAATGATTAAATGTTTAGTACCACTGACCTGTCACTTTGACAATGACATTACTTTGTTTACATAATGTATCTGAATTTTAGAATCAAGGTATAAATGGCGTTACTGTCTTTACAAGTGTCATGGCGGTACGGTAGCTAAAGCAGGGGGGTTTTGAAATATGGCGAAAGTGAGATGAATAAGATTAAAAGAACGTAAACAATAAAATATTATAATTTAGTGATAGAGGAATCGACAAGTGTAATAATAAACTTTAAATGTCGTTTCTTTGTAATTTCAGGTAAGATACACATGATTCGTATTGTTTTAGTGATTGAAAGTGTATCTAAACTTATGTTAAAATAAACTTTGTTATTTCAGAGCAACACAACGTTTATTATTGAAGATCCTCAATATCATCGTCGAATTGTCTTATAAAACGACTTTTCTTGTTTAAAATAAAGAAGAATGGAAAAATTAAGATTTACAGTCGCCATCAGATATATTGTAGCAGATGAGGTGACCAAATACTTCTGACCAATTTAAAATGTCAATAAGTTCTATTCGCTACAAGTTACCATTAATATCTGAACATTTATTACCTCGTTAATATCTGAGCAGATGCTTGTCAATAATTTCTATACAAACTACAAACCAAAAATATCTGAACACTAACATCGTCAAGTGTATCTATGCACATGGGGTAGTCGGTGGTCTTAGAATTCTGAACAGTTGAGGAAAAATTGCAGTAGGAAGTGTTTCCAACTTTACTATAAATACAACATAATATATATTGGAAATCTTTTGCTAATTTATATATTATGATGACTGCCAGTTTATAACATATTGTAGTTTTGATTCATGGCATGTCATGTTCAATGTGTCATGCAATGGCAAGCAACGTATTATAGAAACTGGATTATTGATTTTAATTAATGTAATATGAGTTCATACCGTATGGATGCTGACTTGAAATATAAAATAATTCAGTTAAAGGATGATGGTATATCCGTAACCGATATTGCCGATGAGCTAGGGATAGCCGTAAGTATATAGCGCTCAACGGTAAAAACATTTAACACATTATGACTCATGTAAAATTATTTATTTCAGAGAAATACTGTATATTTATGGCTAGGAAGATGGCAGCAAGAGGGTACTTTAAATAATCATGTATCATTTGGTCGTCCGCGTGCAACAACAAGAAATCAAGACATAACAATTCTAGACAAGGCCCGAAATGAAAGATTTATTAATACTACACAGTTTTCAAGTACATTTCAAGTATCCAGTAGCAACGTAAGAAGACGATTAAAAGAAGGAGGTTTACAAAATAGAGTACCAGCAAGAAAGCCAACTCTCAAACCAAGGCACAAAATGCAGCGGCTGCAATTTGCGGCCACTTATATAAATCACAATTTTGATAAAATTATCTTTATGGACGAGAAAGTTTTCTGTTCATCGGATAATGGCAGGAAAAAACAGGAAACATCTACCAAAGACAGTTATTTCCACTAAGCTCAAAAAGGCATATATAGCGAAGGAAAGCACAGATGGTATAACTGTCATGAAATGGCGAGACAAGAGGGAAGTTCTTGTTTTGTCGACGAAGCACTCTACGGGATTCAATACAATAACAAAACGTGGAAAAATAGTTTCAAAACCCAAAATTATATGTGATTATAATAGAGCAAAAGGGGCCGTTGATTTGTCGGACCAAATGGCTGCCTATTCTACACCTTTGCGTAAGTCGGTTAAATGGTACAAGAAACTGGCGATAGATCTTCTTTTAAATACGGCTATCGTTAATGCTTTGACGTTGTATAAAAATGTAACAAAAAAAATATATACATTTTTTATTCTGTTTTAGAGCTCCCCTAGCATCTCTTAAGAAATTCGCTGTAATTTTTAATCTTTTCTAAATATATAAAAACCAAGCTGTTTTGGTCATTGCACAGGGCCACGCGGGTCACATCTTTACCGTTTTAATTCAATATTAATGCCCCGTGGCTTGTAATCAACGTTTGATGTGAACACCTCGCTCCGGTCACGGGTGTCCTCCGTGGCCCGAACAGTTCAATACAGGTTGGCCCACCGGTGTCCCCCTTGGCCCAAATGACTAACTGGCATTTTTTGTTCGGCGTTTAACGTGTTAATTTTGGAAGGCGTCGACATCAACAAGCAAGAAGTCGCGCAGTCACCGTTGACGAACAAAGGGCAAAAGCAATGTTGGTGATGACAATAGATACATAATTTTTAAATACGAAATATTCCTGTGTTGTGTGTACATTAATGATTAAATAAATAAATAAATAAAATAGATTCGTCGATATACGTACATATCAAGAATGAAAAAACCGCTTTGGACATATGGAAAAAACTCAAGACGCTATCCTAAAAGTAGCCAAATTAGCCACTGGAGCATAAACTTCATATGAATCTAACAGGTCATTTTGCTCGAAGCCCCTATTTGTATTTTTAACTTTGAAGACCCACTTACTACTTATAATCTTTTCACTTACAGGTTTTGCACAGAAGTCCCAGGTTTTGTTTTCATTCAGCTGTCACTCTAGGGCTTCTTGCCATTTTCTGGCATCTTGCCTTTGCATGGCTTCTTGATACGTCTTGGGCTCATTGTCATTCATTGGAGACATAATGGCACTTATAGAATGAGGTTTGCTTCCTGACCCGGGCAGTTCTCCGGTATTGTGATGTTTCACCTTCTTCATCATCGGAGCTCTCATCATTGAAGCTTGGAAAATACTCACTTCCGTTACTTCCTGTAGATATATCCACAGTGTCTTCTAACTGGGTAGACTGCTGATCACCCTCACTGGATTCTACCTTCTTCACACTTTCGTTTGAGTGTACTGACTGTTCTTTAGACCCTTGATCCTCATCAGTCTCTTTGAGTCTATCCGAGTCATGTTCCAATAACTCTAGCTGCTCTGTTTTAGTTTTAGGTTGGTCCAAGAAAACTATGTCTCTCTTTATTTCCACACAGTTTTTATTTTCAAAGAATACTCTATAGCCCTTAACGTCCTCTCCATAACCCACCGTTATTCCTTTCTCTCCTTTGGCATCCCATTTTCTTCTTTTTTCCTTTGGATGTGGGCAAAAACAGGGGTTCTAAATTTTTTAAAATAATTTATATCAAAATGTTTGTTGGTCCATACCTCAAATGGTGATTTTCCAGGTTAATTGCTTTTACTTGTCCTGTTTAATACATATGCCGCTGTTTGAACTGATTCTGCCCATAACATCTTTGGCAAATCTTTTGCACATAACATCGTTGTTGCAGCCTCTACCAGCGTTCTATTTTCCCGTTCTGCTTTTCCATTTTGTTCAGGAGTATATAGCACCGTGGTTTGGTGTATGATACCCCGTTCAGCAAACATGTTTTGCACTCCCTTGTTAACGAATTCCAGTCCATTGACACTTCGAAAACAGTGTATTTTATTGTTTGTAGTATTTTCTTTCCTTTCCTTTAACAAAATACACAGATCTATAATTAGAGTAGTCATCCTTCATAATAACGAAGTATCTGGAGCCTCCCACAGACGGCACCTCCATGGGTCTACATGTGTCAGCATGTATAAGTTCACATGGCCTAGTTGTTTTTCTTTCACTACTATGGAATGGCAAACGACTTACTTTTCCTTGCAAGCAGCTCCTACATTTATCTTCGGTATTGTCTTTCACAAAAACGTTGTTGTTCCTAAGCACGGCCTTCACTTGTTGCAAGTTTTGTTGAGCCAGTCTTTCATGCCAGTCTCTGAGACTTGATTGCACTTGAGTCATATTTGCTCCTTCGCAGTTGTAACGAACGTCCAAAAAATACATATCGCCGATACGATTATCGGCACAAGTTATCATCCGTGATCATTGTATAACCTCTATCAGTCACGCAGTTGACAGACAGCAAGTTTGTTTTCAGTTCTGGCACAAATAATACATTGTCTATGTGTGTCTATCCATTGCTTTCCATCGTGTACTTGCAGCGCCACCTTTCCGCAACCATGTGCACTTGTCAAATTCCCGTTACCGACGATAACAGAATTATTGGACAATGGGAAATATGTCGTGAAAAGTTTACGATTGTGACACATATGCTGACTCGCACCAGAGTCCACTAACCACTGCGAGTTTTGAAAATGTCCATTCGAAACCACGAATGCATTACCAGCGCTACTGTCCTTTACTCTGTTTTTCTTGAACCAGTACTCACCTTTTAAAAGTCACATTCATCACAGATTTTTTTAAGCTAAGGAGAAAGTTTCAACTTGGAAAATTTCCCAAAAATAGGTATCGATTAATCCCTTTTATTTTGTACTTGTTTGGATCGCGAAGGTTTAAAGGGGGCGTAGCGGTGCGGTAGAAGGTCTTAGCGACCATGTCTGTCGAACACTTCTCATTTATTAATTCCATTGAAAAAACATTCGTTCCACGATACATACAAAAGTCCATCCATCGGCCTTTCATACTGACCGGACGCGTTGGTGCGTCAGGTGTGAGAGGTTGGATGTTTTGTTGTGTGCTTGCTCGTTTTGGCGTTGCGCGGCCGATGTTGCGCGCTGCCTTTTCCGCCGGATATGAACCGAACCCTAGGGTGCTGTCTTTTGTAAAAAAAAAAATGACGTTTAATAAGTGCTACTTTGTAGCCTAAGTTAAATAAATGATTTTTGATTTTGTGGGACTGTTCGAACAAACCGAAAAAATCTTCCAAAGACTGCACCCATTGACAAAAACATGAAGCGCGGAGATATATATTCTACAAGTTTTCATGGCATAAGTTACGTCAAGTGGATGGACAACAAAGGAGTACATTTACCCACGAACTTTCTATCGCCTATCGAAACGGCCATTGTAAAACGCCGTCAAGCTGGTTCAGCAGAGAAAATTGATGTGAAATGCCCTCGGATCGTGTCTTTTTATAATAAAACAAAAACATGTAGTTGACCTCATGAATCAACGTAAAGTTTGTTATGAGCTAGACCGAAGATCCAAAATAAAATATTATCTACGACTGTACTTTGACTTGTTCGATATATCTGTGAATAATGCATATACTATATACACGAAGCTTTATAATGAAAAAAAAAAATAGAAGGTAGTTTGTTGACCAGCCTACAGTTCAGGCAAGTAATAGCTCGGAGTTTGGTCAATGGTTTTACGGCCAGGCAGCGAGATGCTCCTAGTTCAAAAACTAGTGCGGTACGAAGGGCTATAAAACGGCAAATGACTTCACATCCTATGAAAAAGTGAGTAACAGAAAACGGTGTGTAAATTGTGCTAAGTTCAAGCGAGAAAGTCGCACAAATAATACATGTACTGTATGCAAAGTTCATCGCTGTTACACCAATGACAGAAATTGTTTCGATGATTATCATAAATAATATAATACAAAAATGTTACTTTTGCATTAAATAACTATAATTTATTAAATAAAAATTATAAATATGTTGTTAGTTTTACTGAAACCCTTTAATTATGAATAAATCTAAGAGACGTAATTACACGCAAATTAAGTAAAAACTCAACAAATATGTCCCAAAAAAATCTATTATTATTATCATTATTATTTTCTTTCCTGAAAAGGAAAAGAAGGTACAAAAAAAAAAGTGGCGGGATCAAAAAAGGAAGACAAAGCAGAAGACGAAGAAAGACATTGATACCATGATGGAAAACGAAAATTCTGATATTAATTTGATTCCAGACGCATTCCAATTGCAAGTGATGATCAAACGCTTAAAAAATCCAGAAACATGTATAAAAACAATGGGACAATGCTCAAAATCGAATAGAATACTTAAACCGGCTTACAGAAAATTTAAGGAAAAAGATTTTTCGATTAAATCAGATACACATGAAGACAGAAGAAGATTTGGAGAAACAAATAACTATGTTAACGGCTAGGAACGCAATACTGGAGCTATCACTGAAAAATGCTTATAAAAGATGCCATAGTAACAAAGAAAAAGATGTTTTCAAGTCTATCGCCAACAATGATACGGTGAAAGGAATAAAAACTTTTTAACAAAAAAATAAAACCGCCGAAAACACTGAAAAGCAAAAAATAAGAAACCTTTTTTTATTTAATCTTAATAACTAAGTTCTTAAACGAATGTGAGTATACCTAAGTAATTTCGAGTCGGCGCCAAACAGGCAAATTAATTAATTACAATATATAGGTACTTAATTTTTTTTGAAATTTTAATGTTCGTCGCTGGAGATTTCATTGCATTGTTAAGTTGATTCGAACTCAAACTCCTGTTCAAACTCACACTCAAAACTTTTATTTGCTTTCCACAATGGTATTAGTAAGTGGGAAGTAAAGAATATATAGTAAGTACATCGTGTTTTTGATTTGGTTGTTTCTTTAAATTTAAGGTAATTTTGTGATATTTGTTCATTGATAGTTTGGCGCCGCCTCAAAATTATTGAGGTATACTCACATTCGTTTAAGAACTTAGTTATTAAGATTAAATAAAAAAAGGTTTCTTATTTTTTGCTTTTCAGTGTTTTCGGCGGTTTTATTTTGTTGTTAAAAAGTTTTTATTTTATATTTTTTTGTGGCTATAATATACTAATTGCTACATGCTGAATTTTTTATTATTTTTAAAATAGCTAACTACCTTATTTTAGTATTCAAATCTGTGAGTGAACAATAAACTACCCCTATTTTCCCACCCTTCGGGTTAGATTGTATGGGAACAGCTTCTAGGTATCTAATAAAAAAAGAATTATCAAAATCGGACTATTCTGTAATAAGTTACGCGTTGTCATATATTACAATCAGTTAGTGAACAATCAATATATCCCTGTTTTTCTACCCTTAGGATTGGAATATTTATTCCAAATTTATATGGGACCAACTTCTAGGTATAGCCTATTGAATAAAAAAAGAATTATCAAAATCGAACTATTCTGTAAAAAGTTACGCGTTGTAATGCATTACGATCAGTGCGTGAACAATCAATTAACCCCTGTTTTCCCACCCTTAGGGTAGGAATTCTTATTCCAAATTTATATGGGACCAACTTTGGAGTATACCCTTTCCAATAGAAAAAGAATTATCAAAATCGGACAATTCAGTAAAAAGTTCTGCGTGATCATACATAAAAAAAAAAAATATATACGCGTCGAATTGAGAACCTCCTCTGTTTTCGTCGGTTAAAAAGAGCGTCATCTTTCATTCATAAAACTCTAGGATTAAAAGGAAAAATAAGAAAACGACAAAAGGCAGTCAAAATACTGGAAACTAAGAAATCTATTGAAAAGTTTTTTTAAGAGACGATGTTATCCGATCTACTGCCGGTAAAAGAGAGTGCAGAACTTTACATAAGACGAAAAAGCAAATCGGATATCTTAATAATTCATTGAAATGCCTTTATGATAAATTTGAAAAAGAAGGCAACTTGGTGTCATTTTCTTCGTTTTGCAGATATAAACCATTTTTTGTCCTATCACCCTCTGTTAACAGTAGGGACACTTGTTTGTGCGAAAAACATAGCAACTTTAGCTTTAAATTGTATGCTTTAAAGAGAGAAAATGTATTTAACTACATTAATATAACCGATCTATTAAAATCAGTTGTCTGCGACATTTACTGTTACGACTGTATGTATAATAAGTGTATTATCTGTAAAACTAAATTCCCAAAGTGGTAATAATTGAATTATACGGTATTTCGTTCACTACAAAATAAATTTAATTAATTTTATAGTGTCAACAATACGTGGTAATTATGCTGTTAAAATGTAGCTTATATGACACGTTTGTAGATTTACCATAGCAGCGCCATCTATTGATTACTTACTCAACCCAGTCGAAAGGTATCGACATCTGTTAGAATCATTTGGAGTTAACAGATAATTGTGACTGTCAAATAATAACAGACAAATAGTTAGCAATAAATTAAAATTGCGACTATAATTTGAGATTTAAACTATCCTATCTCTCAAGTTGGATCGAACTGCACATGGTGTGCGAATTTTATTATAATCGGTCAATGATATTATAATAAACAGATATGTTGTACGCATACAAAACAACCGAAAAAAGTGTTCCGCGCAGCAGCGGCAGCTGACATACGCACTTTTCATTCATTCTACATGTCACTACAAGTCAAAATGATACAAAAGAGATACCGCGATAAAACCCATAAGAAAAAAAGAGACAATTAGTGTTGTCAATTACGCTTCAATTTAAACAAACATTTTTCCGGCCACCAATCACAGCATGCTGGCGTCATAGACTAACAAATTTAACGAGACAGAAGATAGAAGTAATATCGATTATAACACCAGAGAATCACACATGTAGCCCATTGCAGGACCTTCGGGGCAATGAAAACAAACAACACTTCGTAAAGAAAATAAGGTAAATGAATCTGACTCCACCTATATAAGTTCAGAAGATGAATATCCAACTAAGAATAATAATAAGCCTCAAAAACCAATGTCAAGTTTTAAAGGAAAAGGTAAAGGCAAAAAAAATAAAATTCAGGCTCCTGCCGTTACAAAATCCAGAAGGAAAATAACTACAAGAAAGCGTAGCATTTCAACCACAAGTGTTTTGGATACAAGGAGTGTGCATAGTGACTCGGACCTACTAGATGTTGATTTCAATGACCACAGCTCAGATATTAGTAATAATAATGATCTTTCACCATTTATAAATCCGAAAACAAACAATAGTGACAAAATAGAAAATCAAAGGAAGATTACTGATGAAGAAATAGATGAAACAGAAAAAAAAAATTGCATATCACATGATACAATAAATGGTGGGATGAGTCATCAACACAGTGAAATTAAAGCTTTACCATCAATGGCCGAGATACGGAATGATTTTGATGATAAGGAAAACGGAAAGAAAGATAAACCCATAAGTGAAGTAAATGAAAAAACTCAAAGAAAACTCTGTGATGATCAATATAATGAAGTACCTCTTATCTTCTTTGATGAGTTTGGGAGTGAAGAAATTGTAGGTGGAGATGATAATAATACTGTCTCACTTATTTCATTTAATGAAAAGGAACTATATAGTAAAGATATTATAAATGACAAAAAGTGTAGTGAAGTTATGGATAATGTTGAAAATGCGGATATGATTGTAAATAAAGAAAACCACTTCGAGAGCGGGAAAAAACTGACTATTATTATGGAAGAAAGTTTAGAAAATGCGTTGAAAAACAAGAAAGTAGTCTTTAAGGACCTTAAGCCTGTATGTCTAAGCAGTTATATTGATATACCAAAGAAAAGTAAGCAAAAGCCTATTAAGTATGGAAAGAATTATTATAACGATAGACAAGAAATTTTAAAAGCATTGATGGATAGTGACTAAGGTTTTGATTATTTCTTTTATATTTTTTGGAGTTTTATATACACTTCTCATCAAAAAAATCGAAACACCTCGCAGTTTATGATTTGATAAGGATTATCAGAAAAATGTGTATATTTAGGAATAAATGTAAAATGTCATTTAATAGTGAGTAGTATGAGGTTCTTAAATCCTAATGTTAATGTTCTAAATTCAAATTAAGTCTTCATAGGTTTCGTATTTTGTATAATGAGTAATTTTTACCCTGTATGGAATATGAAGGAAATAGGTAAAACAACACGCGTAAATGAAAAAAAATGTAAGAAACGTTTATTTAATAACTTGTATTCCCTCCGCGAGCTCTTATTACTGCTTCCATACGGTTCTTCATCGATCGGATGAGAGTCACGATCACATGTTATGTGTAAGTGTGTTATATGTATGTATATTATCCCATTCCTCTTGGATTGCATTTTGCAGCTGGCTAAGTGTTTCTGGGGCTGGATCTCTTGCTCGAATTCGTCTCTTTAATTCATCCCATAGATGTTCAATGGGATTCATGTCCGGGCTTCTTGCTGGCCATACCATAATGGAAATACCGACTGCGGTAAGATAATCTCGTACGACGCCCGCGGTGTGAGCTCTAGCATTGTCGTGCATGAATATGAAGTCGTTGCCAATAAAATGTGCATAGGGCATCACCTGAGGTTCAAGACACTGTTCGATGTACCGATGAGAGTTTAGTGCAGGCAGCCGTGGCCCAGACACAAAGGCAAGTTCTGTCTTACCGTCGGCGCTGATTCCTCCCCAAACCGTCCACGAACCGCCACCATAGCTAATCTTTTCTTCAATGCAGCATTGTGCAAAGCGTTCTCCATCTCTTCTGTAGACCTTGTTCCTTCCGTCGTTACCATACAGCATAATTTTACACTCATCAGAAAACAGTACTTTGCTCCACTGAAGGTATGACCAAGTTAGGTGCTCGCGTGCAAAGTTAAGGCGCGCTCTTCGATGGTCTGCAGTTAATTTCGGCCCATTCGCTGGCTTATGCGGTGCCAATCCGCGTTCCTTCAACCTTCTTCTTATTGTAGAGTCACTTACAGCTACTCTTCGTACAACGCGAAGCTGCTGCTGCAGTTGAAAAGCGTTAAGGCGTCGATTTCGTAAAGAAGTTGTTACAATAAATCGATCATCTCGCTCAGAAGTGACCCGATTCCTGCCAGATCCTGAACGGCGCGTGAACGAACCTGTCTCCCGATAGCGTTTGTAGACTCTATGAACAGATGATAAGCTTAGATGCAATCTTGCAGCCACAACACGCTGACTAAGTCCAGAATCCAGCAATGCCACCACTTGGGCGGCCTCTGCGGGCGAAGTATCCATATGTTTTAGAGAAAAAAGTTTTTTCAGACGTCTCAAAGTCACAGTAAATGAAATAAGAAACAAAAAGTTTAAAGACAAGCGCTAATTTTTAGTTTTTAAACGAGAAACGTACTCCAACCCTAAATACACATTTGTCTCAAAACAGTGATTAATTTCATTTATAGGATAAACAAATGAAATTCTAATTTCGAATTTTGATTTTTTTCTTCTTACTGTAATGACCAAACTGCCAGCTACACAATAATGTTTTTTTTTTCATGGAATTAATTCTCTTTTGTAAAAAATTAGGACAAAAACAATAAAAACGAAAGTGTTTCGATTTTTTTGATGAGAAGTGTATTTATTGTAGACACCTAAGCAGACACCATTTTATAAATTGTTTTGTTTTAATATGTTTATTTTACGTACATTTCCAAATTTTTTTTTTTTTTAATATAAAAGAAAAACTAAATAAAATACATAAGAAAATAATACTCTTAGGTCTTATAATTATGAGTCTATTATTTTGGTAACGACACCAAAGCCAAGACTCCAATTAGATAACTTTGATTTTAATGTTTTGCATCGAAGACTGTGTAATCATAATATAAATTAATTAGGTATAAGTCCAAAATGTGAGATTTTTATGGCCTTACTACAAAAAAGTTAGACAGACATCTGTAGAACTTTATTGTCTACAAAAGATGTCAACACAAAATTGTGTTTAATGACGGTTTCTAAATCTTTATAAAATGCAGTTTTGTGATGACACTTTTTGTAGACTAGCTTTCAAGAGATGTCTTACTGTTGTAGTTAACGATTATTTTATAATTATTAACGAGGTACTTACCCATTTAAAAGTTGGTACAGACGCCAGCACATCAACCTACCTCAATCTGTCAAACTTTAATTGATTTTCAACCTTATCACAATAGTGGAAGTTTAATGTAAAATTGGACAGATTTGGGTAGATTGACGTAGATTGGCGTCTGTACATAAATACGTACCTACCTACATACGTATTTAACATTGCGAAACCCTTCAAGGGCACTTTTTCCGTGCACCAGGTAGTATGGGATGTCACTGTTCCAAAGATAGTTCTTAGACAACTCAGCTGCTTTGATTGTAATGCGGATAAGAAATGTATCCATATGGCTATGAATTAGGAAGTGTACCACATTATAGCCATGGAAACATTGATCCTAATTCGGTATGTAAAGTATTTTTCAGGTATTATTTTTATATTTTTATTTCGTAAAACATTCAATTTTAAGCCACTAATTTTAAGCTTTTTTTATTTCAAGCAACCGTTTATTTTTAATATTTTTTTATAGTATTATTCGTGATGACGTCATTTCATAGACTGAATAGCTTTAAGTCTTTGCCACGTTTTCAGTACACACAAAAAACACAAATAGATTACTTCTAACTTGACAGTGACAACAGTTGACACTTGACAGAAACGAAAAATATTCAAATGTATGCATGATATTAGATGCATTTGAAATAGAAATTCAAAAACCACATAACCGTCAAGCACAGACTTGGTCCCAATACAAGAATGCTAACACGGTAAAATATTTGATTGGTTGTACCCCTAATGGGTTTGTATCTTATGTCTCAAAGGGTTTTGGTGGTAGAATATCAGATAAAGCTTTAGTAGAAAAAAGTGACTCAATTGAATGTTTACCTGTCTGTGCAGTCATTATGGCTGATAGGGGTTTCAAAGAAATCTGATCTCATTTAATGGCGAAAGGCATAAAGCTTCTGCGCCCTCCAAGTGTTTATGCCTCGAGTAAACCAACGAAAGAAGAAGTTATTCAAAGTAAAGTTGTGGCAAGTTTAAGGGTGCACATAAAAAGAGTTATTAGAAGAGTTAGGGAGTTTCGATTTCTAAAAACTCATTCAGTAGTCAGCCACAAACATGTCGGATACCTAGATAATGTAGTGTTAGTTGCATGTGGTTTAATAAATTTACAAAGTGAAATAATAAAGACTGATTAAGTAACATTATCGTTTTATTTGTAATAAGCACTAAACAGTAAATACTGTTGAATATTACATATATTCATTATTACAAGAATCAAGCAGTTAGTACAATACCTTATTTTACACCATAAAATATACAGAGTGTCCGGTAAATAGTCCGACAAACTGTGGTGGCTGATACCTTAGGTCAGGCCCTATAAATGAACGCAACATATGTTCCCCGAAAAGTTACAGGTTTCGAGTTACAATCGATTTTCGGAAAATTTTGAATTTTCTACCTTGCATCAGACTTTTCCATTTTTCTTGCTGATTGATAGTTTTCGTAATACTTTTTGGATCTCAATTGAATCTTGAATAGTTACTCTACGCTTTAATAAGTCTCTTTTGACTTCAACATAGCCAACAGCAGAGTCCACATAGGAAGCGCGAGACGACCTGGATCACCAAAAATATATTAGTTAGTCTAAGTTAGGGTCATTACTAATGTTAATGGGTGCAAGGTATAAATATAGGTAGGTACATCAGTAGTTACATTGTTACTTACATTAGAGCTTTAGTTCCTCGGATTTCAGCGATGTTATATTTATCATGAACTCCAGGATCATAACATTATCCAATTTGGGCAAGTTAGTGGAGTCGCTGCGTACAAATTGATCCATATTTAACTAATCCAAACAATAGGCAGGCAGTTCCGTAAAGCGTGCAATGGTCGATCAATGTTGCAGTATCAAAGTCCAACGGGAAAGCAAGGTCTGTCGTGTACAAAGAAATAACGTAGAGAAAGAGAAATTATGGCAGCGCGCGATCACAGAACTTACAGATCACAGAACTTGCGGGGATTATATATACCGTATTAAGTAATAACTAGCATTGACACATTTCACACTGACGTCTGACGGTATGACTACAATTTTTTTTATTTATCATGTAAAGCACGAAGGAAGTAGTCTGTTCAGGCTACGTTGTGACGTCATTTAGAGGTCAAATGAAAGTCAAATGGTTACAAGTATTATTGTGAAAATAAACACAATCTTGTGATATAGAGAGCTAAAAATAAAAAAATAAGGCATAATACCCTAAAATCTCCAAATGGTTTTGGAATCAGCGTCGGTTAATTTTTACTTTACATACCGAATTATGTTGCTCCATTGTCCAAATTCGTAAATCGTAACCCGGACGCAAAATCCAAATAAACGAATAGTTGTTCTTTCCGACACTTTAATAAGATAAAGCAACTTTCTTTATACTGTGATTAAGGTGAACCAAAATTCAAATTTAATTCAAATTAATAGTGCCTATTATTTATTAACGTTAAGGTTTATCTCATAATGAGTATTTGTCTTGATTGAACGTATTAGTGGACGCGTTTATTGTTAATCGAATTTCATATTTTATAAGTTAACTAGCTTTTGCCCGCGACTTCGTTCGCGTGGAATAGTGACTTCCGGCAGATTTTTGGTTTTATCCACATAGTTCCCGAAATCGCGGGATCTCTTCAAAAATGAAATGTGGAAGATATTCTAGGGAACTCTTCGAAAATCAACATAATGAGCTCTGCGTTTGAATTGAAGATATGTATACTCACTTAGGGCATTAAAGCCGTTATTATGACTGGAATGGCAAAAGGCGAAAATGTTATTTTTCCCTTATTTTCAAAATATTATTTTGATTTGCCATTTCAGGAAAAAATACTGTTTCTCCCTTGACAAATTTTCTATTATTTCTTTAAAGATTATTAAAGTTTCTTACACGAAGACATTTCTGTATACCACGTTTTTAGTTTTGCCATCCTTTGCAAAAATATATAGGTCTTGTGGTTTTGACACTCTTGAGCACGCAGCGTAGAGTTGTCCATGGGAGAAACAGTCTTTTTCAAGATGTACCCCCGCAACTTTAAGCTTTTGCCCTTGGGCTTTATTTATGCTCGTTGCAAACGCAGTTTTCAGCGGAACCTGAACTCTTTTGAATTGGAATGGCAAATCAGTTGGAATGATGGGAATGCGGGGAATAATTACAGTTTCGCCTTTTGCCATTCCAGTCATAATAACGGCTTTAATGACATTCCGTCCTAAATAGGTTACTTGTAACCGTGTGCCGTTACATAGCCTTGGTGGATCTAGGTTTCTCATAAGCATCACAGGAACTCCAACTTTCAGCCTCAACTTGTGAGAAGGCACTCCTGATCGAGTAGTTTGTTCCTAAGGAGTTGAGAAACTCTGTTGGGTAAGATGTCACTTGCTCGGTATCCACGACGTTATCTACTGATAGATACTCGATGACATCTCCCTCTACGTCAGACATAATTTGGTAATTTATCCGGCCTACTATTTCATTTGTTGGCGCCAATATCGCCCTTTCGCATAACCATTCCCGATTTTCGATATTAGCGCGTAAATCCGGATAGACACTATTTTTTAAATTGTATGTGCTATCCACAATTTGGCATAATTCGCTGCTCAGCGTGATCATACTCTCGGAGTCAGTAGGCATACGATCTTCGCCAATCTTCAGAAGAGCAGCAGCATACTGCCCGGCTTGACAATCATTATGGAGTAATACTCGCATATTCGTCGACAGTGAAATCTTCTTCACATGTGTCCATAGCACAGATGCTTTTAAACAGGCACTGATTTCATCTGCCGGTGTGCCCCTTGCTATAACCGGCAGGGTCTGCCGGAAGTCACCGGCCAATAGAACCACCATTCCTCCTATAATACCTTGATTGTTTTTAATGTCTTTCATCGTGCGATGAAGTGCTTCGATTGCCCTTTATGGGACATCGTACATTCATCCCAAACCAGCAGTTTACATCGTTGCAACATTCTTCCACGCTCACTACTTTTACTTATTTTACAAACTGGCATTTCCTCATGAGCTAAATTTAGTGGCAATTTCAGAACTGAGTGGGCCGTTCGTCCTCCACTAAGCAGCGTAGCAGCTATTCCGGATGAAGCTACTGCCACAGCGACTCCTTTATCTTTCCGGATTTCAGCTAATAATAAGTTTAGAAGAAAGGTTTTGCCGGTACCTCCTGGAGCATCCAAAAAGAACAAACCACCTTCACCACTGGCAACTTTGTTGATGATTGTCTCAAAGACTAATCTTTGTTCTGAATTTAAAAGTGGAAGGGCCTCTGTTATTCGTTGCTGTAACAAAACTGGATCATAATTTAGCTCTCGCATTAAATCATTACTGACTTCCCCAATTCTTTGTGGTCTGCTCATACCAAAGTCGGACAAATATTTACCAGTGATAGTTATCACTTGGTCCTCAACCTTGGTCAGAGCGTCATTGTAAATTACATCATTATACGAAATATTTGGGTCCTCTTCTTGATATCTGCGTAAAATGTCGTCCGCCATATCATTTTTATATTTTCCCCACACATATTCAGGGTTTGAGAGTCCACACGTTGCTATTAATATAGCAAAAAGCTCTCTCACCTGTGGCGCAGATTTGCATTGTGCGGCCTTTTCTAGAGTTAGATCCCAATGATTATCGTTCTCTAATAGTCCTCTTGCCTCACATGCCTCTCTAAATGTCGAGAATTCTTGATCATTTAGCTTTTTGAGATCTGCAAAAGAAGTTGGCCCCCGCACGTGGTGTAACAGTATTCTCAGACAAAAACACTCCACATTAGTAACGTGGACCGTGTAAACTCGGCCTAAGGCATCTCCAGATTTGACACCAGGTGAGTGTTGTTTTTGGAGCAGAGGTTAATCTCTCTTGGAAATTGTTTGCAGTAAAATAGACACGTTCACCATGTTCCAAGTGTACAGTCAGGTGTGTGACTGTCGGGTGCCTTTCGTGTCACGGGAAGGATAAAAGCCGCCATACGGCTTCATTGCTGCTAACATAACGACCAGACTGATACGTTTGGACTTCATTTATGGGATTAGCAGCATCGGTGTTTTTAAAATTAAAAATAGCTTGGTCGCTACCTTTGTTTATGTATTTACATATATATTTGATAGCGCGCACAGAGCTGCAAGCCTCTACGTTAATATGGGCGTTAAACATTTATGACAATACGGGCGAAAAAGGAACTACCCAACTATTATCAATAGTAACATAAACATTTCGAACTTTTACAGACGCCGTTTGCCCCCCATCTCCTGGTGCTCTTCTAGGATACAGCGGATATCCATTGTCATTATGGACAGTTTCTTTAATAAGCGCGCGAGGATATTTTTTAGAGCATTTTCCATTTTTTATGCAGGGGCTTTGAGGATTGTCAGAACCGCAAGGACCATGAATCATATTTTTAATAATAATTTCATGAAGTGCCTGGTCACTACTTGGATCCGGTATTTCCGCTCTAATAACATTATCTATTCGATCGGGTCTCAGCTTGTCCTTCAGCCAGGTTAAAATATGCACGTGAGGAAGCCCGCGTTTTTGCCACTCTATCGAGTACATAAAGCATAGTACTTCACCAAACATATTCCCTTTATTGACAACTTCCATAAGCTTTTCTTCTTCCCGGCAGCAACTCTTCAACTATTTCAGTCCAGCTTGAGTTGCATGTAAGTCACGAACAAATCGGGGCGACCATATGTACGTACGTAAGCGAATGCGTCCTGTGTATAAGAGTGTAAATATCGGGGGCTATTTACAAAAGATGATGGCAAAATTACCAATCTACCTAAATCGTTAGGATTAACATTACCATCATTTGCCACAGCATCTTAAAGATGGACATAGTTCTCCGCTCTCAATTTGTTTTGGTTTAATGATATGTATCGTAATCGTTCGCTTTCAACTTTTACATACATATCAACATAAAACTGATTGGCCAGTTGTCTACATCGTGATATTATATTAAAATCATTTTCTCGAACCATGATATGGTAGGCATAAAAATCCATGCATGAGACTTTTTTGTTGTATACATGCAAGCCTGTTACAGGACTGACTTGGGGTATTTGAAAGTGGTACCCCTCTTGCCCCTTGCTGAATATCAACGGATATTGCAATGCGTCGTAAAATTTGTGTGATCTGGTACCCTACTTAAAATGTCATTACGGGCATGCAAAATAATGTCACGGGAAGCAAACTGTTCGCCTGTGACTACAGCTGCTACTTCATTAATAAGCGGTGCATTGTACCGTCTTTCATGTTCCCCAGTTGGTGTACGGCCAGGGTGCATAATCAACTTGTATTCTTCTCCCGGCATTCTTTCTAATGCTGTTTTGAAAGTATTAATGAGCTTGTTATGCTCGTGCAACATTCTCTGGATTTTTAAGACAGTATCCCTTACAACACCATTAATATTCTGGCATCTACGGTTAACTTCACTATTTTCGTCTCCCATAAAATAAATTTGCAAAAATTTAGGCTGATCGTTTGTAGGCAGTAAAGACCCAACCCTATGGTATACTTGACCTTGTATTTTAAATGTACTGGAAAATCCAGGCATAACAACCTCATGATCTACCCCAAATGACGTCATTTGGAAACAGCTATTATATTTCCTTATACTGTTCAAAAAGAGTCTTGACTCATTACCATCGCATAAAAGGAATGTTTTCAGGGGTTCTTCTGGAATACCGAGTGATGGAAGTGAAACTTTACCTCCAGAACAGCACATACCCGGAGTTTCCTCTTTCCATTTTAGTGCCATACAATATGTGCACTTTTTAGCCATCCGTCCTAAGAGCACTAATCGATGGTTCATGTAATCGATTAAAGGGTCGTAATCAAAAGCAGCATCATGAAATACCTCCCAGGTATTACGTGTAAATATATTTCTTCTTTGTGCTTGCCGTGCAGCTAATAGAACACGTCGTCTATGAGATTCTTCATGTGACTCTGCAGAAATCAGAGACGCATGACGTTCAGCATCCAAAAGCCGACGTACTCGAGTTTGATCTACAGTTTCGGAAGCTCTTTGAGTTGCATGACGCCTGGCGTATAAGAGCCGTCGCTCCTGCCTCACCTCCTCAGTCTCAGCAGCTCTTTGAGCAGCGTGACGTTCGGTGTCTAACAGCCGGCGTTCCCGAGTCATGTCAGCGGTCTCAGCAGCTCTTTGAGTTGCATGACGGCCGGCATCTAAGAGCCGTCGCTCCTGCCTCGTCTCCTCTGTCTCAGCAGCTCTTTGAGCAGCGTGACGTTCGGTGTCTAACAGCCGGAGTTCCCGAGTCATGTCAGCGGTCTCAGCAGCTCTTTGAGTTGCATGACGGCCGGCATCTAAGAGCCATCGCTCCTGCCTCACCTCTTCAGTCTCAGCAGCTCTTTGAGCAGCGTGACGCTTGGCGTCTAAAGTTAAACGGGCTTGAGTCTGTTCTTGAGGCTCTTGATTTCTTGTAACTCTTTTAGCTCGAGCTCCGCTGGAACTACGTGCTAAATTGGACTTGCGTTTTCTCGTCATTGAAAAAAGTAGTTTAAAAAGAACTTAAACTAAAGAAATATTACAATATTTCCGAACTTAAATTGAAAACTAACTGAAAACAAAATAATTAAAAAACATATATATATTAACATAGATAACAATTTAAAAAGAAAAGGAAATTATATTACAACCTATTCTCTTAATAACCAAGCTTAAAACTAAATAATTTACCAGGAACGATTTAATTAATTTAAAAATTAAAACGAATTTAGACATACAAATTTAGTATCTATCTTAAAAATAATATCTAATTTAGAATCGAGATCAAACTAAACCAGACAACCCAACAAATAAACCTTTTAATCGACAAATACAACGGAACCAATTTTGACAACAACCACCAGAATACTCAACAACTTATCCTTTTAATCTACTAATGCAACGGAGCCAATTTTAAATTTACGAAACGATCAATCCACAATTCCACGACAGTACCGAAGCGCTCGGCCGATACCCAGCCAAATGCGTGTAACGAAACCATAGCGCGATCTATTTCGATCCCAACGCCATCTATCGAGCATAGTGACAACTCGGATTATTAATCTATACTCCGTTCGGGCATTTTCTTTGTACTAAAAGTTTTATTAGATTGATATTATTTTTTTCATACCTTTTTACTATTTATTTACTTTTTTCCGATGAATTAAAACAATAACATGAACCGGACTCGTGTAACGATCGACACTATTGCGCGATCACCAACTCGACATACAGGGTGAATATCAAGTCGTTGTTTTCCCGAAGCGAAATGAGTTTGTATCGGTCATACAATCGATTAATATATGTAAAAAAAATTAGACTCAATAAATGGCGGATTAACAATTGTTATAAACAAAACTCGAAAGTGACTTGACCCAGTAGTAATACATCGCGCTATATCTACGCGGGCGGGCGCGCGGTTACCCCGAACGCCGCGCGGTCGTTGCACTTCGCGTGTAAATCAGCTGATCGCTACTCGTGATTTAATAAAACACAAAACCAATAAGTAATTCAAATTTTCGCTTCAAACTTTTACGGGCTTAGGATCGTCATAAATACTTAAAAAATCAAAATAGGTATCTTTAAAAAAAGTCGGAATTTGATAATTAAGTATTTAAGGCGTAGGTATTTAAAAATGGAATCGACTTCTTTACAATGATTTTGATTACCTAACCTACTTTTAAATGTTTATTTACAAAGTACGAGTACTTACACTTAACGGTAGCGGAGTAATTGTTCGAAATGTAAACCACTACGTTCAATGCACAAACGAGCACGTTTTAACTGATTGTCTTTCAGTTTCATTAAAGTGTCTCTGTCACGTCTCACGATATTAAAAGCGTCCACTATCGCACTTATCAAAGAGTCGCGTGTTTGGTGTTCCTCACGATACACCAAGTTCTTGAGCTCAGACTCTACCACAAATAAAAGTCCAAGGGAGTCAAGGCCGGGCTCCTCGGTGGCCAAGGGTGTGGCCCGCCACGAAAAAAAAATGATAAGGATGCAGTCCTTCTGTGTTGAGCACTTTCATCGCACATTCATCACTTGACGTCATCGACGTTCGCGCACAGAACACTAACTAAGCCGTAGGCACAGAGCGCAACATTTGGCGGCATTCTATTGTGTTTCGGCGCTTGCCGCGTGCATGCAAGCTAATTTATACCGTATCACCATGACCGAGAGCTTATTTTGCTCTGAACATTTATTATTGATTCTTTCTTTGTAAGTTTGCCGACAACACGTGGCGGCGGCGTGTGCGTTTCGTGTTACCTACAGGTGCCTACGTGATCTCTAGTGAGTGAACTACTATTGATTATCGCTCTTTCGAGTTTATGAATACTTTTTTAATGATGTGAAAAAAAAAACATTATGTTTTTTAAGTTAAACTTTGTATTTCGATAGTACTACTGATGGGTAATCGTCCTGCCGCGGGAAAACAACGATTCAATTTTCACGGTGTATAGTACTAATAGAATCATCTATACTCCGTCAGAGCATTTTCTTTGTATTAAAAGTTGTATTATATTATATTTTCATACCTTTTTACTATTTATTTACATTTTTCCGATGAATTTTCAGTACTGAATTGATGCCGACGCTTGACCAATAGATGGCGCTGTATGTCCGGAATATATATATTTTTTTAATTTAATTTTTTTTTGTAATAAAAACTATCCTCTGTCCTTTCTTAAGTTCCAAACTATGTCTGTACCAAATTTCACACAAATCGGTTCAGAAGTTTAGGCGTGAAGCAAAGACAGACAGACAGACAGACAGACAGACAGACAGAGTTACTTTCGCATTTATAATATTAGTTTGGATTTAAAATCATCGTCATTTGGATAATGAACACTATAATGTTAATAAGTCTGGATCAGAATCAGAAGTATTGTCGGCAATGCCTATGTCTGCTACTTGTGTTTCGTTACTTTCGTTCGCTGCTACCTGAGTTTCGTAACTTTCGTTTGCTGCTACATGATGCCGCGTTTAAGTGAATTCTCCCCGGCACACATTGTGGACATTCATTTTTACTACGGCGTGGGAAGAGGAAGTGCCAGAGCTACACGCGCAGCTTACATAGCTGCTTTTCCTAACAGGCAACCAGTGCCATCTGCCTGCAACTTCCAGGAAGTTCATAGAAGACTGTCGATCACTGGCCTTGGATTAAGTAGGGATCGTCGCGAGCCGCCTCAAGTAATTATTGATGTGAATATTGAACAAGCAGTACTGAGTGATTTGTTTGCTGATCCATCTGTAAGTGCCAGACGCCTGGCTCTTCGTCACGGAATATCCCAAAAATCAGCGTGGCGCATTGTAAAGAAAGAAGGATTGCATCCTTACCACTACCAAAGGGTGCAACATCTACATGAAGACGTAGACTGGCGTCCTAAGTGAGTGATGTCCACTTGGATTAAAAAAAAAACAAGAGCAAATTCAAACTTTCCGAGGACCATACTATGGATGGACGAAGCGACATTCACTAGAGACGGTATTACTGACTGTCGAAATTTATACAGATGGTGTCGTGCAGGTGAAAACCCGAAACTAAAACGGTCCTCAACTTTTCAGGTAAAGTTTTCAGTAAATGTTTGGGCTGGACTTATGGATGACATGTTGATTGGGCAAGTCATATTACCGAGAACGTTGACCGCTGAAAGATTTTTAAGTCTATTAACAAAAGAGTTACCTGAGCTATTGGAGGATGTACCACTAGCTTTGCGTCGAAGGATGTTTCTGCAGATGGACGGATGCCCTGCCCATTACGCTACAAGTGTAAGAACGTTTTTAAACGAAAACTATCGTAATAAATGGATCGGCCGGCAAGGACCTGTAGGGTGGCCTGCGCGTTCACCTGATTTAACGCCCCGTGATTACTTCATATGGGGGACCATGAAGCAACGCGTCTACAGTACCCCCATCAACAATGAGGCGGATTTGCGTGACCGCATAATAAACTGTGCAAATGATATTCGCAATGATCCCGAAATGATAAGGAGAGCGACACACCTAATTGTAATTCGCGCAACTATGTGCCTAAAACAACAAGGTGGACATTTTGAGAACCTGATGCATTAAATTTTGTGCAAAATAATAAATAATTTTAATTAAACTCTTTTGTATTAATTATCATCCCAAATAAACTAACCTTAAGAGAACAATAAACTGCGCGTTCGAAGTGCCATCTTTTAACGCTTGATTGAAAATGTTGTGTGAGTTATAAACATGCAATTTTTACTATTGGGTAGCGAATATGATAAAGATTAATTAAAATTAATAAAAAATAGGTAATTAGGACGTCTTATTGAGAAATTTTACGATTAATAGTTCAGTCAATAAATCACCCATAAGGCGTTGTAGAGTGCGTGAGCAAGGCCCTAAGCAATTACTTCAGAAAATTGTTCAGGGTGCTTAGATAGTTAACATACTAAAAGTCCTGACGTCTAGGGGGTGAGGCGGAGTGGGGGGAGGGGTTTAAAGTTCCCATTTTACAGTTTTTTGCTAATATCTTTTAAACGGTGCGTCATGGAGATAAGAAGTCTTCTACGCAATGAAAGCTTATAAAATTATGTACAACTTTTACCTTAAAGATTATAATTTAATTAAAGAATAATTTTCTAATAATAATTTGAATTATAAAAATTTGAATTTTATTTTCATAACTTCCTTTTGTATTACGACAGCCCTAAGCAAATCCTAAGAAATGTATGAAAGCAACTTCAGACTGGTCCCTATCTTCGCCTATCACTTTTTTTTCCAATAATCAACTTTATTACAATAGACTTTAAGTTCATTTTTGCTTCATGCAATATTCAGTATAGTCGACAGTGACAACTATCTACACCTAAGTATCTATACGAACGAGAAACACATGGTAGGCGAAGATAAGAAACAATCCCCTTACTTCGCCTACAACCTTTGCGTAGTCTTTTTAGTCATTAGTACTATCTTTTCTCGAGTTCTATTACACTTAAGTGGTAGCCTTAGGCAAATGGGTAATTTTTTATTTGAGTATGATGTAAAATACTTCACAATTTGGGAGCACGGTAAAAAAGTGTATCAAAAACCAGGCGAAGTTCTCTACGGTACAGATTTTTTTTTAATCAAATGAAGTTCTTAATACCTTTCGGTTTTTTTTTATTAATTCTGAATTAGACGTTTTACATAGATTAATTCATTTTTAAGAGTTTGAAAGCTTGTCAAGTGTTTTTTTTTTTTTTGTTATATGCTATGCTTTGCTAAGATTTTATGTTTTATTTAGGATATTCATATATTAACCCTTAAATGCATGATCTTTTATTTTAATATTTGAAAAAATGTATTTTATAGAATATTGTGCTTAGATTCGAGGAAAAATAATAAAAAAAATCAGTATTATGTATTTACGTATATTTTTACCAAAAATCAACATGTGCCGTTTTCGGCACTACATGCATTAGTTAGTTTATTATTTTTTGTGAAGGTCATTGAAGCAGTCTTTGCTTTTTTTAGCGCATAAATGAACTTTACATTTCGCACACATAATTACAGTCTTCAAATTGCAGGCTGGAAACATACATCTCATCCTATTAGGTGTCCTTATTTGTTCATGGCCCACGCCATCGAGTATAACGTCATTTGGGGGTAAAACTTGACAAGGCTTTCCTTTCCGTATCTTGGGAGGCGGGCCAGCTGCTGTAGTTGATGTAGAACGTGGACGACCCCTCGGTATAGGTGTGGAATATTTGCAAAGTGTGTCTGCTAATTCAGAACGAAAGTCTGCAAGATTCATGATATCTTTGCTGGCTTTCCCTCTTTGACCCATAACTTTTCTGTAAAGAATCCAGGCATTGATGATGGTCAGGTCTAACAGATGATAAAATATTCTCATGTACCATTTTCTGCTTTTGATGCGAATCCTATACCTGCCAAGGTGAGAATCCATCAGGTCGACGCCTCCCATATGAGCGTTATACTCTTTTACGAGTTTGGGGCAAGCAATTTCGATTTTTCGTTTCAATTTTTTATCATACCTATGGATTGTTTCCACAGGTTCTGCACCGACGTAAGTGGATGCCAGGACAACTTGTTTGTTGTCCTTCCACGAAACTGCAGATATGTCCACATTTTCAAAATTTGTGACATATTCTTCATATGTTCCTCGAGGTATAGAACTTTTCATTACGTCTTGTTTATGAGGCAATTTACAAGTTTTGCCCAAACGATTTCGCTGTATGGTTCCTAAGGAATGGATTCCTTCAGTGGCCAAATGATACATTAGGGGCAAAGATGTATAATAATTATCGAAATATACGATATGATTTTTTTGCTTAGGAACCACTCTGAGCAACCTCATGACAGTTTGTCCAACAACTCCTATTTCAGGTTCACTTGGCAGTCTCTCGTCATCCTTGTCTTTACCCGCGTATATTATAAAATTATATGAATATCCGAGTAAGCTGCAAAGGGCAAATAATTTGAAACCCCATTTGTGAGGCTTATTCGGCATGTATTGCTTCAAAAAGTGTCCGATTTTAGTTGCGCACATCTGTTCATCGATTGACAAGCGTTGGTCAATCGTAACACTAGAAAATTTTTCGTTCAAATGTGTTATCACAGGCCGCAATTTGTGTAACTTGTCGTGGTCTGGATGGTCGACTGGGAGATGTTTTGAGTTATCGTTAAAATGCAATACCCTTCTAATTTTTTCAAATTTGTTCACGGGCATGGTATCTCGTATTGGGCCGAACCCAAATTTGCCCCAGTATGACCGAATATTGGGGTAGTGGTAAACAGACATGAAAGTGATAATCCCTAAATATTTTCGCAAGTCTTCTACTGTGTATGTTTCTAATCTATTAGGTTGTTGCTGAGTTGCATATAAGTTTGATTCCTGAACAATAGACTCTAAGAACTCATTAGTGAAAAAGTACGTAAAAAATTGATACGGTGTATCTAATTCCAAAATATTAGAAGATAATTCTTCAGAACCTGAAAATGCTATTTTATCTTCAGAATAGACCAGGTTTCGTTTTCTCCATAGTAGACTTCTACCTCCACTTGGCATATAATTTGCGCTTTCAGGAGTTGAAATATTACGTACTATTGGAGGGTCACTGTCAGTTACTGCGGGAGGATCAATAGCATCAATAGGATCAATAGCTGGATCGATATCTTTACCATTACCATTGAATGTTTCTAAAGGAGATTCTTCCAACTCATCTAAAAGATCTTGACGAGACGGATAATAATCTAGGTCTTCCCCGTCGGATTCCAGCTGATCGTCAGAAATTTCGCCACTTTCTAGCATGCGAAGCATCTCTTCTATATTTTTGTCATTCATAGCTGAAAAGCAACACAACAACATGCAATAACCAACCACCCAGCAAAGCAAAATAACAAATAAAACATTGAAACGTGTTAGAACAGGTAGGCACTTAGCGGGAAAAAAATGTACTGAATATGCATGAAGGGTCGTTTTCGGCACAAAGATATTTTTGCGTTTTTACGAGCGCATTATTGAAATTTGAAGTAAAATAATAATAAGCACATATATTTGATGAACTTACCTGATAAAATATTATTTTTACTTGAAAGAATATAATAAACGGACAGTTATTTTTTTCGAAAAAACTTTCGTAACTTCGGTTGGCGCTAAGTACTCTGACTTCTGTCATAATTTGACAGATAAAATATACTGGTAATACCAAGTAGAGGCTGATATTCTCGTATTTTTTTTTTCATAGATAATAGATTAAAAATACAACAACCAATAGTATGACAGTTTACTATTTGGCGGGCTATTTGAACTTAAAGTTGTTGTGCCGTTTTCGGCACAATATGCATTTAAGGGTTAAAGAATGCAATAAAAGTTATTTGGTTCAATTATAACAACAAACTAAAAAACTATATCGTTTTAAGGACGATGAACCAGGTAAGTTTCAAAAACAAACAAAAAAATCGTATCTTGATTATAGTGAAACTTAGGACATGGGTTCTATGGGTTAAAGATAGCTCTTGACCCACCCAATCCCCCAAAAAATTTTGTCGGTCCATGCGCCAAACACCCTGTATATCAAGAGGAAAATCAGCCTGCGTCATTTCGCCGGCTAGTGCCGCAGCTAGTGCACCGGTGCAGCCATTAACAACTGAACCTGCTTTAGTGTCAGTAGTACCAGGACCATCGCAACCCAAACGACACAGAGTTATAGAAACTTATATTCCGAAAAAAAAATTGCGTAGAACAAAAGCGACAAATCGATTCCGATTTACTAGATATATGCATAGACGGATTTCACCCATTCTCAATTGTTGAAGAAAGATCATTTAAAAAATATTCAAGGTGGATACCTGGCTACAATTTGCCAACTAGAAAAACTCTTTCGGGTTCCTTACTGCAAGAGTGTTATAATAAATCAGAACAGAAAGTAAACGCAAGTAAAACGTAAAAGTATCAAGTGAAGCAAAAAGTATCTGCATAACTGCTGACTTGTGGACGTCCAGAACAAGTGAATCATATGTTGCACTGACTGGACACTACATCAGAGAAGATTTTGAGGTGCAATTAAACACCTTAATTTTTTACCTTCTTACAAAAAATTATGGAAATCACGATTCAAATAGAAGAGATACAACGAAAGTATTTTTTTTGTAGGTACCTACCTACCTCCTTTTTCAATTGTCTATATCTTGGAACAATCCAGTGTGGAATAGCTCCCTTCACTACTTAGGCGACTAAGACGACAATATACAAAGAATAGCATTTGGAAACAAACAAATAAAAGATTACTTTCCTCGCTTAACAGAAAGAGAATAGAGCTTTTTACTTTAGGATCATTTCGGCTTAAACAAGCCAAATCAGATCATAAAGATGCAGAGCATGTCCACAATGGCCTATGAACATTTGCGAATTATATGAAATAAAATTTATGGAAATGGGGCCGCACACAACCGTGCCTGGAAGAGCAAAAATCTAATTTTCGAAAGTAGAGTCGTAATTACGATACGTGCGATATCCCAATATTTTTGCAATTACTTGATTGGGCGCCGGACGAAAGAAACTTGTGAAATAAAACATAGCAACTTTTTTTGATGTCTTTCATTATAATATACGACCAAAATATACAACTTTTTTCCTATGCCTTTCAATAAGCGAGCTTCCCATATCGTTTAGATACTTAATGCAATTTTACGTAAAAGATATTTTTTATAATTTATATAATTTGAATGCAAAAATTGTATAATCACAATTTTTGCATTCAAATCACATGCTCGGTTAGTTAATCAAAATGATTGTCTGTGGTTAATGCGCGTCACTACCACCGGAAGAACAAACAACACTACGCGGGGAAGCAAGATGGTAACGCGGGGATCCTTCATTGTATTCATCGCTCTTTATAATTGTTGGATATACGTTATGCTATGTTAAGACTTCATTTGTAAAGGACTGAAGGTTAGATTTTAAAAGACGTTAAGTTTTACATGTTAGTTAAATAATATCCAACATATATATAAAAATATTATGTAATCCAAACAGTAAAAAACGTTTTACAAATATTTTTGGAGCAAACTAAGAGATTACATCTAAACACAATGGAAACATATTTCATAGCAATACTTTTTTGTATCAAGTTAACTGTATAGTTTATGAGAATTAAAAATGAAATATTTCAATTATATACATAAACGCACATTTGATGATTCAAATGGTTTTTACCTTTGTACGTAACTATTTTATATAGGATACATAGTAATAATATACATCAGTGTTTTAACATTAGGCAGATAAGACACGTTTTTAAGGTTGGAAACTAGCAAATAATTAAAACATTCACGGATACGAGATCGTTAAATCAACTAGAGTCTGCGCGAAAAGAAAACCGCCGCAGTGTAAAATGGAACCCAACATTAAATGTCAAAATCATTCCTTAAGCCTCAAACTTTACAACTAGCGTTAGTTAATTTGTTTTCCTACTACTTAGTCATGAATTAACAAGTGTTTTTTTTTTTATGTTTTGGTGCTCACACCATAATTAGTTGTTATACATCTGTACGTGAGAATATGTTGTTGGTTTTCCGGTGACAATGTTTTTCGTCTTTGTTAGCTGTAAATCCTCCACGTGCTTAATAAATCTAAAAATGTTTTGTTCCAACATAATAACTGATATGTTTTCTTTCCGCCGACTCTAACATATGTATGTATTTAGTATGAAAGTTAACTCTAAGTATATATAATATCTAAATGTTTACAGCAAGTAATGTAAGACCATGTCACTATTACCATTTTATTTAATATGAAGACTTAAAACCGGGATCCGTCTCTCCCAAAGCTGACCTTAAACGCACTGCGTGAAAGCTCATTTTTCATTGGTGGTTAATTTCTTTATACAGCATGGGGCCTAGCAACCAATAAAAGTAATCGGTTTGGTGCTTTAATAACATTTAAATCATCCTTAAAGTGGTTGCTAACGACCAATGAAAACGGGGACCGCATGCGAAAACAGTTTTGGAATAATACAGTACTAGTTTAATTTTTATACAAAACAACTAAATAATTCAGCAATTAAATTGCATGTTTCGTGCTATCCTAAACAGTTTTTATATGAATTAATGTTCTAGTAAGAATTGATCACCACTGAAGTCAGTTTTTATTTGTGTAATAATGATTTGATGGTACAGAACACTTATAAAGCAGTTAAATCACACAGCACTGTAGTGATCACTGTATCGTCAGGCACACGTCACGAGTGGCGTGCTTAGCGCCAATATCATTGTTTCCCGCGCTTGCCGGGCGGCTTCTGCAGCTGGAAGCCGGTAGAGTTGTCGACGGCGGCGATGCCGAAGCCGCTCGTGTTGAACGACGTGTTCAAGGTGGGCTGCGACTGCGGCTGCCAGTTTGGACCTACAAACAAACAATAATAAATAAATGTGGACAAAATTACTATTGAAATCTCTGTTAATTCTGTGACTAACGTTTTGATATTGGCCTATGCTCAGCAGTGGGATGTCAAGGGTGATGGACATGATATTTCGGGCATAGTATTAAAATGTACTAACCGCTTGTATCAGCCGTCGGGAACGGCGACAGCGCGCTGCCAACGTATGTGAACGGCGTAGGACCCGCCAATTGTTGCAGATTACCTGTAGACATCAAACATTCTAATAATTTATTTATATCAAACTTTATGAGCAAAATAGTATAGTTTATAATGTACACTCAGAGGCACAATTAACCGGCCACTTCAACATTCTGCTGTATCTTCGTTAAATCGTTGTGGGATGATTTTATTTCTTGACAATATTATAGTTTAATTCATTTCCGATAGGTAATATACAACAAAACTAAGAATGTTTGAGAACATCAGTAAATTAACCAAAAATAAAGGTGTCAAACAGCCCAAAACTTCTTTTTTACATTAAATACTTAAATTTTAATGATGAGCATTGTTTCCTCTGGCTTTTATGGCTTCTTCGAGATGATTTGGAAGACCATCTACTGAAATGGGGTATCCATTTTAGTAGATTTTATGAATACAGTCATAACAAAACATATCATCACGCCTGTATCCCCGAAGGGTTAGGCAGAGGTGTACCAATGGACAACCACAGTTCGCCGATATGTTTAGGACCCATGTAATAGGGGTCGAGCCTATTGCCACTAACCGGGCACAAATCCAAACTCCGACCTGCTACTGAGAATTTCATAGAAAAACCCAATAACATCTTGGTCGACTTGGGAATCGAACCCAAGACCTCTAGCGTAGCAGTCGCGCTTAGCACCACTAGGCCAACGAGGCAGAGAATACAGTAATGTATTTGGTATTTACCTAAGGCCGCTCTGGGGTCGGAGATGACCGCACTGCTTTGATTGATGTCCGCCAAAGCGCTGGACTTCATCTTCTTTTTGTTGGTCTCCGCGTCACGCAAAATTTGGTCCAGGCTGTTGCTTGCTGTAAATTACATGTTTTATTTAAATATGTGGTTTATGTTTGTATTTTAAATCGATTAAATATAGCGGTTCAACGAACAGATTTATCCATCCCAGATGCACAAGGTTGCAGGTTCGAACCCAGGCAAGCAAAACCAATGTGGCTTTTTCAAAGTTATATGTACTTTCTTAATTATTCTAAGACACTTCTGATAAACTGTGAAGGAAAGCATCGGGAGGAAACCTGGATTCCAAAATTCGGGATCTGAAATCGCCATCCGCCGGGAGCAAGCGTGGCGATCAATGCTCGTGCCTTCTCTCTGCCTCCTTGTGGGAAGAGGAATGTGCCCAGCAGTGGGACGTTTAGGCCGGACGCCAGCCGGCCAAGTCTTCTACCATCAAAAGGTGCAGGTAACATGAAGGTACTCGCACCACTCAGGTTGTCTCTGCAGCGGCCCACTTGTGTCCGTAATCGGTTGAGAGATTTCCAAATGGGCCAAATAAGAGTAAGGATACGAGGTGTTAGTCACGGTATCGCGGTAGTTTGCACAGCTTTCCCGCGTGGTCTCCAGCATAAGGGAAGGATGAAGCACTCCGGTGGATTTAGCCGGTAAGAATCTGGCATACCCCTCCGCCTTTCCCAGGGCGGAGAAAGACCATGAGGATTTCCCGGGTAAAAAAAGGTGTTACTCACGGTCGGGCGCATCGAAGACATTGGTGGGGTCCTTGAGCACGTACTTGCGCAGGTTGAGGTACTGGTCCTTCTGCGCGGCCACCTGCGCGTGCACGGCCTGCAGCCGCCCCGCCAGCGCCACCAGCGACTCGTGCATGCGCCGGATGCCCAGCGTCAGCTCTGCAACACAACCGACTGTGTTACACTAACAGTGCCCCGGGGTTATACCCGCGTTAATGTATACATATACAAATTAATTGCTCGTAAAACAATTTCTTAAAACATATTTCAATTTTATTTATGTGTATAGTATAGATTAGGTACATATGAGTAATAATTATAACCCATAATTTTGTAAATATAACTTTTGCCAAAATTTTGCCGACTAGGTATGCAAAGACGAAATCTATTTAATCAGCCAGGTACATTAAAAAAATCCACTTGTATAATGTTTTATTTAATAAAATTTAAACTCTGATCTGAATAAAAACTTTATCTAATTCAGATATATTTTGACTGTCCTTTTTAAAAACCCTATTATATTATATTAGCTTACCTTGTTCAGTGAGGAGTTTCGGCGAAGATTGCATTTGTTTGTCAGCGACATCCATTTGTCTGCGGAAGGTAATAAGTTGTTGCTCCAACTCTGCAATCAACTCCTTAACGTATGCAGGGGGGGCCGTCCCTTCTAATTCTGAGCCTGAAACAAATAAAATGCTATAGTTCATAATTTTTTGTCTTTTTTATATACTTGTAGTTCTGAAATTGTAGGGTACGTATGGTGGGACAAGAATGCAGAGTTAGTTTTCAATGATCGTCCAAATTTTCAGAGCTGTTTCAAAATCGATGTTTCGATACAATCAGAAAAAAACGAAGATTCAAACGCGCGCAACTCAGTTCATAAAGCTAAATAGATTGCAATAAGCACGCACATAAATGTTAGTACACTGATTCACAAATTGGGACATCCGGCTTGCGACATACACGGGGTGGGTGGTGGTACATACGAGTTGGGACGCGACATACACTCGCCGACATACTACACGCGCGGGACACCTCGCCGCTCAGACACATAACAGGTGAGGCGTGGTACATACGGGGTGGGTGGTGGTACATACCGGGCGTGGTGTAGTCCCAGGTGGCGGCCTCGGCGGCGGCGAGCGCGGCGGCGGCGGCGGCTCGCAGGCGGCGGGAGTGGGCGCGCGCGCGGGACACCTCGCCGCTCAGACACATAACAGGTGAGGCGTGGTACATACGGGGTGGGTGGTGGTACATACCGGGCGTGGTGTAGTCCCAGGTGGCGGCCTCGGCGGCGGCGAGCGCGGCGGCGGCGGCGGCTCGCAGGCGGCGGGAGTGGGCGCGCGCGCGGGACACCTCGCCGCTCAGACACATAACAGGTGAGGCGTGGTACATACGGGGTGGGTGGTGGTACATACCGGGCGTGGTGTAGTCCCAGGTGGCGGCCTCGGCGGCGGCGAGCGCGGCGGCGGCGGCGGCTCGCAGGCGGCGGGAGTGGGCGCGCGCGCGGGACACCTCGCCGCTGAGCGACAACACCTCGCGCAGAATCGACTCCGCCTCGCGAGACACCTAGCACGACCAAAGACGTAAATATTTGTCCGACGACGACATGACTCTTACATCGACATAGACATAGAGATGTCAGGGGGGGTGATCGGCGAGCGAACTGTAAGGGTGTTACCACACCAATCGATCGATAGTCGATCGATGCCAACGATCGACGTCGGTCGACGTTGATCGATTAGTGTGGAAGCTTTTATTGATCGACGGATACCGGTCGACTTACCAATCGATCGATTGCCGGTCGATCGGCATCGGTCGACGGATGCCTAGTAGAGTTTCTAATAGGCATCCGTCGACCGATGCGATGATGATCGATCGACGTCGACCAATCCATCCTACCATCGATCGATGGCATCGATCGACTATCGATCTATTGGTGTGGTAGAAACTATCGAACGACGTCGATTAATCCATTCTACCATCGATCGATGGCATCGATCGACTATCGATCGATTGGTGTGGTAACACCCTAACGCAGTTTAAATTGCTGACCGGTAAAGCTCACTCGTCGATCACCAAAATCGCGGTTTTATTTGGTGACGAACCACGCTCGGGGCTCGTCACGCATGTTTGAAATTTTGCGCGGTGCGTTGCATACAATATTTGGCTCACCCGTGTATTTTATACGACAAACCGCGAGTAAAAGAGACAGAGTCGATAATACTATTAACACAATTGGGAATACCTGCTAGTTATGACATAAAAAAGTAACATACCTTATGTAAAGGTTTGACAGACACCCTCATGACTTCAGAACTCAGTGATTTCTGTTTCTTAACAAACTCCTTGAATGTGTCCACCATAGTCGATATTTCATTTGGCAGTTTGTTTTGTTTTGGTGGTTCACCTACAAAGAGAGTTAATCAATAAGGTACACTGCAATCCATAAAAATAGCTCATTTTACAATAAAAAGATAAAAATCTATTATGAGAAGGGCCTCTCCAACAAGAACTGGCGAAAAAAATAAACAAAGAAAGGGAGGTGCCCTTTGCCCTGAAGTAGAACAGTTCGGGTTAAATCATCATCAACTTTGCCTAAGTATATCGGGGTCGGCTTCCTGTCTTACCGGATTCAGCCGAATACCGTATTTAACATGGAGCGACTGCCTATCTGACCTCCACAACCCATTTTACTATGATTCGAGTTCGGCCTGATATCACATAAATAAATTTAATCATGTAATATTGGTTTTGATATTGTAAACTTACTTTTATTATTCCCCACTCCACTTGTATTGGCGACTTGGCTTAGCCCATAGCTTGGAGCAGCTGACAAAAAACAACATTTATATTAATTAATATTCAACATAAAAAACTTTAATATAGATAGGTTTTTATAAAGTATATAAAAATAACAAACAAAATAATCGCCTATAACAATTTGTAATAGGACGAATTTTCATCATACAATTACATTATTATTATATTATTATTAGTCATTTGAATATCAAGATTTTTACAGTTAGGAAATCGTATGTAGCTAATTATGTAGTATAAACACACCTGAAACTGGTATTTGTTTGCTAGAAGATGTACTCAAATTGGGTCCTGTAAAGAAATAAATGAAAATGTAACTAAATAAGGGGACAAAAAAACATAACCAGGATAAAGGTAGGAAAGGGAACTAAAAGGGGAAAATAGGAAAAGCTAAATGAAACCACTACATGCATTAGGCATATATGCAATTCCTAAAACTCAAAGAATAAATGTTTCAATACTAACATAAAGTTACAGTAATTCAATAAGTTCACTGGTAAGCCTATGATAAATGTACTAGCAATACTTTTACATTAGATATGTATAGGTCGCGTCAGGTAAAAAGAACGCTGGCGGAAGGTGGGGGGGGGGGGGACGTTTGCGCATGAGTATACAATTCGGCAGGCGAAGGTCGTCCTACGAACCAATAGCGCACCGGCAAACATGCGGCTCGTGCCCCCCGCACTTCATACCACCAAACAGACCGATAAATCGCGTTCTGCGCATCTTGACAGCTAGCGTTCTTTTTACGTGACGCGACCTATACTTATAATGGCATTGTTTTAAGAGAACTATAAGCTAGCCATTTTGCCTTAGATGAGTACTAAAAGTCCCTGAAACTAGACATATGCAAGATGTTTTCACTGTTAAAATGGTTCTCCAAACTAAATGGTAAGAGTTACTTTACGCTCTTTTTTCGTCATGATTTAGTGCAAATCATGGTTTATACTAGGCACCACATTGGGCTATGAGCTAATTAAAGAATAAACTAGGTAGAACTAGGACATTTACACCCAGTTTCTGAAACGTTGATCAACACCAAAAGCTATTAATGTCATGTTCGAATCTCATTTTAAGAGCTGTGTTTGGTTGTTACTCTTTCGGTAAACTTAGTTGTTAGCAGTTTTTGTGCCAACAGATTAGGTTATTCAGCATTTCAGAAACCGTGGATTACCCAGACGACTTGATCGCATGTAAACTAATTGTCGGTAACAGAATGGTGGCCAAGGCAAGGCAAAAGAAGCTTCAGTCATACGGGAGCAAGATGCGTCGTCGACATAACAAAAATCTCGGCTCTGGATGAGAGACGCCTATGCCCAGCAGTGGGGGGACAAGAGTTGTGGATGATGATGATAATATTTAGGCAGTACAAAAACTCTATCTATCACTGATCTATCAGACTTAGTAATACTAAAAATATCTCACCGCAACTAGGAGTGATTGTGTGATAGCAATCTCGTTTAGCACTTAACAATTTGTATCCACAGTCCGTAGGTTCACATCTTATAGGACTGAGCTCAAAATTAGGTTTTGTGAATGTAGTGACCGGTGGCAACATTTGAAATGTCTGTGTTACTGGGATGTAAGAGTTCGGTAATGGAGAATTCGGGTTTGGGAACATTGTACTGGAATAATAAAATGAAAAGGAGAAATGTGAACAAAGAAAATCTTGATGATTTATCTTCTTTCCATTATAGGCACTAAATTGTAGTCCTTAAATGAGTAATTGCAGTTTGACGGCAAAAAACCTCTTCATATAGAATGAATTAGCAAGTTCTATACTTGCTAATTTTGCATTTTACTTGCACACTATGATTTGGTAGTATGTATTAAATTCTGATTCCTTAATTTAAGGAACAATAAGTTATCAACAATGTGTAAATAATTATATTCAACTCAGTTGGCCACTCACAAGACATTGTAAGCACTTTTACATCGATATATAGTTATAATCCACTTCATCTTTGATTCTAACATTAATTAAACCACTCTTTTAAGAAAGGATTTAAGTAAGAGTAACTCACCGAAGAGTGTGTTAGTAGTAGTGGTGGTACTAGTAGTGCCAAATCCTCCAAACCCTGTGCTCTGAGTAGTGGCAGTCGTGTTAAATCCAAAGCTGCCGAGACCACCCAAACCAGTAGTGTTGGCTGAACTGGCTGGCGCACCAAAATTTAACCCTGTAAAATTATAACTTCTATAAAATAATGTCGAGGAACAATTTTTACTAGGCCTTATATATTTTATGTGCTTGTTAATCATAATTATAATATCCTGGGACAACTCACACATGGTCAACTGATCCCCAACTAAGCAGAGCTTGTATTATGGTAACCAGACAAATGATAAAATTATCATCTTCATTCTGAGCCTTTTCTTAACTACGCTGGGGTCGGCTACCAGTCTTACCGGATTCAGCTTGTATTTACACATTCCAAATTATAAAATAAAACATCTTGAAGAATATGTATATGTAATTTACTGGGAGTGACCATAGATATTGTTAGACTATTGTTTTTTTTTCTAAAGAGTTAAGGGAAGCCCGAGAGCTGGCTTTGATGCTTCACTGGTCTTTAAAAGTTTTATACCAATAGTCATACATACAATTCTCTCTCTCTCTAGCCTTTTAGTTCAAATGTTAATAGAAAATTTTATTTGACCTGTATTAGAAGTGGCAGTGCCACCACCAGCACCAAAGTTCAGGCCGCCAGTGCCAAGGCCCGCGGTACCAAAGGCAGGTGCGGTTGTGGAACCAAACGTTGGAGCAGCACTGGCTCCAAACGCTGGTGTAGCAGTTGTTCCTGTAACGAATTTACTTATCATTCTCTACACACTAAAACCCTTTTTTTCCATACATATATTTTATAATAATAATCTATAGTCTATAGTAATATCTTCTATAATTAGTGTAAGCACAAAGTTTTGTTTGATTTAAAAAGTAAAACATTTTTGTTTAATAGCCTTTTACAAGTTTAATGGGTTAATATTTAACCATCAAGTTATTTCAGTGGCAATATATCAAGGTGAGAGAAACTAGGAGAGCTAGTTAAACATATTAATCTTGGTTCCGTTCTTGGGTCCAATACATAGAATGTAAAGATAATTATGTTGGATGTCCTTAAGTAATGTTAAATTTGATACAAGATAAACATACTAAGTATATTCTTACAATAATAGCCACAGAGCAAATACAAAGAATAGCAAACTTGAATAGTTCACTTACCAAAATTAGTGGGAGCTGCGGCGCCAAAAGCCGGCGCGGCGGTGCCGAAAGCGGGAGCCGCAGACGTCGCACCAAATGCTGGTGTACCAGTCCCAAAGGCAGGAGTCTGAGACGCACCAAACGCGGGCGCGGCAGAAGTGGCTCCGAACCCAGTTGAACCAAAAGCTGGCGTTTCCGTAGATTGAGTGCTTCCAAACAGACCAGTCGACGCCTGTGATGTGGCAGCCAAGCCGAAGCCAGGAGTGGCGGGCCTTAAATAAGTAAAATATTATAAAGCATTTTCAATAACAACAAAAAATGTAAGTGATCCAAGTTGGTCGGCAGTGCCAAAGAATGAGGTTATATTTAACTTGACGTTAATTTTATTTTTAATTCATATCAAAAGGAAAAAGGTTTTATTCGAAACATATATATAAACCAAAGAAGTCGAACATGTTTGAATAAAAAAGGTTTTCTCGACTTACTTGTTAGCGCCAAAATTAAAGCCTCCTGCGAGACCTGTTGTTGCAGGAGCACTCGACGGGGTACCAAAAGAAAACGACATTATTATTTACTGTAACACACTTATCACGCATGCATTTACTGGTTAATCACGTCTGTTCAAAGTTAGAAGACCAATAAATATTACATAAATAAACTTTAATGAAACACTTCGGGTCTAACTAGCAGAACGGCCATATTTCAATTTATTTCGTTCTAAAACTCGGGAAAAGTACCACACTACCACAGACTATAAACATCGAAATTACTGGATGGAAATATGGAATTCAAAAATAATAATAAGTTGCTGGCATCCTAACTACCTACTTCTAATCAGCGACGCAAGCATAATAAACTGTGCAAAAGTTTTATTTAAGTATAATATATAGGTACCTAACTAAGAAAGTGTTAAAAAAAATGTTGCGCAAAAATATTAGCCTATTTTACAAAAAGGTAGCCAGCCGGTGCTTTTAGACTGTTTGTTTAATAGGCCCCACAATAGGACTTTTTTGATTATTTTTCTTTTTCTTTGACATATTATTTAATTACAATCTGTCAAGTTGATACACAAATCTCGAATCCAATATCTTTCGAATTAATTTTGCAAATAAGAGTTTTTGATCTGATAAACGGCGCAAGAATGAATCATTTAGCTTGGGGTGGACCTTTACAAAATTCTTGTAAAGTTATGTTTAAAACTACCCCAGTGCATATACGCATTCCAGCTTTGGTGACAAGTTACCCTGAACCTGAAATTAACAAAGTGAAGCGTCCTCCAGTGTATGCTCCTGCAAAATTATTTAAAAGACTACCAAAGGGAAATCTAAGAGTTGAATCTGCTGTAACTAAACCAGCCAGGATTGTTGATGCTACGTTCATTTGATCTTGATATTCACTTGGTACTAATTTATCTTTACATCAAAACTCCAAATTATTAGTGGTTTCATCTTTTGAATACAGCGCCACCTATTGCGATTTTACTAAGTGACTGAGGAGTTTTAGTCACGATGTAGTTCAAGCTATTGTCGCCAGAGGCACCTCATTACAAATTCTTTTAATACCTTTTAGAAGACTGCAAAACGGCTTTTTTTTTGTTTGATGGAATTAAGTATTCGTTTCATAGAATTAATTGATTTCTTGTGTAGAATTTAATGTAACTAGCCAAATTAAGTGATTCCAATTAAACTTTTAACATTTAGTTTCAAATGAAACTTCGTTTCCTTTTTAAACCTACCTATTATTATATTATTATATAATATTATTATTGTAAAACTGTAACTTGAAATTGACTAATAATTACAATTTTGGACTCCTGTTCATGTATTCGAAGGACTTTGTGTTATCTATAATAATAATATAATATTCCGGGACATCTGAACATCTCACACACGGTTGTCTGATCCCAATTTAAGCAGAGCTTGTGTTATGGTAACCAGACAACTGATAAACATACTTATATATTTCTAAATAAATACATATTATAGATAAATTACACCCAGACACCGAACAAATGATCGTGCTCATCACACAAACATTTGTGCCGGGTGGGAAACGAACCCACGACCTCCGGTATAGCAGTCAGGGTCTCTAACCACTAGGCCAACAGGCCCGTCAAATGAGATCAATCTAATGAGAAAAGCTTAAGGTACCGGACAAAGTTCAAAAACTATAAAAAAACAATTTATTTATTTATTCAATAACAACATCTTAACATTGTACACCAAACAGATGCCATGAGTACTTATTTTATTATGTAGGTATATCAATATAAATGCCTACCTATGCATTTCCAATCATCCCTTGCGTTGCGTCTTGACACTATCAATGAATGCATTTTCATATCTAATACAAATACAAGATTCTTTATTGTGGTACATAGGTAAGCAAATAGTTGTTACATATTTCCGAGATAGTACACAGCTATGACCCGCCATAATGGCATACAATATTTTTTAAAATATCAGTGACATTTTAAACGTAATCATATTAAATATAAGTAACAGTACAAAATGCAGCACTTTAGAATAAACGAAACATTTTAAATTTCAAGGCAACAATAACTATAATAAGACAGGTATGCTCACGCTCTTTGCCCGCCGAAAGACTGCTACAGCAGACGAATAGAAATATCACAAAAACATAGATGAATGCAATCTCATATAATTATGTAGGTACATAACTTATGGACACTTTGGATTGTTTAATTTTAAATTGTTCTTCAACAAGTCTACATGGCATTTTCCCTGCAGAAATGGCCAGGAACAAAAAAAGAGTACAATATAGGTCCAATGGATAGTGAGTAACTAATCAGCTAATTGACATCAAAATTTTAAAATATAGTAGTTTTCTATTGGCACTTTTATTTGATACTTAAGAATAGGACAGTCTTTGTCAGCAAAAGTTTATGTAGTTCGTTTTCGGCCGTGTGATTATTTAGTTATAGGTAAAGTTGGTTTAACCTGGATGACGGGCCTGTTGGTCTAGTTGTTAGTGACCCTGACTGCTATACCGGAGGTCGTGGGTTCGATTCCCACTCTGGACAAATGTTTGTGTGATGAGCACGATCATTTGTTCTGTGTCTGGGTGTAATTTATCTATAATTTGTATGTATTTAGAAATATATAAGTATGTTTATCAGTTGTCTGATTACCATAACACAAGCTCTGCTTAGCTTGGGATCAAATAACCGTGTGTGAGATGTCCAAGAAAATAAAAGAAAAACCTTGCTAATAACGCTCACATTACTGTAGATTACCCCATTTACTAGCTATATTAAATAAAATGAATCCCTGCTAGTACTAAATAAATCGATCGATAATCACTTAACCCCTAGACAATGCCACCTTTTATTATTGAAGTTTGATTTTCCACGATTCATTACGATTTCAATCTGAAAGCAAACCGAGGGTCCCAATGCTGCCCAACTTTAATTGACTTTCAAGATTTTTAATTACAAACTTGAGAAAAGATACACCGGAGAAAACTCTAGATGTAGAAGGGGCGTATTTGGATACGTTTTTTTTTCTGCATTTCATAAATAGTTAAAACGCCGGATGAAATTTATAACGACAATTCTTATAATCTGCAGTTGGCTAAACTGGTTGTCGTGAAATATTTTAATAGCTAAAAATTTTTTGTAAATGTGCAAATAAATAATGTATAAGGCAAATACAAGTTATCAGTTAGTTAAATTATTTGAAAACCAATAAATGTTATATGAGAACAACCTTAAACAAAAATGGCGCTAAGAAATTTATACAAAAATCACAGATAACGAAGGATGCGTTTGAACTAAAGCCTTAGTAATAGACTAACTAGCCTTCAAACTAAAGCTTAAGTTTCAGGGTTTAAAGTGAATACTAAAATACATCGTAATTTTAAGTTTCTGTCTCTGTCACGAAATACGATGTTGCAGAAAGGTAGATTTAAGAACTTCAATATGAGTTGCCTTTAAGTATACAGGGGGCCGAGTCTGCTATTTACAATGGCTCCAATCGTCTGAGTGGGTGGCGTTAGTAAGTCCATTTTAGGATAATTGGCATTCTACTAAACACCAAAACGTCAACATTGGCCGACCCAATGGCCAATTTTGTCGTTAAAATGATGTTTTACCTACGTAATTATCCTAAAATGGACCTACTAACGGCACCCACTCAGACGATTGGAGCCATTGTAAATAGCAGACTCGGCCCCCAGGTAAGTGCATAATGAATATATATATATATTAATTTTTAATACGCATCCCCGTAACCCTCTGTATAAGAATAAATACAGGGGTTACAGAAATGCGTAGTATTAGTCGAATGAAACTGCTTTAACCCAAAGAAATGATCAATTGTCTGAATACCAACTTAACATTATAAATGTCTATACAAATCCGGGCCTGTCGTGTCGACCATTTGTAATGAAAGATTTTACAATTCCTAAAGAAAAAGTTAATATTTCATTCTGCCGGTCGACCAGTTTTTAACGAACAAAGTTCCTTTTTATTTATCTAGTTTAATTAGTGCATTTTTCTACAATGAACTATTTTTAAAATACTTAATGAGTAGTTTAGTACCTGTTAATACTATGTGCGTTCAATGATATTCTAATAAACAGATATGCTATAAGCGTGCAATCGTGAAGACTCGAAAACGTCCTAATTGGGACGTATTGCCTTTCAACAACTATCTATTTGTCTCTTTTTTTCTTATGGGTTTTATCGCGCTATCTCTTTTGTATAATTTTGACATGTATGTCAGCTGCCGCTGCTGCGCGGAACACTTTTTTCGATTGTTTTGTATGTGTATAACATATCTGTGTATTATAATATCATTGATATGCGTTAGTATTATTAAATTAAAATTGTAAGTAGGTAGTTGAACTTTTATTTCAGAGGTAGGTATTTACTTACCACAAGGAGGTAAATGTATATAATATAAAGGTAAATAAATACATTATGAATAAGAAATTGAGGCAGCACACACTAAATTTATTTCAAGCTGTTATTAAATTTTTTGGTACTTTAATTATGTAGGAACTAAAACGTGGTATGTAATCTAGATTTAAGTTAATTGCTTTGCTTTCATATTTTTTGCTGTTTTTTGTTTAGTTGCCAAAATTATTGGGTTGCAAAATTTAAATTAGCTTATTGCATTTATTTCGAAACGAAAGCCTAAAGCAAATAATGATATGACTATTAATTAGGTCTGTCTTATAATGGGATACTGTGTATCCGTTAAGACTGGACTGGAAGCCCACATAGTGAGAATAGGGTAGATGACTAGTTATGGAAAAACTAAATTTATTTAGTCCGCCATTAAGATCATCAAAATATATAATACACGTATTTTTTGCTTTTATCAAATGAATAAAGAAAACTTGAAGACAAACTGCTTTAAAGTTCAGGAGTGGGGCTTGTGACGTCACGGGTAAGTGCAATTTTTGCTTAGACGTGACGTCACGCAAGAATTGCACTCGCTGTATATTCATAATTCTTTGTTTACGGGACAAAAGAAAAAAAAACGAACCTAATAGTTTTTGGATTAATTGATGGACATGAAAATAAAAATTTGGTTTCATCCCTACTATATACCTACTTCGTTACATAAAATATATATAGCGTTCAACAAATGTACAGGGAATTAAGTACTTACGGAGCGGGTACTAACAACATTTCTACCGTAAAATCTGTAAACGCTATTAAGTCTAAACTTCTCTTAACACATCGCTTCCTGTACCACACAGCGAAAACTTTTTCCACCAACGCAACTCTTATGCACTTGTAATAGAGGTGAAATTAGTTTGTGCGGTAGGCTTTTTAAGTTTGTAAGCCCACCCTTTGTTGTCTACTGACTAGACTGGAGGGAGGGGGTGCATTTTGTTTTATTTGCTCAGTCGCGACGCAGCTGTGTGTGTGTGGTCGATCGATGTGTGAACGGGATGCAGTTATAAGTTTGTTTGCTTTTTAGATTAGGATGTCGAGAAGTGATTTATTGAATCATATTTATGTTAAGTAGCTAGTAGGAACGATTTACTGGGACTTTAGTACCAAAACAGGGATACTAAAGTAGCTTTCTTTTTAGCAACAGAATGTTTTAGGCAACTGTTTAGCGTTGAACTAGAAAATACAAAAGGGCTAGGGTATATCCTCATAATGACAAAAATATTTACGTTTTTTATAACCTTCGTTAAACTAAAAACTACTTCGTAATTGAAACAATGTGGGACAAATAATGCAGGAACTGTATTCTTGATGTCTCGTTCATGATTTTGAACAAGAATATAATATAGACATTTTCTTACGACCATTTTCATCCTAATTATCATCAACTTAAATTAGAAACGATCCTAATAGGATTTTACATCCCGTCAATCTCCACCAATCACAGATCAGTAGCTGGTCCCTAATTGGTGGATAATGACAGATACATCTGATGCGATACTAGCGACCTCTAGCGGAATTTTGTCACCTTAACATAGGAAGGCATTTCCAACTTAAAGAAGCAATTTTCCTTTTATCTATCGATTGGGATACTAATAGGTTTTTCCAGTCCGTCACAAATTGTCCAAGTTGGGAATACACGCCCAATTAGCCTGAAGCATTTGCATTCATTAATATTATAGCAGTTAGGGTCGGAATGAAATGTATAGTCATTGTTATATACCCTTCAAATATATAGGTTTAATGTAATGAATAGTCAATACTTTGATTATTCCCGCATAGTTCTTAGTTTAGTATCTTAACTAAAATGTAATGTGTAATATGATTCTGAGTGAGTTTGGTGTTCGAGATAATTGATTACAAATAAATGTAAAACATAACCGATTCTAATTCAATGTATATGAAACCAATTTTGAGGTATAGACTATCGTAGTCGATTAATATTATAGGCACAAAAAACTTAGTGACGAATTGAGAACCTTTTCCTTATAAAGTTGGTTAAAAATATAGCAGTTTTAGACGTCATTTGATAATTGATGTTACGAGTATCTAACATAAGAAAAAAGTCGGGCCCTTTCTCACTTAACTACTTAAGGGCCTATATAAAAAAAAAACCACGACATCTCATTGTTTTTAATTTATGACTCACTTCATATATTGACTTTTTGCAACCTTGCAGTCTAGAAAATGATACGATTTTTTTTTGGAGGGTTCTTTTCTCTTAGCCTGAGCGTAGGCTTTGACTGCTTCACCGGACTTTTGGCGAGGACCTTAAGGCCTCCAGCCAGAGATGAAAAATACTAAGAATTAAGAAGCTTCACGTTGATTTATGCATGTACTAGCTGTGCCCCGCCGTTTCACCCGCGTTAATACCTATAGGTATACCCGATACCGTTCCCGATGTCTTGATGAACGCAGGCATCAGACAGTCAATCACAGTATTTGATAGGATGCCAGGAGAAAACAAATGTTTGACAGGTAGGTGAGGTAGGTGCGAAACACAGGAACATAATTAAATGGAAAATGATTCATTTTCATAATTATGTATTCGTCAAGTTTTCATTGTTTTTTAAATGTATTCTGCTCTTTAGGGCGGAGACAAATCCAACGAAACAAAAACCATGAAAATTTATCCAGCCGGTCTCGAGTTATAAGTCTTCTAACAAACCCGTCTTTGTTTTATATATATATGATGTATGTATTTGTGCTATTTATGTATACATCTAGAATGACTCAATACTTTCTTAAGGTTTAAGACCCGGGGACCGTTGTGAAACATTCAGTTTGATTCGTATCATAAATATTGTATTTCCTAGTAGGTAGGTTGCGTTGGTTCGACGGCCGGACCGTCGCGTCGCATCGATCGACACCTGTGGCAGACTTCCCTGTACACACTAGAACGTAAATATTATTATTTCGCGTTAAATTAAAATGTTTCAAAACATTAGATGCATACAGGGTTTTAAGAAAACCCTGTGATGTCAAGACAACTTGGGAAAAATCTAGGATAATATGTGTCATATGCAGCTGATTTTAAAATGATAAAATTGTATTGATTGGTTTGGATTCCAATATACTTAATATGCTTGTAGAAATCCATTTATTCAAAATCTGGGTATACTTAATCTAAGATAATTATCATATCAGACCTTAAAACAATAATAATTTCGAATAATTATCCTTAATCACCTGAACATACCTCTTACCTTTCATTCAAAAGCACAACAGGTTAATAAATCTGCAAAACTTCTGACAACTAAGTTGAACAAAATCTACGGGGGAAAGCGTGGAGCAGTCGACTGATAAGAAATTAATTCCGTAGGGTATTACATCCATTTATCACAGGTTATCAGATCTTTGTACCTCCATGGAACCTACGAGGGACAGATAAGCCACTTGGAAGGATAATGACCAAATTTTCTAGCGCCATAAAGATTTATCGTTATTAACAATTTATTCAGCAGTCATGAGATAATTTATATAGCTTATTTATTTTATTTTTTTAGGATTTTAATGACGGTCGCTTTTATTTGTAGATTTGTGATATTTTCTTTTATTTTCAGAGGTCTTCTACCACGTTTTTATAGTTATAATTATCAGTTTTTAGTTTTCAGTGTCGTACAAACAACCACCAAATAGTCTTAACAAAGAGTAAAGAGATGAAATCTAACAACAAATAAAAATGTATTAACAAAGAGTTTTAAAGTGGTTGCAATTAACCTGTCCTACGTCCAATAATCGTGTAATAATAGGGTCGTTTCTTTTGAAAAAAAGAGTAAAAAAAAAGTCTAAACGATAGAAAAACGATAAATCATTAAGCCATATTTTTTATTCAATTCCAAAAGCTTAGTACTATGTTACAATCAGCATGTTAATTAAACAATATATGTATAGGAATTAATAGGAATTGACAGGCCTGTTGGTCTATTTTGATTTTGATTTTTTTGAAAAGTGGTTAGAGGCCCTGACTGCTATACCGGAGGTCGTGGGTTCGATTCCCACCCAGAACAAATGTTTGTGTGATGAGCATGATCATTTGTTCGGTGTCTGGGTGTAATTTATCTATAATATGTATGTATTTAGAAATATATAAGTATGTTTATCAGTTGTCTGGTTACCATAACACAAGCTCTGCTTGGGCTTGGGATCAGACAACCGTGTGTTAGATGTCCCGGAATATTATTATTATTATATTAATTAAACATGTCTACGAACTAGGCATTACGGTACGGCACGAAACCCAGTATAATATTTTCAGGTGACATTGAACGCAAACATTTACGTTCTAGTGTCGTCTGTCTGCATTTTATTGCATTACCGATCCTTCGGGCAAAATGTTAGAGTGTGGGCAAATTCCTCAGACACATAAATTGCCCCGCCTTGTGTTGGCTACTGTAGCCAAAGTGGGATCCTTCATAATGAATGTTTCCTTCAACTAATTGGATGAAAGCAAAAAGTCTTGTGAAAAAAATATCAATAGTGATTCATGTAATGATCAACAATGACTGATTAACCGACTTCCAAAAAGGAGGTTTTCAGTTTGACCTGTATGTATGTATGCTTGTTCGTGATTATACCGCGTTTGGCTGAATCGATTTTGATGCGGTTTTTTTATTTGTGTATCTATGTTTTAGGTAATAAAAAAATATTAGACACGTATTTTCATCTTTTGTCTCGGAAACAAAGAATTAAGAAGATACAGCGAGGACAATTCTTGCGTGACGTCACGTCTAAGCAAAAATTGTACCTACCCAGCGGTTTGTCTTTGTATTTTTTTTTTATATTTTTCATATATTTTATAGCCTTTTTAGCAAGCTTTGGCAAATTTTTAGGAAAAATACAAAGTTCATGATCTGTACCAATTATATCTACATATTATGGTGGTGTACTAGTGTGTCAACCATAACAAAGGAAATAAGGGGATGTTACGAAGGCATAGTCTAAGTTACCAGATAATATAAAAAAAATGTATATTTTATTTAGTAACTACAAAACTGGCGGTGTTAACTATGTAATTATATGTTTCAATTCGCTCTAAATTACATAACAATGTTTTTGTTTTACGTGATCGTTACTCCAAATTAGAAGTTGCGTTTATAAATATAATAAATACATATAATGTATGATGTTTGAAAAGTAATAAAAAAACTTCTTTCAAAACCAGTTTTACTGTATGTATATTGTTTAAAGCTCTAAGTAAAACAAAGAAGCGTCTACAACGTTCACCTTTTACGTTCCTGTGGGAGCCAAGAGCCTGTCAGTTCCGCACTTTGTAACTAGATGGCGCTGTCCCGCGCGACGAGGAAATCCGACCTCTACGTTCCTATGGGAAATATTTATATGCAATCGATATATCTTTTTGGGAAGTTAGAAGCTTGTGCTTATTTGACGAATATATAGCATAAGGAATGATATACGTGACATCAGATTGAATCAGAAATGGAGTGCCAATATTTCCATATTTTTTTAATGTTTGAAAATATAAATTAGAAATATTAACGCACAGTTATGCAAATTTTTTTTTTAATCTTTAAGCTTTGGTTTCCTGGACCACTGAAGAGCCAGAACTAGTAAGTAATGGTATTGTGATATAGATCAGTTTGTTTAGTAGCATTAGCATTAGTTATCCGGTTCTCAAGATATACAAAAAAGGAACTTTATATGGTATGTTATGTTTTTTTTTTATTTGAATAATAAACTAAATATAATTATAAAAATAGACCCAAACTTATTGCATTAACCCAAGGAGATATGGAAAAAAACTATTTTAAATCCTTATTTCGTAAAAAAATAATTTTGTCACTATATTTTTTTTCAGTAACATAGCTTTACCGTTTGAAAAGACATTCAAAAAGTTCGGGAAATGCTCTGAAAGACGCCCATTTATTATGCCATCCCGGCGTTAAGAAGTAGAAAGGAATAAAAAACACGTTATAGCGGTCCTAGTGATTAAGCACAACGAGAACATCTTCGCAACGATTGGACATTGTTGAAATTTGGAGCCAGGAAACGACTATTTTTAACCCACGACGGAAAAAGAAGGGTGTTATAAGTTTTATGTCTCTGTCTCGTGCGTTTTTCTGTGCCATCATAGCTCCCGAACGGATGAAGCGATTTCAATTTATTTTATGTATGTATTTAGAAACAATAAGTATGTTTATCAGTTGTCTGGTTACCATAACACAAGCTCTGCTTAGCTTGGGATCAAATAACTGTGTGTGAGAAAAAAATATAGTTTAAATAGTAGTAAGTAAAAGTAGTACTTTTTTTTGTTTTCGAGGTGTAAAAAAATCTTTTATTTCACTAAGAATGTATGTAGGTATGTCAGTGTGTAACTATGTTTGTTCGGGTGGAATATTGCAACTAAAGAACAATGGCAGAATTTGGTCTGGACTTTTTTTGGCGTCCATAGATTTCATAAATATCAATCAAATTTAATTAATTTTCTACGATTTTTCAATGATTCACTTCTTCTTGTAAAAGCCGGAGTTATTTTTATGTTTTTAAAAGCTCATAAAATGATGTTCGAATTAGGTTACCTACATTCGACATTTTACCATTAAAATAGTGGTGTGACGCTGTATAATCAAACGAATGATCGATATAATCGACCGATCGATCGACCCGTGTAGAGTTCGTTTTGTTTTTAACATAATATTAGAATTATCTATTCTTTCGTCTTTAATCAATGATATTTTTGAAGAAATGCTCCTACTTTTAAATCCAATTAATAATGGATCAAAATATCAGAGGATCGTTTCAGTGTCGTATCGATTCTCAAGAAAAACGAATCCAAAAGTGCAGCACTACTTTTGTTTTGGACAGTGAATGTTATCTGTGGTTGTCTGTCAAGTGAAGACGCTACAGAACTACCCTCCATTATATTTTTCTATGCTACAAAATCCTTCCGTGTTTACTATGTTGGTTGTGTTTTATGTTTATATTTGGCTTTCTATTTATTTTTACCCTACCTGGACTGTTTATGGACTGATTGATACTGCCTTGTGTGACTAGTGCGTGCCCTTAGGACTACGATATTGCTTTTGCGTGAGCAAAAGCTAATCTTACTTTGCTTCGATTGTGCCTATATAGTGAATTGGATTTTTGTTGTAAACCCATAACAATAACTATGGAAGATTACGATAGAGATCATTGTCGCACGCGCATTTTATGTGTAATGATGATAATGAGATGAAGAATGAAATAAATAATTATGTTAAACAAAATATGTTTTTTATTTGCCCTAACATAGTTCTATTGTTTACGCGGCAAGTGCATTTTTTTAATACGCGCTCAGCTTTCTTAAACATACGATAATTGAGTACTATAGTAATATTATAGAACGGGGATTAGCGCGTACATGCGTAAATACCTTAAGGGCTTAACGTTTCGTTCTATAATATGCAGCGCGATAGTTTAAAAGTTTAAATTGAGTACTACTCTACACCGAGTGTTAGAATTTATTTAGGTTTTTCCCATTTATCCGCAAATACTCTTATTCTTACTTAGACCACACCACATTATCATTTCTTAAGGACATAATTTCGATCTGCGTTATGTTTTATAGATATAGCTAATTGACATTGACGTTAATTCATAACCTAAATAATAAAATTCTAACACCGAAATCCTTTTTTTCCGGCTTTCCCAAATGAAAATAGTCTCATTTATAGATTCTAGAACTAACGCCAAATCTTTTAACATATTTTTCATAACGGGACGCTTCAATTTGATCCCAGACAATTCTTAGTATGGAGACCTGCCATTGTCCTTTGGAGATATCTTTAATCGATTGAACAAAATGAGGTACACACGTTTCTCGTAATATCGAGCTAATCTGATGTTGAAGCCAGAAGAAGGTTATAGGATTCTGTGAGGAAACCATATAATTTGACAGCCATTACAACTCTGATGACCTCAATATGATGTGTTTTATAACCCTGTTGAGTGGGATGAGAATCTATGAAGCTCAATTAGGCTAGTCCATGTAAAATACGGCAATCCTTTAAATCCTGTAAGACTGGAAGCTGACCCCGAAATCATTTGGGCAAGGATTAGGCAGATCGTAGAGTTCACCTAAATATGCATATATTACAGTGCACTTTACGAAATGAATGAAAACTATTTATATGAGCGGTTACAGAATATAACAATGGAAAGTTAAAAAATATGTAAATTCCGACATGACTGATTCAAAAGCGGTATAATGAGCTGCATTCAAACAAATTAAACTCAAACGATACCTAAATGGTGCAATTAATTTGCACCATTCAATTGAATCGTTTTCATTTAAATGGTAATACGATATTATTTTGGGCGCAACAGCTGTTTTAAGAGCCACACATATAGGCCATTCAGTTACACGCTCTCCTATTTCCGAGGCAACAGACCTCGACCTTGACCTTGGCCTTTTTATCACCACGTTTATTCTCTCGGCCACATTAACGTTGCCATGGTAACCGCTACAACTAATTCGGAGTCATTTTGCAGTGAATATTTTAAGGTCAGTTTCCTTGTCTTAGAACTAAATAAAGTTTATCGTGAATATATAAATTATTTGTCGTGGTGGCCTAGCGGCTCAATAAACGGATTTGTATGCACAAGGTTGCAGGTTCGAACCCGGGCAAGTACCAATGTCACTTTTCAAAGTTATATGTACTTTCTTAATTATTTTAAGACACTTCTGACAAGCGGTGAAGGAAAACATCGTAAGGAAACCTGGATTCCAAAATTTGGGATCTGAAATCGCCAATCCGCAGAGAGCAAGCGTGGTGATCAATGCTCGCGCCTTCTCTATATGGGAAGAGGCCTGTGGCCAGTAGTGGGTCGTTTATAGGCTGGATTGTTATATAAATTATTTAGGAAATAATTGAATATTAAACCTAGTAGGAACTTTAATAGGAATTACCTTGAATCATTTAATTCTTGTTACTGTGTTACTAAAAAAGTTGCCTCTCTTTTAAATAAAAAGAGCAGGAAAGTTACAAAAAACAATGAATATTCATACAAGAATGACGTATTTCATATCCAAATGGAATATTTTTTCGTTGTTGTAGCAGTATTTATGGGCATATCTCTGAAGCGACGTCAAACAGAATACGTTATGAGTGCAGGTATTCAGGAGAAATGTAGTTACGATGTACAAAGGTAAAGGGTAAAGGTAATAAGGTCTGTAGGTGTCCAGTGCAATGCTGTAATACAATCTATTTACATGTTTTATTCAATTAAAAGTATTGAAATAAAACTACTTTGTCGCGGATTTGCAGTTATACTTTTGGTGGGTTATACCCTTAGAACCTTATTAATAAAAATCTTGATGTAGATTAGCAACGGATTAGCAGATTCTAATTTCAATTTTTCTGTTGAGAATTTGAATTTAGAATCTATTAATCGGTGACTAATCTATATCGTCATTTTTATTAATAAGGGTGTTAGAGTATACATAAGCAACTAGAGTGAGCCTATCAGAGTTTGAACGTAAGCACTAGCGTGAACTAGTTTTGTCGTGAAATATGTATGTATGAAGATGGAAATTACCGTTTTAAAAAATCTATTTAAAACACTTTATTATATTATCCTAACAATTTCAAAACCATAGATATTTTCGTATATGAGTTTCTTGTTGCGCGAAAATTAACTTAAATCAGTAAACGAATGTACTAGGTTCAGACTAAAAACTGCTCTCGCTTGACACAAGGGGAAACTAGCGATAGTAGCAGTCTATGTATATAGTACGTCAATGGTTATACCTTTGCAGGTATCATGGTCACAAAGTAGTTTTATTTCAATGTCTAACATTCGCGTAAATCTAAGAAACCAATAAATTAAAATTACAGTTTTTTTTGTTTTAAATGTCGTAGTGGGCTAGGTTCAATGAACTTATTTGTATACATAAGGTGCAGTTTCCAACCTAGGTAAGTACCAATGTAGCTTTTTAAAAGTTATGGGTACCTTCCTTATTATTCTCAGACACTACAGACAAGCTGTGAAGGAAAACATCCTTACGAAATGTAGATGCTCAAAATTGTAGTCTGGAATCGCCAATCCGCAATCAGCAAGCGTGGTGATGGTGGTGATGGGTTTTTTGGTACCTTCGGGTTCTCTCATGCCATAACACTAATGCTTTAGCTACTTAAGTACTTTGAGTCCGGAGCAATGTATGTGAGATTGGACCTGTCTATGTATTTTACCATTTATAGTGATACGTCAAGATAAATATAATTTTAAAGTATGAGGGATGACGAAGATTTTTTGAAGGATGTTAGTTTTATTTATTGATATAATTTTAGTATAGTAAGGCTTTGTTGTTAAATATTAGATTTAAGTATTGAATTTTAGAACTCCTTGAAAACATAAACCCAAACCTTTCTTTTGCAATTTTCTCATAGTTGAACAGACATCTGCACCTTCAGAACACTGATCGTACTTTCAAACTGAAATTAAATCAGTCAGCCTTATCTCGAAGCAATAAGGTTGAATTTTCCTTAGCACCGTGTCCTCAGTCAAGCGGTCTTAGCATAACTGGACTGAAAACTAAACTCCGTCGCGAACTAAATAAGCGTAAGGGATTACTTACTAGTTAAACTTAACGTTGTTTCACTCAACTAATACTTGCTTTTAAAATTAAATTAAGTTTCCTTACAAAGTGGGGGAGACTAAAGAAGTGGTTTTAATTATTTTACCTACTTGTTTGTTTCTAATTAGTGAAAGCCACGGAAGACAATTACTTGCTTTACGAAGTTTTTTATGGTGGTATAAAGAATTAAGTTTAATTATAAACTAGTTATTGCCCCCCGGGTTGGCAAAAAGTAGCCTATATCCAAGCTGATCTAGGATGAAGTTTCATCAAAATCAGCTCAGCGGTTTAGCTTTGAAATGTTTCTTTACAATGTGGTTTATAATTTTCTTTGTACTACAAAACAGTTATATCATATATAACCAATACGGAAAAATAGTGCAAAAGAAAAAAAAGTAAAATATTATATGTCAAATATACGCATTCCACCCTTAAGGGAAAACCCACAGTTCCCTATTTTGTATATATTTTCTTATTTATTGGTTGCCGTAGCACTTCCACGAACTCGTAGCAGTGGTTCCGTGCACGTAGCAATCTCGTGAGGATGCTACGGATGTGCTACGGAATGCTTCTGCAGCTAGTTAATTAAGTGAAACCTGTGTGGTTTACTTTAAAATTATTTTCAGTTTAAAAATTTCATCGTAAAATAATTAAAAAAATCGTTGTTAGGAAATATAGTGTCATCTGTGTATAATATAAGAATGTAAAACAAATTACATTGCATGAGTAACAAAAAAAAACAGCTTATAGACTGAAAGAACGAATCGGGAATTTCAAAAACCTTATAAGTCACAAAATTATATTTATTCAGAATTCAATAAAAACTGTTTCATACACAAACAAATGAGTTTTAAATGACTTTTTATGTTCAATTTAGTATATTACAAACTATTCCCTAGTCTTATGATAATCATGTGCTTGTAGATACAGCCTCTATCCACAGCCTTATACAAACGATAATAGGAGAAAGCCAATAAACCGGCTTCAATCATGTAATAAAGCTAGCTCTAATACAACCTTTATATAAAACCGGGGAATGAGTAATTAAAATTTAATTCGAATTGAACAATGGCACCTTTCATTTCAAACTCATGTTCGGAAATAAACTCTTTGGTTTATTTTTGACTTTACAACTAATTTGGCTTAAGTAACTAATGTATACTTATATATATATCCTATTAATATTATAAATGTGAAAGTTTGTGAGAATGGATGTGTGGATGTTTGTTACTCTTTCACTCAAAAACCGCTGGACCGGTTTGGTTGAAATTTGGTATGTAGATAGGTCATACCCTGGATTAACATAGAGGTTACTTTTTAAACCGCGGGGCACAGCTAGTATACTTATATATGTATACGTTTGGTTTCAAATAGAGCGAAAGAAAATAAAAACATTAATAAGGTTTTAGTTGACTGAAACAGGTCTTCATTATTTATCTTTAAAACTCAAATTATTTTATCAGGTAATAATTAATTAATTTTATCATCAACCCCTTTTCATCCCACTGCTGGGCACTCTTTTTTGGTGCCATTACATTCCTGCGTCAATATCATCCAGAAGACCTGAAAATTATACTACATCGTGGACCCATCTTGACCATTACCTTAGAATAAAAAAACATTTACTACACTTTTAAAAGGTAAATATAGCTCTAATTACTCAAAAACGTTTACCATTGAAACGTTCCTCAAAAGGTATCGTTTCCATAGCAACGTATAAACGGCCTTTAATCACGTCCCTTAAATTCTTCAAAGGTAAAAGGTATAATTGTAGGAATGCCTAACGATTAATTGTTTCTGGAAATTGTTCCAATGAACAGTTTGGCTGGTTCGCGCCTGTTTGACAAATCTGCTTCGTAATTGGTACGCGATCGCTTGGGATATTGTAATGAGGTGGTGATGAGAGCAAATACATTTATTTATACAAAAATAACCGTGACCAGCCATTTAAGAAGGCTAGTATAAAAGTAAATGTTGTCTATTTTCAGATATCACTGAGAAAAAATTGGAAAATATCTAAATAAACAAAAGAAGTGAGCAAGCGCGAGGATCAGTTTGTATACGAATGATTTGCCAAAAAAAAAAAAACATGTAATGTCATAGATGAAAAGAATTGTTCAAAGGTATTAAGGAGATACGTAATTTATTTTTAAATATGTCAATGTTTTTATAAACAATATGTAGTGGCACCGAGTTGCCGTGTCTAGCCATACCACTTGTAAACCCTCGATGGTTTTTTCGATATGTGTTAAAGTGTACGCTGCTTTTCTTGAAATATAAAAAAAAAACTCGTTGCCTTTCTATGTATATCGCTAGGGAGGCAAATCAAAAAAAAATACTATATTTTCTTTGTGAAACGGTAATATTCGCTAGAATGTTTCTTGTAAGTGATTTTTTAGAGATTTAATTAATCGCCTTTAAATTCAAAGTAGTACTCAGTTCATTTAACATTTTGTAACGTTTAAATCTATGCTTAATGTAAACAAATGTAAAAGAAGTATGTAAAGTAAATCTACAGTTACCTGTGAATACATACACCTAATCTGTGTGTAACGTTTATCAAAGGGTTGGCAAAGATATCTAACAATATTTTTTTGAAGTGAAAACTTCTTAAGTGGCGATGTACACTTTTTTGATGGGTAAAATATGTTAACAACTTAACTGTCCCGCTAGTAGACAAAATAGTTAAACAATGGTTTATATGTGACTCATGGGACAGGGAAATGGTTAAACTCGCGTCATGACACGCGACCTGATCGAAAATTCGTAAAACGAACACGTGACCTGATCGAAAATTCGTAAGACATTATAATGTATGGAATATGTTTAGTATTTATTAGCTATAGCTAAGAAACCCGCATCACAATCGGTCCATTCGTTTAGTAGCTACCATGCCCTAGACAGACAGACACACAGACACGTCAAACTTAAAACACAGTTTTTTCGTATTAAATGAAAAATAAAAATACAATAATTCTAAGTAATTTTTTTATTTATGTAAGTTTTAATTTTAGTATAGTTAGAGTTTGTTCTTATATTAGATTTAATTGTGTATTAATAAATATTATTATAATAATTCTAAGTAAACAAAGTCGTGGCAGCCCTAGAGTTAACTTTCGCCACATTTTTCACCGCACTACGCTCGACAATTCATTGGGACATCGCTCAACCTTATCTCTTCCCTTTGCAGTACATTTTCCCTCAGCCATAATGATGTGACGACGCTTTATCGATAACATCGCTATTGTTAATTCGTTAAGTATTCACAATGCGTACTTTATTCTGTTTCCTTTTATAAGTTGACGTTTATTAATCTTCTTACTTTTTTACTTGACTGGGTTTATGGATGCAATAATGTTTATTTCTTGGGTATTTATTTAATCTTAAAGTTGATAAAATGTATTTTTCTACATCAATATTTTTGGGCATTCTCTGTCAACATAAGTTTCATCGGAAAAATATTTTTTACTGTGTCAATTTTTCAAAACAAATGGCACACGCAGGTCTGACATTTTTTTTTTTAGAAATAGGTAAAACTTTCTAATAGCAATACTTTACTTGTATGTAGATTTGCCTTTTAACCGACTTCAAAAAGGAGGAGGTACTCAATTAGATTGTACTTTTAATGTTTGTTACCTCGGAACTTTCGACTGGATGAACTGATTTTGATGATTCTTTTTTATTTGAAAGGTGGTGCTGCTCGTGTGGTCCCATAATTCGGTCCTGTTTTGACAGTGGGATCCATAAGAGAACCATATAAGACTTATTTTAAGTAGTTTTTTTTGTAAGAATTATTGCATATAGTGTAAAGAAAGTAACAATGACATTTTCCCAACATACCTATAGGTATGTAATAATATATAATGCCGTCAGACGATCCATTTGAAGCGATGTACACTTACACACAAATGTAATTACCTGTACTTAGTACTATCGAGTACAAAGTGCTTCTGCATTATTTAGTTATTTGTTAGGAGAGACTTAGGGCCTTGATACCTTTTCGTCTAATTTACTATTTTCACGGCGACTGTACTTGCATAATCAGATATTTTCTAGCTGAATAATTTGTGGATACTTTCAGAAAAATAACTGAGAACGTTTTTTTTTGTCCGTGATTTGACAACCTATTTAATAACCAGGTTTTATAATATGATAAATATGATAAATATAACAATATGATAAATATGTTGTACAATGTAAAGCAATAATGATACGTTACGTCAAAATGTTTTTTGTTCCGGTAACTATTTTGGTTTAATATCGTTTTTGATATTTTTTATAAAATATCTACAAACAAAACTCGTCAAAACGTCTAAAAAAAACTGTCCCTTCATCAAACATATTTTTTGAGTCTCTTTAACTGTCAAAACCAAGAAACTTCAAAAATAAAGGCATGTTCACACTCATTTATCATAGTGGCACTTCTATATCACTGTGTTGGTTCCCGCGACGCTATTTATATGCTAATTTTAAACCTAAAATAGGTATATACCCGTACGTAAGACTTCTAGTTAATTTTGTTCAAGTCTTTCCCTGATTTATCGAAGCTTATCGGAACAAATTTATTCGTTCGACTTCGTTAGGTAGTGTCTTTACAAGCACTTTGCTTGAATTAAGGGATGCTGTTAATAGTTTAGGTATTAAGGCGACTATGTGGACTCCACAAAACATCAATCGCCCTCCTGGCCGGCCCAGAAGGAGGTGACAGAACGAACTTGACTCCTATTCAACATTATGGTTAACAATAGCTCAAGATCGGGAGAATTGGAAGAAAGAAAGGGAGCCTTTGCCATGCAGTGGGACGATAATGGCTGAAAATAAAAGAAATAATAATAACTAAGGGCCACGGAGTGCTTGAAATAGTCGTATGTCTACTTGGTACACTATAGACATTTGCTTGATACTTTGAGCGGTCTACAAAACAAAAGCTATCGGCCGGAAGGCGCACGTGACATTATTATTATTATGACATTGTCATTTACCAACAGACAGGGCAGTAGCAAGCTGAAGTGGCGGTGGGCTGGCCATGTCTGTCGCAGAACCGACGAGAGGTGGAGCAGGAAGGTTCTCGAACGGAGACCACGCTTAGGCAAACGTAGTGTAGGACGCACCCCGGCTAGATGGACCGATGACCTGAAGCTGGCAGCTGGCAGTGATGGCCTATGTCCAGCAGTGGACTGCAACAGGCTGATATGATGATGAACAGAAAGAGACTGCCCGCGTATGTTGATCACTGTCTAACTGCTGAGCAGTCCGTGTACGGGTGGCTTAAGAGCTGGTGATATATGATGAACAAGGCAACAATTCTTATATTTTATTAAAGGGTTGCTTATACCTAAGCCTAGCTAATTAATAACAATTTTAATGTTCTCCAATATATAAAGACAACAATCAGTAAATAGTACAATGGACAGTCTTATCAGTTATCACGGTCCGAAAATTCTGAACAACGTAAACACAATGAACTATAGAAAATACTTTGATTTTAATTGCATGTATTCCCTCCACGAATTTAAACAGCAAGCTTGCTTGTTTACGGATAATATAATCTACAATCAATATTGAAACTTAATCCTCTAACAACAAAGCTCATTATTGTATTGTGAGATTTCGATCAAAATCTCGTATTCAGTCTGATGGGGTAGTTCATGTTTCACATGACAGATGGCATTAGCAGTTCGTTGTGAATGCACCTCGTGTGCGATTAGATGAGAATGACACTCACATAGCCCCTTTTAGTGCACTCCATTGTTACGACCCGAAATGGGACTAAATTTAGAGAGATAAAACTAAATCCAACCAAAGGTAAAATTAATAATATGCAGAATGCGTTTTAGTTAGGACGTTTTAAATTTCGACCGATGCTAGTCATTTGTGCATGGGTGCCGTACCATGATCTCTTAAAGCTTACTGTTGCGGTTGTGGAAGCGAGACGGCGCACTACACTGAGCATAGCGCTGTCCCGCTTACTCAACTGCAACGGTACTGCTTTAAGAGTTCTGGTTTTCCGCTGCAGTGAAATAGTTACAGGTTAGTTTGATTACATAACTATAAGAAAATTAAATAATCTAACTGTTTTGTGACTGATGAGTTGCAATAGATAATTTATTACGTTAATATGCGTAATATATACGTTTTACCCAATAATATTTTAATAAAAAGATATGTTATACACATACAAAACAATCGAAAAAAGTGTTCCGCGCAGCGCGGCAGCTAGCGAAAGAGATAGCGCGATAAAACCCATAAGAAAAAAAGAGACAAATAGTGTTGTTGTTAATGGCAAAACGTCCCAATTAGGACGTTTTCGAGTCTTCACGATTGCACGCTTATAACATATCTGTTTATTAGAATATCATTGGTTTTACCCATGTTTCTCAGCCGAATTAGAAAAATAAAAAATATATGTAGTTTTTTGAATCATAAAGACTGTATGGAAAACCGAGTGCAAGTGGTACAGGCCGCGTGCTGCGGGTTCGATTCCCGCAAGGACAAACTATTGTGTGGTTCACAAATGTTTGACCAAAATAATATTATTCTAAATGTATGTGTTCTTACGACCCGGATGTGTGTCATGTACCTATTATATGCAGTATTTACGTCTTTGTAAATCGATTTCAAAAATTATTATATTGTGGATATCTCAATCTTATATAAGTATCATTAAATTTGATACAGTACTATTGTTTTTCTTTAATGGAGTCGTTCTTACATATATACAACCAATCATTAAGACAACGATTCATTGCTAAGTCGTAGCTATCCTTCCGACCAACATTTTAATCTATCTCAAGTACTGACAAGTAATCGAAAATCAATTTTAATTCTACCTTCACCTATTTAAATCACACACAGATTTCCCAGTAAATCAGAATCGTGGATCCCGAATAATTTGCACTTAACATCGAGTGACATGTCGCGATTAAAAGTGTGTGTTGGCGTCGGAGCAAATTAAATCGTACGTGTATAGCGATCATGTTGACAGATTTAAGTTCAGAGAGCAATTTATTTAATGTACTGGCGAAAATAATTTAATGTGAGGATAACCTAATTAGAAAAAAGTACTATTTTAATGATCTGAATTGATTTTTGTTTTTGTATACTATTTAAAGTTTTGATGCAGAGGAAAAACAACTAAATAATAAACTAAGTATTGTATAATAATATAATTAGTAGGTATATGTTCCTAACGTAACTAAAATGATTTTATTTAGTAATCTCTGTGTTTTCAAAACTATTTAAAGGTATGTGCCTCCATGTACATAGCATATTATATACATTTAAGTCTCATGACTTACTACTACTACTTACAACTTATGAATGTCGTAGACGTGACCTACCCCAACTAACAAAAGATTTTCCTTTAAAAACACAAAAAGGTTTCTCACAATTACCAATCAATTCTTTACAAAAAAAATATACCTAGTGCATTTGTAAGCCTTGTTGCATTGTAAAGCAAAACTGTAAAGCTTGTGTATCGATAATTAATATCCAACACAAGCACACGTAGTGTACTCTGAATTTTGATAAGCCGTCGCGATCAGACAGACAGACCATACATACGTATAACTTTAATTGCACACCGAACACAAGCGGACACCGCATCCCTCAAAGGGAATCGATCGAACATTGTATACAAATTTCCACACACACACATACACACAGACTCGCACACACTGGACCTATGTATCCGTGTATATGAGAAGGTACATAGGAGTAAATGCGTACCCCATGCAATTCGGGCGATTCAAATGCAGATATTTTGACGAGGATGCACGAACGCCATAGGGATTTAGGAGGGCCCGACCCTCCCAGACAGACGTATTGATTTTTGTGTTCAGCTCACCCCTGTAGTTGTGGGGGTTGTTATTATTAAATATAAATGGCGTCGAAATGTTGGCGGTGTAAATGATTTTGACGTACACTGATGGTCATTTTGTTGGTGCACTTGTTGTGTCTGGCTGTTGTAAGATCCGTTCATTGCCTAAGACACTGTTATCCTGGTCGATGTATTTCTTATCGATTCTTATTTCTCTTTGGTAATTAATTCACTTAATTGCTTGTCATTTTTAAATATGAATATTGAGAAGTATCATTTACTTAAAAAAATTATGTATTTACTACACCTTGGACCTAATGTTTAACGCCTGTGCACTGGGATATATGTAGAAGATAATAAATAAAATTAAATATTTCGATCTAAAGTTCTTGAAAGTGCAGGTTTGATTATCTATTTATCTCGTTTTGTGAGTCACATATCAAGATCATTTCTATCGTTTATTTTGTTGCGATTACAAAGCAGTTTTTGATATTATTATCTAAGCTAGAAAATACAAAGAAGTAGTTTTAAAGATATATTATCATTATTATAAAGTAATTATGCACATTTTTTTTTTAATGCAATATGTGCGTTTTAATCCAAACATGTTTGACTTTACTTCCTTTAGTTTAAATTGTTTTTTTTTTCATTTTGTTATTTTTTTATCTTCTAGCTGCAATGAACTTCTTAAAACATTATTTATTAAAGGATTTTAATAAAAACTCGTGTTACGTGATATCCTCCCCAATTGGGAACCAATTTTGACGATTCTTTTTTATAATTAGTTGGGTATATCCAAGGGAGGCTTCATATAAAATTTATGAACGAATTCTTAACCGAAGGGTGGAAAAATGAGGAATGAAATTTCATATTAGACTTTTATCAATTTTGAATTCGGTTTTTATATTTTAAGGTTTCCTTGTAAATCAAGATTTATATGTAGTTTTGCAAAAAACATCAGATATTTTTTTCACAAAAAAGTACCTTGAGATTTTTTTTTTGTTTTTACACATGGTACGAGGCAGACCTCGTTGGCCTAGTGGTAGTAAGCGCGACTGCTACGCTAGAGATCTTGGGTACAATTCCCGAGTCGACCAAGGGTTTTCTATGAAATTCTCAGCAGCAGGTCGGAGTTTGGATTTGTGCCCGGTTAGTGGCAATAGGCTCGCCCCCTATTACATGGGACCTAAACATATCGGCTAACTGTGGGTGTACATTGGTACACCTCTGCCTAACCCTTCGGGGATACAGGCGTGATGATATGTTATGTTTATGTTTATACATATTTGGAATGTGAAAAAAAAACTGACTACTTTGAAACTGAAAAATGGTTTTCATTCCAAGTGCTTACCGAAACAATTGTTTTATTTGGGATAGAATGTCTAACACCACAATGGATGCGAAGATAATCTAAAGCCTTAACGGTCAATTATCTTCGAAGCATAACCTGAAATGGTTCCCTGAGGTTATTATTACCATGAATGTTATCTGAACAATAGGCTTGTATCGATGCGGCAACACTGCAGCTAACTTGGGTTTAGGAGATGATAATTATCTGGATCATATAGATATAGGTACGCATAGTATAGTTGTAAGATCGATTAGGGGTAAACGTAGGAACTTAACTGAAGTTGGTCGACAGTTTGGTAACAGCATTTTCGTTCAGTTCCTATGTACAGTAGTACAAGCATGTATAAAACGAAAATAAAAACAAATTTAGCTAAAAAAGAAAGAAAATAAAATATACATGATTTGAGAGCTGTTTTATATAATGTTTTATGTAAGTCTGCCCGCATGGTACCTGCAAAGCTGTCGAAACGTCGGGACCTAAAATCTAAATATAAACCGCGAAAAAATCCGTAAAAAGTAGTTTTATTTCAATGTTTTATATAATTTGTTTGTAACTTGAAGAGAAAATCAATTAATAGTTGCTAAGGGTATATATTTTTTATGCTGGTACATGTAAAAATGTTTGTCTGAATTGACTGATCTTTGGAAGTCCGGTTTGATCTGTGACCTTACGACCAGATAGAAACACGGCTGGAAGCTGTAGTACTACGGCAGTACAATGCTTCGGTTAAGCCTACATTAGGCCAACACGCTGTCAAACAATGATCTTTAACAGTCGTTAAGTCATCTAAAGATTAGCAATCAGGAGCCCGATGTCGCTTTTTAAAGTCAGTGAGTAGCAGGTTTGTGAACGATCCAGTGTACTTGTTCTTGTGCCTAATTTTCCTATTCAGATAATTTTAGTAATGACAAATGTATACCTACTTGTTATCATTGTAGGATTGATAGTGACTTGACTGTTCTTATCTGAATACGAAAATTAGGCATAACAACAAGTACACTGGAACGTTCATTAACCTGACACTCACTGACCTAAAGGCCCCCAGGCTTACCATTTTGCTACAGTATTACAACACACCATATGGGTACGATGCTTATATCTTAATTATATATCACACTTATGTTCCATATGTACGCCATACATACGAATATGTTAATAAAGAAATGCGGACAACATCACATATACATTGTTTTAAACCCTAAGTAAGTTGCTAAAGCACTTGACTTATGGAATTTGGAGACAACGAAAGTACCACAACACCCAGATTGGAGAAAATGTAGAAAAGTGATTTTCTACATTGACACGTCCGGGGATCGAACCCGGGACCTCAGAGCTAGCGACACCTTGAAACTGGACCACGGAGGTCGTCGGAATTAATAAACACCTTAATTGAGTTGATTAAGTTTTAAGTTCAAACAATTGCCACTTACGTGGTTGGCAATAAATTGTTAAAATCACACCTATGTTTGACAAGAGAAAAGCTATGGAGCAAAAGCGTAACACAGTAAAATTAATTTCATACCAAAAGCAATCGATGTTATACCTAAAAGACAAACGACGAGATCTCGTAAACCAAATGATGGTTTGAATTGTCATTACCTGATCATGTAGCGTTTACCTTTGTAGACACTGTGAGATATACAAGCTTTACGAAATTAAACTTTAATAGAAAGCAATTAGAACTTTGTTTCCGAAAACTCTACAGAATCATACGCAAATGAAATTTTGTATATGTATGTATCGACTCACTGAATCATTTAACAAACTTATCTTTTGCCACCGTCCAAATAAGAGTACATTGAAAATTGATCTTTAACACGCTTGAATTAGGTCGTGGAATCAAGTTGAATGAATGCAGATTTCCTTGGTTGTGTATTATGCGTCGATCGGCATTACTACTGGCCACTCGTCCGACCAATTACAGCATCAAGTGGTATGAATATTCACTCGGTATCGTGAATACAGATTTGATTATAGAATAATTCAATCGAACCGCGACGTGAAGGCGATTCGAAATAGGAACCAACGGCTTTTTTGTTCGATCGAATTTCAAATGAAAAATAGTAGGGGTAACGGTATTAGAGTTATAAATTGCATGATACCTGGTTATATTTTTCTAATTAGAACTTTTCATTAAAGTAGGTCTCACACTTAGTACTAGGAACAAATTGTATAGTAGGTCCAAATGCAAAACATCTACGGCTTCTACGGCTACCTTTTGTGCTAGGCACAAATTTTGAAATACTTACTATACTTATAAATTAGCTAGGACTAGTAAACAATTAAAATAACAACAGATACTTCTGTTATCATTTTTAACTTTGGATGTTTTTTAACGTAAAATGTCTTTAAAGTATCGTTGAAAGACATCATAGTTCCATCCTGAAAAAAAACCATTCTTCTTTGTCAATCGAAGTACCACGGTTTGAAAATATCTGTATTCAGTAAATAAACTCGACTTATTCCAATCACAAAGTTATATTGGCATAGAACTTGAAAGTGATGAGATTCAGGCACATATAATATTTTAATGCAAACGCGACCGCCTGGTTATTCATGAGCTGACGTCGAGCAATTACTCAGATGGACTTCTATGTATTTTGTGAATTTTGACTTCTTTATATACAATATTTTTTTGACAACAGCCTTGGATTCAGAAAGGTCGAACAACAATTGATTAGTAGATTTCTTGTCAAATCTCAAGTGAAGCACTGTGATTGGTTGTTAGAGTCATTACGCAGGCGGATCATCGGCAGCAGATATAGCAGACCAAGGCACGTGCACGTGTTTTAGTTTGTTACTGCTGCATTTCCCTAAGAACATCGTTTGTGTCATAGTCCAGCCTCTTGGGCTGTCCTAGATGTGTAGTTACTCATCGTTTCTATCGTGACTACACATTTTTTGGTCAATGAATAACAGCCGTGATCAGTAGATTTGACAACAAATAAATTTATTTGCTTTTCGGAAACCGTTTATTAGTATAGTGAGATTCCTCCGTTTTTCAAAAACCCCTGATCCTCACAGTCATACGTGATTTTTGACAGTCGTTAAGTCAATTCTGACCAGCCTAACCATGAAAAGCTGTACCCACCCAGTAAATGAGCTGTGGTGTTCAGATGAGCAGTTGCTCTAAGTGAAGAAGGAAACAATCATGTTTGATACGACCATCTTAACTTCTATACCCTTCCGCAACGTTTTAGTTTTCTTGCTATAATCCTGTAGGCATGTTTTATCTGGTATTTCTTTAAACTGTTCACCATAGATTCATTTAACATAGGAGGGATTAGGAATTGAAGTTTAAGTGTCAGTTTAATGTCATGTTGTCATAATTTAAGCACAAAGAACTAAATATTTCTAACAAAAAAAACCGTCTTCACATTATGTCATATTTATTTGTTTCTAAAAACTAGACCAAAATAAAGCACCAGCTTTCAAAAAAAAACCATCAAAATCGGTTCACTCAGTCAAGTTCTGTATAAACAAAAATAAATACAGTTGAATTGAATACTTCCTTCTTTTTTAATCGGTCAAAAATATATTATTAAAGTATCTTTAATTATGTACCTTAAACCTTCAAACAAACCCAAATTTCCATATTTTTGGTTCCGAAAATGTTATAAAGAACAGGTACGTTCTATTTCCGGGCGGCAAGAAAATTTAAGATAAGTTTAGCGCGAAATTAAAGTTAATCGAAAGTTGAGATTCAACGTTCAAGTAAATTAGTCTGAAAATTGAGATGGCCAGTATTTCTCAGCTAATTGCGTCCTCGTAAATATTACAGTAATAAACGTGGAAGATTCTAGAAGATATTGTCTGGCTGTGATAATGGATAACTAGACTTAATGTGTTATTAATTATTTAAGCATTCATTGTACTATAAAATAAAAGCGTAAAGATGCTTTGTTTTATTGCGTTTAAATGATAATCAAAGGGAACTAAAAATAAGAAACATTTTGAAATAAAACTACTTTTTACGGATTTTGTCGCGGTTTATTTTGATTTTAGGTCCCGACATTTTGACACCTTTGCAGGTATCATGGTCACAGGCGAACTGCCTGTAAATAAACCGCGATAAAATCCGTAAAAAGTACTTTTATTTCAATGTCTAACATTCGCGTAAACGTTGTATAGTTTGGAATCTCCATTATAAATCTTTATTAATGCTAGTTTTCTACATAAGAAAATGTCTGTTCCCAGCAGAGGCATTTATAAGCATAATATTATTATTATTTCATAATTAAATCTAATACAAGAACAAACTCTAACTATACTAAAATTAAAACTTACATAAATAAAAACTAAACGGCGTCAAAGAACTCATCGTCATCCTTGTCAATGGCGGGGAACGTGCCCAGAAGGCTGGCAGCATTGCCACGTTGAATGGCTATGACGATTCTCTGTGCAAGGAACAAACCAGCCCTCTGATCACGAGTAGATTCTACCAGACGTTTGGAAAGTTTTTTGAAAAGATTTCGTGCGCTCGGACCCCATGACCCGAGCGTTTCAACCCCAAACGGCTCGAAAATATAATCACCCACAATGTTATTATACTTTATTATTATTAATTATTGTTAGTCCTAAATAAATAAATACAATTATATTTGTATTGAGCAGTTGCCAATTAAATAAATTTGGAAATTTACAAACAAAGTAGGTTATTTGATATTCCTAATAAAGTAGAAGATAGACATTGATTGTTACGTGATAATCTTCAATTAAAGGTGATGATTAAACACCATTAATTAAAACCACCATGAAATTTTAAGGTCTGATCCACTTACGTCTCAATTTTCAACTCAATTATTAATTGAAAACTTAAAATAAATATATATTCGGGCTTGTAGCTCTATCTTTCTGTTTATGTCTGCATCCATGCATCTTTTAGCCATTTAAGAGTTGCTTGAATGACCTTTTTTTTTTTTTTTTTCGGGGTGAAACTCTAATGATTTCAACCCACGCTGAGGGCACAGCGTAGGGATATGTCGGACTTGCACCGACTAAAAACACCCCGGTCCCGTCTTAGCCTTGGTCAGAGCCACGGGGTCGCTTGCGCAATCTCTGCGCGGCTCCGGCAGGCTTCGGTCCTGGCTGGACCCCTTCCGGAGGGTGGGTGTAAAGTGCCCAACCCTCGTTCCTTCCGAGGACGGACGCGTGGGACCTGGCGTCCGTATCCTTCTTGGCCTGTCAGCTGATCGGGTGACAGGGTGCCCTCCCGGTCACCCGCAGGCCCGACCTCAAGGTGGTCTGAGGTCGTTGCTTGAATGGCCTGCTTCATTTAATAATTTTTACGATAATTGTTATTTTGCTAACAGTCATTACGATCATTCTCTTTGAGGGTTCAATGAGATTTTATTGTAGGCTTATCTGAATACGAAACTAGTACACTGACCGACCACTGACATGCATTTAAAATGTCTGAATCGAGGCCCAGAACTATTGACTTTTGATATAATTATAGAAAATAATAGAGTTAAACCATCCTAGGTAAAAAGTGGAACAAATATCTCAATATGGGGTATCTTGTTGCTACTGATTAGCGTCTGGTTTTGAAGTTATCAATAACATCTATTGTTCCTGCCTAATTAGTCTTACATAATTTTAATTAAACCCAACTTTTGTATTTTTTATGTAATATGGATCATCTAACATAAAAGTAGCTATGTTTTCAAATATGTTTAATTCTGATATACCAATATATATCTATAGTATCTATTACTCGTAGAAATATCAAAACTCTAGTAAAATTATCTAAGTACGAACTGATTAAAAAAAAAACTTCTTCCCGTGTTGTCCGACCGTTGTGCAAATGCATCTTAAAAGTTTCTTAACCAGTCCTTGGGTCTTTAGACCAAATTTTTTACAATTCAAAAACATCCAGCATTCAGAACAAAAATACTTATATTACTTCTTAAAATAGTTCAGTCAATAAATCACCCAAAAGTAGTTGTAGAGTGCGTGAGCAAGGCCCTAAGCAATTACTTCAGAAAATTATTCAGAGTGCTTAGATAGTTAACATACTAAAAGTCCTGACGTCTAGGGGGTGAGGCGGAGTGGGGGGAGGGGTTTAAAGGTCCCATTTTTCAGTTTTTCGCTAATATCTTTTAAACGGTGCGTCATGGCGATAAGAAGTCTTCTACGCAATGAAAGCTTATAAAATTATGTACAACTTTTACCTTATGCACTTTTTCAAATTCCTACCTATTTTCGAACTGCACGTACCGGAAGAGTGAAAATTGAAAAAAACTTCTTCGATTGAATACTACCTTTTGTATACTACTTCTTTCACGTTATTTGGGGATCTAGACACGCGGCAGCGAGACAATCCAAGTTCAAGTAAAAAAACTGGCTAACCAGCGCCAAGTGTATCATTACACGAACCACAAGGTGCCACTTTTGACCCTTGTATAACTCAAAACTTCTTTAACGTAAACACATATAACTAAGTGTGTTTATTAATATCCATAAGGACATCTAGAAGCCCAAATTTCATGAAGCTAGCTCAAACAGTTATTAAGATATGAAAGTCAAAAAGTCATAAACTATTCCAATATATGTATAATTATTTTTGCTAAATACAATAATACATATATTGGAATAGTTTCAAATATCTGCTTGTAACGGTTCCAACGCTAAAATAAAAGACTTTTTTTTTGTATGGGGACCCCCTCTTTTTTTTTACTTTTTTTTTGTTTTTAGCTTTTTTCCTACGTTTACACACAATTACCGAGCTGGATGCCAAATTTCATTCTTCTAGGTCATCTGGAAGTAGGTTAGGTTTAGGTACTATATTATTATGTTAGTCAGTCAGTGCTAAAATTTACGACTTTTTGACTTCATATCTTTAGAACCGTTTGAGCTAGCTTCATGAAATTTGGGCTTCTAGATGTCCTTATGGATATTAATAAACACACTTAGTTATATGTGTTTACGTTAAAGAAGCTTTGAGTTATACAAGGGTCAAAAGTGGCACCTTGTGGTTCGTGTAATGATACACTTGGCGCTGGTTTGCCAGTTTTTTTACTTGAACTTGGATTGACTCGCTGCCGCGTGTCTAGATCCCCAAATAACGTGAAAGAAGTAGTATACAAAATGTAGTATTCAATCGAAGAAGTTTTTTTCAATTTTCACTCTTCCGGAACGTGTAGTTCGAAAATAGGTAGGAATTTGAAAAAGTGCATAAGGTAAAAGTTGTACATAATTTTATAAGCTTTCATTGCGTAGAAGACTTCTTATCGCCATGACGCACCGTTTAAAAGATATTAGCGAAAAACTGAAAAATGGGACCTTTAAACCCCTCCCCCCACTCCGCCTCACCCCCTAGACGTCAGGACTTTTAGTATGTTAACTATCTAAGCACCCTGAACAATTTTCTGAAGTAATTGTTTAGGGCCTTGCTCACGCACTCTACAATCTCTTTGTTGACTGGACTAAAACCCAAAATCTAGATATAAAACCACAAACTCGATACCTTATGATTTATTTATGTAACAATGTATCTACAAATATTTATTTATAAACAATTAAATCGAATACAAGAACAAACTCTAACTATACTAAAATTAAATATTACATAAATAAATAAAACTAACACTCATCGTACATTTTGATAAAATTATTTTATCATAATTGAATGACTCCACAAACCTCTACGTATCTGTATTTTAACCGTCTCCCTGCCGACGCATCACGGTGCAACGCCGAAAAATCGATACCCACCTCCCCATGGACTATTCCTCTGATGTCGGGCCCTTTGTACCATTATATACAAATATATTACATAATGAACATTGACATTGAAGGGTTGGGTAGTCTCTTATGTATTGTGCACGGATTATAGAGTAGGTTTACGAGAGTGGTTTGTTGAAGGTTAACTTTTGTTTTCGATTTCGTTGTTTGGAAATGATAGCGAATCTTTTTCTGGGCTTTTGTTACAATGTCTCTGTAATACGGAATTACATTTTCTGCAGTTATTGTCTTGATTAAGGAAGTACGAGTAAACCTAGTAATCGTTTTTGGGCATTGTTTTATCCTTTTATAGAAATTTATCAAAAAAATACAAAAGTATCTAAGGTATAAAACACTGCAGACAATCTTTTTTTGCAAATCGACCAAGTAGCATGAAATTATAAATCTCTTTCGAAAATTAACGTGGAGTCACAGAACACTTTTAAAAATAAAATTGACAGATAACATTAATTTTCCCTATTCATATTTAGTCTCGTGTTAATTAATGAGAATTTATGTATAGTTACGTATAGCATATAACAGTACTCTTATCGTCGGATAAACAAATAATTTAGTGTTTTTACACGAGTAAATAAATTAGTACAATAATAATAATCCAGCCTATAAGCGTCCCACTGCTGGGCACAGGCCTCTTCCCATATAGAGAAGGCACGAGCATTGCTCACCACGCTTGCTCTCTGTAATAAATTAGTGGTTGTAATACTTCTGTTGTTTCTCTGCTCTTTAGATGCACCTCTATATAATCTGCGTCTATCTGTCTGTCCGCAGCCACCCCACGTTGCTAATTAATTGCATCGAGTAGCCATGACAAGTACAACTTTTAACCCCCCGCGGCCCGACGACTCGATTTTAATTAGTTTTTTCTCATTCATTTGATATTTCATTTTATGCTTCCCTTTGATCTTTTGCATTGGTTTTTTTTATCGGTCTGCCGGATAATGTATTATGCTAGTCTTTACATATGTAAGCTATAGGGTTTGTTTTATACCTTATTAGCGACCCTCCACGGTTTTTCACAGGAAGACAAAATATTATGAATGACACACACAAATCTTCCTCCTTGAATCACTCTAACCATTGGTGGAAATTGTATGAAAATCTATTGGTAGTTTTAGAGTATTATACCTTTAAACAGACATACGCGGCGGAGGACTTGGTTTTAATATATGAATAGCAAAGCAAAAAGTCGAATTACGCAATAAGTAAAAAGGTATTTACGAAACACTCTTTTGTTTACGGATTTAACGAACTCGAGTCAGTTCAAAACAATATTCATAATTCTATTACGTGGCAACTAAAAATAGAATTGTTTTGCAAATCAGTAAAATAGTTGCGTAAAGGGTTTATGTAAAAGAGGTCTAGGTTTGACAACTGTTTGACGTAACAGGCATGCATTTAAAACGGTTTGTGTGATGAGAGATAATATTAAAAATGTAATATTCTAGGGCAACTCACACACGGCCATCTGATCCCAAACTAAGCAGAGCTTATACTATGGTGACCAGACAACTGATAAATATACTTATATATTACTAAAAACATACATAATATTAGAGATAAATTACACCCAGACACAGAACAAATTATTGATCGGGCTTATTACACAAAGATTGGGTGGGAATTGAACCCACGACCTCCGGTGTACCAGTCAGGTTCACTAACCACTAGACAAACAGGCCCGCCTAAGAGCGTGGGCACACGATGCGCTCCGGCGCCGCACCGGACTTGCAACCACCAACACGAGGCGGAAGGGGGGAATGCGTTGCGACGTCGGAGCGGCACCGCTCAGTTGTTACGATCTACATACTGTCCAACGCTACTACGGCGCCGCAAGGCATAACAACGTTACGGCGCCGCACCGCTCGTGTGCCCACTGACACGGTGAAATCTTTGCGGTGCGGCGCCGCAACGCATCGTGTGCCCGCCCTCTAAGGATGTTCTTGAGTGTAAAACCGTTTTCATATTGTCCGATACGTTACAGTATCCGAATATATTCTATGTTATTTAATAATAATGTTCTTTTAAATAAATTAATAGCCCGAACAACATCATGTATTAAGAAAAGGACGAATTAAATTAACTTAATCAATGATTAATCACGAAGTAGAAATTAAATTCGAATTGTGAAACTAATCTAAGCTTAGAGAAGGAGTAAAACTTAAGGTACTCTCGGGAAATTAGAAGCAAAGCATAAGAGTCGACACAATCCGTCTCGTGGTAACTCCGAGCTTGCTCTTGCCACACTTACTTACAACTTAGAGAAATATAACTGAGAACATCGTTACATGCAATTATACTTACTTCATAACTTCACTATTTTTGAAATGAAAACTTCTTTAGCGGCGTTGTAGACTTTTTTGGTAATGGGTAAAAAAATTTAAACTCGCGTCAGGACACGTAACCTGATAGAAAATTCGTAAGACGAACACGTGAACAGATAGAAAAGTCGTAAGACGGATGTCATATTTGTGTACGATCGCGCAATAAATCAATATTGTATTCTACCACATAAATGAGAATTAAAGCAATTCGTGTAAAATTATTCCCATAACCATTCAAAAATATCAAAAATGCACAACGCTAATTTTGAAAACTTGAATATTATTCAAGTTTTCACTTCTGCCGGCACTTCCAGAGTGCAACCCGTCGTTATTTTTTCTTCATTTTTCAACAGACTTTAAAAAGCGGATGTTCTCAATTCGTCTGTATGCATGTTACGCAATAACTACAGAAATAGTGAATCCAATAAAAAAAATACATAGATTCTTCTAAGTCTCCATATTTAGTTCATTAAAATGAATTGAGTAGTTGTGTATCTCTTTAAATTGATGTCAGTTTTTTATGTGCTATCTTGTACATCAAATATTGACTGAAAACTGTCAGCTATGAATATTACTAAGTAGTAAAAAAGTAAGGCGTATAAAAGAAGTTTGAAAGACTACTAGAAAATGTTAGATCTTTCAGAGTATTTAATTCAAAATTACCAACATCATTTAGAATTAGATAAATTAAAGTCAAAAAGTTTCTTTAAAAATACAACAGTTTATTATTCACTTAAGATTCAATCTCAGTAGTCAATGTCTGCTTTTATTTTAAAATGAAGGTCTTAATTAATAAGAACTTCTGCAAAGATATTAATTGATAGTTCAAAGGAGACAATCTGATAAGGAATAGCGAACAAAAAACGTATAATCCTATTCTCTGTACAGTGCAGTAGCGAGTAATTAAGTATTGAATTTTGTGAAAAGTATGAATACTAACCAAATTATTGAATTTCTTACTAATAAGAAAAACTGTAATGAAAATTTAATGTATGAAATGTCACATACTTTAACTTTCAAATTGAATAAAATGTATGGCATGCCTTTAACTCGTTTACGCAATAATATGGTAACTTGACGATTTTTAATGAAAGTTGTCACATAGATAGTAAACTTAATGTGTAATATAATAATCTACACGTAGAGTACTTAGATAAAACATATAAAAATAGTAATTATAAAAAATAAATGCGGACAACATCACATACATTGCTCTGAACTCAAAGTAAGTAGCTATTAAGCACTTGTGTTATGGAATTCAGAAACAACGAAGATACCACAAACACCCAGACCCGGGACATTGTAGAAAAGTTGATTTCTACATTGACCCGTCCGTGGATCGAACCTGGGACCTCAGAACCAGCGACACCTTGAAACCGGTGCGCCACTCGACCACGGAGGTCGTCAAGTTATAGTATAGTAATGAGTGGTCTGGGTTTGAATCTGTAACTTAGAGCACAAGTCCGGTCACTTAATCACTAGTTATCGGCCACATAGCAACAATTCAATATTTTGGTTTCAGCAAAAAGCAGAATAAAAGGAACTAACTACCCAGTCGAGAGTAAAATTAATGTCGCTTCAAAATCAGTTAACATTTAACTTGGAAATGTTAAAGTTAACTGAAATGAGTTGAATACTGTAATTAATCAGGCATTTAGTTGTGCGTTACGTAAATTATTCTGCATACATTATTTTGTAGGATTTTAGTGTACTTAATTATTGCAAAAAGTGCGTTTTACTCAGTATATTTTTATGTAAAGTCATTTTTAAAGGCAATTCTCAGGACTTTTTCATGTACTTGATATAACACGGTGGTGGTTTAAAACTTAAATAAATATAAATAAAATATATATAATTTCTCGCGTAATTTTTCCGTTAACTCAAAGGAAAAAGCCAATTTTAACGTAATAATAAAAAGAAATATGATTTATTTATTAAACGAGTAGGCTTGAGAATGTCTTTTTTGGCCAATTCTTTATGCTGTTACATAAATTCTATAAAAATAATCATTATTTCATGTTCTAGTGAATGAAATAACTTATTTTCAAAATTGTTTAATGTTTTATCATAAAAAATCATAGTTACGCAACTTCACAACTAATTTGTCGCAATCATTTTCCTCTATATCGTTCAAAGACATATATATTATGAAAAACACATAATGTTCTTATATTCGAATAATTTATTATGTATTAGATCATAGCTATTGCTTATTTTTATGTATCTTTTTCGTTGGGCCTGATTATTGCCTGATTTAAAATAATGAAATAAAATGTACTGAGACTGCATTATTTCGATCATTTAGACCACATTGACAGTGAAATTTGACCATACCACCCTCACCCCAAATCAAAAACATTTACAGACATCTGTCGCTAACTGTCCCGCGATAATAGCCTTTATGCCGTTACCATACAGCATATAATTGCGTTACATTATTATTGATGGGTTTACATCACTTATTTGGACCCTTCGTAGGGGATATGGCGTGGGTTCCATGCAGTTGTCACGGTAATAGTGTATTTGTAAATATTTGTTTCATTTCAAGGACTCTTGGTACCTTGGGATTTGGAATTTTAAAAATGTACTAATGTAATTTTATGCTGGTTATACATGTAGATGCAGGCCCAAGAGCAGCGCTGCAAGACATCAAGGCTCATATTGCTCAGGTCGGAACTGAATAATAAATTAAAATATGAAGGTAGAACGAGCAACATCTTCTGTCAAGACGAACGCCATCTCAGTCTGCCCGTTACCATGATACCTGCAAAGGTGTCGAAATGTCGGGACTTAAAATTTAAATATAATCCGCGAAAAAATCCGTAAAAATAAGTTTTATTTCAATAGATGCAGTATGTTTGTTATGTGGATATAATATCATCAGCCTTTAATGTCCCACAGCTGGGTTAAATAGAAAAATGATGAGCTTATCACCACGGTTGTTCGCGGATTGGTTATTTCATGTTAAAAAAGATATATATACGAAAATATGTTCTCAAGTTCTTTTTTATCTTAGACAAGTGATATTATAAAACAAAACTATGCGCGATAAATACAAAAAATAGTTTTCAAGATTTTATTACTAATAACATTATTTTTTCAATAGTAATTAAAAAAATACACAAATAAAATGGAAAGGGCTAAATAAAAACTTTTTTAAACTAATTCTTCAAATAAATCGATGGACAAAAGTCCTTGTTCCACATGTAGAGATATACAGAGGTCACTTGAAGGATATTTTTATATAAATACATAAGGTTAGCGGAGACGCCTCCGGTCCTGGGATACAAATGATCAGGACGAATGGACCTCGCTGTAAGTCTACTACTTCAAGTACAGCGCTCGGCAATATATTTTTTAAAGGAGATTGAGCAAGTTACTTAGGCACTTGATTGCGTAACATTTGACATAATACGAGTATAGTATTAAAATCAGATAAAAAAATGGGTGGCGTCATAATTTACAACAAGGTTTAATACTAATTTAACAATTTATTCATTATTATCGAACAAATGACGTAACTACATATTGTATTAAAATATTAATTAAAATGAAAACATAAACCCCTCAAATTATTTCAATGAATTTAAGTAAAAATATACGTATAATACATTACAAGTGTATTACATTTAGGACAGGTCGTTTTGCAGCATCTAAGACCATGTTTAACTCAAGACATCGTAATTTTAAGATTTACGCGAGTTTAACACAATGCTTCAAAAAACTAGTTGCGACCAATTTATAATAGTTCAGTATTAGCCCTTATATTTGCTATGCCTGGAAAAGGCCGTTAAGCTGTGCCTGTTATTTCACTAAGACCAATGTAAGACCTTAACATGCAAATAAAGATTTTGAGTATGAGTTTGAAAATATATTGCCCTAGTTTTTTTTTGTTATTGTACGTAGACATTTCCCTACAAAAGTTATATTTGAATGCTCTGTGTGATGTCGTCTCGTTACACTCGGGGACGAGTTGAATCCTACACCTGACAAACGCAGGCCACCTCTCAAATAAGAATTAGGATCTCCCGAGAGGCTTTCACAGATTTATACCTGACGGAGAAAAACTCACGGTATGACTTGCAACGAGATAGTTCAGTTTTAAATAACGATCTTACTAAGCTAAGTATAAATTTTGTTTTAAATATTTCAAATTTTATAGTAATTAAGTAGTCAATCTTACTAAGTTAAGTCAAAATCTTGTTATAGATATTTCAAATGTTATAGTTATTGTCGTAGTAGGGTTAGCCGTAGTAGGGTCTGTAGTTACTTGCCATCAGTGATTTGTAGAAGGAATTACATTTCAATGGGTTGTCTAGTTTTAACGTATGTAATAAGAATTTATTTATTTTTGTTATTTTACAAATAGAGGAATCTTGAGAAGCTGTGTTACGATTAAAAAAAAAGATGTTACAGAATCTGAAATCAATAGAAAATATCAGATTCTGTAACATGTTTTATTGTATTGATTTCTGTAATCTAAATTATGACAGATTGAAATAAGCCCTCCGACGCAAGAATATAAGTTCAAAAACTCGGGATCTATCTCCGCCGGGAACACTCCCTCGGGATCTCTCTCCTCCGGGAACACTCCCTCGGGATCTCTCTCCTCCGGGAACACTCCCTCGGAATCTCTCTCCTCCGGGATCTTCCTCCTCCGGGAACACTCCCTCGGAATCTATCTCCTCCGGGAACACTCCCTCGGGATCTCTCTCCTCCGGGGACACTCCCTCGGGATCTCTCTCCTCCGGGAACACTCCCCCGGGAACACTCCCTCGGGATCTCTCTCCTCCGGGAACACTCCCCCGGGAACACTCCCTCGGGATCTATCTCCGCCGGGAACACTCCCTCGGGATCTCTCTCCTCCGGGAACACTCCCTCGGGATCTATCTCCGCCGGGAACACTCCCTCGGGATCTCTCTCCTCCGGGATCTATCTCCTCCGGGAACACTCCCTCGGGATCTCTCTCCTCCGGAAACACTCCCTCGGGATCTCTCTCCTCCGGGAACACTCCCTCGGAATCTCTCTCCTCCGGGAACACTCCCTCGGGATCTCTCTCCTCCGGGAACACTCCCTCGGAATCTCTCTCCTCCGGGATCTCTCTCCTCCGGGAACACTCCCTCGGAATCTATCTCCTCCGGGAACACTCCCTCGGGATCTCTCTCCTCCGGGGACACTCCCTCGGGATCTCTCTCCTCCGGGAACACTCCCCCGGGAACACTCCCTCGGGATCTATCTCCGCCGGGAACACTCCCTCGGGATCTCTCTCCTCCGGGATCTCTCTCCTCCGGGATCTATCTCCTCCGGGAACACTCCCTCGGAATCTATCTCCTCCGGGAACACTCCCTCGGGATCTCTCTCCTCCGGGAACACTCCCTCGGGATCTCTCTCCTCCGGGAACACTCCCTCGGGATCTCTGTCCTCCGGGAACACTCCCTCGGGATCTCTGTCCTCCGGGAACACTCCCTCGGGATCTCTCTCCTCCGGGAACACTCCCTCGGGATCTCTGTCCTCCGGGAACACTCCCTCGGGATCTCTGTCCTCCGGGAACACTCCCTCGGGATCTCTCTCCTCCGGGAACACTCCCTCGGGATCTCTGTCCTCCGGGAACACTCCCTCGGGATCTCTCTCCTCCGGGAACACTCCCTCGGGATCTCTCTCCTCCGGGAACACTCCCTCGGGATCTCTGTCCTCCGGGAACACTCCCTCGGGATCTCTGTCCTCCGGGAACACTCCCTCGGGATCTCTGTCCTCCGGGAACACTCCCTCGGGATCTCTCTCCTCCGGGAACACTCCCTCGGGATCTCTGTCCTCCGGGAACACTCCCTCGGGATCTCTCTCCTCCGGGAACACTCCCTCGGGATCTCTCTCCTCCGGGAACACTCCCTCGGGATCTCTCTCCTCCGGGAACACTCCCTCGGAATCTCTCTCCTCCGGGATCTCTCTCCTCCGGGATCTCTCTCCTCCGGGATCTATCTCCTCCGGGAACACTCCCTCGGAATCTATCTCCTCCGGGAACACTCCCTCGGGATCTCTCTCCTCCGGGGACACTCCCTCGGGATCTCTCTCCTCCGGGAACACTCCCTCGGGATCTCTCTCCTCCGGGAACACTCCCTCGGGATCTCTGTCCTCCGGGAACACTCCCTCGGGATCTCTCTCCTCCGGGAACACTCCCTCGGGATCTATCTCCTCCGGGAACACTCCCTCGGGATCTCTCTCCTCCGGGAACACTCCCTCGGGATCTCTCTCCTCCGGGAACACACCCTCGGGATCTCTCTCCTCCGGGAACACTCCCTCGGGATCTCTGTCCTCCGGGAACACTCCCTCGGGATCTCTCTCCTCCGGGAACACTCCCTCGGGATCTCTCTCCTCCGGGAACACTCCCTCGGGATCTCTCTCCTCCGGGAACACACCCTCGGGATCTCTCTCCTCCGGGAACACACCCTCGGGATCTCTCTCCTCCGGGAACACTCCCTCGGGATCTCTGTCCTCCGGGAACACTCCCTCGGGATCTCTGTCCTCCGGGAACACTCCCTCGGGATCTCTGTCCTCCGGGAACACTCCCTCGGGATCTCTCTCCTCCGGGAACACTCCCTCGGGATCTCTCTCCTCCGGGAACACTCCCTCGGGATCTCTCTTCTCCGGGAACACTCCCTCGGGATCTCTCTCCTCCGGGAACACTCCCTCGGGATCTCTCTTCTCCGGGAACACTCCTCCGGGATCTATCTCCGCCGGGAACACTCCCTCGGGATCTCTCTCCTCCGGGAACACTCCCTCGGGATCTCTCTCCTCCGGGAACACTCCCTCGGGATCTCTCTCCTCCGGGAACACTCCTCCGGGATCTCTCTTCTCCGGGAACACTCCCTCGGGATCTCTCTTCTCCGGGAACACTCCTCCGGGATCTATCTCCGCCGGGAACACTCCCTCGGGATCTCTCTCCTCCGGGAACACTCCCTCGGGATCTCTCTCCTCCGGGAACACTCCCTCGGGATCTCTCTTCTCCGGGAACACTCCTCCGGGATCTATCTCCGCCGGGAACACTCCCTCGGGATCTCTCTTCTCCGGGAACACTCCCTCGGGATCTCTCTTCTCCGGGAACACTCCCTCGGGATCTCTCTTCTCCGGGAACACTCCTCCGGGATCTATCTCCGCCGGGAACACTCCTCCGGGATCTATCTTCTCCGGGAACACTCCCTCGGGATCTCTCTCCTCCGGGAACACTTCTCCGGGAACACGCCCTCGGGATCTCTCTTCTCCGGGACCACTCCCTCGGGAACACTCCCTCGGGACCACTCCCTCGGGATCAATACACAACAGTTTATTTGCTGTTAAAATGGTTTTGAGTGTATACTATTTTTCAAGGTTCCTGTGCTTAGACAAATATAACACTCGTAAATAACATTATCGTACTTGTCAACGCGACAACAATTTTAGTATTCTATTTATTTGTTTTAAAAAAAACAAGTGGATTAATAGTTTTATAAACGATGAATATATTTAAATAGTAAATAAATTTCCTTTTCCTTTTTCCTTTAAATTACTTTGAACATACTACAAACATAATAATATGTCGTAGCCTAGCTATCTACGACCAAACCTGAAGTTTGACCGCCGTAGTTAGCTACACGGCTACGAGAAGCTACGCCGTAGACACGTAGAGGCTACAAGTTACGGAACATGTATTTGGTTGCTTGTGAAAACTGACTACTTTATAGTACAGCCTTAGTAGATAAGGTTGATCTTTGTGATAAACTAAATTTTAAATTTCAAATATACAATTCGGTTTAATAACTACGCGCAAAATGTAACTTTTCTTTTCACTTTCTTGAGTTTATAGCATTTATAACTGTTATTATTTATTTATTTATTTAAAGCCTGAACTGTCCCACTGCAGGGCAAAGGCCTCCCTTTCTTCCTTCCACAGGTCTCTATTGTTAGCTGTTTGTTGCCACTTTTTGTATGCGTCTAGTTCATCCCTCCATCTCCGCCTGGGTCTTCCACGCGGCCTTCGTCTATAACTGTTGGTTGGATGTTAAAAAATAAATAGGTATCATAAAATCACGGCCCGCATAAAACTGATCATTTTTTTTATCTAATGCAAATAAGGTATCAAATTATCTTGAGATAATTTGATACCTTATTTGCATAAATATGGTTTTGAAACCATATTTATTTTCTTCTGACTATAATCTAAGTCACTTCTAAGACTTCAAAAATTCTTTTATCAATTTCAATATTCAAGTTGTAAATAATTTCGCTCGTCTAATTTAAGAAACGCCAACGGTTCATACAATAAATCTGTCGGTCCGTGGCACTCAGTATGATATATCGCAGCCTTACTTCACGCTGGACACTCGTTCCGTATATAGGGTTCCTTTTCAAAATTTAGAAACTGTTTCTTTCACGTGCCTTATTAAATTAGGATTTTGGTGGAAATTAAACTGACTTTGAATTAGAATTAAGAATTTTAATTTACTTTTTATCTTAAGAAAGGTTTTCGTAGTTTATTTCAGATTAAAAAATATATACAATAAGGACGATTGGACTTCCGATCAATATACTGATGTCATTTTAAAACAGTAAACGCACCAGAAATATGTCCAATGTAATTTTTTTTTCAAGAACAAATTCTGTATACTTACCATACTTACTCATTTTACACTACGCTACTCGGTACTTCAGAAGGGCTCTGTTGCAGGTATCCTCGAGAAAAACCAGAAAACTCTGCCTTGCTGAACTTTCTCCATCAGGTTCCTTTCATTTGTGCTTTTAACCCTCTGTAATACTTACTTTTTTATATTAGTCTACATAGAAACACATCACCCTTTCTTCCCGTTCTAAATCAACATACACAGTCGGCCGAATAAAACATCGTGAGAGAACTTTGACAAGTGAAATCTCTACAAGCGCTGATCGAATCGCTCAAAGGTTTATAAATTATAATCTGAAATCGCCAACAAGTAACCAAGTGCGACGATTAAGGCTTGCACTAGCTATGATTAAAGGCCTTGCTTTATATAAGCTGTAGAACAAAACCAGTGTATAGACATACGGAATCCTCTCAAAGAGTTCTGAGAATTTAGTAACTTTGTGGTATATCCAGATTGACGCAAGTTGCACGTGACGCGTAGATGTCACGCGTTCGAGGCTGTGACGTAAACCTGCGTTATTTGAACCTTTGTGCGGTTGATTATGCGTCAGAGCGCTTTCATGGTTTTCTCAGAAAATAATTGTTGAAAAAAGTCGTGGAAAGAATGGACTGTTTTTTTATGCTCTGCTGTTTCGGCTTGGTCTTTGCCTATGTTACATCCATCAATTTACTTACTTTTTGTAATTGTCCTTGTGTTTTCTCAGGCATTAACCTTTCGTATGCCACATTAAATAAGAGAATAGAATTCAATTGTGTCTCGCGTGGTTCCGCGCTTCCGGCATACAACGAGTTAAACATTGCAGAACGAAATTTTTCAAGTACTTATGTTCTCAGAATTTCCTATTATTGTCATTTAGCACTGTCAGAAATAGACTGATCGCAGTTTTTTATTTACTGTATTGGAGAATTACCCTTACACTGGATTCAAGGTCAAAGTATTATCACTAATACATAATAATATGTGTAACCTATTTATTTTGACACAAACATGACCGAACAAATGCATTAAGTAGTAACTCTCTGACTCAACGGGAGACAATTGGGTGGAACTCGATCGCAACCCTCATTAACGAAACGCCTTCGAACTGGTAATGGGCTGGACAAGGCCAAAAGGACTGGCACAAGGACACAAAGACAAGGTCACGTGACCTTCAGAGGGACGTATATTTTTTGGACTCATTCTGGCTTTATAATAGTAAGTAGTATTTAAGTCGACCAGTAAGTTCCTCGTCGGCCTAGTGGCGCTAAGCTAGATGTCTTGGGTTCGATTCCCAAGTCGACTAAGGTGTTATTGGGTTTTTCTATGAAATTCTCAGTAGCAGGTCGTAGTTTGGATTTGTGCCCGGTTAGTGGCAATAGGCTCGCCCCCTTTTACATGGGACCTAAAACATATCGGCGAACTGTGGGTGTACATTGGTACACCTCTGCCTAACCCTTCGGGGATACAGGATGATATGTTATGTTAATGTAAGTTCCTTACTGGATGGCAAGTTTTCTTACAAACTGATTTTACAACTGAATGCATATAATGTCAGTATTTTGTTTAAATCAATTGCCTTTATGACCTCTATTATCTTGTAAATATGATAAATTAAAAAAAAAAATATTTTAAATCATATGTAAAGAACATTACACACACTTTTTTGGAAGTTGTCTTTCAGATAAATTGTTTTAATTTACAGTTATGTCGTATTCACTAAAGCTGAAGGAGGTTGTGACAAACCCTTCAACTAAGGTTTTTTTTTTTTTGGTAGAGATCTTTGCAGTTTACCTTACTTCAACTAAGGTTGCAGTAAGTTTTGTATGCGCATCGGGAATCGAACCCACAACTTGACTGAACAATCTAGTTAGATTTGTTATCTGTCTTAATTGTCTATGAATATGATAATACTTCTGTATGTAAATTTTTAGTTTTATATAACTTTTTTGTATACGTCCATAAACTATTGGTGTATACCGTTGTGAAATAATACACTTTTAAGCACCACTTACAACCTTTAAGTACATTGTATGTATATAACTGTGTGCCCTCTCATAGCCCTTTTTACTATGTCGTAACTTCAGGAAAAGGGTTGATAAAAAAGTATGGTGATCAAATAAAACACAAATATTTTCAAACCAGTTTCTTTATTTCGTGTTCATCATTTTAATACAACATACAAGTAAATTTATCATCAGATATTATTTTATCAATTCTTAAGATCTACCTTAACTAAGACTTGAATAACAAGTAGGTATGTATGAGTATTCATATCGATTTATCGATACATCGAAATGGTATCGATATGTACCGAAAATCGTACAGGATTTAAATGTTCAACCCACACATAGTTAATCCACAGATAAATAAACAAATTAACAAACTTCTTTTTCTTTTCAAAAAAACCATCATGGAATGTTCAGTAATTATTAAAAAGTATCAATTCCAATAAAAGCCTGTATAAAAATGCTCGGCTGATAAAAAGAAAACACAAAAACGCACAAATTCACACAATAACTTAAACATGGAAGATGAATGTCTTAACTTTTTATGGTGCGCCATTTTTGTGACGTCATTTGACGTTTATTGTTACGGCAGTATAGTTTCCAAGATGGCGTATACGATATGAGCGAGTTTTATTAAATATTCAAAAGTTATGGCTGCTCTGTTGATTAAGCTTAAACCTCACGTAGGCTATTTTAATAAAAATGAATGTGTACATTTATAATTTTTGAGATAAGCAACTTTTTACCATCGTCGCCTTAGAACAGGCAAAATACGACCTTCCGCGGCAGATGACGTAACAAAATGGCGCGTAAAAACAAAACCCGAAACTCCTTTTATCTCAAAGACAAATGACTGTAACATTAATTCCAACTGCAAAATATGTACTATATAATATAATTTTTATTATTTTCAAATAAAACAATAGGTACACAGTCAGTATTATTTCGACAACGATTAGCTAACAGGGAATCTAATTTTCCATATATTATTATAAATATTAAAAGGATCGATTAAGACAGTCACAGCGAAGGAAAGTTACAAGCTACGGGTAACAGGGGCTGTAATAATGAACATGAAAAATCAAGTTTAGCGGCCGAGGAAACATCGTACCTCGCAGACATTACAAAACCTCATTATTCTTCTTGAAATTACATTTACTAGTCGAATTGGAAGATTTATTTATGTAGTCTTCTATTTCATGTTCATAATTATTCCTAAGGATACACGGTAAGTGTCAAGCTTCGTGACTAGAGAAAGAAACAGTTTAGTAATGGATCTCCCGAGGGGATTAAATTAAAGAACACTATTATTAAGAGGGGAAAGTTACAAAACGTTCCTTACAACTTAACACGCATTTAAGCGAGAAAACTTAGGGTCTAACCTAATCGAAAGTTAGATGACTAGCGTCGGCGACACACCGTAATAAATTACAAATAAATATTAATAAATTACACATTTTTCAACAAACAAAATCAAATGATTCCCAAATGATGAGATTTCGTTTTGACAGAACCGATCAGAGGTGATATGTCCAAAATTTTGGATGGAAAACATTACATATTTAGCTTACCCGAAGAAGCCTTCCTTTGAGCCAAATTTAACATTATGTATTGAATACATCGTAATATAGTTATAGTTTAGTCGAATACTAGTACTCTTAAACATTCAGATAATTCATAAGAAAATGTATAGTTTATATAAATTGCACCGCTTCTCCCACTGCTAAACTTACGAGCGGTTATTAACAATCTACGAACATATTTTGGCTATAATAATCAAGTATCCAAATTTCCAGTGAACCCGTAAGATATCATATACCTACGGGCCGACCCATTTGAAAGATAACCCGCTAAAAGTAATTAACTTTTGCATGTAATCACGTCTAATCCTGTAATACAAAGTTCTCCGGCCCTATTGTTTATCTATTGTCTCTCAGAATTAACGGATCAACTTGTCTTTAAACTTTGATTACGTAAGTTGGTATCCGGAGTTGTGATCATTTAGCCTTTGATAGGTTCAATGTCAAAACAATATGTTGCAGAAGTGAGGAGATGAATCGGGTGAAAAATTTTGATTCTAATATCACTAGAATGTAAGTCTATTTTTCTAATGATTGTTACAGACTTTAACTGTTATTTTCTTATTGTTTTATGGGCCTTCAATTAAGTTATTTTTATTCATGACCAAATTCGACCAAAAATTTTAGTAGATAACTTCTAGATTAATTATTTTCATCTATTGATACAGAATAGGTGAACAATTTAAGACATAAGTACTGGATTTTTTTAAGGTTATCTTGAAACATAATATTGTATGAAAGGATTTATTTTCCACCCCTTCATTCTCCACACGTCTGCAATGAATTCCGACCATTGTCTTAATGATGGCTGTCTAAACAATACTGTACAAAAAAAATAATTATTAAATTGTTTAATTTTAGTTTATTGTATCAAGAAATGTGCAAGCAAGCAATAGCTTTTTGGTTAACTTATTTTTCTCAGTGGATGCTGGATTTATTGTATTAAGTGCATTTTCATCCAGAAATTAGAAATATTTAGACGCCATCAATATAGACACAGTCTCTAAAATGTAACATTAGGTGCGATAACTATTAGTGCGGTGAAAATAAATAGTGGGTTGATATTATCGATAAAATTGAATGTGCTAAGAAGGCGGAAACAGGTGTACCGATTAAGATCAGAACTGTCGAGTACAATCTAATGTAACATGAACACTAAACAACTAATTCATTTACCATGATTTCACTGCGTTATAAGAAATTTATCCGGATTGATGATCCGAATATTATGATTGCTCACTTCAATCGATACACGAATAGTGTATTGTGTATTGAATATAAAATAGTTTTCTTCAACAGTCGAAATCATGGTAAAGACACATTATTACCACACGTTAAGTTTAAATTCCTACACAGATATAAACCTTAAGTATCGATTAGCATTCAAGTTCATTATGAAAAAATATATCATTGGAAATATTTTTCAACTTCTCTCCTTAATTTCAAACCACCCAAGAACAACTTAATTATGCATGTGACAACCGATTTTTATAACTACATGTTAATTCCTAACAACACTTTGGCAACAAATAGTATTTTCAATTTTTTTTTCATTAAGTTTTTTCCTTCAATTTCAACTGTAACGTCAACATTATTGAAGTTAACATTACCATGGTATATCGAACCCGATCATTTATCGATTTAATCATCGTCTTTAAAGATAGAAGACATAGAAAAGTATCGACAGAAGATGAATATCGACTGATAATGTGACATCACTGGCTTTAGTTGGCGAAAAATGTTGCTCCATCACTTTATTAAAATTTGGCTATCAAAGTTCACTAAATACTCTATCCGTAACATTTTCACCAACTAACGCCTTATAAAAGCGAACTTAGAATGCCTACTCAAATAAGAAACAGTTATCCAGTATTTTCATCATTTTTTTTTAGTTTTTTTTTTCATTTTTTTCTGTCATCAGTCTTAAAATTGAGTCATACCATCTAACTAAGAATGATGAACTCTTATATTAAGTTCCTAGGCCTGATCTAACATCGGAATTTGCGGTGATTTCTTACACTGTAGCTTAGTGGAAGTAAGAAGTAGGGATGTACAAGTATCGATAGCAGACGAGTAACATTTAGAGATGTTAACGAGTGCCATTCACATAGAGTCCCAACAGTTAAGAGTACAGTTTGAAGATACATGTCTAAGGAAAAGGTGTCTCAACTAGTAAGGCTCTCGGGGAAACTATTTCACACAATCCTTAACACATACATTATTGGTATTTTAGAGTAATCAACATTGAATAGTTTATTTTAATATTAATTCTTAATACTAAAGAGTACAAAAAATAAAGGAAATATTATTGAATATATGAAAAACAACAAGTCATCAGCGAAAACCATCGCGTTTTCATATAAGAACAACATTGTTTTTTTTTTCGTTTTCAGTAACATTTAATATTCGCGCTCACGAAGTTGTGGGAGTTAATAAGACCCTCGCGGCGTGGTCACGGGGCCCCCTCGGAGCGACCCCCCCCCCCCTCTTCCCCTCCCTACACTACCAACGTTTCCCTTCGATCATCCTCAAAGTATCAAAAATATCTGCTAGAACATCCCTTTCCCTTAGTGAAAAATTCTCGATAGTACATTTTGAACAGTCTCAAAGTAACTAATGCGTAGGTAACAATTACAAATCTTCATTAAAATGTGGATATGCAAGAATGAAAGTATGGAAATCAACGATCGTTTTACATTAGGACGAAGTAAAGCGATCCTACGTAGTACTACTGTTATATCTAACCTAGAGGGATACCATACACGTCAATAAGATATATTAGCACTTACATTAAAAACAGTTCATGATAAATGACTGAACATGTGAAACACAGAGGATCATAGTCTGTACAAAATTTCCCAAATGATTTTTTTTTTATTTTATCAAAGGTCAACACATTCCTTCAAATTTAAGGCCACGGCGCATTATGGTGTTTCAGTAGATTATAAAGTTAGATTACTGAATTATATTTATGATTTTGATGACGCTTTTACATCTAATAACGGCCTTATTTACACCCGTGCACGTCTGCGACGCTCGCCGACGTGAGCAAGCTGGTAGCGTGATGTGAGTCCAAGTGAAGGGTGCTGTCAGCTGCAGCGGAAGCCACGAGCGGGTGACAAGCATCACGGTCCTTACAACTACGAGTGGTATACTAACAAGGAAAGCACGGATTGAAACATTACATTAAAAGTTAACATCACTACGTCGTATCGTAAAAAATATTGGTGACAGACTTACACTGGTTCAAAGCTCACGATGTGCCTTACCCACTAAACTAACATAGACAATGCGATATCTAAAAATACACAACTACACGTACGCTATATAGGATATAATTTTAATTTAGTTCATCATAAGCATTGTGTTCTCCTTACAACTGGCAGGATGGCATTAGTGTGTAAAATCGATTTGTGTGTGGACAATTTAAGCTTCGTATTATTAATATAGGTTATAAAGTTACGTGCATACACATATTATGATAACGTTTAATTATCTAAAAGCAATTTTCTTGGCGACTAGCATCATTAAGAAAGATTCCAAATTTCTCTTTACTTCGTTCCAACCAAATCATTCTACGCCAGCGACATCCCGCAACTCGCATTGGTCTATCAATTTCTTCTACGTCACCACTTTGTGGAGGATATGTCGCGTTTCGTTAACATTTCTCTATTAAATATATCATTTGATCAACATTCGAATACATAATTCGTCGGTATTGTCAATTTAGAAACATGCTCATAAATAACTTCGCCAAACCATCACTAACCGACTCTCTGCTACCTTCCATATAATTAAAAACATTACTTGATATGTCATTTGCTACCAACTTTTTCCTATCATTTGGAATCTTTCCACTTTGTAAAAATATTTATAACTAAAAATCACACACCTTAGATTAAAAATTACCTACACATGATGAAGTAAATGAAATCGTCACTGTACTCGCTTCATCTCTTTCTGATGACAGTAATTGTGAAAGCTAGAGCGAGATGAAGGTAGCGTTGAATACAGTACGCTCTCTAATCATAGTAGCAACACCGATTGCTATGGTACACAAGGAGCAAAGAAATGTTCACGATAATAGATACACAATCACATTAAACCTACGTGTCAATATCATAAAGTAGAATCAATATCATATAAAAACATTTCAAGAAGTCCAAAACTTCGTCACTAAAAAAATCCTCACCTTTGTGAAAATAAAGACTATTATATGCAAACGTCTCAACTAACTTAAGCGATAGTAAAATATTTTGCATTTAATTTTTTCAATAAAATGTATCATAAATTCAAACGTGAGTTAATTTAAAACATTCAGCATAGTACTTTTAAAGGATGGATGGTTTGTGCTAATATGTGCTTTGTTCATCACCTTAACTTACAATCACAATTTTTGAGACAACGTGTTCTGACGGCAGGTGCCACAGGCCGGCCACTACACAGCTCATAACTTGTTGGCTCGGCCTCGAGTCCCGTCACAACACATCAACGAATTTTACATTCATATCAAACTCAACATCAGTCGTGAATACAGTAAAATCATTGAATACAATTCTCTTTCAAGAAAAAATACATCAAAAATTAAGTGAAACACCAACGTTCTGTGCAATCACTAAAATTATACTCCTCCTTCTTCTCAACAATGACACAACATCGCTTGTTACATATATAAGCGACGATAGAAAATAACTTTTTGAATGTATATGAAAACGAATACAACTCCTGAGCAATTATCGCGTTTATGACGTCTTGTCAGCTTATTAGGAGCCGAACTCACAAGCGCAGCAGTATTTACAACTTCGCACGGCTCAACGAACTTATAATAATTAACGACGCACTACCAAGTAAATGTAATAAGTGACCAAATCGTTAACCACATACAATATGATAAGCTAACATCGATACGTTATAATCTACCTTGATGAATACATTAACAGGTGAATCTTAACTGACACAAAAATTATCGATTTCAAACAATCATTTTAAGAGTACAATACACTATCGATATGGTTAATGTAAAACCCTTATGTTATCCTGTCGAATTCGGATATCGTTCCACTATACTGTCAACAATGTGCAACCTGCCTCGACCGTCCGACGCAACAAACTCGTACCTAAATAACACGCTACAAATATTCTGAATCTTAATTTCGTTTTATAAAAATACTCTCTCACACTACGTACCCTCTCTAATAACCCACGACTCCATCCCGGCTTCCCTTACGTCTAGTTAGTAATACTACCAACATCATTATTCTAAGACTATTTACATTTTTTTTTCGCTACACACTTCCTGGCGATAATGGTGTTAGAACGGCAATTTAATTAAATAAGGGAACGATGAGTGGTTGAAAGCTTGAAATTTCATCAATGATCAAGTCTTTTTCACCTCCATTGTAACAATGACATGCTTGACTTAATGATTTAAGAGTTGAAGGGAGCAGCAGCAATCGAAGTACTAACCCTCAAGGTAATGGCGAATCGAATGAGAATCTCGTTTAGTAAAAGTTACGTCGATGTAAACAAGGAAGGAATGAAACAATTTATTTTGATCTTAATTTTATCTTAAGAAAAACTGCTGAGTATAAAATTATAAACGATCTTGTAAGCCTAGCTTGCGCTTACTTAACTAGTAGGTGCTAAGTTAGTATTAAAATGTTCCCTAGAGTAATTGACTTTGAAATATTGGTTGTTTGGTAGCGCTCTTTCGAAGCAGTGCTGCTGAGGGGAACGGTTCCAAGGACTCCTAAAACGGATTAATAGCTACGTTCTCGTAGAAAAGTAAAGCTTAGTTGGGATATTAGGTTCTTACATTAGAATACAAATAGTACTTACACACGAAGATTTATAGCCTACATTCATAAGAATATGTATTTTTATGTAGATAGTGTGTTGGAGATTGTACCTACCGCCTAATTCACTGAGAAGCCTTATTATTGAAGGCTGCCTTCTGATGATAAGCGTTCGTTCAAAACAATAATTTACATTGTAAACCAGTCGGTTCCGACAAAGAATGTTTTTTTTTTCTTTATTTTTTTTTGCGATATAGAGCAGTGTTGTGAAGAATATGTTTTAAGCCGTAAGAGATTTATGAACAAGTTTTACACAGCTTGTTATTTACGTAAGAAGATATTTTAATGGAACTGTGGGATAATTTTGTGTAACCGACTGATTGAAAAATTGGATTAGGATCGGTATTTATGTTGCTGCATTGGTTCTGGTGTATTTCTGTACTGCAAAACAGTAATACAATTAGTTAATTCGTTTCAGGTAATGAAGTTTGCATTTAACTGCTAGATTTTGGCGTTTGCTCAACTTTTGATCCCAATCCAAAATTGTGTCAAAATTCCTACAACTTTCTAGGCTACTCTAATTCATGACCATGAAGTCGAAAAAGACTTTTGTGCGTTTCAACGATTGCTAACTTTTGTATAAAAACATGAAGCATAGGAAAACAAAACTAATACTAATTTAATTCGTTGAAAATTTCCTTTTACCCTTGAATATTTCGTTTAACTTGATAAGAGTCAGAATTAGAGTAACCAGTTTTGTTTGCACTTAATACTAAAGCAAATACTTACGATACTCATGCCTTTTGTTCCCTTACACCAACTGTATCAAATTAAGTCTAGTCAAAATGCACACTCTCACAAGGGGTTCACACGGGGACCTACACCGGTACGTTTGTGCTAAAGAATCGGATGCTCAAAATGTCATTTCAAGGAACCAAACGCCAAGACATTCAAATTTAAAAGTCAATACCGTGAGGCTATTTTTCGAAGATTTTGTATGAATACCAAACAGGTCAAGAATCAGAAAAAAGGGGTAAATAAATACATAAACGATTGATACACAGTATGTAGTTTACTTTTATACAATTTAGTTCGTGGTGTGATGGTTCCTTTAAAAGCATTTTGAAAGCGAATTGTAATCTTCTATTGAATTTCTTTCAAAACTGTTTTAATGTAGGGAAGACTAACTTTATCAGATATTTTATACTTATTGGGTAAGACTATTCTAGTAAGGTAGATAGGTTCGAGATCTGTAATTCGGATTTCCGTGAAGAGCATAAAGCAAATCTCATATTTTAAGGTGAAAATTTATGCTGAAGGTGGTACATTTTAAAGCGTTTATTTGGACTAAATTGTGTACAAATGTCAAGAAAACTTGAACTATTTAAAATTGTGTGGCATTCTCAAAAAAGCTGATTCATTAGCACAAACATGCAGTCACGTGTAACTAAATTAATTAAATTAAAATAGTTACAACGTAACAGGTGAAACTACTGAAGCACTACTTCGGTAAAAAAAAAAGAAAATAAAAATAAAACACACATCAAAACTGCAATGAACTGGTATTATTATAAAAAGCAATTACAACAAAAATAATTCAAAACAAAACGATGTACATTAATTTAAAGAACAATTGTTTATACAAATAATTAAAAAAATATAATAATTATAACAACAAACATCGACAAAATATATTTAAAGACAAAACATGTTTCAAATTCAGTCCTCGAGCTTTAGAAATGCAATTTTTAAGAATGAAAATGTTTCTCGTACAGAAAAATCATTTTTACTAACATTATTATGCAAAAACACAAAACGATATGAACGGGAATTAAGTTTGTAATAATAATTATAACTGAAACTTAAATTACCATTTTCAGGTTAAAAATAAAAGTAACTACGGTCGACAAAAAACTAAAAAAATAAAATCGGTTTACACAGTTACTAGGAGTAAACGTGAAGTTGTCATAATTTGCAAATCTTATTTTATAAAATTTCAATACACTATACTATACTTAATATAAATATAATACGATGAAAATGATCTCAATTAAGTAGAAGCGTATGTTGTTACCAAACTAGGATTATCTTCGATGAAAATTACAACAATAACATGATAAGATTATCAATGAATGCGGTAATTTCCACCCAGAAATCCAGATACTAAAGCCTAAAATAACGGTTTACCCATTTCTAGCGTAACCTCAGTTTATTAAGGCGAATTATAAATAAAAAAATCATTGGTGAATAAATTGGGAACGTCGTTAAATTCGACAGAATCAACTGAGGTGGAGCAGATTGAAGGTCAATTGTCGACTTACAATCAATGTTCAGTTGCCAGTGGATTAAATGACATACATCGATCACATCGCCCCAGGAATAGGAACAGGGCAGTCTAAAATAAAATCATTGGTGAAAAATCACTGAAATTTGGACACTGAGGCGTTGGCGATGTGTTTCAACTAATCCAGTGTTCATTAACTATTCGATCGAAGATGCGTCAGGGCAGCGGGCGGGTGTGCACGGCGGTAGGCAAAATACAGAAAACAATGCGAGAAGAAATCAGTTGTTCTCAAAACGTTCAACTTTTAGTGCAAGTACGGTAATTCCAAATTCGAACTTCAGTCGATACGCTAAAATTACCGCCGTTGATCTGTCAGCCATTTTATTTTTATGAAACTGACATTTGGCAATTCGATAGCTTGTATTTCTATTTTTGAGCAGACGTTATTAAAATTATTTTGTATATATTGCCAAATCTTACTATAATTAGATAATCGGTGGTAAATAAATATTATATTTAATTAAACATTAAATAAAGGCTTGTATAATTTCCAGTATAACATTACAATAACTTGCACTACAAGTATAAAGATGAAAATCATAAGTAATTCGATCAGATACCCTTACGATTAGATTTATATGAAAGTATGGTACATATTTACAAACAATACTAAATATCACTTATTAAATCACAACATGATCTTATGGCACACGATATACAGGTCGCCGCGGTGCGCACGCGCCGCTGTCGACGCATCTTCAAACATTTTAATTTATTTAAGAAATATCACCAAAATGGAAACGCGTAACCTAAAACTAACGCAGATCTATTAGATACCGGCCGACAGACCGGATCAGATCTTTCTATTGTCATAGATTCAGCGAGAAAAAATACTAAAAAACCATTATTTACTAAGAAAACCAAAAAAAGTTCTAATGAAAAATCAAACTAAAATAATTCTGCTAACACACTCAAACACACGGTAATGAAGTAAAAAAATAATAATAATAATAGCGCAATATTCATAAAATACAAAAGAAAAGTATACGTTACACATGCACCGTAATATTAAACACTACAAAAATAAAGTTGTTTCCATATAAAAAATATCTTACCCGAATAACAAATTGTATAATTATTTTGTATACCGAGCTGTTTATAATACTCCCAGTAAGTAGAAACGCATGCGCGTTTCAAATCTGCTAAAAATCTCAAAAAATCATAAAAAAGATGCTAGCGAAACGACCATTTTTCTAAGTGCTCTAATAGTTACTACCGTGTCCAATGCTTATAACATACAATCAATGCATAAAAACGAACAATATAATCAACCAAATGTTAGTAAAACAACATCAGCAGAGTCAAGGTCCGCGGGCTCCCAGTGACTAGGCGGTATCGATAACACAACTGCCCTCCGATATAGAACGAGAGAAAAACTTACAATCTTTTAGTAATCTAGAAATGCTTTATAAATTCTCAACAGAGGGTATCACTAGTACGAGTGCATAATTTGGAACTAATTGAGGTCTATAAAACATTCTTGATCGCCACTTGTGATGTTACTATTACGTATAAAAGAAATAGTATAATATTCAGTAGAGTAGTCATTGTTTGCTTTATCCAAACTCCGTAGGCAACTTTGTCATTGATAAAACCCCTAACATCATTATTTCCCTAAAATTTAGTATCTACGTTAAGTGGGGTAGTAACCAAAGATTGTCCATTTCAGCTCAATCAATTTAACACTTACCTAATTAATAATGTAACAACTCCTTACTTTAGATTTTTATAATCCATAGTTTCCATCGACACAGAATAAGTGCTAATTAAAAACAGGAAGTGCTATTGTGCCGTAGAAATAATCTTAAAACTAACAACAATACCGCTCGATGCTCTCTTATTTACGATAAAATCACACGCTTAACGCCTAACAATTTGTTAAGTAATAATAGTTAAAATATTGGTCCAACAAATGGGCTAAATAATACAAATGCCCTTAATATTCATCCCTAATTTAACGATGTGGGATATGAAAAAATATTATTCAATAGATCAAAAAATGATAAGGATTCGAGAACACCGTTCGCGCGAAATTACGGATCGTTCCAACGGAATTTAATCTCTAACCATCAATCAATAGGTACTCGAATAACAATGTCAATACTATAACTAATCTCATTACAGTTTCGTTTAGAAATAATTCATAAAGAGATCTCATGCCGAATATATAGAGAACACCCATCTAAGCCGGTATGATCACATCGAGACAGCCACAGGGTTACACCGCTTGCACACTTTTAGCAAGTTCCGTTCACATTATCGTCACTTGAACTACAAAAATTGACACACTTCGCCAGACCGATAAGCCTTACGTCGATTAATAATAAAATTTACGCCTCAGGGTGTCGATTTTTGTCTTATAGCTCGTCGGTCATTCGGATCTCCTGTGATCAGAGCGTGCTACTCACATGCCTATTGGCGGCACTTGCACGTAGCGGTAGATGTAGAGCCGGTAGTCCTTGCTGGCGAGCACCACCGAGCCGTCGTCCATGAGCGCCACGTCGAAGCATTGAGCGTGTTTCACTTTGCTCTCCAGTGCGGACACCAGTTGTCCGTCTTGCGTGAATATCGTCAGGTTAAAGTTGTTGTGGTTGTCAGCAATTAGGATCTCGCCGGCCGCATTAATACCGACACCGATTGGGTAGTTGGTGACACCTTCGCCTCCAATCTGGCGCAAGTAAATACCTTCGTAGTTGAACACCTTTACACAGTGCGCGCGATTGTCGCTAATAAAGATTTCTTGCTTGTCGTTCACTACGACGCCATTGGGGAATTCAAGGTGTTTTGAGCATCCGAATTTCTGAAGTACGTTTCCGATCTGGTCGAAGATTATGACGCGCATTACTTTGCATTCTACGACGACGATGCGGCCTTTGTTGTCAACGGTAACACCACGAGGATGCTGGAGGATGTTAGCACCAAATTTACGAACGAATTGACCGTACTGGTTGTAGATCTGTATTTGGTGTGTAGGTGACCTTTCAGTGACAATGATATCGCCAGAAGTGCGCACAACGGCCACTCTATTCGGGTACAGTAGTTGTCCGTCACGTTTGCCGCACTCACCGAACTGGAATTTGAATCGACCTTCCTTGTCGAATATTTGGATGCGGTGGTTGTTGGTGTCGGCAACAATAATATCATTTTGAGCGTTGACAGCTACTCCGCTTGGTTCTGTAAACTGGCCTTCCATCACACCGAACTCACCGAATTTGCAGTGGTAAATCATCTTTTGTCGTTTGATTTGGGATTTTGGCGGGAAAATGGCAGTGGAGATTAACTTGTTTGTCAAGTCTAATATGGGATCGGTGTGAGCCGCACTACTTAGAGAGTAGGGGTCAGTTGTTGTTGGCGGGAATAGCGAATCGCAACCACCGTTGGACCACTTCTCGTATGGGTTGATTCCGTTCAGGTTAATATCTCCGATGGTGGTAGAGAACGGGCCTAGGCTGTTGGCGCTGTTGAATCGTTTGGAGATAATGTTTGACTCAAACGGTGAGGTGGATTGGCTCGTGGGTCCTAGGAGACCGTTCGTGTATGGGCGGTCTAGCACGCCGTTCAATCCAGTAGGTAGGTGGATTCCACCGTTTAGGCTGCCTGAGCTTCCATTAACACTGCTACTGCTGGAAGATGAGCCACCGTTCAAAAGATTGCCATTGGTAGGGCGAGCAATGGGTGGTTGTTTAGTAGGGCCAACATTCGCCTCTGAGCTAGAACGCACGTATCCAAAAGTGTTTCTTACTCCAACTTGTATAGCTTGATAGTTGGAGACAAATTCGAGCTCGCAAGCTGTCTGTACGCTCTGTTCTGGGTTGGAACTCATCAAGGATTGCAATTTCGTATCTAATAGTTTCCTGAACATTAGTATTTCCGCAATGTTGGCGCATTTAGTCAATCGCTCTACGAAGTCGCACGTCTGGTATATTTTATCAACAGTCTCTTGAGCTTTCTGCCCGACTACGGTAAGAGCAATTTGTTTCGTGGAAAATACGCTTTCCAGTTCCTTGAGTAATTCTTGTTTACGCTCTTCTAGCATAGAGCGGTAAAATTGGAACGTATCGTTAATTTCATTTTGAGCTTTATGGTACTGGACTTGTAATTTACCAGCGGCATGTTCAACAGTTTTGACGACGTGCCTTATTTCAGTGGCGCGAGTCTTGGCTTCGTTTACTGCAGTTTGCATCAACTCCAATTGTTTAGGCCCAGCATCAGACAGGTGCTCACAATCGTGGAGAGCAGCTGGGTGCTCGATAATCGTGCATTCCTTGCACACCGGCACGGAGCAAGTACGGCAAAAGTATTTAAGAATATCATTCTTGTGTCTCGGGCAAAACGCTGTCTTGTCACCGCTCGGAGTGAGGGTAGATCCAAGCATACCCTTATCATCTTTCAAGTCTGTGAACGCCAGCACGCGGTGGCCTTCAAAGCAATGCATGAATTGGTGCGCCATCACGCAGTTTGGGCAGAGGAAGTTAGCGCAATCAACGCAACGTGCAACTGCGTCTGATTCCTTGGATTTGCAGCCGGTGCAGCGGGCTGAGGGCGAGCTAGTCTGACGGGCAGACGGCAGGAGATCGGCGTCTTGCTCAACAGCAGCGGCTATCACTAAGTTCGTGAGTAGCCCGACAACGCCAGCAGTCGGTAGCTGGCTGTCTACGCGGCAAGTGACGCAGGTAACTTTGTCAGGATGTGTTTGCTCCCTCTCCAGGCAAGCCCGGCAGAAGGTGTGAAAGCAGTTGAGTACTTTAGGGTCGACGAAGGTTTCTCGGCAAATTGCGCAGGTGGTGTCGAGGCCGTCGAATTCACGGAGGTCACATACGGCGGAGTCACTCGCTGGGGGCGAGGATCCACTGAGAGTCAGGGGCGATAAGGAGCCACGCTCCAGCGAACCTATTGAGTTGGCACCGGGCAGCGACTCAAGGGACGGGGTGCGTGAGGCCATCTTCAGGAAACCGGCATCCCTGTAACAATAAACACAACAATTAATAACGACATAAAGTAATTACATGAAACAAAACAATATCATAAATATCCAAGGTAACCATTTCTGTTATTAAACGTTAGAAAGCTATCTCATATATCTCTAATATCTTTCGTACAAGCTTCCTTTTACGACGAACATGATCAAGAAAAATTTCTATATGAATAGAGGTATTACGTAAATGCATTTTCCCTCGGCGCCGTGACCTTAGATACAGGGGAAGCCGTGCTATAAACTTGATAAATAGAGAAGCTTTACTCAATATTTTCGGAAAATTTACGAGCAGCCGAGCGAAACACCGGAAGAAGCCGGGTAGAGTAGCGAAAACATCAATAACACTGTCGAAAACGCAGGGAGCTAGAAATGTTTACATCAGATGCACTTCCCAAGGGCGGGGGTTGCCATGGCGACGCTTGGGGTGACGTGGTGAGGGGATCCGTTCTCAAATTAGAGGGAGGAGTATTTCGACTCCCTCTTTTTACCTTAGGGGAGATATTTGAGGTGAATGGCCTTGGCAGCGAGTGGGTTTAACAGCCCTAATGTCTATTTTTAGAGTTGCAATTCAGTTGCAAATTTGGGATTGTAATGACTCTAATCCGGAGCTCACGGGGAGAAACTTTATGAAATATGACCCCCGAAGTATATTTATATAGGTTTTAATTAAAAACGCACGCCGATGTAGCGATAAAAACGCGTCTGCGAACGTTAAGTAGTGATATTACACTACCTATCTACATTTAAGAGCAGAATTATTTACGGCCTTGTTTGTTACAGTAAATGATATCAGTAATAATAAAATGCAAAGTTCTTAAAAACACACTTTATCTTGCAGAATTCTCGATTCTATAGTTAACCTTCACAAGTTTCGTATCTGAAACAAGTTTTTTAAGATACATATGTACCTATTACTCATTTGCACTCACTTTTATTACCTTGAAAACTATCTCGGGTTAACCTAATCCCAAAATATTATCTAACAAAATTCATTTTTGTATTCTAAAATTCACTTCAGAATTTTGCAACGTATGTAAATCTTTGCTTCTGACAGTGTAGTGTGCATAGTACTGCAGTTTATGTATCAGTATGTATGCGAGTCTCAACGGACGATTCTGTCCACGTAGCCCGTCCCCGCACAATAGATCACAGGGAAGCTGTCTAATTCCTGATATGTCGCAGTAAGTTTGGCACGTACACTGCTAGCCATCATTTTGGACAATTAATTTCAGACATTTACGGGTAATGAGTCTTCTGATTTTGGATGGGATTTAAGTCACAAGCTATAAGATGTTAATGGGATGGAAGCTACCGACTTAATAAAGTCTGTACCAGTTAAAGTAAAATTGCTTGAGAATTTATTTACCCTTCTCAATAACTAAAAAAATATAGTTGTCAAAGGACTTGGTGGTGTATTAAACAGGCTATAAACATGAAAAACAATAAAGAATGCTATTTGTTTTATCCATAAAATACTTTGTTGCAACAATAGAAATTTTATTTCCCAAGTTTCCAACACAAATTTGGCGTTTGTCAGTCCAATATCTGAACGATCTAGATCCGAGTCTAGCTGTAGGTATTATCGTGATAAATGGGAACGGCCGCAATACATAACGGGTGCAGTTTAGTTCGAGTGAAGGCCCGGAGGAGGCTCGATTGCATTGCCAATGCGATGAAACATGCAAAATGACCGAGTTGGGACTAATGAAGACATGGCATGGAATTTGTAACGTTTTAGGTGACAAATTAGATGTTTGGGGTAGGTTTGTGATTGGAAGAGGTAGTTACAGTATACGATTCATATTTATTACAAATAAAGACGTTTTGTAACAAGTAGAATGGTTGATCACTATGAAGGCTTTTGATCAGAAAAGACTTATGATAACATTTTTGGAAGTTGAAATACTTGAGTATTGGGTAAATTGATGGGGTATTAAATAAAAATTGGATAATTGAGAAAGCTATATTCTGCGATTTTGGCAATTCAAATACAAATCTGCGATGTAATGTTCTTAGTTACAATTTTTCTTAGTTTCAATCTAATAACCTTGTCTAAAAGCATTACAGCAACAATTTCAGTGCTCTTATTGACCTACAAAAAGGGATTACTTAAAGTATTTACTTTAGGTACACTAAATTTGGACCTAGAGTAAACAGTAATCCCAAAGGATTTCGGATCTTTTGAGACAATAGAGTATGCAGGCATGTACCTACGAAAGCTAGACATTAAGTAGAAAAGTAGCTTAGATCGAAGAAAGTTTTTAGGTAAATACATTTGTAAATGTGGCTTTTACTGTTACTATACATAGTAGATGAAGTAAAATATCTTATTTGACATTGGGAGTGTCATTAGGTTAAAGCAGTGAGGTAAGCATTATGTAAAATGTGACTCGAATATGCAATGCATTCAGGATTATGTCGTCTCTAAATTATTGGGTTAAAATTCACTATTTAGCTTAAAGCAAACTATTGGCAGTCTAATTAACGTCAGTGGAATTACCACGTTAATATGTCTTTATATTGTCAGGACAGGTACAAGCGTTTGTTGGCAACACCGCTTATTCGCTTGCCACGTGTGTGAGCATATTGCGGCGAACATCACTTGTAATTAGTGCTGCATCGATATCCTGCAGCAGTCAGCGGTTTGATGGTATAGCTACAATAGCATAGTATTTGAGACGTTGTAATTTTGATTCGGTTCTCGCATATTCATGAGTAGGTTCTAATTTAGGTATTACCTTGTGTGAAGCTTTGGAAAATTAAGTAGTATGGGAAAGTTTATATTTATTGTTAAGACTATGGTCCTGAACTGCAAATTTTCATAGAAAGATTAACTTGTCTAGGTATAACTTATGGATGAATTAGGTATCTACGAGTATGTTTGTTACAAATTTCTATGGCTGGGTCAGAACAAAATGTCAACATCTATATACAGTTCCCTTATCATACTAGGACCCAAACATCAGAATCTGATTGAGATGAATTGACCGACGAATATGTATGACCCTGTGGAGAAATGGGTACCTACTACTATATAACCTCCAGAATTTCTCCCTTTTACAAAATATTGTATAAATTTACTACTAACATAAATATAGAATTTGTAAGGTAAACTCAATTTGAAGTTAAGATTTGTATCAGAGTACTATATGTGTTTGGCACAATAGTTGAAAATTGTATGGCATTGTACCCAGTCACTAGCATAGCATCCCTTTGACACAACTATAAAAGAACTAGATAAGGCTACACTTTATGTAGGTGCAAAAGTATATTGGAGCGGTTGGATCGAAAAAAGGTTTTATATGGCGTGGAATGAACCTTTTTTTTATTCCTTTACATACAATTATGACAGATCAAAATGTCTGCTCGCTGGTTACCCTAACCTTAGACTTTTATCAAAGTTATTTGACATCAGGATTTATGTAACAGGAGAATTTGTACCTAAGCTCTCGATAGGAGTCTCTTAGTAACAATTTGAGGGTTAGTTTAGAGACAATATGTGAATTGTAAGAAAGTTAAATAAGACGCATCCAGTACCTCCCATCTCGGCAGTACCGGCCGCCATTAATTGCGATTGGGTCGAAGCAGATTACTGAGCCCCAAAAGGCTTCCCGAACTATCGTAAATCACATTCCGTCGAACGCAAAAAGAGACCAAAACACCTTGACATTACAGTGCGTATTGGTTTGTCCTGTGTAGTGACAATTGAAATGTAAGGGCGGGTCTAGTTAGTTCTGAGTTGTGGACGGTAGACAGGAGGTAGCAAAGACTATTATTTTAGGGTAACATGTACTAATTTGGGACCATTGTTAAGAAATACGTAGGCAGTGGCGAGGCAGTTGGATTATATTAAGTGGCTCGTATTTATTTGTTGCGTTCAAACCATAAACCTATGTGGAATGTTCATTAATTTGTAACCCATGACTTATGTTAATGGAAATTGACTAACTCATTGGAAATACTGTGTTACTACACTTGTTTTCTTTTTGCTTTAGTATTTCTTTTACTTCTAGAGGTTGATAGCTAGGTTAGGTCATCAGGTGCTTCATCTTCGCTCTACTAAAATTAAAATACCTTTTTTTAATTTCAAGTCAATATCAAAGTCTAATATAGAACGTCACGCTTAGTATGCAGAACACGCAACAAATTAAAATTATCATAAGTAATTAAACTTTTATTAGAGAGATGGCTTTGCGCAGATTGTGGAAAATTTCGCACAGCCTTATCAAAAGCACAATTTTCTCTACTAGAATTAAAGGGGATTTTATCAAAATTATAGTAAAATTTCTGGTGAGTTAATTTGAACGTTAAGCATACTCTCTTTTGTAATGAAAAATAAACCGTAGAGATATGAGTTTTTTTTTTTCGTAAAATATGCAATTAAGTTATTACATAGAAAATGAACAAAATAACAAAACTTAATTTACTTATTGTAGTTACATAACAATCCTAAATAGAAATAATTAGACATTTAAATGTAATCTTTACTAAAGATTTACAACATAAATTTTAAACCCAAAATTTTATGGACACTTCGTATTTACGTCACTTTAGGGAACGTAAAACTCTGTAGTAAACAAACAATAAACTAGTTAAGAATACAACAGTTGTAAATCCTAGTAATTAACTTTTCAGTCGGCCATTTAATCTAAAAATTAACATTTAATACGGCGCCGACAAATTTAGCGCGGTACTTGGGAGAGCGCATTTATTCTGTACTCAGAAATGGGGTGTCCGGGTGAAAAAAGATACGAGGTTTCTCGACTTATGTGGTATATTATATAAATGGACCACACCGTTCTTGGCCGCCATTTTTCTTTATTACCTTACCTTTTGTTGTGGAAACTTTAATTTTAAATTTCATAAAGGATTTTAGTTTTATAAATTGTTTTGCTTTTAGATGGAACAATAGGATATTGTTCTGGGTATAACCTGTTAGCTTTCGATTGCCATTTTTGACGGGTTAATTGTTTTCATAAAAAGAAGTGAATATGTGTACTATATGTGTAGTAAAAGGACTAGCAGTCAGTTATATTTTGAAACTCTTAAAGTGTTTTGATCATTTTATCTAATAAACTTTAAAGCAAGAGATTTCCAAAAAAAAAGGAATTAAATGTTCTAGCACGGTTTCGTAGTGGTGTCATGTTCAGAGAAACTTTCAGTGTAGAATGTAGATTGACTGAAGTTTCTCAACGATCGCTCAGTTCACAGCATTGGCATGTTCGGCATGCATCAAAGACCAACTATTATTAGTATGCAACATGAATTTTAAATTAAAATCTATTATCATACACTCAATGTGATCAAACGGGCGTTAAAAATAGTCTCTGTTCCCAGGGCTGCCACACGCGCATTATTCAAAACACCCAACCGCTTGTAAAAGTTAAAATTCATGAGGATCTTGCAGGGACAACGCGTATCTGTCGCAGTAGGCAGCCCTACTTTATGACGTCACGTATTACGCTAATGCAGCGGTAGTATTTTCGAATGTAAATAAAACACGAGGATTTTTTTGCATGAAACATGTTGGGTTTGTACAACTTATATTTTTTATCTTCGGGTCCCGGTTTTCTGAAGACGTGCAAATGAATTTTTATAGTGCGGCGGCGGCTCTTAGTACGAACCACTTACTTAGAGCAATCAACACAGCGTGGAACAAGAACTGGCAGAAAATAGCGATAACTTAAAGAAAAATATATGCAATACGAGTTTAAATTTTCCATCTCTTAAGAAATTATTTACATAGTTACCTACTTAACTAATTTATTAAAAATTCTTAAGCAAAGTTTTTTGTCTCCAAAAAACCTCAAGATTACACTGAACGAACTAATCTTAAGTACTGTATAATACCGGTTAAATTTCTAAGGAAAGTCTCAAAATATTCCAGTCCTAATCTTTAATATTGAATGACAACACGTAAAACTTGTTCAATATCCCAAGGCAAATGCAAATCCCTTGTCCTTTGTAAATAAATAATGTATGAAGTTTTCGAACGACACGTCGCAAGATAAAAGTGACACCTGACTCTATTATTTACGAGAACAATCAACTCCGTTCGTAAAAGTGACGAATGTCTACACTGAATGTTACAAAAACTTTAATTTTAACCTCCTGGGATAAAGGTTTGGATGTTTACTAAGTATGGTTTAAAACAATTTTAATCTTGTCTCAGGGGTGTAATAGAGACTGGAGGATTAAGATTTTGAGATGATAAAATAAAGATTTCGTATTGAAAAGCCGCAGTGCCTAATTGAAGAATAAAAATATCGAGTTTATACCTGTTTTTTTTTTGTTTTATATGGAGTATTTTCATAGGCTATTTGTCTGTATCGAGGCTCCAAACAAGTATAGACTGTCCATGTGCTTTATTTACCAATTCTCTTTGATTCTCTAAGTTTAAGATCAATGTATTTACCAACTAAATACTAGATAGGTTTTGTTTAAATAGCTTCAACAATAGAATAGATAACAACAGCGACATTTATAATTCATTAGAAGATACGTCAGCGGTACATCTAATCGTAGGCGCAAACAGGATTAAGCAAACAGTCACAGCGGGCAAATCCCTCATCAATCAATGATCATTCTATGAAACCACAGTGCATACGTAACGAGTTTCATTTGATTACCTTGTGGTACATAACCGCTTATAAACCTAACACTATACCGATGAAAGACTAATTACATTTTAAACAAACAAAAATACTGGTCACATGAAAAAGGAATACATTCAAAAAAAGAATAAGAACGTTACAATGCAAATTTTGAATCATAAACATTCTTAATTCAAATTAAAACGGAATAGTTTCAATTAGCTATCAATATCAAATCCTGGTATTTAAATTTGGAACGATCTATGCTCCTGTCATTGTAATCCGTTATAAGCAGGTATTATCAAAGAGGACCACATGACGGGGCATGTAATGCAAATCCCGGCAATCTAACCACTCGGCGCGAATACCCGTCCTATGTTCGCCATAACGAATAAATTTTCGATTAGATTTTCCGAATTTGAATATTTCGAGGTTGAGTTATTCAGAGTTTATTGACGGCTTTTTATGCTGGATTTGGCATTTTTTTACTCTGCTTGCTATTCCGTCATTTGTAGCATAACGAAGGGAGATTTTTTAATGGATTCGCACCATTTTTAACTTTTTTCATTTCGTCCATTTCAACTTTATTAAACCTCAACATAACTACATAAAATATATTCTACTTGTATCTAACCATTTTACAGTATCCTCCAAAGCTACAATATTCCACAATGTTTACAAGATCATCTGCTTCGATTCGAATTGATGATTTGAAATTGCACGCGTGATAATAATTTACGGTCTTAATTACCAAATTATCGATGACAGGTGCAAGCAAGTGAAAAGTGACTGATACTGCAAATGATCGTCGAAACATCCGAGTATCATCAATATCAGAATCACACCTGTGACGTCATTCCTCGCGATGGCTTACCGACACTCATAATAATATAACATTAATTATGATTCCTGCAGAAGTGTAACACGACGATTACAGAACATCGTCACACACCATCGCAAATTGCCACCATTAAAATTCAGAGGAGATCTAAAATACGGAATTGTGGGTAATGAATCTAAACGCTCCCTCCAAATTGAATTCAGAGTACATTGTAATGACGTATCGCTGTCTCTCTCGCTCTTGCTAATAAATATCGATATTAATTCCAGAGCTATGACATAGAAATCTGTTAACCAACGAATTGTTTATCACAACATATAGCTAGCTATCGTCTTTAAGTGAGGCATTTAAACTGTCTTACTAAAACAACACAGCTCCAATTTCTTGAGCTAATAAACTGAACAGATCTATTGTTGAGACAAGAACACATTAACAAAAACAGGCTTAAATCCAGTGAAAACTAACAGTCACTATTTACATAAACAAATGGGTAAATGTATGAGAGTATTTAGAATTTGAAATTGATCGTCGACGGCGTAGACAGAATAAATAGCGAAGCAGCGACAATGATAAATATTAATAAAGACGAACATAAAGCGTTTACAGAGACATCTTCAATCAAAGCTTAAGACCGTAGTTACGGTTATTTAGAAATGTAAATACCGCCTAATTGGATAATTGTGAACATTATGTATCTAAGATTTACGTTTGACAGATTTACTATAGTTAGAATCGTAATTAAGACTGTAATTTAATTTAATATTATTCTATTATCTGCCTCGTTGGCCTAGTGGTGCTAAGCGCGACTGCTACGCTAGGGGTCTTGGGTTCGATTCCCGGGTCGACCAAGGTGTTATTGGGTTTTTCTATGAAAGCTTTGGCCAGCTGGTCAGCCTTTGTGTATGTCGCTTTTCACGGTAAAGATTACCCTATATATATATTATGTTTTTTTTTGGAACCCAGGCGTACCTCATACGAACTTTCTTAAATACGTTCTTTCACAATGTTTTTCAATGACGAATGTAACATGAAGTAATACGGGTCTTAATATGTGACCTTTAGCTTTGACGAAACTAATAACGAGCCTACTTGTATATAACCAAAGGTTCAAGAAATGATTACCTATTAAATAATCAATTACTTACATATTTACTGTACGAATATGTTTCTAAAATAAACATTTTACCGCCAGCCCCCGATTAATTCCTATCTCGATACTTACCTGTAAAGAAAAAAATATACATTAATACGTTTTCACGAGAATATTATACAAAGGAAAAAGGTTGGATCATTAGGCCAAGCATTTCTTTTTAACTGGCCGAAAATATTACGAGTTCGGAGAATAGAAAATATTATTTTGTGGAAAAATAAATTTGGGATCTCTTTTATAACTATAAACGTATACTAACACTATTTTAATGAATCTTTTTCAAAAGGTGAGTTGTAAAAATTACCAATTTTATCAAAATGAATGACGTAGTTCAGCGGTTCAATTTACTAATTTGTGTGAGCATTTTGTTTCAATATTATGTTATAGATTATTTCAATGGTACCTATATTAATGAATTTATCCACAATATAAAACAAAACACTGTCTCAATTCTAGAAGAATAATTAACAAAAACGTTTACGTCAAGGAAATGCATAAAAACCATTTAGTAGAGAGCAGTTATAATTGAATTTCAACTGTCACGTGTACTGCATAATATACTTTATTACTATCCGTATAAGTGTCGTATTTAATTAACAAACGACTCTCTGTTCTGACGCTCCTGACATACTATTAGTTTCAGTTAAGTTTTATTTTATGTATTTGTGTTTTTCTCTTTAAAGCAAATTTAAGGTTTATTTTTTAAGTAATAAAGCGTAGATTTGTTAAGCAATTCTTCGATCCCTTCGATAATTAATTATATTAATGTTTCCAAAGATTTTTTTATTCTATACAAATAGATATTGTCAACTTGTTATATTCAATTAATTTAATAAGATTCTTATTTCAATTACGTACAAAAACCATAAGTTTAACGACAGAGCCATCTGACTTTATTTTGAGTGCTAAATTAAAATTCCGCCTGAGTTCCGAATAAATTTCCTACTAATTAAGCTAAATAGCCTAATTAGGGTATTTTTCGAATCTTCCTTGGATAATAGAATTAAATTTAGATTTTTACTTAATTTGATTTTGATGTGTGAAAAAAACGAAACAATGTAGTGGAAAAAAGACATTTTAGTGACAACGTTTTATATGGTTTACGCACAGCATCCGAAAATCAAACAAAATATGCTTTTATAATGTTAGTATTTCCTATCTTGACATGTTTAACTGGATAAATCAAGAAAAGTAATTTACTTATATTAATACTTATTTTTATATATTTTTTTAATTAAACATTATGATGAATACTCTTACATTAAACAAAACACTACTTTTAGAATTATTGTTGATGAAGCTGACTATTCGGTACCAAAAAAGGCTAGCTCATGTGAAAAACAAGAAGATATATTTTTCCCTGGACATCGATGTAACCTCACGAGTAGTCACGAGTAGTCACAAGTTCGACTATCGCCGTTAATGGGAGTTACCAGGTTTCTGGACGTGTCCGAGGGAATTCTATCTAAGCAAACTTTTATACGAAAAGAAGAAACAATTTAAAATAGACTCTTGTTACCTTCATATAAGATTTAGAATTGAATGTTTGTTTTAGTTCGTCCCCTGTTTGTGTTGCAATACGATTTCTTTAACACCTTTTGTTTGAGCTCGAATGTTGGGTTGATGGAATGCGGGATTTCAGTTGAGAAGACTATTTTTCTTGTTAAGATTTTGACCTAAAAACGTCTTTAATAAATAAATGATCAATGCTCGTGCCTTCTCTATATGGGAAGAGGCCTGTGCCCAGCAGTGGGATGTTTATAGGCTGGATTATTTAATAAAACAAATATATTATTTTTAAAGACAGAGGCGTTGTTGTTTCAAATAGATTTTTATTTTCACTTATTTATACTACTAACAACTGAAACGCAAGTTCCGACGTTCTCATATGTCTATCTGTCGCCAATTTTCGACGACTTAATACTATGTTGCGTAACAGTATTCCAGTACTAAACTAACTTTAAACTAATACTAACTTAGATAGTAAATACACAAACAGATAATATTTCGATTACTCCTATCGTCACTCTATCAATGCGGCATTGCCTAACAGCTGAACTTAGGTAATTAATGCGTCACAATGGCGGTAATAATGGGCCCGGCCGGTAATTAGCACACAGAAATGTGGTACGACTCAATCAAATGTAACGACAACACCTATCTTGATTAGTTCTTGCGATTAATTTCGCTTATGTAGGTTTGTGGTTCCTCAAATTGGATACTGACTAATGAATTTTCTGGAAATACATTCTGTTTACTCGTTTCTAGTTTCTTGGTTAGGATCTGTAGAGAAAGCTAAGTATAATCATTCCTGGATCTTTCCTTTGCTGTGTATACTAAATAATATTAACTTTTTCTACCTTAACTAGTCTGATTTAAAAACCCTTTTTTTCGATAGCCTAATTGTTTAAGAAAGATATAGGCACATTATTTTGTGTGCTTTGGCTGAAAAGCAGGGCGAGAGAAACCGGAACACAAGCTGGTATTTAATCAAAATCTAACGCAAACAATTACCATTTCTATAACATGTAAGCGACGTTAATTCTCGAACATTCTAAAGGCGCGTGTCATTTGCAGACTACACTGTATAACGAGTTCCGTATGATTACTTTTGTTTCAAAACAACAGATGTCCGGAATAGACGTTGATAGCTCGATTGGGAATCGATTCCCAACTGTTTGAATTATCATTGAATATCGTTCAGAAATCTTTGAATCGAATGGTTTGCAACAGATGTTTACCTGAACGATTAGGGAAATGAATGGTCAGGTATTACTGTCTTCAACTGAACTTATAAATATAGGTACATATTTTAATTTAAATGGAAATAATCTTTTATTTTACATTTATCATTATTTTTTGCTTTAGAAGCATACAGTAGGTATTTTCCGTAACTGGTATAAACCAACATAAAAACAAGAAAAAATCTTGTATACCTCTATGCTGCTATAGGATGTGTAATATTCTGACTATCGGAATGAATTTAACATTATATACAAGATAATAATATTAATCTGTGGACCATAACTAGTATAGTTGTTTCCTCCACCAGTAGCAAACCAAGAGACTGCATTAAGCCGGTATGACGCCCCAGATTAACATATTAATCAGTCGACAGTCGGAAGTCTCTATACAGAACGCGGGAGTTTACTTAGCAAACTTTTAATTACACTTTGAACGATACAAATTGACCCCTATTATTTAGGAGATAAGATTTAAATTGGATGGAGCTGAAGTTTAAATTAATAAGAACATTCGTTTGGATGTCACGTTGCTTCATTGTAAACGAAATATTTGTAAGGATATAGACGAGAGGCGACAGATGGTTGGCGGATAGTTTCTTAATTATCTCATTAAGATAACACAGAATGGTAGGGTTGAGATATCAAATTATCTACGTAATCAGAAGATATCTAAATCCCATTTATATTATGCCTGTTGAAGTGTTAACACAAGAAGTAAATCACACGTCAAAATATCACAACGTTATCACGCATTCAAGTCACGACAGTTCGTACGATATGATCCATCAAATAACAGGTGAAAATAGCCGAATATAAAAGTGTCGCGAAAACAAATCGAAAAACATCTGTGTAACGACAACACTATCAGCTGACGGATATTTTTTTCGCACACGTACAGAAAAAACCTGGCTCGAACACTGACGGAAAATCGTTAGTCACTCGAAAAAAATCGTTGAGAATGAATGACGCTTTAGCTCACTCAAGTTGCCAGCTGTTTCCGTTGCACAGCTGATCGACCGGATATTGGCTGTTAGAGACTATACCTCTCTCTTTCCCACCTTATATCCTTACTTTCGCAGCTTTAATTTTTCCACTCACCACTAATGCCAATACGCATGAAACGAACTTACAAGTCGCTTTACTGTCTTCGTGACGTCACTTCGCTTATAAGCACTAAAAGATGTCAACAATATTGTATAAATAAAGAAAAAATAATGTAGAGCTAATTTCTTTTTAAAAAGTATGTTAACATGACTTGGGAGTCATAACTAACAGCATGCGACACTGGAAGTAGCATAATGAAGTAATTTACAAACTAATGCCGTGCTCAATAGTGAAAAAGTTCAACAAAACAAAATTATACTATCAGAAACGTGAACCTAACAATTTTCGTCTCGCGTGATGAAGTCGAAACAAAAGTATTGCAAGTTCCCTACACGCGATTCGAATGCGGCGTTTGAATTTAAAAATTAAAAACAAAATAACGGCTTATTGCAGTTTTTGAACTGCGAATTATAGGTTGGTACCACCATTTTAACTGTCAAATGAGGATTGTTAAGTTTAAATTGTTAGAATAAGAAAAGGAAATTAATATGAAACTTTTTATGAAATTAGCAACAGCCATTTTTATTGGCAAGAAAAGCTAAAGGCATGAATATATTTTTAGAGCAATTAGGTGATAAAGGAAAATTTTACTCAAAGTTTATCGAATTTGTGTTTATTATTTACTACTATAACTATTGCTTGAGGTCAAAACATTTTTTTTTTTAATTCTAAAATGTTGCTTAGCACAAGAAACGTTTGTAATGAATACTTTCAAGATACAGTTTGTATAGATATCTATGTGTAGTTTTATGTTAATTTTCATTAGTGCAATTATACAGGTGTGGCAAGCAGATAAGCAAAGTAACCAACGACAGAATTAGGACTTTAAAGCTCATATTCATACTCTTTAGTCGAAAGAGGACGTTTTCCAAAGAGTATTTGGCAGTTACATTTCAAATAATAATAATTACTTTTAATGAATTGTGTTTGATACACAATAGGTCCGGTTTCGTAGATTTATAGTACAGGCTTACTTCCGGAGACGAGTTTTTATATATTTACCGGTCGCGAAATATGATGTCATACTTAAATAAGTGGCTAATGTTAAACGTTATTACTATTACAAGTCTAGTCATGACTCAAAGTTATTTATGGAACTATTTCAACTTCTAGTTTAAATTCACCTACAATAACTAGTAAACAAAGTAAGGGAACTAGTATAAAATTTTACATAAAAATGTTTTAAATCCTAAAACGGCATAGTAATTACAAAACAACAATTTAAAATCTTATCCAACTGCAATTTCCATACCAAACGTGCATAAAAGGGACGTAAAATTACAATTTAAATTATGTATAAGACAGCTGAATGTTTGACGAACATGCCATCGAGTGACATGGAACTGTTGAGCTTTCACCTACATCGAGTAAAACCCAGCTTTATTACTGCCACGGGAAAGGTGGATATCAAAGAAAATAACTTGGTTCATATATCGCGTGTATCGCTTCATTGTAACCCATTCCATTTGCCGACACTGGCGCCACAGTGGCTCACAGTGCCCCACAGTGCATGAACCGACCCAAAGATCGTAAGTAAACTAACACCGCTTTACGAAGTTGGAATACACACTTACACAGTATTTCGCCCGGTCTTATGAAAATTCATGTTGCAAAGGTTGGCTAAAAGGATTTCTTGGTTTCGGGAAATGTGTATTTTAAAATGTCGCGTGAAACTTTATAGAGGACTATATTTTATAGTTTTCGCAAGAAATGAGTGACTGCAGTCTGGATAAAATGCAAAACGTTGGGAACGTAAAAACGAAATTTTGTGCATGCTTTGCATTTTAAATGAACATTTTAACGTTTGTGTTACTTTTAAGACTAAGTATAAAGTTTAAAGTATTATTATTAAGTATTATCGCCAACAAACTGCTGTACAGTTTGGCGATATTTTATGTTACAATTTCAATTATGTAATTTTTTTAATAAATAAATAATAATAATAATAAATACTTAACTTTATTTCAGTGTTTTGCTTTACAATTATCACGAAGATTTTGAGGTACCTTGACACAAGTGTGTCAAAAACGCTATGCTTGATAAATACAGTTTAGTTTTTGTTCCAAATGAAAATCCTTAGTAGAAGTTTATTCTAGTTTCTACCAAGTATTTTGCAGGTAAGTATCAGTGTTCCAAGCTATCCCATTAGGCAGTAAGTCCCTATGGCGCGGCCAGTGATAGCTGCAATGCGGGTCATACCACACGCTAACCATTTGCTCCATAATTATTGTTAGTTCTGTTTATTGAAATATTTCCTTTTTTACGTAGTAAACCGATTTATTGTATGTTGTTTATAGGCCTAATTTAATGTATCTAGTCCTTGGTTTTCCATTATCATATTTTGGTACAACATTTCTATATTTTTCTTTAGGTAGCGAAAGAAGACTTAATGATAACATATACATGTAAAACAACCATCTCTACAAATCATTTAAAAAAACACATTTTTGATTCATACTTATGATTTAAACATGTAGAGAAAAACATAAATGTTTCGTAGTAGAGGAAATATTTATTGTATTTTCGATATAGGGAATACGAATAAAACCGTGTAGCGTCGATACGTATGTCCGGCGCAGTGCTGTCAGAGCCAGTAGCAATTCGCTGACTCGACAATTTTTCATCACGCATGAGGAAATAGCCTCGTCGCCGATACGAACACGTCAACATGCTTGAATAACTCTATTTATGTCTTATTTTGAACTTACTTTACGTATTTTTTTTTATACTTATAACACATAACACATAATTTGAGAAACAAGCTACACGTACGTTACTTCGCCTAATTTTATCATGGTTTGTATATTCACAGCATAATTCCTTATTGCAAAATAAAAAAAACCACGACAAATAAAAAAACAACAATAGGTTTATTCGATGCTTAACCGACTTTAAAAGGTGGTGTACGCTTTTATAAGTTTGATAGGCGGTTTGAAAATTAGTTTTGTTGATAGTATACCTAAGAGGATTTTATACGGACCACCGATATCAATTTCATTGAAATCATGTTTTTTTTTTGTGTAAATTCGTATTTGTTTCATAGTCTCAGAGAAAGACATCTAGTTATAAAACATTTAGTCACTTTCATACTTTATTCGCCAACATATGTTCACATATCCGGTCGATTAACAACTAGGCTATACACACAGCCTTAATACGTACGTCACAGCTTCAGTGGTAAGCTGCAAGCAAGACTTAGTCCAGAGTACTCCAGAGTATAGTTAATTGTTGCTAACTTCGTATCCTTGTTAAGCTTAATCACTTAAGAAGCGGTGAAGGCTGATAAGTGAGGATGAAACAGAGAGTGACATTAATAGCACCTTTATTACGAGGTAGTAAGGTTCACTTTAAGACGGAATTTTGGTTGACTGCACCTTGAGAAGGCCATCGTCAGTGGGAATATTATAAATAAATTGTTGTTTTTGTTTTTCTTTTGTAAAAAGTTTTCAAAAAGCCAGGGTGTGCGTTGATCGCTGACTTACTAATTGAGCAGTTCATGTACGGCAGCACAGCAGTACAGTTTTCAGTACAGCAGTTTATGTACATACAAATAAATTAATATTTAAGATAATTTTACAAGACTTTATTACGTAAAGGGTAGAATAGTTACTGTTATTTTAGAAGCTTGATTTTCTTAACCTTTTATCTTGACAAACTATTTCTTATTCCGATTTACCGATACGCAAAGGTATTTGAAACCAGCTGTGTATTTTTGCAACAAGCCCTATATACAATCTTGGACGCAAACGTAGCTTAAACAATAGCTTTGCTTTACTTGCAAACAAGCCGCTCAACTAACATTGCAGTCAAATGAAAGCCATCAAATGCGGAAGCCACAATACTCGGTGAATGCATTTCAACTGCATTCATCCGACAAATGAGTATAAATTATGTTTTTACTTTATGTATTTTATTTAGGTGTAGCTATTTATTACTACAAGATAGACGTTTAACGTGATGAAAATACGTGATGTTTTATAGACTTAAATTTTCTTAGCTAAACGTAAGCGTCTTATACTAAATTGTAATTAATCATTCGTAACAAACTTTAGACTAAGTCGTGAAAATCATTAGTGTAGTTTAGATGGTAATTACTAGATCTACTTTATGTAAGCTTAAACTTAGAAACATGAGTTTAATTACATCTGCTAATTGATTTCTATATTTTTTTTTTTTTTTTTTTTTTATTAATGCGGTTAACATCACACACATTGCTCTGAACCCAAAGTAAGTAGCTATTAAGCACTTGTGTTATGGAATTCAGACACAACGAAGGTACCACAAACAGACCCGGGACAATGTAGAAAAGTGAATTTATACATTGACCCGTCCGGGGATCGAACCCGGGACCTCAGAGCTAGCGACACCTTGAAACCGGTGCGTGCGCCACTCGACCACGGAGGCCTATTAATTTTAATTATATCTGTATAGCCCAGTTAAAGTAAAATTAATATATTATATATTAATTTTACTTTAACTGGGCTATACAGATAAACTATTTAGAACTGGCCATAAGAACAAAAGCGGAACGTTTTAAAATTTGAACTTCCAAAAAAAAAGATCAACATTAAAAATATGTAATTTAAATACAGAATTATATTCTTAGCTGCCAGTATATCTTAACAATAGAACAAAAAAGTTTGCAACTATTGGCAGTTACAAAATGGCGGATACTTTTGTTGGCATGGAGGCTTGCAACCGTTACTAAGACCAGATGGGGCATTAAGCACCCCACGGGTCGAATATAACCTAAATACGATATCGATAATACTACTGATTTATGGTCCCAAGTCGATGCTAGTATTTATGGAGGGAACGTGATTAGAACTGTCGTAAATGTGACTTTAGAATAAGTTGCTGTAGGAGTTGATGCAGTGTAAGGAAACTAGCTGACACGAACATATATCAAGTAAAGTATCATATGCAATATTGAATAGTTATGGGTTTTCTATTTATTTGAATAGGAAATTCTGAATTGAAATACCCGTTACTTAATAAATTAAGGCTTGAAATTACTGTAAGATTTTATAAGGAAAAAAAAATCAAATGATGATGATAGAATTTGTGTATGTCAATGTAATTCATTTTATCAAGTATTCAACCAGAAAACAGAACACTAGATCTAGGGCTTAAAATAAAGCATTCGAATAAAACAGCACAACATTTTTATTGTTTTTTAACCCTCAACCTGCAGAGTTTTATTTTAAAAGTAAAGCTAAATGAGGTCTGTACGTGTCCTAGGTACAGTCGCGAGCACCAGTTGCTCGACTTAAACTGGTTATAACGTTTCTTTTCGAGTGTACACTATTAACCAAGTCTTTTACTTTGAATTTTCTAAAACTTCAGGCGGTTTCGCAAATTCGTGTTTATTTGCTCACATTGAAGTTCCAAGCGAGTTGAAATTTCTCTTTTTCATAATTAAATTAAATTTGCTTTAATTCTTTCTTTCCAGAATTTTGTTTTAGAGTGAGTTTTGAATGGTCTACATTAAAATTTTCGTCGTTTCTTGTAGTGAAGTAGACACATAACCATCCGCGAAAACTAATAATCCTTCTAAAAAGTGAGCCAATATTTTACCTCATAACCCCAGGTATCTCCTAGTAAAAGTATCATTAAATTCGGACTGGTAGTACCAGAGATTAGTGCGTTTAAAGAAACAAATAATCTTTATCTTATTACATTATTTGACTGTAATCAAAGCTTATTTATCTCATAATACAGGTAATACAGGTCTATCCTTTCTGTACACCTATTCAAACATACAAGAAACTGAGAAATTATTTCTCATTTATGAATTATACATTGGTTGGTGTTGGTTCGCTTCGATGAACAACCTTTTGCAGCCAAAAGGGTGGAAAATGTAACATGTAGTATGTTGCTATTAGTTTCTCTCGATATAAAGTATCGATATAACCTATATTAGAGAACAGTTTCCCGTAAAATACTCTTACTATTAAGCTTACCTATTTGTTTAGTTTTCTTATGATTTGTTTAGTTCTTTTGCAGCTGCCTCGTTGGCCTAGTGGTGCTAAGCGCGACTGCTACGGTAGAGGTCTTGGGTTCGATTCCAGACTTGACCAAGGTGTTATTGGGATTTCTATGAAATTCTCAGTAGCAGGTCGGAGTTTGGATTTGTGCCCGGTAAGTGGCAATAGGCTCGCCCCCTATTACTAAGACCTAAACATATCGGGGAACTGTGGGTGTACATTGGTACACCTCTGCCTACCCCTTCGGGGATACAGGCGTGATGATATGTTATGTGTATGTTATGTTTAGTCTTTTTCGTTCTTACGTTTTCCCAAGCTATGTTGAGGTCGACGCGTTTGTTTAGTATTAAAATAATCAATGTATTCGGTAATTATCAAAAAGTTAACATTTAGGTCATATCTACAGTATTTTTTAGGAATAGTTAATGCCCTTGTATGAGTCATGTATTTGTAACTAATGATGGGCGTAGCGTCCATTTTTATACTAAAACAAGACGTATTTTTATGGCATGAAATATTCAAACTTTTTTAACAATGTAAGAATAAATTAAAGGGACTTAAATTATTCATATATATATCATTTAATTAATTTAATTTTCTAGCTAAAACAATTATATAATTCGTCAAAACTTTCTATAAGCCTAGTTCTTTTGTTATTAATGACTTACCTAGTTCCAAAAAGTTTTCGTTCATTCTAATTTATTAAAGCCTTGTGGGGGCTAGCCTTGTGAGAATTTTATTCAATATATTATAACATGTTTACGAGCTTTTATATCCATAAATTCTACTCATTTATAACAAAGCTCTCTCTAGATCTAAAAGAAGTACCATTATATATTCCGTATAGCTAACCTTTATAGAAAACAATTGCGAGTCGCGTGCATAGTTCAATACTGTTCCTTTGACCGCCCCCAGGATAGGTTCCAACCGCGATGCATACCGAACAGAAAATACTTTAGGTCAACCACTGAATGTATTTGAACTTCAGTTAAACGTATCTTTACTTATCGTTTAAAATGGAACATTTATGTGCGTATGTATTCGTAAAGATCGTAAATGAAATGAATTATAATAATATGATGTCAATTAGATGACTCCGTTGGTTTATTGTTTCTTAATCTACGCCCATATTATAGGTCTCGGTTATCACAGCCTTTGTCCTTTCTTAGAAACCACGTTTCATAAAAATCGGTTTCGTAGTTTAGCTGTGATTGCGTAACAAATGAAAAATGAGTTTGAATGTATCGTTCAATGACCAGATTCCCCCCTTTACAATAAAAACTACACTTAATCCCACAATCTCTTCAAAAACTAATCCAATTAAAGAAGATCCCATATTCGATGTTCTCTGTGTAATAAGTTCTAAGATAAAGGACGAACCCTCAACAAAAAGACACCACAATAAAAAATAACACAAAGAATTACACTGTACAATGTCGTATCAAGAAATTCGAGGAAACCCGCACTCGGGGTTGTTACGAAGAATTCCTTTGGTCCAAAGTTTTATAACACAGAAAGCCAATAAAATTGTATAAAGGATCCAACCAACACGGACAATGGCACTCAGTGAATTGCCCCGGCCTATCTCACTGACGTTTGATACATACAACTTTTGGGCAACTTCAAAAAATTGTTCCGAATGTCCCCCGGTCTTCGAAATTAATTCCGAATTCAATTTTAACTTTCTTTCTCCTTGCTTATTTTGGCTTGTTGTCTTTCGGGATTTTCGTGTACTGTAATGAGCCTAATTACCAAGTTTCAAGTATCGTTTCCCGGTACGGCCCTACAAATAAATTCGCAATTTATCAATTATGAAACTTATTGAACCGATTTTCAGGTATCATTAGGAATGTTGTACAAATATTTGCCCATCTGTCCAATTTTCCCTATTACAAAACCAACATTTGGCCAATCAGCCAGCGCTTTAACATTACCATTGCAGTCCATAAAACCGAAAGCGCCGAGAGCAAATACATTAACTGATTAAATTGCAACAGGGGCTGTCCCTGACGAGTTATGTAAATTGTCCTCGGAAAGCGGGCTATGGATTTGTATTGTCTACGTTAGTCCCCAAAGGGATTTGGGAATAGAAGACATTTTACCAATAATTTTCTCCCGATAAAAAGCAATATTGAAGAACTGTACATTTTGTTCGAGTAAGATTAATCACACATCCCTTTTTCATCCGAAACAACAAAGGGAGCCGGTAGTTTAAATAATATAAATGATTTGATTCGTTTCGAATATTCACTAACAAAAATCTTATACAAAAGCGGGGTAAACCCATCACATTCATGAAATCTATTACAATTGAAAGCAACTCTAAAAGGCTCAATCAATCATCGGCCATCATCCATCAAACATTCAACAAGTAAAAACAAAATGTTATCGGGCGAACCCTGAAAGCACTGTCGCACAATAAAGTAACACCCCTGCCGACGCGCGGCAAGGTGCGTGCGCGTGTGTGCGTACAGTCCCGCGATATTATCATTAGTGTGCGTGACGGAGCGTGTCCGCACGAGGGTGCGTCAGTGTGTGCGCGGTAGGGCTGGCAGATGTACGGTTCACACGCAGCTGTCGACATTTCCCCCCTTAAGCTGTAAAGTACTGTATTATAATACGGCACGCTTTCACGTAATTATGCATTATTATTACAGCCGCTTTTTAAGCTTATTATTAAGCGATTGTATTTTTTGTTTCCGATGCAGTTGCTACGTGGCCATTGTTATTCGGCTACATGTTTGCTGCAGGGTGACATGACCTAATACCCGATGTTGCTATGCGAGACTTGTTGTGGTTGTGTAAGTCATTATTATTAATTAAATTGTGTATTTTCGTGGAACATGTTAGAAATGGACGCCTGATATTCAAACTAATAATCATCATCATCATTATTTCCCCCAACGACTATAACAGCCTATTATTGGTGTTTGGTGACATAATGTAAGAAATTGAAGCAAAACACAAGTATACGTCTGTTCCATTAAATTCAATACTTATCAACACACAAATTGATAAAGAAAACAAAAAATAATCAGATCCTTTAAAACTTATTACTTATCGACATCGATCTGATATATTGTTTCTAAACTAACATTAATATCATCAATACATAATTTTATAACAAGGGCACTCAGGGACTTTTATAACAGAACTGTAAGAAAAATACTGGAGTATATAAAATGATATGTGTTATGTAGTAACTTACGAGTATGTGTCCAGTTGTATTTGAGTGTGAATACAATGCTTCTGAGAACGAATATTTTATATTATAACAAATACAGTTCGCGTTAAAATGAGGTCACACTTGGCATTATGTATCTTTCGCAGCCGAATAAGCGTATTTTATGACATCATATTTAACATTGGCTGTATGTTATTATGATTTAAAGACAGCCCTTATTATGAATAAAACTGCTTTTTTTTCTTAGGTTCTTAATCTGAATTTATTTTCTTTTTCTTCTATATACCATTTTACATTCACGCCTGTTATACAAACAGAATAGGTTGGAATGAATAGGCCCTCTTTTTGGGATGTTTAGAAAAGGTTTGCCACTCATTAAGTCTTTTTCTAGTTATTAAATTAGTACCTAAATTGTAGGTGCTTACTTATGGATACTAATCCATCAATGAGACACAAGTTACGGGCTGTAATTGTAAGAAATTTACAGTTATACTGTATGCGACACTTGCGCACTTAGCTGATTTTGAATCCCAGTTGCCTTCATCGAACTATCACGATGTGAACTTTAATACGACACACGTAAAAAGTAATTTTCTATTAATACGTTTAAAGAATATAGCTATATATGTTTATAATGAGTAGAGGAAGGCTATAAACATTTATTGATTGCTGATGATCACATTGGAAACATAAACAATGATTCTACTAAAATGGAAACAAAACCCATATCCCTAAACGAGCATGGGAAAACAAGACATAATTACTTTTCACACAGCACTCAGAATCATTAATAACGATAACCCCTCGTAATATTTTATTGTGCCGAGCAAGCTTTTACTACCGGCGCACATACTAGAGAAAATATCCCAAAACACATAAATTAACTAATGTGCTCCCTCTATCTTACATGTTGCGTATAAGTCTGTCTTTGTCTAAAATTAACGTCTACGAGTCCCTTACAAAATCTTGTTGAAAAATTACCTGGGTTTCCCATAGGGGGCGCTGCGAACTTTTATGGACGTATAAAGAAAATATAATTTTGTTGTGAGTGCCCAGGCTTGTTTTCTTGTATCATAATATATTGTTAGTTATTAGCTTGTGTAAGGAGTCCATTTGCCGAATCCCTGTATGACGGAGTGATATAATTTTTTGGGCGAAAGGACGAAAAGTTTTTCAGTTGAAGAATGCGTGGAGTATTTCGTAAGTATGCTTGCTTGGCGGGAGCGTAATATGGTACAAAAGATTTTGTGTACTTTTATTTACATAATACTTGATTCCCTATTACGAAGACACAATTTAAGAGAGGTATATTTTACACGAATTTCTAAAGATTCCATTAAATAGATCTTAAGCTAGGTTTTTCATAAAAGTTGACATTGGGACCTTAAGTAAAGAAAGTGACTTAAATCCAGCTTTAAATAAGTCAAGGAATAAGTCCGTCCTTGTATTTTGTTCACACAAAGAGAGACCTTTACATAAGGCTAAGGAATATAAAAGACAAAGACAACGCGTTTTCGGGAACCCTTCAAGCAAAACAAAAAAACAACGCAAAGAGGTCGACAAGTGTAAATTCGCGGCAGAAGCGCTAAAAACCGGCATAACAGAAAAACAAACGATAAAAAAGTTTTCCATGACATTAGGGCGTTGTCCACAGTAACAATTTACGTAGTGACTGTCCAATGCTCATATCGATTGTAACGTGATCATTAGGGCGCGTCTGTCTGAACACAGCCTTGTTTGTACATCGCGACACGAATTCTGGTGTAACGACCTCGGTTTATAGAGTTTTAAGTGGCTTTATGAACGTTTGTTGCTAAGTACAAAAATGAACCTTATGGCTTACACATTAAGGGTATGTCAGTGACGTGTGGACCGTACCTCTATTTGTTTGGGCCAAGGCTTGTTCTAACTTTTTTAGGAATATCAATAGAGTGAGAAGTTGGTGACGGTTTGTGGCGTGTCGAGTTAAATATGTACAAGTAGTGTTACAATTTAGGGGTTGCGTAAGCTCGTAGTTATGCAAATAACATCCTTCTCCTAATGTCGGTTAATTTGGTAAATGGTTGAAGATCGAACTTTTCCAATTAGAGATACTTTTTAACGTTTACTTTTATATTGAAAATGCCTAACCTAACTTGAAACATATTTGAAAAACAAAATCATTAATATCAATGCGGAAACGCATTAAAAAACTTCAGCTATAGATCATAAGGAAATGGATCGACTCGGATGAATTCATACAAAGTTCCCGGACTGCATAAGCCGGGTCCTAAGTTTTTGTTCTCCTAAATTATTCATGAGTGGAACACGTCTCCGGCATTCGCTTCTGATTTCAAACTTTTTAATATATTTAAAAGCTTATATTTATTTTAAAATGGCAGTAATTTTTTTTATTTACAAGCTGCCAGTAATAATTGACTTCTATTGTAGACTAATTTTACGTTTTACGACGTTACAAATAAACAAGTGGCCTCTAGTGCTAGTCATAAAGTAGAGTAATTTCACACGAAGTTCATTTCATAGCGCAGTATGAATGTTGCATTTCATGAAATATGTATAAATGACGCAATGCTTCAACTAAAACTGTCTTACAAAGCACCCGTTTCAATATACACTAAGTACACATAATTACTGAACAGGTAAAAAAGTAATGAAAAACTTTTCAAATAGCTCAATTTACATAAACTAGCTAAATTACAATGCTACAATTTCTATGTAAAAAAAGCCTTAGTACGTATTAAGAACTAATTATATCGAATAAAGTACTAGGTACTAGAGTATAATTTCCATTTCAAAACCATTGCTTATTATAAATTAAATGCGCAGCTTTAACAAAGAATTGAAATCTACGCTATGATTTTCTTTTACTTGTTCTACTGAAAATGACATTGCATTCTATCTACCAATTATTCAATTTAAAACCGGAGGGGTGAGATTAAATGGCACAAATTAAACCGTTTAAATAACGCTTCAACGGCCATTTTAGATTCCGAACTGTCACTTTTGGCACGCATTTTGACGACCAATTAGCGTTCCGAATTTGAAAGTGTTTGTGTGGAATGTTTTAATTGAAACAGTGAACAGATGAACGGGTGTGCGAATGAACGAGTGAACAAATCGTGACGACAGTTCGCTGTGAGTGAGGTGCAATTTGTTACGGCGATCGTTTTCTGCTTGGCCACCCGGTTGACACTATCGTCTCCATTTTTCAAAGATCATTAGTGGCCTGCGCCATTATGGCTGAATGTTTATTTCCTTTGCATACTTTTCCTATTTTAATTGTCTGCAAGAAACACAGACGCTCTATATTTTGTATATTCACTTCAGTAAATAAGACTAATTAATCCATATACCAGGATTATGTCAAAAACGGCGATGAATCATCCAAAAAATCCTTATATAAAGCAGCTTAGTAATTTTATTATTACGCTACTTTCGAACTGACAAGCCAAAATGTGTTTAATCCCACTACATTTAAAGTACCTAATAACTTTTTTCAGTACACAGCGTAGCACTGTAGGACATCTTTATTACTTTCCAACCCCTTGCGATAGTGGATTAAGTGCATCTCTTTCGCACCTGGTAGTTTTGTAATGAGTGTGAGGGGGTCGGATATATTAGGTTTAGAGAATACAAAAGGCAAATTGGTTTTGCTAGGCGCCCCTTATTCGCACCCCAGCTTGCTTGACACGTGGCCTGTTTTGGGGATGATTTTGAAAAGGAGTGTTTACCAAATCTGTATTTTATACAGCTCGGTAGGTTTAATTTTATCGTAGATATTATTATTATTAAATAAAAGAGACTTTACAGTTTTGTTGTAGACCTTATTTAATTGAATGAAGCTTTAATTGTAGCGATTTTTTCTCCCGTGTTTTACAAGATTCACTTATTTGTTACTTGATTACTGAATTAAGGTCCTTTGAAACACATTTTCAAAGAGTCATTCAATGAAATTACTAAATGTTTGTGTGTTATCTCTACTCGAACGCAACACAAATAAAACATGATCAGCAAAGCATTTCCTGTAGTTTAGTAATTCGAAATTCATTACAAATCGGGCCAAAAAAAGTGCTCCCTCAAAATTCTAGGCTTATGTACTGAGCGCGTGACGTCATCCCTCATGCGAAGTAATCATTGTATTTAATCAAGGGCCGGTCACGTGCCGGCCTAGGGATCCGAGGGTAGTTTATTTTGTCCCATTGTGTACCAACTGTTGGGCACAGAAAGTTTCGATGTTACGAATCTTCTATGATTGCTACAGTAATTGGTTTCGAGTTTAAATTGGTGGCTGTTGATAGTTATGTAGATTTTGCTTGATTTTATCGAATATTTTTTTTGGTGATTTTTGTCTAACTTTTGTCCTTGTAGTCTTTTTTGATTTGCAATGTACTGCAATATTTAATAAACTGAAATCTGTAATGTAATTATTTAATTAAGTCGATTTTCAATTCGAAACAAAAGACTGTAAATTATATCTATTACATAATTATCACCGTGTGGACTTAGTACCTATATCAAAGTCTATAGATATGTTAAGCACTTTTAGTCTAACTATATAAATAAACTATTTATTCAACAAACATAGTAACTATCCAGTGTAAAATCAACAGATCACTCTCAAGTAACTTGTATTTACTGTGAAGGATTTAATATAAGCTTCATCCATAAATAAAATACCTTCAAAGCGAGAGTAGAAAGGATGAAATAGATTCCGCTCCGGCGGTATCGAAAGGGACATTAATTTTCTGCCTACTTAAATTGCTAGGACTGGAGCAAGGTGAGAGATTACAGCGATTTTCTGCAGTTTTAAATGGAGATTTGGGTCTTAGAGAGAGTAAGATATATTCTACTAAAGTAAGATCAATTCTACTGGCAGATAAAGCTGTAGTTATTTTTAACAGGATCTTTGTTTGCATTCAATAGTATATTTTTTTAGTACAAAAATAAATTGTACCCTGGTGTGTCATGTATTAAAAATAACCATCCCATATCTTTGTCGCAGTCGGATAATCGATGTAAAATCGCATTAATTTGTTTAATTCATTTTCATCATTTGATAACCTTTTAGACCTGAGTTTTTGGCGTCTGTATGACAGGATTTTTCCCGCCAAATTTCCTGCCATAGGCCATACCAGACGATTTGCAAGCTTCCTTTTACGCTTAACTTGTCTTTAACATATAGATTTTTTGAGATATCCCAATAAATACGTATTAATGCCGTGCCATACAGAAATTTCGAGATTTAAATCGTTTTTGCTCAGCGAATATTTCAGGGGTGTGTAAGGTTAATAGGTTTTTTGTGGCTGATTTCTTTATAAGCAGAATATAAAATATTGACATCGCAGATTTTTGTCATTGTTTTATTTTAATTAAAAGGCTTTCTAAATCTCTTAGCACTTAATTCTCGATAATCCAATAAAACGATATTGATGAACCTCAAATTGAATTTTAAAAGTTTCCTAAACATAAATCAATACTAGCCTCGGTATTTACAACTCCTGAAATGAGCTCTAACTTTACCCCTAAACCGGCCAAACAATATTGAAAGAATTTCACCAACTTTATAAACAATTCATTTAATTTAAAATTTAATTGATGGATAATTAAAACTCTGAGCACTTGAGCTACAAATATTTTCCTGAATAATGGCCGTTAAAAGTTTATTCTTTTAATTATTTGAGTTTGGAATACGGAATAAAAGAGGTTTATAGACAATTTTGGAATTTAAATAACGCTTTTTTACGTTCGATTGTCATAAAGTTGTTGCAAGGTTTTTATAAAAGAAATATTAAATTTTATTTTTATGGTAGCTACATTTTACAACCCATGGGGTGTATTTACCAGCTCAACCCTTATTATTATGGGTCTCACACTTCTAATCCAAGTTACGGGATCCTAAAAATCCGTCGATTCGTATCTTTTTTAATTGAATAAGCCCCCGTCGGGATTATGTGACGCAATACCTCATCTCTTTTGAACATCATGTTATATTAACGCACAAGATGATGTCAAGATTCTTATTAAAATGTTCGAAAAAAATTACGTACGATTCCGCTTTGGCAGATTAACTTTTTATTTCAGCTCAGCTACTTACCTGCAAAGAAAAAAATAAATGGTTAAATTTGGAACACATTCGTACATGGAATCAAATGTAATAAGAACCATTTAGGCGTAAGTACCGTTTTATGCTAACGACAGATTTACTAAATTATACATGATTAGGAAATATTTTATTTTTATGTTTTAGAACAATTATTAAATCATATCCTAAATTATCAGAGTGCAATTTACAAACGGCTTACATTACATATCTTGTTATCGAACACAAACCAAAGGATCAATAAGATGGGTAGCAAGACAAATAGAAAATTAATAAAACATTCCTTTCGAACGAAAATTATTTGCGGAAAAATTAATTACTTTCCGAAGAATTCTTATTACGAGCCCGACCTTCGATATGAGCTTTCGATTGGAGTTTGAAAATTTCTTGTACCACGGAAATGTGGTGACAAAACCAATTATCTCGTAACTAATTATAATTTTCCTGCAAGGACTGGTTATGAAATAGGGGTTGTAGGTAACTTTTGTATACGATCAAAACAAAATGGCGTTAGTCACTAGCTTAAGTTTCAAAACTAACGTTTTAAATAATATTCGAAATTTGAAACTGGAGTTCGATAATTGGTTTTTACTTCACTGGACTTTTTTAAATTGGCATAAAATCTGCGGAAATCTCTGGCCCCACTCCAAACAGTTTTTCTTTTGCACTTAAAAGAAAAGGTGAAACTAAGTGAACAGTGGAAATTCTATTGCCTTGGGGTATAAAGGGGCTCTTTGGAACGCTTTGTGCCCAAACCCGTAGAATAATGGTATCGAAATAGGATCGATTCGTACGCGACAAAGCTCAAGAGGATTTTCAATTCAGACGAAGTATGTTATGTTCGTTGTATTTGATTGTACAAGACTTCTATTACGTGCGACTGTGACATGTGAGCGGAACTATTCCGTTGCGTAACAAAGAAATAAATAGGAAAACAAATAAAATAAATGCTAAGGAACTTGGATGTAATATGGGCTTTTGATATGTTATAGATATTTTAGGACGGTGATGTGGTATGGCAAAGGCTCAGGTCACATAACATGCATACCTGTTGTTCATTAGTTTAACATATAGGTGTGCAATAATAGAATACGGCAGTTTATTCTACCATATAATAAAACCTTTAGCACACTATGAAAACATTAGAATAGCGATGAAACTATCCCTAAAGGAACGCACATTACTTGGGCTTAACAACCACAACTTAATCACCTAACGCTGTACGCCTATCTAGTTAATGTTTACGACAAAATCACTAATTCTATGTATACTCCGTACAGCTTATGGCCATATTAAAGTCAACCTTGACCCGAGCCAATATTTGATCAAGTAACTTGAAAGCTTGCAAACAAACGGAACGCGTCGCCAAATAAACCCAAATTGTACAATGAAAAACGATATTGACGGTTTAGGGGTTTTTCCTAAGCAGAATTACGATCCTTTGTTTGGGGCATGGGATGATACTCGACGCGACACCCAGATAAATAGTGTGACTTGCAAAATTCCAAATCTCGTGTACGATTCTAGTCCCGTTTTCGATTTCGACAGAATCCAATTTTTGATAAGCCTACTATAAGTTCTTCTTTTAGTTTTTCCTTTTCATACCAACTTGAAGTAAGCTTCAAGATTGTTAAGACACAAAAGTCTTTATGATATCAAAACATCTCATTTGCGAAAGCAGAGACGAGTTGCCGACATCGTTAGACCGATGTAATATTTTATGAAGTTGTACAAAGGCGATCCGACAGGAAACAGAACGGTCTGCAGCGACAAATGGTCTCGGTACAAAATATACTGTTTCTTTAAGAACCTGAGGTCTACCAAATTAAGGAAGCCTGGCTCTTTGTGACGAGGCAAGATAGGAACAATGCCGTACTTAATTTGGAGACTGTTGTCCTACTGTATTATGTATATATCTAATGAAGAAGGAATTTCTTTGACGTAGTCGTTTGTTATCGAGTATTATTTCTAAATGAGATTTACTGTTTTATGGATAATAAAAAACTGTGCTTATTTATTTAAACTTTCATGTACAATTGTGGTACATAAGGCGGATATGTTATTGCTTCATATGGCTCAGTCGCAAAATGACCACTTCTCAAAATGACTACAAGTAGCAAAATGTCCCTTTCGCAAAATGTCCCGTTCGCAAAATGTCCCTTTCGCAAAATGTCCCCTTCCTGTAAATTTATATTTTGATTGACATTAAATCTGGCGAACTTCGATTATATATCTTTTAGAGCTAGAATATGATACGTTAAATAATAAATTCCTTCAGCTTCTATTAGATTTAAAAGCAAGAGAATAAATAGTAAAAGCAATACTCTTCCGATACGCGAAGCTTTATAAAACTAGTTCTATTCGATTATTGAATACAAAGGACGGAAAGGAATATCTTTGCTTTCTGTGTGCATGCCTGTGTGAATAAAATCTAATGGCTGAAAAAATACAGGATTGAAACTTTAACCACACAAAGGGGAAGTATTTTGTACGTGACTGAGTCACCTGTTGAACTTAGATATAACTGGTGATATAGAAATCTGATATTAAATACTCAGGTTGTTTTTTTTTGTAGAATATCTATGGTCATTCAGGCAATAAAAATGAAGACTGTATAGATCAACGTTGTATGTACACATACTTTTATAAATTATTTTAACCTCATGAGTAGTGGAGTAGATACCATATCGATGACAAACAGTTTTTTTTTTAATTCGATCGCGTATATCAAATACCGTCGAATTAAGAACGTCCTCTTTTCAAAGTCGGTTAAAACTATTCAATATTCATACGAATATACTCCAAGAAACAAGTTTAAGTTCAAGTTCACAAGTTTTATTTTCCAACACTATTTACGGAGATACTTTATCCGTGTATTTCCGAGGATACAAATTGTCGATACTTGGGTGAGAGACAACCAACTACGGATACTATTTTGATATTTTCTATTTTTAGTCTACAACCACGTTCTCAACAAGGTTGTCATTCGCACAAGATTTTATTATAGTTTTAAACAGGAGACAAGTCTGTAAAAATATGGTTTTAATGGTTTAAAAAAATAAACAACGAAAAGGGATACTGGTGCATAATAATTACTTATACGTATAGCAAACCCTAGCCTGAATAACATAAAAAATGTGTAGTTATTCGTCAGTTGCAGGTTAAAACATCCAAAATAAACTGTGACATTAATAATTCCCATTGTGCTTTTGTCAAAAACAATTGAATAAACACTTTTGTACGCGTATACCTAGTCCTTTCACCTTTCACAATAATGGATTGATAGAGTGTTATATCGATCACTATCTAAAGTAGGTACAGTCGCCAACAACGCCATTCTACTAATCCGGTTCCATACTTTATCTATAATGTCACTAGCCTTTTTTCCAAATAAGGCCAGCCTTGCCCAAACAAGTGTAGGGGCCAGTTTACACCACTTGTTGCTATAGCGCCTATTTTTAGACTCAACCTATTTGTGTAGTTAACTTTATAAATAGACTTTTATTTATAAGTTTATGTCTTGTATATATAAAGGTATAATTACTATTATAGCACTACTTTTTTGGTTATACTCATTATAAACAAAATTATGTTGCTGTTAAATTACATATTGATTTATAAGTCTTGTACGGCAAGTCAAATGTGAAGTTCGATTAAATAAGTACATAACTAATTAAAGAACTTTAAGATATCCTCGATTGAACGATTAAAATGAAGAAAACAACAATGTTGTTTTTTTTACTGATAAAAATAAACCTTTTAATATTCAATAACTGAGATTGATTCTCATAATCCCTAGAACGCTTTTCAAAATAAATGAAAACATAAAAAATATGATTTTAGCGGCTCAAGACAGGCGGACCGTGAAAAACGTTACTGGGGCGCGTATCACACTAGGTGATTCCGAATAAAGCCGCTCGATATCTCGATATGCAAACGAGTACAAATTAAAATCGATGGCAAGCGACGCGATGCCAAATGGTGTAGAAAACGGCCCAACTTGATAATGTATAACTAGGGGTGCGAATTTCCGGGTTTTATTGCGTAAGGATATTATGTGATATTTATTAATGGAATTTGCATGTATGTTTGTTTTAATTGAATTAAGGCATGGCCTAATAGTCAATTTGTATTAATAACATGTACGTATATTTCTAGCTCAACACTTTGCTTTACGCTCGTTATAGGTATAGAAAAACTGTAAGTTATCTAGTCTTTTATACATATTTGTATCAAGTTAAAGTACATTAGAGAAACATGCTTGAAACAGAAAACAAACAGACACATAAAAACCGTTTTCGGATCAACAACCCTATACGTAATATTTCACGTTTAAAACTCGGTCCATCGCTTCAGTTATCACCAAATCTAATGTCGATTGAAAAACTTATATCGAGCGTAACTTTAAAATATCGCTTTCGAATTTCGAACCGAGTTCGGTTGAATAATTCGCGTTAATTCGTCCATAATATATCGATAAAATATGTTGAACAACTTCAATAATCGAACAAAATCACTTCGTGTGAATTTTAGTTTGAATTTAGAATAAACATGGGTGCTTATTTATTTTTAAAATAATGTGACAGCAAGTATATTTATACTTGTAAGCTTTTGTACGCTATCACAGAATAAGTCTTTATTTGTTTCTGTAACATATTAATTTTAATTAAAAATAAATATAAAACTTTCGAACACTAAATTGGACTCGTTAAATAAAAAGTAACATTGCTATGTAAAAACGTTATAGTTCCATATTAATGTGACATTTAATTTACACATTAACTGCTAACTAAAGCAAACATGTATAACAAGTGTAATATGTTAAAACGTCACAAATAACATTAACATGAAGAGAAAACATTAATAATTCAGCTTTGATTAACTGTTGGGGAATAAACGCAATGCAGTACGGTTGTACAAAGCGAATAAAAAGTGAGGTTATTTCAATTACAACGCTGGTTGTGGCTGTGTTTATCTCGGTAGAAAGAAAAACTGGTGCTTTTTTGTTGCGCTAATAACGGAGAGCATTCAATTATATTTAACTAACATATCAAGTAAATTGCCAATTTAAAAAGTCTTTATTTAAAGGCATACACAATTAAATGTGTTACTAGCCTAAGTTTATAGCAAGCTGTATATTTGTTTATACACTAAAAGTTTTATGTCGTAATCGTAACCACTAATGCAATTCGAATGCATAGTTGCATACCAAAACAACCAGCCGCGATAGCACAAACTTAGTAGAGCATCTAGTTATAAAATCTAAAAAATACACTTTATTACTCAACACAGAAACCACACCACCCTCTTTCCTGTGAAACTTTAAAAAAGTAATTAATGAACTCCGTTAACGCCGGTTGTAACAACTAATATAAGTTGAGCTGCGGCGACAAGCCCTTATTCTGTTAAACACGAACTTTTTAACTATAGGTATCTTTGTCTCTTGTTCCAAATTAGATAAGGACTGACATATATTAGACTTTTTAACTATAGGTATCTTTGTCTCTTGTTCCAAATTAGATAAGGACAGACATATATTAGAGGAGTTCCGACTGAGATTACTTTGATATCTCGCATTATGTATGTGTGCAGAAACAGTGATATTTATGGCGCAAATTATTGTTAAATTGTTATTTTTGTTTTTTAGCATCTACTATTAGTTCTACGATTTTCAGTTAGTTTTCACGTATTTTCTCACGCTTTTCGTTAGTTAAAACAATAAATTTAGTTTCAACAAAAGAATGAACACTAATATCACTATGGAAGATATCGCTATTAGCGATAAGACCGCCATTGTACGCTTTACTGTTGATTTATTTGTATTATTATTTAATTTTAAAAGTGTACAATAAACTATCTATCTACCACTAACTACTAAGTACATTCATTGTAGTTACAACTAGCACTCTCGTGGTTCTAGTTAAAATGGCGGCAAAAGGGAAGTCGCGTCCGTTTACGGGCATGATTTAAATACGGCGCCATGTTTTATCTGCCATCTGCGACGTGACGGAAGAACTAAGCACGCTCTTTTTGACGTAATCGGGCAGGCGGGGTGCGTACGACATTTTTTGAAAAAAGAATTTGTTTTTGACAATGTTATTCGTTTCGACGGTTTTATATTGATCTCGTTTTTACAATAATGGAATTATGCAAATTGAATTTAAATGTTTACGTCCTGATAATGCTTTGGGGATCAGTTGCCCGTATGTTTAATAATATTAAAACATTTTTTTTGTTAATACTTTATGTATTTAACATTCAATCTTGTAGTTAAGTTATTGGTAAGACCTTTCCTTCTTTCAGTGAAGATATCTATCGCCGTTCACAATAATAATGCTAAACCTCGATTTTTCAGCAATTTATAACAGTACGAAGAGCGAACAAAGGTACGCTAAAATCCGAAATACTGATGTATCTTTATCATCCAAACATTAATGAAATAAAGGCATTTTACGTAACGGGGACATTTTAGCTCGATACAACAGTGTTAAATGTACACGTAATTAAATAAATTCTATCAAAATTTCGCCTCCATTTTAGCAACAAATTATAATCTCAGCATTAAGTTAATGGAAACGTTAAGTTTAACTGTTTAAGGACTTTGAACTGCCGACCTTGAAGTTCAAAGGCTTAACTCGTAAACATAGACTTGTAAAATAACTATTTTTTGGATTGAAAATGTAAACTTAAGCTTGTTTTTCAGTAACATGGGGTTAAGGGCCTTCTAACAATAAAAGAATTTTGGGTTTTAATGACAAAATTATTAAATTGTAAACATTTTTTCTAAGTAACTCAAATTCTTTGTTGTTCTATAAGTATGTACTGATTTACTTTATGGCATTTGTGAGCTTTCTGAATAAATAAATATCAACGGAAAATAAAGATTTTTAAGTATAAACTACACCAGTAAATTATAAAAAAATCGTAACATAAACAAAAATATGTCAACCAAAAAATAATCTCCTAACCTGGACATAAACAAAGACGACAGAATTCGACCTTTAAAACACGGAAAGCGTTTTTTTTTTAAACGTTTTTATCACGTCTTGTCACGGTAACAGTCCATTAATCCAACGAGGGTTTCGACTAAATTAAAAACGTTTCAAACGGCTAATGGACTAAGTTTCGCCACATCCGGTCACAGGATGAAGTATATTATTAAGTTTTAGATAAAATTATTAGATTATTACAAAAAAAAATACTAAACTTATACATAAAGTTAAATGAGAGTGTTTGATATGGACCCCTTTGATGACAGATGAATAATAGATGAAGGGGTAACGAAAGACAGGCTGAATAATAATAACAATAAAATGCAATCACTATCTCTTTGTCAACCATGTTATGAATAGCGATAATTAGACGACAGTTATTCACGACTACGTAATAACAATGCTTAATATCACAAGACATGCCTCAAAGTATAAATTAGGTAGGCTGAAATTTATTGATACACAAAATGCTGAACCTCCATAAAAATTTCGATTATAATATAAATTTCACTCAAAAACATTAAGGGAAGGTCTACCAGTACCCAATTAAAATAAGAACAAAGCGCGCGGCCCTGCACCGACGAAACTGAGCACGAATTTACGAAAATTCATCTACATTTAGATTAGAATTACTTTCGTGATAGAACGGGAGTCGATTATTCGTAAATTTTCGAGATTTTTCTACCTCCACCTAAGTATTTACTTTATTATGTTTACGACGGGCATAATATTGCGCAGATGGGAAACCAACGTATCGCAATTTAGGTTTACTTATGTAAAGAATATAACTATAAACTTCTAGAAAAGATGGGCTGCAAGCCTTTTTCCGATGTTATTTTTATTCGGGTTGAACCCTCGATAAACTGATATTTTGTCAGTACATACGATATGAAACCTCCTTTTTACGTCGGAATGGGTGTACGTGGCGAAACGAATAGTGAATACGTAATTAGTACGCGGAAGGGTACAAAGGGGAGCTAATATAACGCTTCAGAGTAAATGAACATTTTATGCTGAAATAAAAACTAAACCGCATTTTCCATTTACAACTCCCGAGTTAATATCAAGGCTCGGTAAACATTCCATTTTGTACCCCTTCGTTCCGACGTGAGTTCGTCAACTTAATTTTACAACTCCGGAACACGTAAGCGTGATATAGATGCCGCATGCCGGCCGGTTGTGCTCACGCATTGCTTTGTAACACGATTAATATTCGACGCATTGAGACGGTACGCTTTATTATTTTGAACGACTTTTTCGATGATATATTCTGCCAAAGGACGGGGACATTGGTGCGTAAATACTTTTTTTCTACAAAGGTACCTATATAAGATTTTTTTTAGAGTGAGATTAATTTTATATTTTTTAAATGAGTCTAACTTTTGCAAAATTTGGTTTAACAAAAGTGAAGACCGATGTTAGATTAGTTCATCATCCTAGATAAAAAGTTTAATACTGAAAAGTAAACACAAAATCCATTATTATTCATACCTAATATAAATAATTAACGCTACAAAATAACGAACAAAATTAACATAACAAAGTTCAACGACATCTAACAATCTTGACAAAGGCCGTATAAAATTTAAATCGATCCTAGAGTCGGATCGGATCTACAATGGGTATAACAAACTCTATTAAGCAACCCTAAAATACAAACAATCAGAAGTAACAACAAAAGGTCATGAAATATTAACAAAGGGGACCGTTAAGCCGCCATTTTAAGTTTACTTTTTAAGACAGGTCTAGTCCCAAGACTGTTAGACACCTGATCGTGAGAAAGTAATAGAAAAGGCAATCTTAGGGGTCACACAAAGGCACACTGTTCCTTAGTTAACAACGGTTTGCCTTACCTATCCCTAACCATAAAGTTTTTTTTATTTTCTCTTTTGTCGCATAACTAATTTGTGTGAGATGTTCTTTATTTGAAATTCGTGAGAATCTTAATAACGGTCAAGTATCATGCAGTTTTTATTTGCATTTTAATGCACTTCAGCGGCGTTACTATTTTTATTCAAATTTTTCGTCTACTTTGAACTATTATGCATGTTTGTGGTATTTTGTAGAGCTTCTGAATATATCAAGCTCTTTCAAAGCCTATGGAGTTTTAGTTGATATTATTTACGTTAAAACTTTCTCATGACTTAGTAACAAATATAATCTTAAATAACCTTTATCTAGTACACATGAACACACAATTTAGCAACTTATAACGTCAATCGTTAAAGTTTTCTTTCAATGACTTTTAAATACGATAACATCTAATTTAAGTACAAAATTCGACATTAATGTTAGTCGATAAGTAATATATTAGTCGATAACTCGGTTACAGCTTCCTGTGCCGACGTCACACGCTTCGTATATCTAACTAAGTTCCCAACTAATTATGTTACGGCCCGTTGGAAATGCGAATACGCAGAAATTGTATTAATCTAACGTTTTCAGCGAGGAAACTGAATTTAGTTGCTTTACGTTTTAATGAAAGGTGACCAAAGATTTAGTACCTTTTCTAATGCATTGTGATCAGCAGACGAACTGTGTCAAATATAGTTTTGAGATGCTTTGTAGCTTTACTATTAAATAAATTATGGTTAATGTAAACAAAAATTGTATAATTTGAAATCTGGTATATTCAAAGATTTTATTCGGACTAGCGTATAATTAATTAAACTTACGAAAATTTGAAAGGAATTTAGTTTGTCATTTTCCCAATCTGTTATAACGAACATATCCTCTAAAGAAGTATAAATGCCTTCTCCTTTTTTCAGTCGGGTTAAAATAGTAAACATTGCACTAGGAAATCATAGCTCAAATTCGCAAATAACTTACAACATAACATTTGACCGCATAACATAATTTTGACGTGATCACGAGTATCAGCTATCAAGTAATTATAATTATCAGGCAATTAGTAATATCTTGTGACGGTAACTTTAGTCGCGGTAATCTGTTTATTAACCTGTAATACTAAGTGATAACTGGGATTAAGTTACTTGTAAAGGCTACTTCATAGTTTCGAAAAACTTTCGGACTTCACTTTTCGATGTCTTTTTTTTGTAGAGATCTTTGCAGTTAGGCTGAGCGCAGGCTTTGACTGATCAAAATCAAAATGTTTTTATTTCTTATAAACCAAAAAAAAGCGCTCAAGAAACGTCACGTTAACTCTACTGATTCTAGTTGCTCGGTTGCAAAGTGTCTTTCCTATGGAGAAGAGCCGGCAGAAACTCCATAGGTTACTCTTTTAAAAATTAAATTATTACAATTATTTTTACATTGCTACTTACATTACTTCCCCGGACTTTACTTTTCAATGTCATTTCGAAGTATATCAAGTATAGAATATATTTTTCCCTTGTCTTTGTAGGTAGTAATATGCGGGAGCCTTTATTATTATTTATACTTCATAGAACAAGAATGTGTGAACGTCTATAGGTCAGATATATAGAATAAAATGCGGGATAACTGTCTTTCAAGCTTTCAAGTGTCCTTTAAGGTAACAATGTCTAACTATATTGAATAAGGATATATTTAAAACTATTATTTTCTTTTAGTAATCAAGATTTCGAAATACATTTTTGAATTTTTATTTCGACTCTTCTTTTTTTTCACATCATTAACTTCCACCGATTCTTTTAAACCGTTGATAATCTAGTCGGTACTAGCAAAGAAAATACTCATTAAAGGCAACACCGGCAAAATGCGCTACAAAGGTCCACGATCAATTGATTTAAATATACCTAATTGAATACTTTTACTGCACGCAAAGGTCCAAGAATCCTATATAGAACCTCTTACGAACGAAATGAAGGTAATTAATTAGATTAATCTAGAAAGGCGCCTCTGAGGCTACCGGTCATGAGTAATGGCAGATATTCTTTCCCATGATCTATAGTTCCTTTAGTTATATTAACGAGATTCCATGGTGGTTTCTGTACATTTTTGGTCGTATTAATAACATACTCAAATAGCTTAATTGTGGGTGGGAATTGCGGAATACTGCTATGAAAATCTTTCTTTTTTGTAATAATGTTTTTAAAGGTAAAACCGATACCGATTATAATCGTTATACGCAGTATGTTCTGATTTTCATAAAGGTTGCAATGTTCTACAATAAGTAAAAAATAAATATATTAATATTGTTAATTTACTCTCAGGGTTATAAATAGACCTGTTTAATCCGTCCCTAATAGGAAATAAATATTCTAGGTAATTTTATGTAATTCTAGAAATTTATATCCTCTTGTTATACTGTTCTCGGAATGTAGTGTCTTAATGGAAGCTTTCTGGAAAACTAAATATAGCACAAGTTCGCCTATTCGTCTCAATTAGAGAAAATTGTGATACCGTGTTGCGTGACGTAACAAATATTTTGTTCACGAAACAATATTACTCTTTGTTTGAGGTCTGTTTAGCTAATAACAGTACATAATGTAAAAAGAACTGGATCAAAATATCATTTCAACCTTCTATATTTTTCATTGATGGACAAATATTTGAGAGCCCTAAATTTTATATACCCGAAAGAGTGATATTATGAGTAAATTAATGTTGGTCTAGCGGTTAGTGACCCTGACTGCTATACCGGAGGTTGTGGGTTCGATTCCCACTCAGGGCAAATGTTTGTGTGATGAGCACGATCATTTGTTCTGGTCTGGGTGTAATTTATCTATAATATGTATGTATTTAGAAATATATAAGTATGTTTATCAGTTGTCTGGTTACCATAACACAAGCTCTCTTAGAGCTTAGCTTGGGATCAGATTACCGTGTGTGAATTGTCCAGGAATATTATTATTATTATTATTATAATGTAGCTTAAGTACCAACAATGGCGTTGTTCCCATACACAACAACATTTTACCCATATAAAACATTCCACCGTTGTTTTTCAGTATCGCTAATACCGATAATGGTATTACTCCACATGCCAATTAAATAAGAGTGGGCTTAACGAAGCGATGGAAAAGGTATTATATTAACATGAATATCAAAAATGAAATTATTCAAAAGAGGATTACTTAAGAAAAAAAGAGCATTGAAACGGGACTATTTAAAAGCATTTAATGATATTACCTGTGACGGCCAGGTACAATAGACCTTAAACAGGTAAGTGTAAAAACAAAGTTACATTTACAGCTGTTAAACTACACCTTCAAAGAAAATAAAGGGTGAAGATTGTTATTTGAACGTAAAAACAAGTTGGTTGTAGATAGGAATGTTTGGCTGAGTAATACGACTCGAGAAATTGTCTAGGGACGAGTAATTTTGATTTCGTTTACACTCAAACAAGAAAAATCTAGTCGAGACTTGTTAAAGTCGGAGTAAATAGAACAAAAATACGTACTTGTCTTGTATTTATCTGCGTTAAATCTCGCTAGTGTAGTAAACTCAGTTTTATTGTTGAATGTAATAAGAACAAGAACTAGCGATAAAAACGGTTGAGTAACGTGAATGAAAGAAAAAACGCGACCTGTGCATACTTGAGTGAATTCAATGAAAAAACAAGACGTATTTGCATCACTTGCTTTTTTAGGTTAACATCTTACCGTGGGAATTATTGTATGTATTACATAAAGACGTTTTTATTTGCGGTATCGATCTTTACCATAATTGAATTTGTGTATTACTGTTTTTTAGTCTCTTTGGATATATAGTGATATGTATCCAAGCGGATAAAAAAAGACTATGAAAGCCTATACCGTAAGTCAACATTGGAGCTATTTACAATAAACAATAGCACTAAGTTACAAACAAAGCATTAAATATAGCGCCTTTCAACTTCGTAAATAAAGTTACAACAACGCAAATCATTGCTCCAATATTAATATCAGGCGCGCTACACGTGTAAGGTATTAATAAATCTTAGAATAAACATTAAATTGTTATACCTGCGTGGTTCTCCTTTCGTCATTCATTAATGGCTTTTGGGAGCGAGGCTCACGATTTTGATAAAGTTGAATAGGCCAAGCACGACGCTCAGTAGGCCAGCTCAACTTTTATGCAGCGTTAAAAGAGTTACGCATGAAAAGACGTTAAATAAGTGGGCAGTTACTGGCGGGAAATGTAGCCGGGAGCGGGAACAAGTTTCAGAGTGTACACAACAATTCTTTTGATAGATCGAGCTTCAAAGACCCAACTCTTCAAAGAAAATAAACTGTCTTTTGTGACATGTTGATTTATAAAAAGATTTTGTAGAATAATACTCATGCGAACATAGACTTGATTTCTCGTTATGTCATGGATTGAACTAGCTATAAAACGACACATTTAACGATATATCAGTTTATTTAGCCGAGCTTTGAAGCGCAGATCGGATTACTCGAAACTGCAGTCGTAACTAGATTTTAGGCGAATCCTACAAAACTTTTCGGAAGTCAACTATCGGGGGACCCGAACTTATTTACGAGGTCCGTGGGCGGTGAAATAGATATACTATTTATGTTCCAATCTTTTAACCTTTGGGCAACAAACCCACTCAGGAGTGTGCCTCGAGCGTTGCTAATCAGACGAGCGTACATGACAGTTCGTGATTGACTGCTTTCCAAGTTGTTGGAATCGTGATCATAATTTTATATAACCAACTTGGTTAAGGTAGAGAAATCCTTGATACTTGACCACTTAAATATGCTTTCCAACACAGTCAAATATAGAAAACTAAACTGCTGAATACATGATAGATCTCAGACAACAATGAACATTACACATACCTTTCAAGCTACATTTAAAAGAAAATATCCTAAACCTATCATTTGAAAATACATTAACAGAACAGGGATCATTAGAACACTTAAATGCATACAACTATGACTCCGATGGAATTCGAAATGTCATCCTTGAAATTCAATTACGTGGTAATCAAGCTAACGTTGTTGGTTCAGTTCAGTTGTGGTAATCCGAAGAGTAACATCGCGTGATAGTTCGAACATTACTGGTTACCTATATCTGGTAATGGTAGTAGTTACCGCAGTTACTAAAGATTTATATGGTGTAACATCGATTGAGACTGTAGGAGAAATAGTGATCTGTTTTGATGGGATTTTGTTGATGTTAACGTTATTTTAAATGTACGAACAAAAAGTTCAATGTGGCATTTTTTTTTTTTTTCAAATCTTAAGCGATATTTTTGAATGGTGACAGATATGTGAAATAAAACTGAGTTGATTAAGTCTAGATTATATTTTAGCTTCTCAGAAGTTTCATTATTTTGGATTGTAATGGAATATGAACACTTAGTTATTTAATCTGTTGACTGCTTCTTAGAACTAAACTTGAAACCCCGAATTCAATCCAATCAAGGACATCTTTCGTGATATTGGTTTCCACATTAATTTTGGATGGAACTCAAAACAATACCTATCTCGTACCGTTACAGTCACAGCCCGGGTTTGCTATTCAGATTTCAGTTAGCTGTTCGGCCGGATTTGATTAATGGCCCCGGCAAATATCACTGCACTTCGTTACTACGGATTTCCGGGCAACTGTACGAGAAACGGAGAAACAAGGCATTTGAGACTTTTAGTTCTGGAATTATGAATGGTTGTCTAAAAGTTAACTGTTAGGCTACTTTTCTGTGATTTTTTGCGATTTAATTTTAGAGCAATGTTATTTTTATTTTAGATTTGGTTTTTATTGTATTTAAAATAAATTCGATTACGTTTAGTTGGGATGCAAATATTTTTTCGAGAATTCTAAATTGTATTAGGTACTTATTTTCATGTACCACGTAATGTAGAAATTATTCATCGTATACGCCAGTCAACACAATGAAATTCGGTTTAACGGTCACGATTTGTCACAAAGCTGTACCAAATTAAAGGTATAAATCGCGCCAAAATCTAAGCAACAACGTCAGTTAAAATTTATCACCCAGTCAATAAGCGGCAGCATAAAATTTAATTAACAGATATTTCAATTACTTCCTGCTAGAAACGCAAAAGCCCTTACATTTAATACAATTTCCAGTAGAAACTTGTTACTTTATCTGTTAGAACTCCGAACAAACAGCACTTGATTAAAACATAGCAACATTAAAGTATACAACACAATATAATACGTTTAAATCAAGTTGGTCACGAAAGATAAACCAGTTGATTGGGCAATATATCTTTTCAATTTATACGGGTTATAAAAACGTCGCGCCGTTTGAGTTCAGTGACGTTTATTGGAGACCACCGATTGAAATGGTTTGATGACGTCATCTTGAGGCCTTGGTGCCGAATATACCGAATATTTTTAATATTAATATTATGCGTAACGTAATATGTATTAAGGCGTGTTAAAAGTTCCCAATAAACGAGTTGCCGGAACAGCAGGTGGTGGTAATTCTGTTATGTAATGTAGTCGGTATGTTTTATTAATGGTTAACAACGTAAATAATACAGTGCAACACAACGGCTTCACGCATAAACACCGTCTTTCAAACATATGGCGCGACAAAAAATTTACTGCTCCGAGAATAAAATAACAACACTAAAAGGACGGTAAAACAACGCGTATCCTATGAAGTCAAAACAACCACAAAATAAAACAAAAAGTTTCAAAACTCACCAAAGTAAACCAAATCCGTTCATTAAAGTCAGTCTTCTTTTATAAAACGATATAAAATTATTAAATTTAGAAACACACAACCGTTAACCGCTAAAATTTAAAACTAAGAACGCTTACGCTACGTTCAGAAACACTAGTTATAACTTAAATAAATTTGGACACAATGACTAGAATTCAAACGTTAGCGGAGGCACAACCGCTCGCGTCGACTGCCGAATCATAACTAAATGTGGGGGTCAAGATTTCGAAAAAAAAAAGTTGTGCAGCAGGCAAAGGCACCCATACGTTACGGACGAGATCATTACAACAAAAAAGAACCCTAAATATTATCGGTCGACAAAGGTGCCTCAAAGTTTTGAATGCATTTTTCTTTGTTATATTTTTATGATAATTTTGGTAATAAATAAAATATTTTGAAAACTATCAATGAAAGATAATTAATATTTTACCTATTTCTCTAAACGTTTCTTTTTTATTTTAATACGAAATAATTACTAAATTATGTTATTCAATTTCTAGAGGAAAATTTTATTCTTTTTTTTTTGTTTTGCGAGAGTTTTTCAACAACTTCTCAAGGCGATCTGGCTCCGTTCATTGTACTCGGCTTTATTACGCTGCCGATATTAAAATTATATTATTAGAAAAAAAGATATATAACTTGTTTTAGCGTAAACAATTTATATGAATACCTCTTACCATTTTCACGTGGCAATTAAAGATTTATCGTTTAATTTATGTTTTATAACTTTTTAGGTACAATCGGTATTTATTTTTATACACGTGTGAATTTATTGAAAGGAACTCGATTTAGAATGTACATTAATCATCTAAATATTTAACGTGTCGTAACAACACGCTGTATTTTTACAGAACAAAGGATTTAAAAACCGTTTTTATCTTTGTCAAATGAGTATTTCAAGTTGTACTTTTTTCTCACACTTTAAAAGGCTAGGAACACTGAAGTTCACACTTCATCAACTTAACACAAAGTAAGAACAGAAGCGTAATAATGAGTCATTAATTCCGACAAGCGACACTGTGGCGCCACTGTAGTTAATAATAAAACTTTGATATTCGCAGTCGGTCGGATTCAAGTTCTGCAGCTGCCGTCCCTACGTGTCCACACACGGTGAGCATGTGTGCAAGGCACGCGCACCTTTACATGTGTGCGTTCCTCATAGGGGTGCAACGATAATTTATCGATTTTTTTCCCTCTACACATAAATTGATTTTTTATAGAGTAACGAACTTTTTGTTTATAATTTTGGCAGTCTGGTGTGTGAAATTTTGTAGTATACAAATAATTAGAGGAAAGGGGATGGGTTTTTATTGCTTTTCGTAACGTTCTCGGTAATGTTATTGTTATTGGTTAGGCTGTAAACGCTAACCTTTTCTCTCGAGCTAAGAACAGTAATCAGCTGCTTATCTTTGAGCTGTTATCACTTAAGTTATATCTTGTATTGTACTGGTATCGGGGCCCTATTTGTTTTTAGCAGAAAATTTCGTTTAGAGCTTTAAAATCATTTTCTTTTGTTTCATATAGAGTAACAAAGAAATTAACTATACATGAGTATATTTGTACAAAATGAGTTACTACAGTATATTTAGAGGTCTATTAAATGTTTTCTAAAAGTCTAAGTCTACTTCTACTTCTTCCTGCTTTACCTGTACATCTTAACCTTGATATAGCCTTTGTTTATAAGTAATTATGTTTAGTAAGTCATGAGTTAACATAATGTTAAATATGTACTAAAATACTTAGAACAAAGGAATGACTGCAAAGTTTTCCAAAGAAATACGTTTTTTTCCCTAATTGTGTTTAAGAAGGTTTTGTATGTGACTCATAATTTAGGAACAAATGACTCATCGATAAAGAATCTGTACATCAAAAGCCCCAATTTATTGCATAACAAATATTCAATTCCTAGGTCAGTATTTTCAAGACTTCGATTATTCTGCTGATGATAAACAAAAAACGTTTATATACAACATAAAGTATAAACATGTTTATAGACCCTATTAGTACAAAAATAAATCCATTTAGCAAGAACCGAGACGTATTTACGACCATTCAATGACAGCTGATACATTTTATTTCTTACCACAAGCAAAGGAATCAAGTCGACTATTTAAAAATCGCCACTAACAAACAAAGCAGAACTTAATTAAGTACTACTTAATAAATACTTGTCAAATGAAAAAGCACTTTATTGGCGTTAAATAAAGCTGCTATTGCGTCAACGATTAAATTGCAAACAATGTCGAAACATATGCAAGTATCGTTCGTGGCATATAAAATAATCGCATTCATAGTATGTTGAGGCAGGATGCTAGTTAAATATAGGTATGTTAGGGTCAACAGTCCGGTGACTGACCTCCACGATGACTGACATGCGGTTGATTGTGATTTATAAGACAAGACGACTTTTTGTCGCGAATTTAATCAACTTTTAAATGTTTAACTTTTATTAGTAGCTAAAAATACGTAGATGGTATTACAAAGTAGATAAATGAATTTTATATAATTCAGGTGTAGCAATTTAGTCAAAATTCGAATACAATGTATGAGTAAAGTATCTCTTGAAACAAAAAAATATTACAATCATTTTTTACATCCGTTGTGATGTAATGTTTATGTGCTATATTTTAACTTCATGTGGTCTTTAAAACAGTTAATTTTTGTAGTACACAGTACATCATAAACCAGTTTTTAGTTATCTACAAATATGGGAATAATTTTACTGTCAGTAACTTCATAGTAAAACGCGACACAAAACACATTTCACCACAATATTCCAGTCGTTAAATCGATAAAAAAGTCGTAACGCGATCGTAGCCATTGTAAAACCACCATTGATACAATCAGCCATTTTGTTTGACCTTGCAGTCGCAGCTGCACTGAACTGCGACAGTCGCATATCACTGCAAAAAGTCGCACCGTGAACAGAACGCCGAGAGACGCCGAGTAGAGAGTATTTCTTAAGCGACTATGAATGACATCTTAATTCAGAAAGAATATGTTGTAAACGTAATATAAGTACTAGGTTTTGTAACGTCTAGTGTATTGCGGAATTTATTCTAGTTTACATATCTAGACTTTATCGTGTTACGATTGGCCTTGCATATTGTGTGGCGTTGTTTATTTCTTAGAACTGAGATACCTGAGCTCTTCGTAACCTTTCGATTAAATGAGCGTCGTTTTCTAGAATCGCCAAGACTTTTATTTTGACTAAAGAAGTGGATTATAATCTACATGTCCAAACAGCAAAATTTATAGCATCGTGACAAATCAGTCAAATGGATCCCTTATGTCTTTAACCTCAAAGGAGACTAGGCACTAGAGAAGAGTGGTACCAAGGTGACAGACCCAGTCTTAAAAGGAGTGGCACCATGTCTTCCAGGGTGACACTGTACCCCCTCGAAGGTCAACGTCCGGGTAAACGACCTTACCAGATGACTCCAACCGTCTTTTTTTTAAGTCATATGCTTTCATGATTCATACACTATACACAGTGTATAAATTATATACAAAATGTTGATCCAATGAATAAGCGGCGACCGCTCTTAGGGTTGCCAATATAATTTATGACTGCTAAAACGTCTATAATTTTAATTTTAATAAGATAACATTTAAGGTTAGAACCAATCGTGCAAGATTTATTAAAGAAGGTTTAATAAAATCAAATTATGTTCAGAAAAAATGGGGTTCGGTATTAAGTTTGTTAAGTAAGATAGTTTGGTAGCGAAGTATCTAAGTTTGGCCCGTCCCGTCGAATTTTAATCATGCAGTAACCCTGGGTCGGTGTCAAGTTCGGGCCACTAAACTTTTTGCCTCGAAAAGGATAAGGTTTGACATTTACTTGCAACTTGGATTTTTACTTTTTGTAACGAAAAATATCGGGTATCATAATTATGATTGATTGGTATTTATTATAATCATTTTAGGTATTTTTTATTAGATCTCAGTTTAAAATCAACCGGAATCCCCTTTTTGGTAAATTGGTTAAATACACGCGATTTCCGTATATGAATCACAGTAAAGTTTACTTTGTTAGTAGTAAGCGATTATGAGTCAACCCTAACAAAGCACAGGTGTGCGATAGAATTATAACAAAATGTTGTCGTACTACTATATTTTAGCATTACAAGTTTGCTATTTGTATACACTGTGGCTTTACAAGACATTGATGCAATGTGATAGGTATATGGTAGGCCTATGTGTTCGTGTATATGTGTGTGTGAAGGCAGAACCGGTCATTTGAATGATTCGCATCGCAAGTGATGCACGCATGCGTTCTACTAACATGATGATATTATCTGCATCTATCTACATGCACAGAGTACTTGTACATACATAAACATATTGCAATAAGGCACGCTATAGTAAAGCAAGATCGTTTTTAAGGTGCTACTGTAATTAAATTTTCTACGCAGGGTTGAAATAATCTGAATAAATTATATTCTGAATCTGCGAATAATCCGAAAAACTAATTATTTTGCCGCGAGACAACCCTAAAAACATCAACATACATATTAGGTCTAACGAAGCTGGTCTAATCGTGTGTTTTTCATTCTAGAATAGGGTCAGAACTTTCTAGTTAAAATCTCCACATCAAATTATGTCGACATGGCTTTTGACATGAATGCCCGCGTCATATAGGGGGCGACCCTAGTGTAACTTAATCACATCATCGCCAAATTGATATGTACAGTACATAGCTGACGAACCTGGGGGTCTGTATTTGTAAATAGCTATATATATACATCAACCTTCCTCGGAATTTCGACCTTATTTCTTTGGAGTAAAGGTGTTAGTTGCAAGTATACTTTATGTGATAGACTGTTAAAATCATAGATCGATAAAAGTGTCTCGCGGGATATTTAATTATTGGTACTGCGTTGCTTTGTAAGGGCGTCTGTCGACCCTATGATATTAAGTTCGGATTTTAGGTGGGGAACTGTTATTAGGTATTTCTGTTAGTAAATCCATGTAAACGGTTTGGAGATTTAAATAAAAAAATAAAAATCTAAAAATAAGTTAAAAGAGAATAATAATATGTAGGCATGAAGAGAAGAATGCTATTGGATGATGAGTGGAAGACATGCATGGACAAAAAACACAAATGATTAGAAACAGAATAAAAAATCAGACTCTAGAAGATAAGGTATGTAACACATAAATGTAACACCAAACAAATAAAACCATTAGGATCACAAATCCAATAGCAAACGGTTCCTGAAACCTCAGACACGACGAAGCAGTTTTTCAATGTCTGAACATTCTAGACTAGAAACTAGCCATTTCAAGACTCAGTCTAACCTCTAGGTATCTTTGAGCGGGAAATTCGTGGATTTTCCAATGTTACAAGGAAATGGAGTCTGAGATGTAACATACAGTCGCAACCGACGGAAATTTGGATGGAATTTTTGTATGAAATGTTTCTGGTTTTGGCAGGAAATCAGTGGCAAATACATGTCTATATTTAGGAATGCTTATGAACTTGTGACTACTTTAATACGGTATTTTTTGATTGAGAATATTTTAACGGGGTTCCTATATCTACCAGTTTAGTGTCAAATAAGACTGACATCTTGGCGTTGTAAATGAAGTAGTCACTTACTTTTTTTTCTTTCTCATGAAAATACTTATCGCAATAAAATAAGTTGTTGTTGTGTGGGATGAAATTTTAAACGGCTAATTGTTTCTTCTCCTTCCTATACCTATGCGTTAAGCTTCCATGTTAAATAAAAATATTTATTTGTTTCCTCTTTTTCTTCCGTCATACATTTTAATGTGATTTAAATGTGTGTCGTTAAGTCTAGACAGATGTGCATTACGTACCGGATGGCGGATGTGTCGTATTGACAATTCAATTGATATGGGGTCGACCCATTATTTTCATTTAAAGACATGCTCGTGCTAATAGGATAAATTAAAATGACCTTGACCGCATAGATCTTGATATACCAACAAGTCAATTCTTTTCTATGTGAAGTTCTTTTAAAGACCTGTTTTTAGTTATACGTAGTTAATATTCTGGTGTTAGATTATATCATTATTATGATAGTTAAGGCAATGATTTTTCGAAGAAAAAATTACTATTTAAGGCAGGTATAAATAATGGTTAAATACTTAAATGGCGCATTCCTTAAAGTTAATTCTGATGCAGATTTCCTCAACTCCAAAACTTCACACATAAATAATATCGAATACCTACGATATCGAGAGCAGCTCTCAATGCGAACGAGACACAAATTGGAATAACAAATTGAATTTGTTTCTGTATACTTTTATTAGCTCAATTTATGAGCGACCTACTTTTGCTGGCGACTGTACCTCCAAGTGCATTGTGGATCAATCTTAAAGACGTCAGTGATGCGATTCACGTATCATATTGCTCAGAATAAAGGTATTTAAATCTAATGATGGTTTTAACGAAGACAGAGTACCTGCCTACATTATGTTTTTTTTTTATAGTACAGTATAATTTTCCAAAGAATGTGCTCAGTTAAACTGGCAAACATTACTTTCGTTTTAGTTCACTCTTAAGGATATTTTTTTGATATATCCGATTTTTTACATTATTGATGAAACTATTGAATTTATACCATACCACCGTCTCGTTCATTGCAGTTGTTGGTACTTACCTGAAAATAAAAAGAATATTATTAGTATTACAGCAAATAGTAAATCTGTTTGTAACAGGTCATCTTCGAAACTAATAATACGATTGAACAATTAGTTCAATTAACAGACAGCTGAAATAAATACCCATGCGAGAAAACACTACGGCACAAACATCATATCTAGACATATTTATTTAATAAATCGACAATCTCTGAACCTGCCAGACGGATATTTTTCCGTTCTAACTCTCAAAGAAGGTAGGTCGTGGAATATTTAACATAACATAACTAGCAAGGCTCACCGCTAGTTTGTAATAACACCAGCCTTAAAATGTCTCACTGCTGGGCACAGTCCTCCCATATAGAGAAGGAACGAGCATTGATCACCACGCTTGATCATTTGCGATTTCAGATCCCAATTTTGGGAATCCAGGTTTCCTTGATGTTACACTACTAGTTATTTCATCATCTCCCTGCTGTATTCCCAGTTAGTTAGTCCAGTTATTTATTGATATTATTTGAGCCAGTTTTACTTTCATGAAGGCAGTGGCCAGTCCTTCCGTTTGGCGTAGAGTTTCATACCGCATGCGATCGGTATCGGTAACCCGAGCTGGTGCAGCGAGCGGTGTCAGGTGAATCTCGAGGCTGTCTAGATCTAGATCTAGGTAGGACTTGTTTGGTTTCATTAGGAACATATATAGCATTGTTTGTCAATATGCTCAACGTTACTGCATTCTACTAATATTATTAAAATGCACTTGATTTTTAAGGGTTTAGGCAAAAATAGTGCATCTAACTTGATTGTATTTTTTTTTATTTAAAAAAATATATTTTAAATTATTATATATAACTATCATATTAGATATAACTCAATTATTAGATATAACTATCATTTGATACTTCTTAATTTTCATAGACCATATGTTTTATATTAAATGCATACAAAATGACGCAGACACGACAAGCCAAGGTTAAACTTTTTTCTGAGTAATTTCACACTAACTTCCGCTGGTTATGCTCTGCTTTGATTTTAACTAAAAATATTTAATTAAAAATCAAGAACCAGGCGAACTTATAACCAAATGATCATAGTTAAACGGATGTCTACAGCTTAGTCGTCCTTAAGTACTAAGCCTGACAGATGACGAGTATTACAGACCTTACTATTAATTATACAAGGGCAACACATCTAAGGGCACCCATAAAGGGTCAAAACTTAAAGGGCGTTGCTAAGGAACTAGATCTGATATTATACTGATGTATGTAAAGATTATAATGTAAAAAGGGGCGCATATCAATACTACTGTATCTATCCATAATAATAGTATAAAGAGGAATGATTTGTATGTTTGTGACGAATAAACTTAAAATCTGTGGCAGGATTTCGAAAAAAAAACACCATTAGAATGCTATATTATCCCTGACTAATATAGGCTATATTTTTAGCACATGCGATGCCAGGACATGTCACTAGCGTAACATTTTTTTTTCTGTATATTGTTGAGATACTAGATCTCTTTGTATATAATGTTGTGCTAGTGTGCTTGTAGTTGCAAACTGTATAAATAGAATCGATTTGATTCGATTCAAAAGCATTCGATACATCGAGCATTAAAATCATTCGAATAAGTAAACACAATTCGAGTTATGTGAACGTCAAAACGTAATTTATTCCTTTACAATTACATCCGAGTGTGCGCAATTGAATATCAATTTGAGTACGAATACGGACAGACAGACAATCGATGTTTGTATACGATTTTATAATTGTTATATCGATAACGAGTGATTGTGATTTTAATCGATTAATCATCTTGGATGTCTGTTTACTTTTATATGATACGCATAAAGGTTAAAAATGTAATTTTCTGAACACCTGTTAATTATGACGTAAATGAGTAACAGTTCTTTAAACCTAAATAAATGGCTAATGTGTTTTTTATTCAATTATATCATATCATAACATGTTATTGAAAAAAAAAACTGTAGTAAGACGCAAAAAAGGCTTTAATTATAGACTTACAGATTTCTACAAAATATCTGAAATTTACTAAAATATTTTCGGTGTCATAAATTCCTCAGATACGAAATATACATTTAAGTTTAAATTGAAACCATAATCAAATTCATAATTACAAGAAATCTCGAGAAATTTGTGAATTTCACACAATATCCCGTCTCTTCTCTTTACGGTCTTGCGTGCCGCTGAACAAAGGGAAAGCCCAAAATGGTAACAAAGAAAATGCATAAATTTCACTTGATTGACAAAACAATTACTTAAATTAAAAACGATCACGCAAAGCCGCATTGAATACGAATCAATGATGGAATAATTACTTTAAACGCTAAAATCCCAGGATTTATGGTTCGTTTTACGAACCTACTGTTTAAAAGTTGAAACCTTTTTTTTGGTACCTACTATGTATATATCTATATATAAGATTTGCAAATAGAGGTAGATGCTACAATAACAAAAGGTTGCTCTAAAATAAGCCAAGTAACTAGTTTTTTAGTATCATACCCAAAATTTGTCCCTTTCTGCCAAGACACCTTAGACTTGGAACAAAGGAGCATCGAAAATAAGAGAGAACCTACCGTGATCATAGTTTCCATTTTATCATCCCTCTATAAAAATAATATCTTATGTTATTAGAAAGACAAAGGAATACGCAAAATAATGCGAAAATAACAAAAAATAATTTAGTAAAACAAATTTAAATTCATGAAGAATCCTTAAACATACTCACACAAGTCCTATCAACATTTACGTTATTTAACCAGAAATCGAATTCGAATTCCCGTTGCATCGCCGGTATGTAAACAGGGAAACGCAACGCAGATCGATATGGCGGGGTAAACACGGCGGTTGCCATGGCGACGCGGCGGGAGCTTCGTCACTCCCCCCCGCACCGCCCCCTACCTACCCCTCACCACCCCGACCCCCGGGGGCCGCTGTCCGCGACAGGCTTTGTCGTACCACAGGCATGATACAGCAAGTTAAATTGCCTCCGCCCTTGAATTAATGGTTATTTCGATGCAAGTCTGGCTGCGAATAACGAAATTTGACTATCAAAGCCTAGCGGAAAATTCGGACGTGCAGTCTGCATGATTTTGGACCTTTTGTTTTTTGTCTGTCTGTGCATCATTTTATTAAATTGCAGCTTTATTAAACGTACGGTAATGAACGTGCGTCTGTGTAGGGGAGACGATGATTAATCAATCGATTGGTGCATGTCTGGCGATACGAACAAGCTTTGAAGACAAATTTATACATGTTTTCTCATTGATGCCAATGAAAGCGATTGTATAGTTTTTTTTACAAGAATAAAGTCATTGTGTCTTTATGGACATAGTCTATTCATTTAAATAAAAAAATATTATTTCCTTAGGTAGACAAACTTTGCGAGGTTATTGCCTTTTCTTCAAAACATATTTATGTGCATACAATTATTTTACGTCAACACCTAAAGAATATAAACAAATACAATATAAATAAATAGTATAAACTATAACAAAACAAAGGCGCATCTGGACTAGAAAAATATAAAAGACCAGATGTTGATTCAAGCATTTTTTCTTTGTTGTTGTTTTTCTGTTCTTTGTCTGTATAGTTAACTTTTGATGCGTCGGCAAATTTTAAATTGTTTATTATGAAGTGACGTCCAATTATTTAAGCTGAGATAATTAGTCTTTTGTCATGACATCGGCAGTCGGACAAAATGGGATGATAGGCTGATGGGATGACGGAGGGTGCTAGCGGTTTTAGTGGTCTTAATAAAAAACGGACTCGGAAATGAAAATATTTTTGGACAAAGTAAGCTTTTAGTTATAAGATTGTGATTCGATTTTTCCACGACATTGCTAAGTTTTCAAGCCATGTTGAGGTAGGTTATGTAGCAAAACCTATTCGAGAAATACTCGAGTAAACTTTCTTTGTTTGGTACGACTTTAAAGCCAAGCAAAGCAAGAAAATGGTATTTCCTTCTTCATTTACGATTACAAAGGTAATAAAAAATAATAAGATGAAAAATATATCGACACCTTGAGGTAGAAAGGTCGTATAAACAATTTAACCCAGTGGTTTATACGACCTTTCTATCCCAAGATGTCGATATTATAACAATTCCGTATCCCGCTTGTTCTAGCGTAACTAACATCTAAACGGTTCGTATAAAATTTGGTGGGAACTCAAACTTACTGCCGTAAACATAAGTTTTCGAAGCAGTAAGAAAACTACGTGAGGAGAGAACTAAGGGTGTATTACCTTCATACATATTTTAGAGTTCTCACTGTACATTGAAATTCAGTACCAAGAATCATACATGTAATATTAGTTGTAAATGCATTACAAATTAATACATAAAAGATAATGCAATCTTTTAGTGTTTAGAAAGAAAATTCTTTTAATAATTTAAAGGTGATATTGTCAAATGGGGATATTGTCCACCCAGTGCCATTATAATTTCACTATTGACAAATAGGGGTGAATGACAAAGTTTCCCGAAATTAATTTCACTAGTAAAATTATAATATTATTGGTTTGAAAATATCCTTTCGGAGATATTATTTCATGGAAATTAATTTGTCATTTTAAAGCCACTTATATACAACCAACCGCTTTTAAGTAGTAACAAATTAATTACGAATTTCAACCATATTAACTTTAAAATACAGGTGCTGTCAATTTCATTGTAAACAAAATCAACTGACCAATAATTTCCTGTTTATTGTAAAGCAATTTATTTGTGTTAATTATAAATAACCGACAAAGCAAATAGGACGAAATTGTAGAGGAAATATGATTTACCTGTTCCAAAAAGCGGTTCACCATTAAATAAATTTATTTTTATGTATAATTTGAATGTGTTATTGCATCCTCACTAATATTATAAATGCGCAACTTTGTTTGGATGTATGAATGTTTGTTTCTCTTTCATGAAAAAAATAATGAATGGATTTTAATGAAACTTTACAATAATGTAGCAAATACATCGGAATAACACATAGGCTAAATTTTTTAAAGATAGTGCGGGTCACAGTATCGTTTGCTAATTAAGCAACTAGCTGACTCTTGCAGATTCCTACTCCTATTTTTTTAGTTACCTTGATGTAATATCATAAAAATCAAGAATTGCTTTTTAGGCTATTCCAAACTCTCCAAATTAGGTTGCTATTTATTTGTAAAAAGCTATAAAAGTACCTATTATTATGATAACAGAAATACGACAAGAGAAACTACACTTTAATCTATCCTACTATACTAAAAGACAATCTATTGTTATTCGTTGTAAACAAACGTAACATAGAGTAACGTTAACCCTCAGAAACAAAAGCTTTGTTGTAACCCTCGCTTGCCGCCGGGGGTCGGACAGACCAATCAGATAGCGGGAAATGGTTATTTATTAAAACTCGGTTTATTGGTAATTATGGAATTATTGCGGGGGTTATGTTACGAGCCTGCTGAAACCTATTTGATATAATGAGGCTTGTTATTTAGCTTTGATTGATCTATAATTTTGTAATGAAATTTGTATCATCGAAGATTACGTTTTAAACAAAATTACGTTGCCTGGATTCGTCAAACAAAGAAAATTTTGATTCTTGTTTGCTTGTGCAATGTTATAGTACTTCTTTGGGAGAACTTATAAACCATAGTATTCCGAACGATATTAAGTATTAAGTAATTTATGAAAGTCCACTAATATTCCGAAAAGAAGAATTGAAAAATATATAGTAATAAAAAAAGACATCGATTTCAAAGGCGACTTGTCTAGATGAATCACCTATTCGTAGTATGATTAAACCCTTATCCCAACACTAAAGCGATCGTGTTAAACAAAACGAGATTTGTAGCAAGATGGCGGACAAGTACTTGTCATTCCAGATCCGGCGATAATTGAATAAAGTCGGTGCCAGACCGCACCGCGGGATGTGCTGTCTTGCTCGTGTTGTAAGGCCTTTACATTGATACAGTACCTACAGTTACCATGGCTACAGATACAGATATATTTACACTGTTTAAGTTACATCGCTTGAACGTCTCTTTATGTGATTTTATGGATTCATGTTTGTACACACAGCAAAGCTAATAAGAGTCTTAATTAGTACTCGATTGCTTTTGACTTTAAAACTGTGAAGCGTTTGAAATCAAACCAAAATATTGAAAGTGTACATTTGAAAAATTGAAAGGATAAACATATCGTTGTTAACGAAAAAATATACGCATAAAAAGTTATTTCCCTAGAGTTTGTTCCTAGTTTTAATTGAATCGAGAATCACCGAACCGCGTTCACAAAAATATTTTAACGTTCTACCAGCAAACTATAAATGAATCCCAGTTAAAGTTTTATAATTACTATTTTTTTGGTAAAATATATGTTTATTTTTACAAAACAATGTTACTGTGATATTTGGACAAAACATTAAAGGTGTATTCCAAATTTCATTAAATATAACATTGATGGTTTATTTGTTCATAGGCTAGTTTGTAATTTACTTGTGAATTGTTTTATGTTAATGAAATTATTTAAGGAATAGCAGTAGGCTGATATGATATGATGAATAAAAATATTGGACAGGAATGTTTACGAAACAAATGGACATTTAAGTAAAGAACAAGTGTTTGATGTGATAGGCAGATACGCGGATTCGCAGCCTGTTCGAGTGGTGATTATTTCTTGCATTTTTTATTTATTAAATTCATTATTAGACTTTTAGTGCGTTTTGTGATAGATCAAACGCTAAAACATAGATGACAATAATCTTCCTAAAAGCGAAATTATGAAAGCCATTGTAACTCAGCATACTTAGTACAATTTTCATTAATTTATACGTACAAGATATAATAATACCTAAACCCTCACAATTAACCTTCAAAGGACACTCAAACAGACCAGTTCCAAAATTGACGCAAATCAAGTAAATTCAAAACTCAGTCAACACCGAAGGGCTTTATGTAAATGTGAACACACAACGCAAGTCTTAATTATAGATGTTAATTAATTAAATCACCAGTTTAAACTCAGCCTTGTTAATTTGTACGCGTTAAACTATTGTCAGTTAACTTTGACAGCGTTACGTCACAGTTTAAATATTCAGTTAGGCCCGTGTGGACGAAACTAGGTAATCTAGTAATTTTCAAACCCATGAATGTGGAATTGAGTTCGTTAGTCAAAAATTATAATGAATAGTTTGGGTAGCGGGGATTCACTTGCATATAGAGGGAGTGTTTTACGAACTAGGTAAGGGCTTTAGTAAGGCCTGTCATGCTCATCTCAAAGTCATGTTGTTTTAACTTCGTAAAGCTTACCTACATTACACCAAGACTAGGTGCAAAGCCCACAAGCAGACCTATGTTATATCACATGTATGAGTTAGTAACACTAAGGTACACATGCAACTGACATCTATAGGTCCTTAGAACATTTCAAACATAAATTGTTATATGACAAACGGTGAAGGAAAACATCGTGAGGAAAGCTGGATTCCAAAATTGGGATCTGAAATCGCCAATCCGCAATGAGCAAGCGTGATGATCAATGCTCGTGCCTTCGCTATATGGGAAGAGGCCTGTGCCCAGCAGTGGGACGTTTATAGGCTGGATTATTATTAAATTGTTATTTGGTTCAAACTTTACTGAACTTCTCAAAAAAATAAATGACGGCTTCTTTGCAGACCAAAATAGTTCGATGTATTCAATGTTACTATCAGACGTTCAAGTATAACAAAAAAATAAACACCTTTAAAAGTAGTAGTACTTGAAAAGGATTGTGAATGGAAACAAGCTTCTGTGATACAAGTGGTGTTTTTATTGAAAACTCAAGCTATAGAGAATGCTTTGAGATGCGGTACATCAAAGTAATGTCAAGTACTGTACTATACTACAAATAAAAACTTTACAACGATCTCATCTTTGTAAGGTTCTTTTTTGTTTGATTTTTTAGTACGGCTTTTTGCTGAGTGAATTTAGTAACGATATTCAAGTGTGTAGCTTTTTAACCGTTTTCTAGTTTAACAAAACTTCATTGGTGGACATGCTACCCTAAATAGTACTTATGTACTTGTAGCCTAGGGTTATTCCTGATGCCCTAACTAGAAATAACTTATAATGTGTTTTAATATGATTGGTCCATGGAATTCTAACTCCGAATAGGTTAAATTTGTTTTTGTTTTAGCGAACTGCAATGGCGAACTTTTTTTCGAGTCTGCTTTAGCGTCATTCAATACAATACTAAAATAATAAGCTCTTTCGATACATTATACTGCCAGTTTCTTTTTTAAGATAAAACTACAAGATATCTTAAGGAATACGTATATGGTATAGTTATATGTTAAGAGAACACAACAAGGACAACTGACCTCAGAGGAGTCCTTCAAAAAGGTCGGTTTGTAGAACACAAGCGCGCATGCGTCAAACTTAAGAGAATGTAAACTATTGTAGAAATGTTTTATTTGCTTTAATAAGTGATATGATATGTTATCTTTCTTAATATTTAATTCTTAGACTCCAATTCAAGCATACGAGAATAAAAGTTTTTTTTATTTACTTCGAACATTGCGATGAATGGAATGTGTAATATCCAATTTTTTTTTTATTAACTTGGGACGTAACGGTGTATGAAATGTAAAATATACAAAAATATAATGGTTTATAACCTACTCCATTATTTTTGGACATAAGACGACTCTGTCTGCTCCCTTACTTAATAAAAACTTTTAAATAAAAAATATGTCAAACCAATTACTTAACATAAAACGGACAATTTTCGTAGGTATTTAAATCCTTTATTAAAAGATAGGTTTTCATAATACATTTGCTTATTCGCCGGAAAATCGAGGCTTACTTTTTAATATCACAAAAGAAAATTGAGTTACCTATATCTAAATTAAGACAAGCCAACCGTAGGAAAAATTCTCATCGCTGTAATATGAACTAAATAATATTTTAATTCTAAAAGGTTTTTGTGCGAGGTTTATTTCATCTGGGTTAGGGAAACGCTTATTGTGTAATGTTTAGGAAAAGGTTTATAAAAGCTTTTTTGGGAAAGCCTTTTATATCTATTCATAATGCTTTATGTTATATCTTGGGACGAATCTGATCAAAAATAATCTGTTGTCAAATCTACAGATTGCCAATGACTTGAGGTTCAACAGGTGATTAACTAATATTTGTGTTGATCAGCTTTTTAGAAGCCGGGGTCTTAAGAAGTCTTCAGTCCTAAGAACATAATTATAGTGTCCATGGTTCTCAAAAACCTCAAAGCAAATAGTACTTGTCCAGGAAGAAGTAACTGAATCTACAAAAACGTAAATAAACCCACAAATTATGCGCCAATGAAATAAAAACCCCTTCAAAACTCTTACGATAACAGAACCAGAATAAACTCAACCTGGTATACGCAATAAGCATTTTATTTCCATGTTCCAATTTTAAATTGCATTTCAAAAACCGTCATTCCCAGAAACGGTTAGCTGCGGTGTTCTATGACGCGTCCATATGACCGCATCATGGAATACCGAAAAGAGAATTAAACGTTAAATTCGAATGATAAAACCGTTAAATTCAATTCAAATTTCGAATTTCGTGTATTTACGACGACTTTGATGCTGGCTGTTTTAATGGTGATTGTTTGAGCTTTGTTAGATAGTTTAGTTTGGTTTATGATTACAATAACTACTACTTTTTAATTGTAAACTATAGTTATTAAATTTTTATTAATATTAGTTTATTTAATTTTTCTTTTTGTACACTGTGTCTATATCTCTTTTTTAATATTTCCTGTCGTAGGTCTGCTGGAAGAAATTTAATTTGAAATAAGCAGTACCTTTGTACCTTTACATTTTTATATATTAAGTAGGTATTATTAAGTACTGTTTGTCTATTGTATCTACATAAATAAATAAATAAAAAAGCAAGCTCAATATATCAGAAAACAATTAACTAAAAGACAAAGTTCAGCAGTAAGAGCTTGAAATATGTTAGGTACCTCTATATAAGTTTGTAAACTTACATCAAAATAATATTTACCGTAATATTTTAGGAATGTACTGTTTCTATACAATTCTAGTACTAGTACAAAGGACAATACGAGATTAAGAACGCACAGGTGATATTACCAACAGCGTTTCTCTCGCGAACATCTCAAATAGTTTAGAGCTCACGTTACAAGGAGACAAAAGGAGCTTCCCCTTTCAAGTATTTTAAAATGGCGTTTTACAGCAATATTTGAAACTCGAGTTCTTAGGAATAGAATTTATATTTGGATTTTGAAATCGATTCGTTGGAAATGTTTGTTTGTGTAGCTTAATTGGTGATTGTCTTGTCTAGACAGTTGTTTGTTACTGAGCTTTGGAGTGTAGGAAAAGTTGTCTTTAATTAGTATTCAAATAATACTTTACTTTTGGAAGTTAAGATCTGGAAAAAATCAACAATTTTTTGAGAATACCAGTCACAAACGTACCTACATAAATTCAGAATTAAAAAAATAATCAGAATCATTACTAATAATTTTGTTATTAAATTTCATAAAACATTGCTTTAGAACAAATCCCTTTTCGATTTTCGAGAACTTTTGTCTCGAAAACAAGTCAACATTCAATTTATATTACAGTAACTTTGTTGTTTCTGCTTTCGCGCCTAAACCAGCTGAATTAACTCCATGTTACCCGTCAAATTTATCTTCACGGCGATTATTTGATTCGACGGCCGGTAGTATTAAAGGGCAGTTCTACTTATCTATAAGTCTATGTAACACTTTTTTTTTGTTGATCTCTTATATTGTATTTTCAAATTTAATATGTACTCCTAAAAAAAAGTATCTTCAGGCAAGAATATAAAAAATATGTTGCTATTTAAGAGGACAATATTGTCGAAAAGTTACTTAATTAGCTTACAAGTTCAGAACTCAAAAACAGTTATCTGAAGTTAAAAGTTTCTTTATTAAAATTAGAACCTTATTTATTAAGCAAAAAAAACCCTACGTTATATCTTTAGCTAAACTTCTAATTTACCAATTAGGTATAACTACGATAATAAGACAAATGAAAGCGATGATAACGTGAATGATTTATATCTAGTTATTCCTTCCATTTCTGCTTTTCTTCGAGCACTTGTCAACTTATTAGCTAGATACCCTGACACGGATAATGCGGACGAAATATATCGTAATACACCACGATATTGACTCAATGCAGGGTTTTGATGACATCCGAAAGATGAATGCATTCTTATATGATACTTATTACATATTGACTAGTTTTGTGATAAATAATATCGATTATGTGCGCCTCCCAAACTAAGTTTAATTACTCTAAAACAATGATATTTTAATAAACAGATATGTTATACACATACAAAACAATCGAAAAAAGTGTTCCGCGCAGCGCGGCAGCTAGCGAAAGAGATAGCGCGATAAACCCATAAGAAAAAAAGAGACAAATAGTGTTGTTGTTAATGGCAATACGTCTCAATTAGGACGTTTTCGAGTCTTCACGATTGCACGCTTATAACATATCTGTTTATTAGAATATCATTGCTCTAAAATTAATGGTTAGAATAGTTTGATTTTCATATTTATAGGAGATAAAGATGGAAAAGGTACAATCAGACGTCAAAGATTAAAAATGATTACCTAAAGAACCAGTGTAGAGCCAAAACAGAAAAAAACACATAAGTACCGTAAACCCGATAGCATCGAACTGAACAACTTTACAAATCAGAATCCCGTGAATCGGTATTGAAAACTACGAAAAGCCCAAACAGCTTATGGAAATGAAAAAAAGTCGGTTTTAAAGCTTCACGCAACGAAATCCGTATAGTAGTCGGTTAAGCTAGAACGCTGGCTTACCTTTCAACTGTATTTGAATAACACTCAGAATCGAGGTAAATATTGCGTACAAGTCTACATGAAACGATGATTTTAGGTTCGATTTTAAATCGGAAGCCATCGATTTGTTTGCCCTAGAAAAATGTTTTCGTATTTCTGAGCGGAACGATCACGGTTTTCAATTTGTTGTGTATGTTGGAACAAGGACGTTAAGCGGTACGTTTTTATAACACATAATAACATAACATATCATCATGCCTGTATCCCCGAAGGGGTAGGCAGAGATGTACCAATGTACACCCACAGTTCGCCGATGTTTTAAGTCCCATGTAATAGGGGGCGAGCCTATTGCCACTAACCGGGCACAAATCCAAACTCCGACCTGCTATTGAGAATTTCATAGAAAAACCCAATAACGTCTTGGTCGACTTGGGAATCGAACCCAAGACCTCTAGCGTAGCAGTCGCGCGAAGCACCACTAGGCCAACGAGGCGTTTTTATTGGATGGTTAAAGATTTGTGTTTACATGGTAGATACATTAATAGCTGTTAATAAAATCCAGGATGTTCACAGAATGTTCAGTCAACTAAAAAGCTCATGAATAACACATACAATAAAATCAGTACAAGCGTTCAGGAGGAAAATTGTAAAAAACAAACATTTTCCTCTATCTCGAGTCAAAAAATCACGGCCCAGTTACATACTACTAACCTTTATGACTACTTAAAACATCTAGTTTATTTAATAGCGCATTGTATTACGAACGTCGGACATGTCAAAATCGTGACTACGAAATAGAACAATTATATTTTATTGCACACCAAAAAACCAAGATGGCAACGTTTTATAGGTTATAAAAGCAAACCAGCAGCTGTTACTTTAAATATACCGCCTAGAAACAGCCTCTAACTTGAACTTTGCGTAATAAAGTCTCGGTTCAAAAATAAAATTACGTAACACTGACATATAAAGTCTTTTTGAAATTATTTTCTACAATTTCGTCGTCCTGCGAACAAAGCTGTTCAAAGAGAATGAATAATTAATAGGGGTGTGACTGATATATTCATATAAGTTAAACGATTACTGATATTCGAGGATCACAGATTAGTAATCCGACTAACTGATAAGTTAATATTTCGTATTCACTTAATCTTATATCACTCAGATTTATTAAATTCAGATTATTAGATATTAGATTCAATAGTAATATCATTCTCTTATTTGAATCATTAGGATTCACTTTGATCTGTATGTTGTACTAAGGTATTTTTAACCGACTTTGGAAAGGAGGAGCTACTCAATTCGACTGTATTTTTTATGTTTGTTACCTCAGAATTTTCGACTGGTTGAAATAATTATGATGATTCTTTTTTTTTATTTGAAAGGTTGTGCTTCCAGTGTAGTTCCATTTTAATTTGGTCCAGTTATGAAAGTGGGATCCATAAGAAAACTATGTAAGACTTATTTTGAAGTTGTTTTTTTTTTTTGTAAGAACTATAATATTACTAATGCAAAAATATCATATAATATTAGTTTTAGTATCAAAAATATCGCCACCCTAATATATTCGTATTCACGAATACTGATAAATATCATATTAGCACATCTCAAATAATTAATATGAAATTAACTCTTGTTGAGGCGATGAACGAATGTGATTTACGATTGCGAAGCAACCGCGCGACAGGTGAAAGGAGTTGGCCCGACTTGTTAGAGTATGAAATAAACGAGCTACAATTTGCCTTTCGGGTTTTTTTTATTGTTTATTTATTAAGCTATAAATGGTATATTATTTTACTTAGGTTTTTATGAGTATATTTTCTTTTATAGAACTTTTATATTAGGTTCACAAGTGTGGCAATAGTGCACTTTGGTTACTAAATGCAAGCTTGTAATTTAAAAAGTATAAGGCTTGTAAAATTATATTCATACTTTGTTTTTTATTTTCTTATTATTTCACGGAGCTGTCATAGTGCACAAAAAAATATTATGGCAAATGAAAAATACCCAATTCATTTGAAGAAGCTTAAGCACGTTTTCGTTTAAACATTTCCTATCGGATTATAACTCCAAGCAAAAGATCTTAAATTTAATGATAATTTTCTGTTAGACTTTGTGTTATTAATACTCAAGGTGTAACCGTAATAGGTGTCCGGATTAGAAGCTGTTTGATCTAATAAATCACATCTCATTGTTGTAGTTTATTTGATCAGTAGGTGATTATATAAGAATGGCGAAAGGAGATTGCCAATGACTGAGCAAGCTTTTGATGAACAACTAATAATTGTTTGACTAATTAAATAGGATATTACGTTTACTCTTAGGTTTTATGAAATGACTTAGGACACGAAATATAACAATAATACCAGCTTATAAACGTTCAACTGCTGGGCACAGGCCTCTTCTCACATAAAGACAAAAAAATGTTTTTTTTTTCCTTTAACTCAAATAGAAAGCAAGTATTAACGGTAAGAATTAAATAAGATAAAAGAAAAGAACAATAAGTAGTTCAAAGTTAGTTACAATTCATACACTTGCGTAATGTGTTATGACATTTAGAAACTGCTCTCAATTAAAAATGTTAGGCTGTTTTGCTCTATTTAATGATAGTGACACTGAGACATTTATCTTATACTTATGTAATTTAATAGTTGTGACATAGACTTCAATATAAATAGATACATCAGTAAGTAGGTAGTATACCTATGTTTATTTCCATAATTGCCGTGCTAGTTCTAGATTCGATATTGTTTGATACTTAGCTTATGCAAAATTTGGGATCTGAAATCGCCAATCCGCAGAGAGTAAGCGTGGTGATCAATGCTCGTGCCTTCTTCATATGAGAAGAGGCCTGTGCCTAGCAGTGGGATGTTTATAGGCTGGACTATTCTTCAAAATGATTCTAAGCAGGGTTGCAAATTATAATGATAATTATCTGATAGTTATCCATCCATGGTTATAAATAAAATTATTTTCTGTTTATTATAAAATTCTATTTTAATTTGTACAGGAAATCTGTGATAATGTGTGCTTCTCGGTGACGAGCCTAGACGCCAGTTGCGGCTAACACACGTTCTTTATTATCAATACGTTATTATCAAGATAATTATCCTGATATTTATCAACGATAATTATCCAGTGCAACCCTGATTTTAAGTTAGATAATATTTGGACATAACTAAAGGATATGAAGGACTACGAAGTTAACTTGAAGGACAAACGATAACCTCCAAGTGAGAGTAATTCAGTATGTCATAACTAAAGAAAATTGTTACGTTAACATGTAATTGTAATAATTAGTAAAGGAAACAAAAACAGGTAGTGATTTCCAGGTCTTTATACAGATATTCATGTGCGGTATGCATCTTAAGATACATATAAAGATTTAATATTAGGCAATTATTAATCGACGTCAAAAAGAGTAAGTTCTCAATTCGTCTTGACGTTTTTGTATAATTGTTACGTGATACGATTTTTTTTGTCAAATTAGTGTGCACTAAAACATAGATCACAAGGCATGGTTTATATTATTTATGTATTTATTTATTAATACACAATTAAATCTAATATAAGAACAAACTCTAACTATACTAAAATTAAAACTTACATAAATAAAAACTTAACGGCGTCAAAGAACTCATCGTCATCCTAGGCATGGTTCTGTTAACATAATTTGATATTCCTCGTATTTTAAAGCTCCATATTAAAATCACTAGTAGAAAGCCACAAGTCGCTTTCAGTAATAATATTCTAAATGGAATCTTAGATCGTCTAGAGCTTCGCCCTTTATTGCTTTACCCTTACGCAATAACTAGAATGATGTCCCAAAGGTTGTGTAAGAGGTTACAAAGGTTATACAGACTTTACAATAGTTTAGAACCTTCATTACGTTATCTCAATTGCATAATAAATATATTTGATCGGTTCATTTGTCTTTTTGCTTTGCTTGGTACCTAGATTCTTTGTTCTGAAGCTTTGATAGGGTGGATATTTTAATAGATTTTTAGTCGATAACTTTTTGAAATTGAATTGAATTTTGATGTCATTTTTTAGTGTTCCTTCCTACTTTTATATGGTTTATTATCAGCTTAGTATATCAGGTAATGGATCAATCTCTGAATAAAAAATATGAATCAATATATAAAATGAATCGCTAAATGTGTTGGTAAGCGCATAACTCAATAACGCCCGAACCAATTTCGCTAATTCTTTTTTTGTTGTGTTAGTTATTATCAGAAGGTTCTTATGAAAGAAAAAAAATAAGTAATCCTGACCTTTGTTACGATAGCGATTTGTTGGATTCATCTGCGCCCTGAATAACATAAAGGCACCGGGAACGGGACCTAGGTATTCGTGCGGGTGAAACCGCAGGGCATAGCTAGTTATAAATAAAATGGTTACTGTGTGATACTAGTGTTTCAATCCGTAATAAAAAGTAAGTTCAAAGCTAACACAACCGTGGCACGAGTGCTATACAATATAAATGATTCCGTGGGTAGAAAATGTAGAATCCTAACAATATCTTCACAATTATCGCTCATCCTCGCGGCAAGTAGAGGCAAGTAGAGGCAAGTATCTACGTTTGTATCCTCTTAGTCCCTATAAAATATTCATATTTGTGCAAACTGGATTTGGTATAAATCTTAGCGTAACTTAGCCAGTTTGCAAGTTAAATGCTTCGAAGACAGCTCTTGGGATTAATTTTTAATAAGTTTGGTTGTCTGAGCTCATTACATGGTGATGTAATGTTTTAGCCTTATCTTAAACCCTTGGGATGTTTGGGAGTTCAAATGTTGGATCCTGATATTAAATTAAGTGTACCACGTGAGCGCGACAAATGGATGTGCGATTAACGCTTATGCGACAAAACTGTACTGCGACTCACCGTAGTTCGAATGCACGCTAGTGCGACACACTGAAGATCGACATCTCGCTAGTGCGACAAACGATTGACGAAATAGAACATAAACATAGGTATAGAACCGACATAAGCCCAGACATCCATTGCTTGGTTGGGTTCGACTTTGTGACAGAGATCAATAGGTTAGGTTAGGTTAGATATTGTGACCTTGCAATGGAGCGAGCGAAGCGAGCGACGGCCTTTGATTATTTAATATCTACTTATTTAATATATATATGTAATTCAAAATGTATCTCAGCAAACTACTGTAATACTGCATCAACGTACTACACTACCGTAGTGTCGCACTACCGTAGTGTCGCACTACCGTAGTGTCGCACTACCGTAGTGTCGAACTACTGTCGCGCAATCGTTTGTCGCACTAGCGAGATGTCGATCTTCAGTGTGTCGCACTAGCGTGCATTCGAACTACGGTGAGTCGCAGTACAGTTTTGTCGCATAAGCGTTAATCGCACATCCATTTGTCGCGCTCACGTAGTACACTCATGTTGAAAATGAGAATTAAAGCAATGTTAAAAATACAACATTATCTGGGCTTTGAAATAACATGATAATAAAAAAAAACTGAAATATTAACAAAAGTCTAAGTCTAGTTTTTAAATCTTTTAACGATCTTTTCAAAACTTTAGATGAGAATGAAAAACAAAAAGGGTTTTCTGTAAGGCTTTAATAAATCGATTAAGGCACTAAATTTATTTTAATACCTATGTATATTAACGAGCTGACTCTAAAATATGTAAATTTAGTACTACGAAATGAATTTTGATGTCAGCTATATATTCTTGAATATTCAATCCACTTTATTACTGAAATAGACAAATCCTTGTTTTTAAATTATATGATTAAAAAGAAGCTTCTACATTGACCAAGAGATGGTTATTGCACCATATGACCACTATATACAATATATTACGAGAATCAATAAACTAATTGTGTTTCTCTATTTGATTAGCCCGTACCCACTGCTGGGCAAACGACTTTCTTTCGCGGACTTTTGTAAACAAAAGATGGGCCAGTCTTTCCAAAATGCGATGGTTTGGTACCAAAAAAGTATACATTTTTATTATATTAACATTGCAAACAAGAGCTTATCTTAAATTTAAGGAGTTTTTAAAGCATCTATTTGCGGTAAACGAACGTGTAATTCAAGAATCTTATTCTGCTTCATAAATTTTACTACTTAGCAGATAAAGGAGACTGCTAGAACGCTTACGTTATCAAGATCCACTTATTTTTGTCGGAGAAATAAGTTTCAAGTGGACATTAAATTGTCTTCGCTTTAACAATGGTAACAAGGATTTAACTTCATAAAATGCTAGGAATATTTTTTTGTGTAAATTTGTTTGTTACACTTTGAGGTATAAATTACTGAACTAATTTTGATGACACTGGACAGTGTAATAGGTTAATTATCATATAAGGAAGCCTACGTTTTGTAAAGTTTAACATTCCAAGTTGCCAATAGAACATAGGTACTCTAAAGTAATTTGACCAGGTTTATTACTCCAGTTACTAAATCAAATAACAAACATACATAATTAATTTCAAGATACAATAAGAGCAGTAACAATTTCAACGAAATCATAATTTTATCACACATTGTTTACTTTTTCGACTCAATTCGAAAATTATAAAGTTACAACTGTCTTAATTAAACAGGCTAAGAGAAAATGTATTCTAAAACAACGTCGTTAGAGTTTAAATTCGTATATTTCGAGGTACATTCATTAGTCAGTACAATCAGTGCCTAAGCAAACATCAGACCGGCGGATTTTGTTTGAATAATTATTATTTCTGCTTGAATTATCCTAAACAACGCGGGTCCCGAATGGAAAATTCTTGTTCCGAGTATGAAATCTAATTAAGTAGGTAGTAAAACCCTTTAGGAGGGACACGTTGTAAGATTGGCGGTTTGATTGTTTGAAGGCAAAGAGTACATAATTAATTTTAGTTCAAAGAATTTTGAGTGGATAAAATATGTATTCATAATAAGGATGATGACTAGTTTTTTTTTTTTTTGTCCACCTATTATACAGTAATATACAGTAAGTTTTATACAGTAAAAAAATATTAGACACGTATTTTTTGTTTTGTCACATATTGTACCTAGCCATGACACGATGACGTCACAAACCCCCACTCCTGAACTTTAAAGCGATTTCTTCGTATTTTGTCATTGATTTAATAAAAGAAAAAATAAGTGTCTTACATTCTTATTATCTAAATGACGGACTAAATACATTTTGACTTTTCATACCCAGTCATCTACTATTTGCTGTAGTTACTACGGTTGTTTGTTTTATGACAAAGATTTTATTAGAAGTTTTTATGCTAACAAATTATATTTAGAGTCTACTTATCTGTAAGTTATTTTATTATTGTTAGATAATAAGTAGCTCTATGTATGAAATATTACAGTTAAGTAATTGTTTACAGAATTGAGTTCGAAGTTTTGTGAAGTTTGAAAGAAAATGTTAGAAACGTGAATAAAGTAAAGATGTTAATTATAATCTTACTTGCTTGACTAATGGTTGAAGCGGCATGAAGTTGTAATTGTAAATTTAATAGGTTTTCTAGAACATTCAAAAGTTAGTGTTAATATTGTTATATTATGTTTCTAGGAATTTGCAATTTCGTTAGATTAAATGAAGCATCGGCTAAGCTTCTGTTTAGAGCTAAAAAATATTTATGAGAATAACAGAACTGTTAGAAAATATGAATGCATTAAATGGTTACATCAAATAAGCAACCTAATATAAACTTATTATTTAATTTAGTCTATGGTTACACTTCTTGTCTATGTAATGTAGTAGGTGTCCTTTTTGAGTAAAGCAGTCCGTTATTAACTTTCACAGAAATACGTTGTTTTATTAAGAACCTCATCAGACATCAACAAAAGCCTATGCATGATTTTGTGTGCATACAAATAATACAACCAAGTATGTTTTATAAGTACATCTCAAGATATTTTGGGGTAAGATTCTGCTGAACACCGTATTTTACATGGAGGCCTATCAGACCTCCACGGCCATTATACTGGAAAACACAGTGTTCTATGATAAGGCTGGTTGTCTGAATTTTAAATACTTGACAACAGCCAAGGATGAACGGATGACAGTTGAGCAACGGCTTACATGCATTCCTTCTATTCCTAGGCACGAAATATACCTATGTAACATATTTTTTTGCTAAAACTTTTTTTTAGAACTTGTTATTTATATAATAATACGCCTTATTGTAGTTAAAAAATATAATAAAGTACTTACGTTTCGATATCGTTGGAGCGATATCTAATTCATGTTTGGCGGCCAGCGCGCCTCGTTTTGCTTTTCTTAGTTCTGAAACAATATATAAAATATGTTATTATTTATCAATTAACCTTCAAGTATTTATTAAATAGTTCTTCGAGTATCGTTATTAATTTTTCTCTTATTTCTTCTATTCGTGTCTCTTTAGCTGTGTGCCTTTGTATTTAAAATACCATCTCTCACAATTTATTTGACTCATATTTGGAGTTTTTTTATTAGTCTCTTTTTTTACATTGATTTATTTTTGTACTTATGATCAAACTTTTAGTTTATTTATTTCTATATCAAGAACAGCATCCATTTATTGTCATAAAGGGTCGCGGAAAAGGTAGGGCTGATTGCATGACACATGCAATATTATTAAATTAATATTTTTGAGTGATAACCCTTGGTTCTTGGGAAACTATGTTCATGGGAATAGGTACATTTTCTACGTCTGAAAACAGGCTGATTTCTTTAACAGTAATACGGGTACTTTTGAAATAAGGACTGTTAACTGTGAACTCCGCACTGGTTATTAGTGACATGCTTCTCGAGTAGAAAGAAGGTCAAATATCAGACACAAATTCCAACCTTTCAGTGTTGTTGAAATATTTCAATTCAAGACAAAGATAATTTATTTATTTACGACCTTTACCGATACGTCGACTTATTATTGTACCTTCATTTATATTGCTTAATTTTGTTACTTTATCCGTTTACTTTTTTTATTTTAACAGTTTAAAAACGTCAGTTATAATTTAACTATTGATTAAGTTATACAATTCTCAAACGTGCCGACAGCCCGCAAAACATTCACACAAACACAAAATTAACTTTTTAAATTTAAAATCTGAACAATAACTACCAAAGATCTTTAAACTGCGCATGAGCATAAAATAATGTTCGTTAACCCGCCTCTAGTCTAGTGGGGCACGTTCCGTAACCGTTGAGAACAACCGCCTCGGCCTTGGAAACTAAAAAAATATGATAATCCAAGCAGGTAGCAACCGAATCAAAAGACCTCCAGACGGCTTCTAGGATGTTTGGGGTGTTCAGAACTTTTTGTTTTTTCTACCTTTCTATTTTGACTTGTTTTGGGTTGACGTTCATTTTGAAATGGTTGTGTGAACGGAGAATTTCTGACGACGTTTTTAGTTTAAACAAACTTTATTATCTAATGTATATGCCTGAACATTTCGAAAGGTTTTAATATAAGACGTAACTGGTACAATTTTAGACAGAACGATGCTAGAGAAGTGAACTCTTTCATGACTTGATGAGATATTATAGATAGATAGAGATTCATATCATAATATTAAATAATATATAAATTGCTATTCATGCGATCAAAGTTATAAAAACCTTAATGAACAAGCATAAAAGCTAAGTTAGTAAAAAGTTACGCAATTTCAATAAATTCATTCGAAATCTCGAAATTGGACTTGTCTTACAGATTTTGAAGTTCATTGTCACTGAACCAAGGTTATTACGAACTTAACCGACACGCTTTCGTTCAATTGGCGGACAAAACGATTTTGTCATTACTCAGTTGTATAACGCGTAACGCTAAGAATTCTATAAAACGCGATATTGCGAGCTAGATAGATATAAAATTACGTTCACAGATTACGAATATAGTTTACACACGTTTATGCATCTTACGATAGCAGTTTCAGTCTAAATTTAACTTTCTAATGTATTATTATGTATTAAAACTAGTTATTTTTGGAATGCATAACAAATACTGAGGGGGAAGAAAACTGGGAACAACGCCACCTAGTAGAGAGCGTAGGGACTAGGGATGTTGTAGTATCAATTTTACTAGATGGCGCTTGTGTCGACGGTTAATAGAGGTTGCATACGAGAATTAGCGAATGACATTAGGCGATTTCTAATCTATTGTGCTACGTAACCTTACGTAAGATTATGTGGGTCATGCACGAGTGTAAGGATCTAAACTCAACGCGATTAAAATATTTAAAGCGATTAGGTTAAGAATGTTAAGAAAGATTTATTACAAAATTCGTGTTCAATATTTGTAAACAATTTCCTGTTTATGATATGAAATGAAAAGGTGTATCATATAGTATGTTAAGATAAGTTGAATACCTCTCGCTCACACAGACTCAAATATAAAGATCAGACACCATCTAATTTAACAGCTAATATAAAATCGATATCATTTTAGTACATAAATCACCATCAACTTCAGAACATTGGCACCCAAATATAATTCCATTATTTTGCTTTAGAAATTTTTGATGAAAATTTAGTTGACCTCAAGAATAAGTGGTCAACTGTCTTTTAAGTGACCTTGACCAATAAAGTCTTGGAACATGTAATTCACAATTCGTGTCGCTTGATTGAACCTAGTACTCAGTAGTGCAGTCATTCAACACTGCAGTGAAAGTTTGGTGACCTTAGCCGATATTTTTATAATTACGTGACCTACTCTTGACTTAAAAGTCTTATTGACATTGGTCCATATTCGCTGTTTTTTCGAGTTCCTTATTCATTCTTACCAACACAAATATGAAGACAAAAATCTGTACTGCAACATATTTTTTTAAGCGAAAGAACTTTAAAGAAAAAGAGGTTACCTAATAATAATTACTTTTATTAATTATTAGTACTTAATTCGGGACTTTCAAGAAGAAAATATTTTAAGTATAGAAAATGAAGAAAGAAACACCTTGAACTTTTAAACTTAGTATTTCTTAGATAAGAATCTTTACCGGAAATATAAATGAACGTGAATAATTAACAACCTTTTTAAATTATTTTAATTATGTTGCGTAATTAATAATACTCAAAGGTTATGATAACAAATGATTGTAAGGAATGGTGTTTTGATAACTGTTACCCATATTATATCACAGTTGGCCAGTTGTACCCTTAATTGTTATATTACGTCAATTGATTCATAATAGTTCTGTGATGGATCATTCATTTACACTTCATACTTAAAACATGAATTTTCAAGATGTCAAAATGACAACTGAAAGATTGGTCATGTACCTACTTAATTTAATTATAATTTTTCTTTTTTATTATTTAGGCTTCGTTTTTTATTATTGTAAATATCTTAGGTTTAATTTCAATTTCTAATAATGTAATTTTATTCCTATAAAATAAACGCCTTTTAATTTAAGAAAATTCTACTGCAGGAATATACATAAAAGTAGGTCCTGGTTATCGTCTAAATAGCAAATTTTGTAAAGCAAAAATATTTGAGGTTCTGAATTGACATACAAGGTGATTTTCATTCTCTAGTGACTAGAAAATAGCACCCGAGTCTCAAAGTCACTGGCAGAATAAAATATACACGTATTTAGGAAGTCTTAGCTAGAGTAAAACATTCAAATCGATGTCAAGTCAGTGGGACCGGGTGATATACTCAACCTTTCGTAATATCACACCAAATCAACAGGAGTACATGCGATTAGAGACCCGTATACACAGGAAGGAAACACTTATTTGATTTGTTAAGAAAACATTGAGGATCTGAATTAAACTTCTAATTCTTATAGTAAACACTACACAAGTAATTTTCGATCCGTCTATCTTATATTATAAGTAAAATTTGTTAAATTTTGAACTTAATTTAAGCTCCTCTCTATATGGGAAAATGTCTTTGCTACGCCATCTGCTAATCCTGTATGAGTAGGAAAGCAGTCAATTAAAATATACAAAAATACCTATTACTCCTATTTAGCAAGTAGTTATCAATAATAATAATAATCCAGCCTATAAACGTCCCACTGCTGGGCACAGGCCTCTTCCCATATAGAGAAGGCAAGTTATCAAATCAAAGGATAAAACAAAAGTTACTGTATTGTTACCTACTCATTCGTTTGTTTTGTTGTTCAATTTGTTTGGTTGAGTATAGCGATGAGGTAGGCAAGTGCCAGATTACAGTTGTCAACAGCTAGTAAATTCTGACACGTTTGCCTTCGAATCACGTTAATCCTTTCACTTAAACCGGTATTATCTTTGAGTTAACAACGGATGCCATCTGCCTACCTTGCCTACCTGCCTACCTGTGTTTAAACTGTCCTAGAATTAACGGATATTATGTGAAACCATAAAGTTATTTAATAAATGAAAGTTTGGTTTTATGTTTGTTACCTGTGCATAAATTACTAAACGGATATCGATGAGTTACTACACAGTTTGCAGTTATAGCTTGGATTAGCAGACTTAATCGTTGTTACCGCTTATTCTGAAATGTCAATATTCTATCCTTCTCTTGTCTTTACTTTTAAAATACAGTAGGTACAGAAATGATTGTAATAAACCGCCTACATAAGATCCTAATGTTAAAAACATCAGTTTCTACCGCACTTGTAGTTTTCTAAAGCCTGCCAAAGTCGCCTATAAGAAACCCCTATTTGTTTCGACTTCAAATAAAATAATAGTAACAAGACGAAGTAACAAATTAAAAAGTAACTTGTTTCAACAGCATAGCAGCAACAGATACGAGACAAAATTCCAAGAAGCGGTTCTAATAAAGTTTAAACAAACAAACTAGAATTTCAGTAATACGGTTCATTAGTAATGTTCAGTGTGTCCATGACTTTATGTCGTGGGCGGTGACAAGGGTTCGACTTTATTTACTCGGCTGCGACGCCCCATTTCATTACGCAGCTTGTATGCTAAATGCTTCGACCCTAATTAAGGAAACCAGAATTGGATGGACAGACGATATTACGAATTATTTTGATCGCTTCGTCAGGTATGTTAGGTTGAATAGTACATATTGATCTTTATGTGGGTGAAACTTTGTGATGTCACCTTTATTTTTGAAAAAAAGATATTATGTTTGCGATAGTTATTTGCTTAGACTATAAACCGCAACTAATAAATTATTTCTTATAAAAACGCATAGTTTTTTTTTATCACGCCTTTCGCAGCTTGAAAACATATTTTTCTTATTTACCTATTCATATTCAAAGGATTTATTAATCATGTCACCAGTCACAGAGACATCAAAACACAAAAAAAAGAAGCGGTCACTTACCACGAAATTAATTAACCTTTCCATCATCTTACACGAAAATGACGCCCTATTAACAGGACGATACAAAAACTGCGTAAGCCTTATACTTATGTACTAAAATAAATGGGAGTACCGTGACTACGACTTATCTTTGCCGGCCAGTCGGGGAAGATAAAACAAAGCAAACAATTACAGCGTTTTCATAATATACGATACGATATCGAGGTAAAAAAAATGTCTTATGAATCCGATATTCGATATCGGATAGGATACTGTGAAATAGGATACAGGTACATCTTTCATACAATTACTTGCCCCCGATATCGTTTCGGATTCGGATACCAATATAGTAACGTATTCGGATACCCATATCGTAACAGATTAGGATATCGATATCGTAACGGATTCGGGTACCGATATAGTAACAGATTCGGATACCGATATCGCAATAGATGGGGATACCGATATAGCAAATTATTCGGATACCGATATCGTAATAGATGCGGATACCGATTCGCATACCGATATCGTAACATATTTGGATACCGATATTTTAATAGATTCGGATAACGATATCGTAACAGATTTGGATATCGGTATCGTATCGGATAATGTAAAACGTCTTAAAAGGACCGGCGTATACAATAAACTATAACACAGTTAAACTTGTTGCCACTAATGAGTTCCGAGGTTAAACTACTGTTCATTTATTTGGTTATTAATTTAATTAAGTTTGTTTACAGTTTCATTTGTGTTTGTAGTTTTTGTAAGTAAGTTACCGTTCGTCGCAAGATATTCAATTAAACAGATTAAGCGACGCTGGTTGTGGGTTAAGTAATTGAAAATCTGCAAGAACTAGAAGAGAAAAAAAAGGGGTGGTAATAGTCAAGTCTTTAATAATATGTATAGTCAGTACTTCGGTCTTTCGGAGTTGAAACCTTTCCAATCATCAAAGAAAAAGGGAACACTTTGCAATAAAAATACGCAATAAAAAACACAAAAAGCGAAATTACATTAAAACGAAAACGTAAGCAAATGCGGATAAAGTAAAACGCGAAACGTAGACGTAATTACCCCGTACCCAGAAAATGGCGGACGAATCGAAATAAATTTTAAATTAACTCGTGACAAAAGGTGGGCTAATTAATTTTGAAAACTGCTGCCGTATGCCGTACAAATTAAGTTATTGTTGCATTACATTAAAATGTTACGTGTTTTTAAACTCAGGTGGAAATTATGGTTGGTTACAATCTTTATCATGTTACCCTATTTGTTAAAGCCTTATATGCAAGTAGTCTGATGTTGGAGTTTTCCATAATTATAGCAAAAATTTTATCATTCCATGTAACATTGATAAATCTGATCCCATTTCTATTATATCCAAACCATTATCGCTTTTGATACAAAGAAACTACAAGATTTCGGGATTGGTAAAAGCGATTGTAATTACGACAGCGAATGGTCGAAATTTATAGCAACAAAAACAGGAATTTTAAAGATGATAATTTCGCGTTTCGGCCGAATTTATGACGGTATAGAGATTATCATCTGCTAACGAGCTTTTAGAGATATAACTTAAAGTGTATCTATCTGGAAAATAACTTAGAAAGCTGAATAGAATTCCAAGGATTCTTATGCAAATCGATACTTGCTTTGGCTGCGTAGAATATTCTATACTGCGTAATATAATAAACGCTGCCAGAAAAGCTACTTAAATACATACGAACTGCCCAACTTCAAAAGCAGAAACAACTAAATTTTCAACAAAATTTGAAAATTAATTCCAATAAGAGTTCGAAAATCGGATCAATTTTGGAACAATGAAAGATGTCTAATATTATTATAATGAAAAGTAAAACAGAAAGTACACAAACGGATCTGGTCGTATCATGTAATCGTATTACAAAAGCCAAATTAATGATAAAAGCTGCCAACTTTCCGACATCCATTAAATCTCCCGTTGAAGTTCCAAATAAGTTTTCGTTAGGAAAGAGAATTATGAAGTGGGATGAATTCTGAATCAAAGATATCGAGGAAAAAAACAAGTATGATTTTTGTAGGAGAAGGTGTCTGAGATTTTATCACAAGCGGCTAAAGGATGTTGAATACAATTTTGGAAGTCCAAATCAATTTGTGTAAAAGCGACTAAGTTTTAAAAACATTTCGGTCGATTTATCAACGGCTTAGTGAACTTTTGCCGCCGCCTACAAGAAGTGGAGCATTTGATACACTTTTTCTAGATTTTCTGATTATTACGTTTACATTTGGTTCTCATCTAAATAAATTGAAGCAATAAGGATCGATTCCAGATGTTAAGAGTAACAAGCTTTTAAGGAAGCTTATATTCCTTCGTTTTGTATCGATATTGCTTTTATAGCTCCGTCCAATTTTACTTAATGGTTCCTTTCGAGAGTAACATGAAAAAACGTAAAGCCTAATAAGTTATGGCGTTATTGGCCCAACCCTTCCGTAATTATGTTTGGGTATCCTTCCAATTTGTAGAAGTAGCTTAATAATCAAATATCAAAAGTTATCGAACATAGGAGTCCATGTAATTGGAATTTGAACAAGTAAATTTAATGTATTCTGCCTATTTTTACGTCTCAACCGCGCCTTTACTTGAAATCAAGAAAAGACTAAGAAACCTGCCATGGCAACTCATTATTTGAGACAATCACTCAAAATCATGTTTATTTCATGAGCTTCTTTTTATAGAAAAATCTTTTGAGCATCAAAAAAGGATATCGATAAAGGAAATATTTATTTATTCATTGATGCAAAGTGGCTGAACTGAAACCCAACACAAACAGCGTAATTCTCGACAGCCTTGAAACTGAACATCTTTTGGGTCTTTAAGGGTATTTATATATTTCCACTGAGTTATTGGTAAATAGAAGTATTTTAACAGTTAAATGTACCGCAATCTATCAGCAAACTTTGACCTTAAAAAATAGACAAGTTTGGTTTTCATACAATAGAGTTTTAGATTTCAAATTCTTAAAAACCCAATGCTTTGAATATAGTTCGGTAAAAACTTGAAAAAAGGCACATTTTTACTACAAAACAAACTGCTCTTATGTCGCTGTATTCTTCCATCCATCATCCATTACATAAAGCAATGAAAGTCTCTCAAAGTCGCAGCATCTGCCTCAGTTTCCAACGAGTCTGGTTAACTAACCTACTATTATCTAATCTCAGTCATAAGCCTATAATCTACTGATCTACTGATGTAGATTACTCATCATGTAATACCTACCTTTTGTTAAAGAAAGTATATCTCGCTCCCACGGTAAAATGCGTGGCACTATATCAATCAACGTAATTAGCTAAATCATAACATTTCTAGTATTAAAACATGCCCTTTCTTTACGTCATATAGTTTTACATAATTTAGCACGATCGGAAACATAAGGCCACGCATAGACCTGCTGGTTGCAGATATAACCTGTTTAGACTCTGATGCAATGTACGCAATGTTCGCACGCAACGACTTGATATGATGAGAGACTTGGTACGAAACATTTGGTGTGCATTTGAGGCCAGTTTAATGATAGATTAATGTCCAGACATAGGGCAAAGACTAAGTTAGTTTAATGTTATAATATCAGAAGTTTGAGAAGACGAAATCAGTAAAATTATTATCAGCGTTCCTTTGACATACAAGTTCCGTTTACAAGCAAACAATTGATGGACTCGCTCTTTGAACTCATGTGTCTTAATAATAAACTTGCATAATTCCAACAATTTTCCTCAAGTTCTGCGCCTGATAAACCTTATTAAAAGAAGAGCGTTTGCGGGCTCTTTGCCATCTCTATCCCTTTACCCGAGCCTCCTTTACTTTCACCCAAAGATATCCCAGTGACATTAACCTTTCGAGGGATATATCTGGTTCGCGAGCACCCATCTATGAATATAATTGGCCAGTCTTATTAGTTTGAGGGATCTCTGACTTTGATGTGTGCTTGTACGCACAATTGCACGGAGTAATGATAAACGGGTCCTCGACGGATGAATAGACGAGTAGGAATGTGGATGCCTTTGGTAAGAAGTTTTCTTGATCTCTGGCTTTTGTGTGATACCAAATTGGTACCTAACTTTACTATAACTGCTCGACATGTTGAAGTTATGAACTACTTTTAACCCTTTGATAGGCCTTTTAAGTTTAATAGGTAGTCCAAAATATCAACTACTTTGGCTAAGTTTATCTTAAGACTGAAAACCATACATACCACTAGATATGAACTATTATCAATGTTGATTTTCTTTATATGTACACATAAAGGAAGAACCTTTCCTTGTCCCATGCAAAAGTAGAACAAATAAATCTTAAATAAACAGTTGTTTCCAGACAGACATTATGCTAAGTACCTCGCACTATAAAAGTAAGACCTCACATTTTCACATCCATTTCCCGTTCCCACATAAATCTGGAAACTTCAAACACTTTCAATGTTTACCTCGTAAAACATTGTATCGAGTTGCGAAGGTGCGTCTCCATTACTACGGAGAATAGAACAATATTAGAAATTCTCTGAAGACTGAACTAGGTTATGCAGAAGTCTTTTGTAATAAAAATAAAAGGTAAATCAGGTCTGGTATTTCATTTATACCACTAACATATGACACTATATCATCATCATCATCATCATCATTAACTAATTTAATAATCACTAACAGACCGTAATTTCAGCGAAATTTAAGGAACTGAAAACAAGTACTCGTACTTGAAATATGGATAACAAATATTTACATGACATCATTAGTTCTAGTAATAAGATTACACGTTGTACCCACATTATTTAATTTGAACTAATCCAGGTTGAAGGTTCTGAAACATCACGAGCATGACAATTTGCACCGAACCCGTAAAGTGCCATCACATATTGATCCCTTATAAAGAATACAGTTATAACAGGGCGAGCCTAAATAAACAAGTCAAACATACAACACGTATTCAACATAGAAATACATAATAAATGTATTATATTTACATATGAACTAGGACACGGGAGTGGAATACATTTCTGTAAGTAGCCGACGGGTTTTATGTTTACGCTTTCTGCTGGATGGGTGAGTACAGCTAAGTATGTAGGTATACTAAGTTTACGTTCAGATGGCGCTGTGTTAGCGATCGGCAAATGCTTTCTGCTTGCATCAACGGAGACTCGATAAACAGACCTAAGATGGATAGATCGCTAATACATTAAGGTCGGACCTCGGAGTTCTTCAGAATTAGATAACCAGAGAATCAGATATTTTATTGCAAAATTGGAAAAGAGATTTTACCTTATCTTTGTTTAATAGTACTATTTATGCTTAACCTTTTTTTTCATCACTTAATTATGACGGGATTCTTTGAGACACTGTCTTGCACAAAACTTAACACACACATTACTCTTGATTATGATCAGTTTTCAGTACTCAACAGTCCAATCTAAATGAACAACAGTATCCTCAAAATACAAAGTAGGTACGACAATCATGTAAACTGGACCTTTGCGGTTGCAATACAGCCACAAATATCAGATACAACCGGACACGCGACATGTCGATTGGATGCTGCACTACGCAGAATAGAAAACGCCAGCGCAGCACGAAAAACAAAACGTAGAATGTGGAAAACAAAACGCAAAATGGTGAAAAACGCCAATAGATGTCTATCGTATCCCGATTCAATGTGAAGTCCCTTCCGACTGGTTTTTTAGTATTCGGGATATTCAATGAATTTTGTTAAGCTTGTGATACGATTCCGAGTTGGATGTGTATTAAGTGGAAACGCGTGCCTGAAAGCGGGGTTTAAATGTATGTGGATGGTAATGATGGATTTTCGTTGGATTGACCGCGTTTTTGGCATATTATTATTTTTATCTGTTTTGGTTGAACTATTGGCGACCGTGTAAGTCCGATGCTTTTGGGCTGTATACAGAAGCTGTTGGTTAGCCTTTTAAAAACATACATCTGCTCTTCATTTTTTGTAGTAGCTTCGGTAGGTCTACTAAGTGTGTTGTCTTGGGACAGCTATGTTAAGACATCAACCCTTGCATGGAAAATAATATTTCATGACTTCAGTCTTATGAAGCCATTTTGGTGAGTAAAATATATTTCAAGAAATATGCTTCCAAATGATAAAAATAAAAGTTTTAAGTTTAAGGACAATAGGCATAGATAGCTGAAAACAATTTTAAGTTTTGTCATTTAAATAGATTGATTGCTTCGCATTCAAGTCCTAGAGGGTAGTGACATTAGGTACAGTAGTGTTTTATTTATAAGTTGTTACGGCAAATGGTAGTCAAGTGTGGGAAATGGGTCAGACCGCCGATGAGTCATTTCAGACGTCTATGAGTATTGAATCGTTAGTGGTGTGCGCTTCGTACTAATGTGGTAATTATTGTAATTAAGTGACTAGACATGGCATAAATATGAAATGGAAAGGAGTAATTTATGTGCCGATAAGGCGTCTTGAGTTATGTGTGATATGATTTAACATATCGTAGATTAAATAAAAAGATTTTTCTGTAGGGACAAGACATTATTAGGACCGTAGAAAATGGCACGAAAAAGGGGAGGCCTGTGCCCAGCAGTAGGAGGACAAGGGCTATAGATGATGACGAGTCATTAAATGTCTAAATAAAATGTTAGAGTAATTAATTTAGGCATAGCGTGAAGTCCGTGTCTGAAGCAAGTCAGTTGCCATACGCAAACTATAGCTACAAAAAATCTTTGTTTGGTAGTCTTTCCAGTTAATAATAATATTAACTGGAAAGTTAATAAACCGGTAAGTGAAGACAGCATGTTCTATAGAACAGCGAATTCTTTCAGTACTTAATAGCGAAGTTCAGTACAAAGAGTGGCCACACGCATGGAACAGATGGCGTAAAGAATGATAACAGCATGCGGGCTGTTTGACGATCTGACAGCTGGTGTAACCGTCATGCAGACTTTTATATAGAATAAGATATAGGTATTCAAGAATTACAATCACTTTTGTAAGTGAGTAATTAAGGAAACATGCTGTTTTGAGTAAAAGAAAAGACTTTTTGAAAAGCAGGAAAACAATAGCCTAAGACAGTGAGATTTAGAAGAGAATTAAGAGGCCTTTACTCTGCATTGAGACGTAAATAAAAGTTAAATATAAATTAATAATTAACAAAAAAAATCGGGGTCTTCCAACTTTGCTTTTCCATCTCCCATTACATCGTACAAAAAATATTTAGAAATTACTGGTAAAACTGAGATCACTTAGATACATTACAGAATATGAATGTAATGTAAAATGAGGCAGATAAAACCATTTTTAAAATCATCTGAATTTCTAAACGGAACGCTCAGTTCAGAGCATGTTGAACGAATGCTAGACAATCCCGGGAATGTTGGCAATTCGGGTCGCATGCTCATCCCGGTTTGTGGCCAAAAATGTTCGTCCATTGTCAGCTATAGGATATTATAGTTATGGTCACTGGTCAAACTTTATCCAATAAAGAATTGAATTCAAGATTTGCGGGAAATAACTCGAAATTGAAAAAAAAAATGGTGATGTTAGTAATGTTTTTGTACATAATAAATACTAAAAACTCCTTGATCTAAAAATTATTTTCTGAAAACCGCGTCAAAATCGGTTCAGCCAAACGGTTGGGATAATCGCGGACAAACTTACATACAGGACAAACTGAGAATCTTCTTAAGAGATTTTTGGGTGCAATATTTATGAAAAAATAGTCCTTAACACTTTTGCAATGTTTTTGAATACAGAAGTTTTATTTAGCATTAAACTAAGGAATTTGACCCGTAACGTTACCCTTACTAACTACCATTTAAACTTATCTACATAGGAAATGGGAAAAATATTGAGTTCAGAAAGGAAAGCGTTACTTTATTATATTTTAAAGCGAACACCGTTCGTGTTGTTTATTTGAATGATAAGAGTTTTGTGACAAAGTGTGTTGAAATGTTAAGGTGTTATTTCAATTTGGTTGGCTTTTATTGGGCTCGCTGATAAGCTTTGGCCCTTTTTAATGTAGTCTGCTGTATTTAAAAATGTTTGACGCTTAATGAGTCGTAGCCATTTTTTTATTAGGAGAGAAGGTAGTTCCTACCCATCAATATTAACGCATAGTTTTTTGATAGATTTGGATACGACATATGTAAATCGTACATATTATTATATACTAGGTACATACTTCTATGAATTAATAGCAGTAGGATAATTGACAGTAGAGTATTTAAGCAAGATCAATACCTATATTTATTTATTGAATGCTGATATCATATCTAGTTTCGATATAAGCAATTCAGAAATGCAGAACTATCTAGTTATCAGCCTTCTTAAGATCCCACAGGTGGGCAAAGGTCTCTCCTTCCTAGAGTCGTAATAATGTATAACTAATTAGTCACATTACTAATAAATCTAAAAGACATTTAATTCGAGTTTCAATTAAATGTAGCAAAATATAGGCGCCATTACGCCTTTTACGTCCCCTCTTAAACATAATGGATTCTGATTGAAGAAGAATTTACGTAGAAATTTACAACGAATTGTCTTTTACGATAACAAGGAGGTATTTCAATGATATTAATGACTATTGATCTATTTTAGTAAATAATAACTGTTTCTAGTTATATAATTTGGATTTGTGCCCGGTTAGTGGCAATAGGCTCGCCCCCTATTACATGGGACCTAAACATATCGGCGAACTGTGGATGTACATTGGTACGCCTCTGCCTACCCCTTCGGGGATACAGACGTGATGATATGTTAATAACTGTTTCTTAATACATAGTCTTTAGTTTAGTCGTTGATTATTTTAGATTGCGTTCTAGACTTATAAAGTAAATCTAAGTGTATACAAACACATCAAACTTGGTTTATGAATTTATGTGTGGGAATCGAACCAGCAAAGCTTGGGGCAGTTATTGTCTCAACTATTTATTGTGTCATATAAAGTAACTTTTTCAACAATGTGTCAACATTCGCTTTTTATTTATAGCATGTCGCAAAAACTTGTTTATAGCTCTTCAAACAGTAAATAGGGAACTAAAGTTACCACTCAAGAAGTCATAAAATACACACAAAACTAACATTTATACGTCATAAACGTCATTTAAAACAATATATGTCCCAATTATAAGTTTACTAAACCGTATTTACATAATCCCTTCTGCTCATAAGCTTACTTCTAATCAGCTACTCCATTAAAGTTCACTAATGATCCTTATTACGTTGACATAAAGTACAAAATTCAATGATTCGAACTGTAAATAAGTAAACTTATCTTGGCAGGGACATACGGGCACAAAAGTGCTTATGAAGCTCTAACGAGTAGTGCACATGTGAGACGATAGGGGCGCCCTCTATACTGAACAATGCCTTCATTATTAAAACTATTCAAATGCGATAATCAACCTTATCTGTGAAGTTATAAGTTTCTAACTTGGATGAATGAATCCCAGAGCAAAGTGGAGTTTAACAAAGAAAATCAACAGATGGATCTGTGATAAATATGAGTACTTTAGAAATGTGTGTTCAGGAAAATAAGGGTCAATATCTCACTATGTTGTGGACTGGTTCACTTTTGCTAAGGGTAGTCTATCCTTGTGTATAAATTCAATCCTAATCCTTAATTATAAGCAAGGTAAAAATTACAACTGGGTACTAGGCATATACTAGATTGAATGACAAACCACGGCACGTTAAATACTAAACGAACAACTTACTTAGACTTAACATCTGCATTACAATATTTTTCTATAGGACACTAGTTCCGGTTTAAAGCCCTTTTTTCTATACAGTCTATAATACAGCTTATTAGCCGGTAATAGTTTTATAATTGAGTATCAAAATCTATTTTTATTTACAAAAAAAAAGAAAAACAACGCTTTACTGCTCATACTCAATTAATCGTCGACCCGCAGCTTAACTATTTCTGTGAAATGGATAATTAAAAATAGATTTTCATCCTACCAAACTATCAAAATAGTATGTTATTATTACTTTTTATAACATTTCTGACTACAACTGTACTTTGACGATAATTACTTAAAGATATTTTCGACTAGCTATGCTCCACGGTTTCACTCGCTTATTAACGTTAGAAGAAATTTGATAAACAGCTTATAACCTTCCGAAAAATATATACCTATCATCAGACGCAAAAATACTTTCTTTAGCGTATCATTAATCAAAGAATTTAAATGGTATCTTATATTTAAATTTCCTCAAATGAATCACTCAAAAAGAACGCAGTAAACCCTATTGTTTATTTGCAGTACGCAAGTACGTTTCCCAGCATATTTTCCTCATAGCAAGCCCATATATTGGAGAGCTTTTCACGAAGTCGCCCGTCAAATATGCAACACGTGGTACCAACCGCCCGTAAATAAGATCCAGGAATGTTAGGCAACCGTAAGAAACAAAATAACGAGGAATAATATAAAAAGGCCCAGGTTTATGTGAATGGCCACATTAATAATTCATCTGTAATCCCCCAAAGTTGGTGGTGGGATCTAAAATGTATTTTACGAGACAATCGACCGTGTTTTATATAGGCGGCTGGGGCGGACTGAGGTGCTAACTCGATACTATGGCCGTTCAGGAACTGTTTTACTATGTTATGTGTACTTAACTTTATATACACGACAATTTTTTCAGGGACAACCTAAATGTAGTCGTAAGAAAATTTGGTGGCCAAAATGTTTCGTTTCATAGTGTTCACAGTAATATAGACACCAAGGAGACACTAAAGTTTAAAATATAGTTATGTTTGAGGCATGATCAAGGATAAAAAAATGGTGTCCACAATTTTAAAACGTTCAAACGTAGGTATACATTTAAGAATCATATACATACATATAGAAACACGAGAAAAGTGCCTCAAGCTTAAACATTAAACCTAGACAAAAAAAAAACTAAAACTAAGTGAGCTGAAGTGGCAAGAAAATGAAAGCGCCGGTAGGTGGCGCTGGTTATTGGCTAAATAAGAGTGATGAAGTGAACCGAGGACGTGTCAGCTATTTATTTCTATCTAATTTAGCCTCGACACACGATACACTTATATAAGAATACGCTATATGATTTACTCAGGGAATGTTATAGTTTCCAGTAAAATTTATTATATTTATTTATATTTAAAACCATTTATTATTAAAAGAAATTCGAAGACGTGTCGTTAATCCTACGTGGTTGTGTTTTAAGAACAAGTCTATCAATCTGTATAATTTCTTAAAGCAATTTTATTTATGAGCTACTGCTACTAATACTTGACTAGTTAACACTAGAATAGACGAAACTCATAATAAAATGGTGCCTATGGGACTTTGTGCTTCACAGTTTTATTTTCATGTATTTTGGGCTAGTAAGGTGATATAAAATAAACGTTGTAAAATATTGCAAGATGTATTATTATGTATACAATATGCAAGGTAATTATTATTTATATAGATTATCTTTAGAAGTAAACTTAAATTGGCTTTTGTACCATAAGAGTAAATGTTCCTATATCATAGTTATCTAAGTACGTACAAAGTTTTTTAAACAAATTAATTTTAAACACAAAAGCATAATATCATCAGATAAGGCTACATCCTTGTTACACAATGCCTTTAAATGAAATTTAAGTCGCTTGCCTAAAGTAGATAAAACTTTCGTTTTTGTCAGAAGCTTGCAGTCAACTTTTTTCGTTGGCAAAACTTCAATGAATTTCGCTATGGAGTTTCCTTATGGCTAAAAAAAAACAAAGCAGGTAGGACTGAGAGATGCTCAAATGTCGTGTCCTAATGCTAATTTTGAGGCAGACTTAAAAGCATTTTTGGGTTATTTTTTGTGAGCCTTAAAATGGGCTCCGCAGATGTTAATTTCCGAAAATATAGGGATTGAATACCGTTATTCATCAGAATTGGTTTAAATATACATTTCACGAAAGCCACAGCTTTTTAAAGCGAAATCTGAAAGTCGTAGACAAAGGGATATAAAGGCAGGGATTTCACATTTTGTAAGTTAAAAAAGATGATGAAATAATTATGAAAACAGTGTCCTAAATTTTACTGGATTTTGATAATGGAATTTGGCCTGTATGGATGTTTAACTTATATACTGAAATATTTACTTGAAAAATAAACGTGTTGGGTTCGGAGACAACTAACAGAAAACGCGTAAAAATAACTCATCTAACGTTTTTATGATTTCGGGAAGGGATGGCGTTCATTACGGTCTGGGGCTAAAGTAAACAACCTCGGAAGAATTTTTTCATCAAAATTTGACTTATACCATCTGCTTCCGCGGTAATCTCGGTTAGGGCAAATATTTGTACTGTCAACCTTAAGCTGCGTTTACATGACGAGAAAATAGGATGTATTGTCGATGTTAGAATTTTATGGTTTATCGCTTACGAGTAACACAAAAAGGTAAAACAAATTTTGATCTACGTATTATTTTTGAATGATTTTATCTTCCTATAAGACATGCTATAATGCCAACACATGAGAATAGTGATTTTCTAATTATAGGTGCTGAATAAATATATAATTACGTGAGCTAAAATTACCGTGCACGTTATGTAGTAATCAATTAGAAAAATAATGTAAAAATGTACTAGACTTTGGTCAGTTTCCAAAGCCGGATCAAAAACTTATTCACTTAAATGATTTACCTTGTTTGATACTCACTTTTATCTCATGTATAAACACCTTAACTTCACCTAAGGCAGATTACAGGTCATTGTGAAATCTCATTACCCCGGCTTTGTACCATCAACGGTACAATTTGCGTGGGCCTAAATCAATTATAATACGAGTATGTTTGGCGATGCGCTTCGGGGATTAAGAAACTTCAATTAGGTTTAGATACCTATTTCAATTATTAAGCACTAAAGTTCTAGATTGCTGAGTTAATGGAAGCTGTGTTAACGGATAAATTGGAACAAACAAGTTACTTAATGTAGGTGTTAAGAGAGTTATGTAGTACTACGTTATTCTAGGGCACAGAGACTAGATAATTATAATATGTTATATCGAGGAGGAGAGCTCATTACATAAATTGTATTAATCAAATATTGTGCGTAGTGACCAAACCTTTTGTACTCACTAATTCGTTAACTCCTATCAATTGAGGGCAGACAATTACCTGGAAATAAAAAAAAATAAACATTAGAATACACGTTTACAAGTATTAATGAGATGTTTTATGCATACTAATAATAGGTAGACTTTTTTTTCAGGTATTATCGGATGTAACTGATTACCAGTACTGGAGGGACTGCTCCTCAGATCTCCACAACTCAATATTAGATAACACGGTTCTTAACAGTAATATTTCTTCAGGATCTCAATTACACTGTAGTAAAAAAGTTACAAACTCATCTCTCTTGTTTACGAATAGAATTTTAAATCTTAAAACAAATGACGTAAGTGCGTAAGATCAATGCTCAACAGTATTCTGATTCCGTAAAGTAGTAGTCAACAATAATGTCCCTTGCGACGAGAAAGCTCGGATTTATGTAATCCTAGTATTCTAAGCCACCATCTTGTGACTATGTTACTGTACCATATTTTGAAGAGTATCCTTTTAAGTTTATTTATTTTTGCGTAAATCTAACAAAAAAATTGGGAATTCTTAGCTCAATTATCGGTCACTAGTCAATTAATTAAAGTCGCATGTATTTTTATAAAAATAAGGGTTACAAAGCTTGGTACTAAATTTACTATTGCTATAATTACAGTATAGACGACATACATTGTAAAAAACACAAAAACCCCCTTCGCTTTTGTATAAACGCAATAAACCCAAATCTAACAAAGGATTTTTATATATTTTCAAAGGAATTATTGTAGGTGTGTGTTTAATTCAATGTATTGTCTACCCAGCGCAGCAAGGCCGGGTCGCTAGTTGGTATAACATTAAAATAAAAGTAGTATAAAATAAAAATAAATATCATACCACACCAATACATTTTTCTCTTTCCGATAAATTCAAACAATATTGAAAAGAACAACGAAAGCGTGAAAATGAAATATTGAATCGTTTTCAAACTTTCAATTCGATTTCCATTTTATTAAGATTTGAATAGGGATTGACAGAAATCAAATAACAGAGGTACTACAAATCTCTGGATTTAGAGCTACGGATTATTATAATACGATTTTAAAAAGCCTTAAAAGAAGAATATACATTGCTAAAATATGTATGCGGTAGAGAAAATAGGCGTAGGTACTTGTGTCATTATGATATACCAACTTATTTATGCATGCATATGAAATAGCATCCAGTGATAGTTTGTTGCAGACTTCAAATCTAAATATGTTTCTACATGAATTTACACTTCTATGTATAATTTTGGAAGCAATCGAGGCGATCTGATTTTTAATAACTCTTTTGTTTAGCCTTCCCAGAGACAGATAAATGTGAAGCCTACCCTAGGTTTCAAATGCCAGCAGACCTAGATGACTTCTATTATTACATACTACTACATACTAACGACTGTAAAAATAGGTAACAGCTAGAATGAAGATGAGAATTGCCATTGCTGCCATCAAACTTTATAAGCATTCCAGATAACCCCTGAGACTGCCTGCCTATTCCGTAAATGGTATAGCGTGTGTTGATAACGATCAGTATTAGAAGGTCCAGACCCGAATACTCAAATACCACTTAACTTTAAGAAGCTCTTAATAGTCTGTCTGTCGCTGCTTTAAGCCTTGAAGTGAGAGAGACAGCATGAGTCGAACAGTGACTTAAAATAAGTTTTATTTTGAGTATTAAGATTCGACCTTCGAAGCTTGATTTCAGATCATTGTTGGAATAGGTTTGTAGACCAATTTAAGATAACACCAAATAAGGACATGTAGGGATATCGAGAAAAAGTTTGGAAATATTGTCGAAAGAAAAGACCCAAAATGGTAAGATAGTGTTCAAGATGAAAAAGACTGCCTCGTTGGCTTAGTGGTGCTAAGCGCGCCTGCTACGCTAGAGGTCTTGGGTTCGATTCCCGAGTCGACCAAGGTGTTATTGGGTTTTTCTATGAAATTCTCAGTAGCAGGTCGGAGTTTGGATTTGTGCCCGGTTAGTGGCAATAGGCTCGCCCCCTATTACATGGGACCTAAAACATATCGGCGAACTGTGGGTGTATATTGATACGCCTCTGCCTACCCCTTCGGGGATACAGGCGTGATGATATGTTATGTTATGTTATGTTTATGAAAAAGTTATTTTAGTACTGTTTTTATCTAACTACTAGTAACTATGTTATGTTACTTGTAAGTGCATTTATTATGTCTATTTCACGTTTTGATTTCTTCATATTAGGTTATGGCGAATAAAAGTCCGTAGAGTTTGCTTTAAAGACAAAGTGCACAAGACATTAAAGGATATAAAGAAATTCTTTTAATCCTATCCAAGTACTTTAACAATATAAGGTTTTTCTGGTTGATATTTTTAGACCAAGCAACAGGGTAGGTACCTTAAAAGGAATAGTCAATTTATCTTTAGTGACGCCTTAAAAGAAAATACAGCGGCGAAGTTATTTCAGTCTATACTTTAGTTTACATATTTATGAAAAAATTAAGAGGTGTATTATTTATTCCATTTTAGATAGAATCGTGTACATTTTATTCGTAACGTCAATCGTACACAGAAAATGAAACGCCATTTTAGTAGATTAGATACTATTCTAGGTTTATTGGATTAAAATATAAAAAGGCAGCCAATAAATGAAAATAAAAAAAAAATATTCACAGCTTTGAAATTGGAATATGGAATAAATTCATAATCAAATCACGGGTCAAAACACAGCGCCAATGAAAACTGCAAGCAATTCAAAAATCGAACTAACAAAGCGAGCTTGAGAGTTACGGAACTTTTTCACAAAAATCAAAGGGCCGAGACATCTCGTTATACAGCCAGCAGTGGCACTACATGGCCACACGTGGCGGAACACACGGCTTGCTCCAGAAATACTCAGCGTAAACACAGCAATATGTTCACAAGTAATGAAGCGAACACTTGGCCCGGCTATAAATAGATAAATAAATAACTACGCGGCCCGTTTGTGTTACTATTGGTGTTTTGAAGTGCTTTTTTTGTTTAAGGGAGGATGGGTATGTTTACATCGTTAGAAGTCGGCCTTTCGCATGTGGTACCGTGATTATTACTCGTACATGTGTATTCTTTTTACAGAACAGACATCAATGAAAGTTTTGTTTCTTAATTACATTTGAGATTACAGTCGTTGCTTTATTAGTTGATAACTTTAGAATTTACGAAAGAAACAAAACGGCATCGCAATACGAAAGGAAGGAACACTTCGAGTGTGAATGACGCAGAGTTTCGTTGAAATCAACAAGAGTAAAATGAATAACAATGAAATCACTCTCAAAATTAGCTTTGCTGTAAGTAAATAATCGACAGAATCGACAATTTACTCCCAGTAAATCCTTTCCAACCTTTAATTTGCCTACCGGTATTTAAATTTCGTACGAGGAATCTTCTAATTCTGCGTGTGACATTGACAGCGGTCAAAATGACGTCTGTCCCTGAGGATGGGACACGGAGGGCAGACCCAAATCACTTGATAACATAGATGTATTGTTTTTCGACTCGGGCCTTAGAAGGTGACTCCGAGCGCCAGACGATGCTATATTTTTTTGGCCACGAAAAGTTTGGAGTCTTCTGAATCGATTTAATCTTTAGTTGTGTGCTTGGAGTTGTGTGTTGAAAAGAGCTGCATTATTTTCAATTACTAATTAATGTAAAATTGTAATAAAGGATATTTATTAAAGTATTAAGTAAACATTATTTAGCAAAATACCAGGAATCGTGACATGTTCATCGAGTAATCGTATTCATAGCGTATCTCAAAATGTTAAAACGCTCACAGAGCCAGAACATCTTGAAGGCATTGCTCCTTCAACGAAAAAAAAAACAAGTCCAGCCCACGGACCTTTGTTGTGGTGGTCAGTGCTTCGTGCAAAACAAAAATAAGACAAAACGAACGGGACAGAACAGGTCGGGGCCGGCGAGACCAGTCCGACGACTTTTGACCACTTTTCTGATCCCACATCCCGGCAAACTTATCTCTACCAATACTTTCCAACCTCCACGACCTTATCCCAAAAGGAATAAGATTCAAATTTAACTAATTATATGTTTTGGACATATTCTGGTTTATTGAGCTATGATTTAAGAGCATTTCGATTTCTTTAGGAATGTTTGTGGTTACGATTACGACTATCCAAGTTTTGGTGTGATGTAAGGTTTTGTGCGTTTATTGTTAATTTTGATGTAACCACAAAAGGTTGATTTCTAGGTGTAGGTTGGCTCGAACTGACGAAATAGATACACGCGTTTTCTTTCAAGTAGTAAAACTTTCGAAGTTAAATTGAATATCTGAGTCGGACAGGATAAATTCCGTTCTACTTAAGCAACCAAAGTTGGAACTTTAAACAGGATTAAACAAAACTGGGGGAGCTATCTCGCTTCTGAATTGGCTGTCTAAATTATTTTAACTCCGGTTTGTATAACAATTAATGAAGACTCCTTTACAAGAATTATATTTATATTCATTATTGAAGTTTCAGAAACAAGTATTTTCGTCTATTACACAGAGACTCGAGCTTTGGAGCTTAATTAAATTGAAATAGTCGAGAATTTAATACATAACGATACAAAACAGTGGGAGTAAGCATAAAGTAGCCATTATTGCGAGCTGAGAAAAACTTACAGCTATAAATAAAGAGACATCAACCCGTGGTGCACTAACCAGACATTCTTTCAAGGCCAACAAAACGACCAGAAAACATATGGTTGAAAAAAGAAACCAGTAACATTCATGCGCACGCCCAACCACTGCAACTTGACCGCGGCGAACAAGCCGACTTCCTTTATTTCACGTTTTAAAATAAAAGCAACGAGGAAACGACGGAAAATATAGAATGGACATACATAACAGGGGAATATAGTTAACATGTACCGTGAAAGTTGTTTCATATCGATTTAAATAGCTGCATGTATATCAGAAATCATTGAGAGGACTCAGTTAAGAGAGCTCGTCTTATACTGGTTGTATGATACCCACGACTTTTATAAGGAAAGATCTGGTGACGTTAATTTTAGTTGTACCGAGGGGTCTATGGATGGTGGTAGAACAGTCACCCCAAGCAAAGGTCTCTTGTGGTCACTGACCATCGACGAGAATAACGCAAGTACCTGGACTCACGCGCAGCCTGCACTCGTGACGTCACTGGCCTCAACTCGATTTATGGGAACAAGATACTTGGAAGAATGTAAAAAAGGCCTTCATTAGCAAGGAATGAAATATTGAATTAATGCTGCATGAAGAAGTAAATGTTTAAGATGATGATGCTGTTCTCACATAGAAATTAATTCTTCTCATAGAACCGAAAGAATTCAGACCACTACGGATATTTATATGAACTGTTTTAAACTCTCTGGCAAAAATAAAAAGTTATATGCCTATTATGGTACGCGGTACAAAAGAAGAAAATTTGACTTTATTTATAATCTCACTTGCCTTGCCTCCGCCGAGTTTGGTTGAATTATTTTGACGATAAAATTAACAGGTTTTTAAGATTTTTTGACAAAAGTTGCGGCAGTATTAAAGCTCTTTATAAAGTTTGGACAAAACCATTTGTAATTTTGATGTCGAATAAATTATTTTGGGACATAATTCACGACAGAATGTTGCATCGTTTGAGATAATTCAAAAGCCCGATTAACCTCGTATTAGCAAAATTTATTTTTAAACACAAGGGATATTTTGTATGGAAATTTGAACTGGGATTTGAATATTTTTCTATGCTACACGCCATCAGTGTTGTTTTAGTGAAAGTTATTTCTAGTCAACAGTTTTGTTTACAATTTAAACACAAAACTAATTAATTACGTTCGTAACAAAACAGAAATTATGTACTATGAGTTACTCGACATTTTGAGCGTTAATTATAAAACATTCAACCATATTTATGTTTTCTTTATTCATTATTAAACTAAAATACCATACGGGTACCGAAACGATACTTAAAAAAAATTCATTATTAACGTATACGCACAATTCTAAAAGAATTTCAACTATACCACTCGTAAAGACATCCAAACAAAATATACCTTAAGACACAATAAAAGATTAAACCTACCTACATCCCGACTGAAAATACACTCGTCTAGCCCCCTAGTCATGTCAATAAAAATATATAATAAATTACCAAAACACATAAAAGAAGAAAATAAAACGAATACATTTTTAAATAAGCTAAAACGTTTTCTAGAAATAAAATGCTACTACGAAATAAACGAATTTTTCGATGATAAACTAAACTAAACTAAAACTAAATAAATCAAACAAATTAAGAACAAAAATACTATATAAATAATTTTATTACATACCAATAGCATAAATTAAATACATATACAAAGCGCTCTTCCTCTCTCCTAAGTTTTTGCTGTGCCCGACAGGGTCCATAATGTTTCTGTATCATTCTATTTTTAAGACCATTTATGTAAATTATGGAACGCAATAAAGTATTGAGTATTGAGTATTGAGTATAAAATACGTTTAAGACGTTAATCAGGTGTCACGTCGCCTAATGAGCAAGACATAACATTTTAAAGGGCAAAATCTCTAATTTACTAACATGTCAGGCTACCTACAGACTTCGTAAGAGCTACCCTTCTTGCTAAGACGTCGCTCCGGATTTATGACCCAAGGAAATTAACCTAAAGGTGTCGTGCCGTGATTTATAATGAAGGAAATGAGGTATTTTTAAGGGTAGTTTAACACAGATTTACGGGTTTCTGTTTGGTTTTGAAACCTGAGATTCTGACGTACAGATGTTGCACTTAAATCCTTTCTTAACATATTAGAGGCCGTGTTACTATGGCTGCACTCTTTTCAATTGTGGTTAATTTTGTTGAGTCACATTTAATTAAGAGGTATTGTTAAATGAAACACAAGTTTATATATACTTACCAGTTTAGGTAATTCTAATTTTTTTTTGTTAATATCTTTGTGACGTACCTTACTACAATCAATGCTGGTTCTCTACCGTTAAGCAGTCAATATTTTTACAAATATAATAAGACCATTTAAATTACTATTTATTTTAAACATGTGAATGGATGTTCTAAATAAACATTTGCATTACCCACGTCTTAATTTACGAGATTGGTCATTGGTCACCCTTTAAACACTCAATGACATTGCGTCAACGATCGCATTTGACATTGTCTAGGGGACAGTCGTATTAAACAGTTTGTAACTAAACCGTCTTTCCTCTTAAAACGTCCTTGTTATTTACCGAACTAGTTTTTTAATTACAAAAGGTTTACGACCGCTGAAACCTTGGACTGGATCTGATCGGCCGATTATATACAATTATACACAATTAATTTTCATACGGAATCTTAATGTTACTTGTATAGGAATGTATTGTATTGTATGTAAGAAGTAGGTGTTATTGAATATGCTATTGAGGTTATAATCTAGAGTTGTTCAACCATGAATGCACAACTACCAGGCGCGCAGTTTCAATGAAGACTAGGTACCACGGTCACTTACATGCGCGCAAACTTTTGTACTCTTACGAATGTTTTTGACGATACATTTACTGTCACCGCTTCTTACAGCACGAATAAATACCAACAAAAGCAAAACGGTGAAAATCCGTGACAATGTAAGTTACCAGTATTATTGTAAGTAATGAAGCTGCGTGAACACTTTGCAACGTTGCCAAATCTTAACAAGATTAAGACTTACTTATTAAGTTCTGTAAAAGTCTAGCGTTGGACAAATAAAATTCTAATATAGCCAAAGCTCTGTACGTGCATTTTTATGTCTTTGTACAGACTTAATGTGAATTTTATGTCTGTATTACTCATTTCTTAACCTCAGCGAGTACAATTTGAAAACAAGTAATAAAAGACAAAAGTCAAGACAAAGTCAAAAGTTATTATTTAAGCTAATAAACAATGTCGAGAGGTCAATTCTAGTTTAAAAGCTGAAGGTAAATAAAAAAGTTGGCAAAGAATGTTGAAGTAAACCTGAATTTACTGATCTTAATCTTTAAAGTGCAATTTATAAATTAAATGGAATTTGTGACACAAAGTGTTTTTTTTTTTCCATCCATACGTACTTAATTATTTAGGAATCTTTTTACACTCATATAAGGCAAGCTATAGACTATAAAACAATACCATACCGCCAATAAAAAGAAAACCTCTCACTCGAAAGTTTTTATAATCAGCATAAATCCAAACTGACACTAATAATCCGTGCATCCGCATACAAAAATCGGAGCCAATATGAATATAGATTTGGACACAAATCATAAACATTTTATGCCACTTCCATCAGTCGAAATGACGTCACATGTTAAGACTGTAAGAACTTTTCTCTGAAGGCAGAGGATGCAATCGACGAATTCTTGAAACAAGAGGAGCTATATTTGTTTGGATGATGACATTTTAGTATTTTCTTGGCATTTTGATGTGATTTTGTTTGATGTCTTGTACAGGCTTCGGAAGAAAAATGAGTTTTTGAGACACTCATCATCTTCACTAAATGAAAAGCTTTGAGACAGTTTGAATTACAAAAAAAGTAAATTAAGATAGTCCCATATAAAATTCTCAAAGGTGTCTTGGATTTTTTCACTATTTACTTTCTTGTAGATTTCAGTTTTATTTCCAAGTGTTCGAAAATCTGTAATTCAGGCATAGGCTGTCATTTGTTCAGCTCAATAAACTGACAAAAGAGAAAGAAGTTGTTTATTTCTGTTAATGGCGCAAACAATTCGTCTTTTGTGGAGGATTCATTCATTATACATGCTCTATTTACGGAAGATCTTTCTTCGCAATTTGAATTTGCAAGATATTTCAGATATAATTTTCACGTAATTTCCTTTTTATTCCCAACGCTGTATAAACAACATAATCCACGAAATGTGGCTGTAAAGAACCTTTTCAACAAAACCCCACCCAAAAAAACAATTAAGCATTCCCTACCCAACGTCGTTTAAGGGCCCGAGAGCTACAAATTTGAATTTCAAAAACTCAAAGTTAAGCCTAGGGTTTTGAATTTTAACATAATTTACATACACAAATGAGTCATCTGCGTTCGTTACGGTGTCTGGACGTTACCTCTACCAAAACCTCTAATTTATACGTGTGCACGACGTACAACGCTGGTCATGTTTCGGGGGTTTCTGAATACACCGAAAGTCGGCGCGCATTGGAAATTAAAACACCCAAATTTATCAGGCGAAACAACCAAAAATGTCGGGAAGTTTGTTTAATATGCAAGGCGAGTGAGATCTCTCAATGAAATCGAAAAAAACATCAAAATCATGCATTAACATACACACAAACAGGACGATTCAATGGACGGAAATGGTTATTTGGTACAATGGTTTTCTGGAAATTTATGTGTAGTTAGGACGGAAATGTGGGGCTTGGTCATGTCCTAAACGGGGATAAATGGTCAATTTTAAAGTGTAATGACTTTTAGCAAAAATTGCGGCAAATATTTACGAAACAAAAATGTAAAACGTTAAGGTTTTTGTCTAAAAATAGCAGGAGACTTACCTAGGATGGTTTGAGCATGTACAAACGATGCTAAATAATCTAGCTTCCAAAATACTGAAAAATCCTTGCACACAAGGACACGGGTTTACGCAAGCTTTAAAATATCCGACGACAGGCAAAACCGAGTCCCAAAGCCCACATAATCAGGAAAAGAATTATAATTTTATTATATCTTGCCTTATAATTTGTGGGCCTTATTTTTCGTAACCTTGAGGAGCCTGTGGCCTCCAAGCAGAAATGGAAACGCGATGAAAATTTTGCAATTATTATCTTGTCTTTTTTCTTTATTTATAGAATAAAAATTTCGTCTTAATTAGCATGGTAATCTTAGTTATTAAAAACTGATTTTATTTTGACGGACCTTTTCTTGTAATGGGTAAAAATTGGCTTCAATCAGATCACTGCTGAGAACCGCTGTTCAGAATCGAACGCAAAAGTTATTTTTCTTTTGAGAAAGAAAATTGCGAGGGTTTCCTCCTTTCTAGATTTCTGGCTAGTTACACAGGTTCAGAGTAATTTTGAGTAGCAAGAATCCGTCCAGTTTCTAGTCTCAGGCCCATTATAAATATAACATTGTTTGAACACCAGTTTCAATATTGTATTATCAACCTATTTCCTCGAACATAAATAGGTTGGCGCGTCACAAAAGCGTTCCATTGCAGCATAACTTCGTTCAGCAGATAATTAAAAGACCATTAAACATGCACAGCATCTCATTTTCTTGTTTGCTGAACATTCTTATATAATTTTATTTAAGATCCCCGTTTTCTTCGAATCTATCTGGCTAATCTTCAAAGAAACCACTGAATAAATTAAGAGGGTATTTAAAATCATTTTATAAATTCTTGAGCCTCACCACAGGAAATCCTAAATCCCTGAGGGTTTTAATAATAAATAGAAGAGCGACCCAATTTGAAAATAATAAGCATTTAATACACAACGATTTGAACAGTAATACTCCGCAGAATTTAAGTAAATAACCAGCCTTTTTACTTTATACGCAATTGGTTTCTTTTTCGGTTCACATTTTTTGCCGAGCATCAAATTAGTCTGCTATCGACAGGATAAGGTTTTTTAAATTAATTCAGAACTAAACGTTCTTTATATTATTATGTTCATCCTTTTACCAACTGAGTGATCGATTTCTCGTAATTACGCCTCGATAGACCCAACTTCGGTGGAATTCCAAAGAGATATGTTTCCATATTTTATACAAAACTAAATCAATCAAATAAATTTCTGGGCAAGCGTGATTAATAACCCGCGGTATTCCTGTGACAGGTAAAAAAAGGAATCACGTCACATCACCCCCGTCCCCAAATCAGGTTCTATTCACATTTTTTGACAAACGAAAGTACCAAAAGACCTTTATTCCAACCATCGTAAAGTTCATTTTATAGTTCTCTATTGATACGCAACTTAGGATTATGAACTCTATTAACAATAGTTATAAGGTTTATATTTATTTGGTTAAGTTGGGCCAAGGAATTTCAATATGGCGAAAGAAAGGATGCGTTCAGGAAATAAAAAATACGGGTGAGCGCACGTGGGCGGTCGCATTCTATAGCGTATTAGTTAGATACACATCTTCACGCTATATTATTATCCGGAGCAGGCAGGAATGCTATGAATCCTTCATATGAATCATATAACTATGTTAGAGATACAATAATGTAATGTAAACAAGGTTTTCCTTTTACCGACGTAATACCGACAGTTGGCAACGACAACTGTCCTTAAATCGTTATTGCAAGGATGCATGGTATTAACTAAACAATGTGATTGGCAAACTTAATTAAGGGCAAGTTCTGACCAAGATTACTAAAGAAAAGAAAAAGATCCTTGACATGTATTTGTAATGGATGCATTAGATAGAGGGACAGAACAAAGAACTTGTATGGTATATCCCAAGGAGGAAGAGTGTTTGGAACAATACAACTTTTCTTAGTATCAAGTTTCGAGTAATATCTTTTGTGTAATATTTTCCTATACAGAATGAACAATGTTTTGACGGGCCTGTTGGTCTAGTGGTTAGAGACCCTGACTGCTATACCGGAGGTCGTGGGCTCGATTCCCACCCGGAACAAATGTTTGTGTGATGAGCACGATCATTTGTTCGGTGTCTGGGTGTAATTTATCTATATTATGTATGTATTTAGAAATATATAAGTATGTTTATCAGTGGTCTGGTTACCATAACACAAGCTCTATTTAGCTTGGGATCAGACAACCGTGTGTGAGATGTCCCGGAATATTATTATTATTTTATTAATGTGTATTTAATCAATGTAAATCCTGACACCATAACAAAGTTGCGTTATCCAATGCTGTTTTAATAACAATTCCTATATTGTAATGTAAATTAATAACGCAATGTAAATTAATATGAAATTTCAATGTTTATTGCAGTGCACGCGTTTTTTTGTCATAACCTTGCATGTGCGTTTCCATTCACGGAATTATACACCTTATTTTGTTACTCTATATGGGTTATATTTGCGTGTAGTTTAGTAAAGAAATACCTATTAGAAATCCGATTCGTCTGGTGACAAACGATTCACGTGTCGCGTATTACAGTTTCTTATCTCTGTTATAATTTGATATTCAAAGAAACTTGTAATGTCAGTAGTTATGTAATGTCTATCCGTGACTTTGATTCAATCTTACTGGGATAATAGCTTGTATCCAGAAGTTTAGAAAAGGAAATACATCAATGACAGCTATTTTGCATTATACAGATGCTTCTCCATGTGACCCAAAGGTTGACTGGTAGATAATACCTTGCGTCACTAAGTCCGCCTTATGTACCACAATTGTACATGAAAGTATAAATAAAAACGAAAAAAAAATATCTCAGCTCCTCAGAAATTATATCTTAAGTAAGATTTAACATAAACATAGATGTTACATTGTAAGAGAGAAAAGACAAAAAAAAACAAATTTATAGTTTCCTATACTCGGTTATAGGCCAATATATTACACCATTCTCTATCACAGGAATTACTGTTATAAACTAAATCCTGACTCGCTAAACATAAATATAATCTCCCTACATCCCGTTCCTCATTTCTGAGAATTAATATAATAATATCTTACAGCTGTTCTCATAATGTTGTCACATTTACGAGAAAAATCACTTAAGCATTGACTAACACATGTTTACAATCACTAAGCCATCAATATTTACTAATAGGAGTAGGAAAACCTATGTATAATAAATATTCTACACTCTTTATTTTTATAACTTCCTCGTTGGTCTTGGGTTTGATTCCCGAGTCGACAAAGGTGTTATTGGGCTTTTCTATTTGTATTTGGATTTATTATTTTTATTATTTTTTCTTTTGGATTTGTGCCCGGTTAGTGGCAGTAGGCTCGCCCCCTGTTTTAGGTCCCATGTAATCATAGGACCTAAAACATATCGGCGAACTGTGGGTGTACATTGGTACACCTCTGCCTACCCCTTGGGGATACAGGCGTGATGATATGTTTATTTTTTATATTATGAAAAAGTAAACAGTCTATTTTAATATTATTTCGTTATATGAAAAGTTCAATTTATATGATATCTTTTATATACTATTATTTTCAATGATTAAAATTACGTCAATAGTTATTTAATAACTACAGTTTACTTTCAAGTGAATGAAAAAGGTAAAGCAAATAATCTTAAGTAAGTACCTCTATAAAAAAACAAATTACCTTTTTTGTACTATAATTAAATATTTTTATTTCTGTTTTAGTCGTTTTCTAATCAGACAAAACCTCACCGCAGGCGCTAATGTGCATCAATACAATTATTTCCGCGATGACGTTCAAACTGATTGCAAACGGAACTGCACTCGGATAAATGAGTCATGGCTATCGAGTTTTCCATTGATAAGCAATACTTATGGGGATAATGACACGACCATTTTATACTAAGAATTAAATGAGGCAATTACAAACAGATCATAGTACTCGCCATTTATATGGCAAACACAAGTTTTAGGAAAAACAACTTTAACAATAACACATAGGGTTCAGTTTGCGCTACACCCTACATTACATATGACTTTTTAAACTGTACTAATCAGTCTAAAATAAACTTTATTCACACTCCTTTAAAGTTAATTATTGTTTAAGTGAAAATAATATCAATTGACTCAACATTTTAAATACTCAATAGTATGTGACATTTATAGCCAGTTGTGGAAGTAAGAGACCTTTTCCTGACCTCAAGGATATGATCATGAACTTCCTATGCCCTGGGAAAGGGAGTGTTCCGGTACTTTTATGGGCTAAAACCAGCGGGGTGCCCTTTTCTGAGAGCCAGACGGAAATACATTCGCAAAGTACTGCGGTAGGTAAAAGGCAGTAATACGAAAGTTAATTTAAGACATCATTTCATAGCATGCTCCAAATTTCTAAAGACTAGCCTACATTACGTATAAGAAGAGTTTTCATCATGTAGGTATATAACCAGGTCTTCTAGACTATACAGTAATATCATAGAACGGGAAGCAGACGGCTTGCGACCACGGCCGGTGTAACCCGGTCGAATCGTCAAGCCCTAAAGGTATTTATGCATGTATGCGCTAATCCCCATTCTATAATATTACTATAAGCATGCAGCGCGATAGCTTACAGGTTATTATCTTCTGGGACTAAATCTGTTAAGCAATCTTTGCAGAGTTCTACATCACAACTGGTAAAGTAGAATCTGAGTTCCTATTACCACCATTCAGTTCTAATTTAAGCAACAAAAGTGAAAGGAAGTCAACTTTGTCTGAATGGAAGGTAACATTTGAACTGTTGCGTAAGGTAATTGGTACTAGACCACCTTCGTCTACCTAACAGGATGTTAGGTCTAGATAGATCTAATATCCTGTATCTGAGGCTGGATTCTAGTGCTTCCTATAATCTGATGTAAGTGGATACATGTACTAAGGAGTGTAAGACAGTAACCCTGACATTGACACCTTTGGATGAAGTGTGTCAGGTATTTGCTTTGTTGATAACATTGGCATATGTTACAGCCGGAAACAAGGATAAAAGTACAGTAATTAATAACTTGGAAATAGCTTAATCAAATCCAGACGTTTATCTGTTGAACATACATAGATCAATTGTACAGTGAACAAGCAAGCTCTTAACAAGCCAAATTACCTACCAGTCTTATTTTTGGCTCTTTATTCTGTTAGCTTCTAGTCTGTCGTTTCCCTCCCAATTATAGCATAGAGTATCACAATTAATGTCAAAATCCTATACCTGGTACTTGTTAGAGGTAGAGGAAGGGTATATTAACCACGATTTTCGACAGAAACGTTTAAGAAAATCAAAGATAACTTATCAATATCTGGCAAAGCTAGATAACCAGCCATTCGCGACACCTGCCTGCAACAGGTTTACAAACGCAGCAGTGTTTCTATAACAAGGTTGTGCAACTGCACGTGACATAGGAAACGTACTGCACAATGGTGCTGACATGTGTATGACGTCATGCGATATGACCGATCGAAAGTAGGCTCGGGTATTGATGCTTTATTGTTTTAATCTTGTTTTAGCTGAAGGTAATTTTTTTTTATTACCCATCATATTAATTGCATAATGTTGCGTTGTTAGAAATGATCGGAATTTGTTTTAGTATCTTCGGTTGTAATGGGTTGCTATGGAAATTGATATGATGATATGTATATTCAGTAGACTCCAAAAATAATGTATGTACGATGACTAAATGGTTAGTCGAGTGGTATAGGTCATCACGCCGATTGTGAATGTGCGCGAAAGGCGTGCTTGGGTTTAAATCCCTGCATGAGGCCAATATTTGTGTCGTCTAAAATACATGTCTCAATGTCTCATTTTGTTTGTAATACCCCCGCAATACAAGGTAAATAGGTACCTTATATAATACAGAAAATCGATTTATATCAAAATAAGGATCATTATCCACATTCAATAGTTAACGAGCTGAACAGCTGCAAGAGTTAGCCAATAGACTTCAAGTTAAAGACTAAACAGGACCTAAGTACAACTATACAAGTAATTGTCATTTCATTCTCATGTTGATTGCGAAAATATAGGAAGTGGAGTAGGTCACCAGATTGCCATCGTTTGCGTAATTTGCAATATTCAACATTGTTATATTATTGCTTATATGGCTATAAGTAATGATGATCTAAAAATAACGTTCTAATATCAGTTTTAGATTAGATTATCTGGAACACATCTGTATTATTGAAAAGCATTATTAGTAGTTTTTTCGTATTAGTATTTTTGATGCACTGAAATGCATCGTACTTTCATCACACTTACATTCGTAGATATATCAGTATACGACGAATGATATTTATTGTGTCCAGTTCTTAACTATTTATGTGCCTAATTCCGTTGACATCCGTCAAAATGGTTGCTTGTAAAAGTACTAAACATTTATACATCTATTCTCATATTTACACCTTACACATACATAATATAGGACAAATTTATTTTAATACATATAAAATACATAACTACCTGATCAAAAATAGAGTTTTATTGATACACATAATACTATTTATCTCACTGACACATAATCTTTAAACCGCGAAACCCAATCATAAAACAAAACAGGTTGTCTAAAGTATTTTTTTCTATCATTTTAGTCACCGGATGTCACATAATACGACGGACGCGGTTATACCTATCCTTGAGATCGCGGAAGCAATAGCAATATACATTGATACAACATTTACCTTATTCGTAGATAATATTATATTGTTAGGAGCAGGAAATTACCTGAAACAATCAAAGGAATAATTAGTTGAAGGTTTGTTAACAATTGATTGATTTGTCATATTGGCATCGGAGGAAATTAATTGTTAAGGAATCTGGTGTTTCCATAACTAAAGTGTTTTGATAAATCCCTGAAAAAGATAATACCTAATTTATGTATTTTTGCATGATTTCTTGTCCCACACGTGTGGTACAAAAAATCCCGTAACTAAAACATGAAGCATCATAATTGGTACATTCGTTTAGGAGCTAGGATGCCAGACGGGATGCGACTAAGTAACAAATCATCCACATAAACACTTCGTTCAAGTTCACCTCACGTTGAAGCTACTAAGGAAATAAATTCGATGTTAATCTGGTGCCAGTAGCCCACATAGCCAGACAAAAACAGAGCAACAGGGACCTCACACAGGCCCCGCATTTCGTCACAAGAACAAAAACCGTGATCACTAAGATTAACAAGCCAAGGGCCTAAACACACAGCCCTTTAAGGACCTACCGCTGTATTGGCCCTTAAACTAGCGAGTGTTATAAGCGTTAATAATAAAAATTAAAAATTGTAGAGAAATAATTTAGAAAATTATATTTGGGTTATGAAAGCCTAATTGATGTGAAATAAATGAATTTGAATTTGCTAAGTTATTTTTAGGATCTTAGCAAATAGAACGTCTTTTTTGTAATGAGTCAGCAGTTTTGAATATGTGTTTGAGTTAACTATGACATTCATTTAAAATTAATAGTGAAATACGGTTGTCCTAATATTGAACACTGGAGGGACAATTTTAAACGAAAACCTATTTCAAAAGTACCTAACTTCGTTAGCAAAAGCGACCCAACATTAAAGGTTTTTATTTCTCGAGAGAAATGAGAAAACAAAGTGAGACAACAATTGTAATAAGTTAATTAATTATCAAGACCATAAATAACTTTCTTAGCATGTTAATAGCTTAGTCAGAAATACTCAAAACAAGGGTGCTCTAGCTATTCAATTGTATTCTTGGCACTACTCCCATATTCAGTTATGAGCGTTTTCGGTGCAATATATTGCGAGATGGCTTCATTTAGATATGATATATTTTACTTGGTTGAATTTAAATTTTGTGTAAAATATTGTACCTTCGTTTTAGCAAGGTATGATGGTAGGCAAATTATACCTATTGTACAGCATTATGATATGAAAAACCTTGTGTCTATAAAAAACATTATGATATTGATAAAAAAAATGCCTTAATTTTTCATGCGTTGAGAGTGAGGTAATAGTAGATTAATAAATAGAAGAAATTCCATAAAACATAATATAAATGAAGAGTTTAGAAAATAATTTTCAAGAACATTAAAATCTACAATTACTAATAATATACTAACCATACTAAAAAACATAGAATTCAAAGGTAACATCACAAGACCCATTCCCAACTGCCCGCTAGTTTAGCGGCCCAAGCCCCGTAATCCTCCGCTCATACAGTAAGCACACTATGTTTATGTTTTAGTATAAGAAATTCGACCGAAGCTCGCACCGCGGCTTACCACCAAGATATAACACGTCGGTACAGGATTATCACACGGTACACCCACACCTTATTTTTATAAGGATTTATAGAGATTGTCAGGTCACTTGCGTAAACATAGGTGTTTCGACTTTTGTGAAGGTCTCTAGGAAAAGGTCTTTGATAACCTTTTAAAGTGTAGCAAAGTTTATCGATAGCAAAACTATAAAGAACCTGTTCTCTGGTCTAGACCGACTAGACTGACTAGTATGTTTCTTTTCATCCAGAAAAATAACTAATCTTGATCCCCATGTAAAGTAGTTTGGATATTGTCATTTTGTCCGGTAGAAATACAGGTTAAAACTTTTACTACCTTTAAGGCAGCTTACAGATATTTAAGTTTGACTAAATATCAAGCCTTGTAATAATAAAAGAACACCTAAGAAGCATAAGATGCAAGGCCATAACACGTAAGCCCCTATGTCAAGGGTCTCCCTTTAATGGAATCACACAGCCCAACGAAATTCGTTTACACGCACATTGTCATGTACAGGAATATTCTAGAAGGGAAATGATTAATTACTTTACAAGAATTCCATTATACATACACGTCTCTACGGAAATTGAGAAGCTTATAGTAATTTTGGAAGTCTTTGAACTAGAAATCGTTTATTTATAGTACGTCATTTATTTACGAGGGTAGTGGAAATTTGTATTAATTTTGAGGGATAGACGTAATTACTGGAGATCTAAGTTAGGGTTTGGGAATCTAATATACTTGAGGTGATGAGAATTTACCTAATAACAATTAAGGCGTATTCACCTAACTCCACACTAGTTTCGTATGGATTTATGAAAGGGTAACAAGGAAGGAAAAAGCGCATCGTCTGATGCATCAAAGTCACATTCAATATCCAATAATTTTAAAGGAAACACTCACTAGTTCAACGGTACATGAGTGAAATACTAAAAAAACAACTAAACACCGAACATTTATTGGAACTGAGTGACGCAGACTTATTTGTAATCCAATACGCCTTTAAACGAACCCTTTTAACTACTAAATATAACCCTTAATTAACGACAAGTCAAAATCATCGATACTCGAACGTTTCCCATCCCTAATTTTACCATAACAAAGAAGAGAGCTGGTTGTCATCCGCCATTGTTTGTACCAGACGATATTTAAATATTCCGACGCAGACTGAGCCGTCTGGCTCCAGAATTATTTTTTTCTGTAACTTTTTTTTCTTTTTGTTCGAAATCTGACACGGCATGTTTCTGAACAGGCATTATGTGAAAACTTTTATTGCTTACTTGTATGTGTTAAATATTTTTAACCTGAATTCCGTTTAATGAAAGGCTAGTCGAATTTTGCATTCGATAATTGCGATATATATTCCGTTTATTAATTTACACTGTTTAGTTAAACTTTCACAATGTTTTGTTAAGGTTGCTGCGCATATTTTAGTGTAAATGTTTTAATAGTTGCATAATTGGCGCTGTACATTCTAAAATGGGTTAAGGCTTAATTTAATTGTGGTTACGATCAATGTAATAGAAATGGTGTTGATTAAAATAATTAATGTGTATTCCAGCTATTGTATCGTTCGCCATTATCGTGCTCTAACAAATAAATGGCGACACATAATGACACATTTGTATTGTTAAAACGTTGCCTATATAAATGACTAAAGTAATAGCAAAAGCCAAAACGGAACGCTGAGAGTTTAAAAAGGAATGCGTAAATGCAACTGGAACCGCTTAATCCAAGAAAATATAATTAACAGACTTATCGACGCTACATTCCACATCACTAATTGCAATAAAAGCAAATAGTAATCGTCAACTCGCCTGCGACTTACACAAACCTAAACTACAACATCTTAACGTCCTTTCACTCTTAACCCGACGACATAAAGGTCATTTTCCATTTCTCAGACCGCAAAACCAACTTTGCAGCCCCTACCATTGTTTCGAGATTGTGTATTTTGACAGAAGTTGACACGTGCAGTTTATTTTTTGCAAGAAATATTAATAACCGTTGTATAAACTTTTAATTAATCCTGTATTATCAAACACTGCTGAAGACAAAGGCGGAGGGCAGAAAATATGTGTTTATAGTGAATCGGCGAACTCAATGGAGTCAGGTTAATAATACAACCTTAATTTTCAGTTAACATACATAATATGAATTTAGTTTCCTCCTGAATATTCGTGCTAGTGATAATTCAAAGTTACTATAGCGATAGCGGGCTCGTATTAGGTGAACCTGTTATTTTACGAAATGTATTTTGTGCAGTCAAACTATGGAAAATTATACGCTCATTTTCTTGGGACGTTGAACAGCACGAAGTTTACTGAATATAGAATTAAAGGATTAATTATTTAGGTACACAAATGTGAGTGTAGTGTATTGTAATTAAATGTTTCTTTAACACTAATGAAGTCAGAACTTTATAGATAATTATCAGACCGTTTATCAGTAGTGTTAAATAAGCTTCAGCGTTAATCAAAATATAAACTTAATAACACAAGAAAAAAATTGTCAATAACAAATCACAACCAATTGTCATTCAATTATCATTCCTGATGCTTATATACAGAAGATACATTTTCCAATGATTGCTGTTCCAAAATATCACAAAGAACACAAATACTTATATGTTTTCCTTTCAGTGAGATCGCCCACATAAATATTAAGACCGTATAACGAGACAAAAGGCACATAAATGAAGTACCTATATTTACTATCTTACTTCGAAGAAAGTAATTTTCTTTCATCTTTTCAATGCTGAATAAAGTGATGTAATGAAGATATTTTTTTCTTTTATTTAGTATATAATATAAGAATTATTGATTATCATTAGCGAGCTTTGAAAAGAAATAACGAGAACAGTTATTTTCTGGTTTATTATTATGATAGAAGCAAGTACCTAATAAACATTTTATCTTTTAACTTTGCTTACTTAAAGCTTTGCCATTAAAGTATTTACGATTAAAAGCTGATAATTTGACGACCTCCGTGGTCGAGTGGCGTACGCACCGGTTTTCAAGGTGTCGCTAGCTCTGAGGTCCCGGGTTCGATCCCTGGACGGGTCAATGTAGAAACCATCTTTTCTACATTGTCTCGGGTCTGGGAGTTTATGGTGCCTTCGTAGTTTCTGAATTCCATAACACGAGTGCTTAATAGTTACTTACTTTGGGTTCAGAGCAATGTATGTGATGTTGTCCGCATTGATTTATTTATAATGGACCAAATACTGTTCATGAAATGGCAATAATCTAACGTGCCATATTCAATGTCAAACTGACAAACAAAAGGTCACAAATTCGAGCTTAAAACGCAAAACAATTTAATACAACTTGTCACTGTCCAATTGCAAGGTAAAACTGAATTGTTTCACTTCTCATTTTAACAATATTACTGTAGCAAGTACGCTCCAAATCTCTGACAATCTCTGGCCAGTTTTGTTACAAAGCATCTAAAGGTACTCTAAACCTTTGGTTGGGTTTCCTCCAGGGAGTAATCACAGACCGGATAAGGAAGACAGAGAAAGCATTCTCAAGTAAAACCAACCAAAAATATACACGATAGTTCACAAAAATATATTATGTAACATAATCTGCTTATTAATTACGTAATTAAAAAACGCCGCGATTAAAAAATCCGCTAGGGTCGCTAAAGTCACCTCAGGTGGACCTGTTATTCTCCACCAATAAGAGATAAGCTTGCTTGTCACTTTAAATCTGACAGACAGACTTCACTCAAGACCAAAGAACCTATTTTTTTTAATCCGGGCAGCCATTTCCTACCGCGTCTTAATAAACTTTTTATTAGCTCTGTGGGAATAATAAAACTGCTGCATCATGAAGGCCTACCCACAAAGTCGATGCGACGTTTTTTCGTTGCAGGTAGAAATGCACCCGAGGTATAATGCTAATGCATTTCAAAGATCGATGTCTTGCGACCGTCGGCAACCAATCATAATCCATATTTAGATCCCTGGCGTGTTTGCTGTGCTTTCCAAGTTTAATGCTATTTTGTTGGACTAAATCTTATGTAATATGATGTACTGGTATCCTGTGGGATTGTACCTATATCTGGAAAACCTGGTAAAAGAAGTTCGTCTATTTAGGAGACTGTCTTCTCTATTTAATTAAACAGCTAGTATGTAACTTATAGGGTACTATCAAATTAATCAAATAATTTGCAAAGAATGCAGGTTACATTAAAATATAGTTGGAGTAGATAGTAGTGAATGTATAAATAGTAGAAGGTAGGGAAGATTTTTGGCCTCCCAGAATAATTTCCTTTTACAGGTACACAGCCTATGTAAGTATACAGTTATTATACTTAGGTAAGTTAGTAAACATACATACATTTTTTTATACGAGATATAGAGCAATGAAAATGAGATCTTATCTCTTTGTGTCAGAATAAAATTCAATAATAAACAATGTATAAGATGTCGGAACAAAACTTGCAAATGCATTATCATGTATCTCACAACAAACATAACATCCAATCTTTCTTTGTATTAATAAATATTCTGTGCCCGACTTGTATCAAAACATCTACTTTAATAATTGGATATTTCCTTTCTAGGAACCGTGAAAGAAGTGCATATCAGAATGCAGATAGCGTGCAAAGGTTATTACCGATATTAAAATATTACCTGCATTTTCTAATATAAAAATATAGGTCCATTTTATACTTAATAGAGTATCAGGAACTTTGAGTATTAACGTGAAAAGAATAGTGATGTTTCTGAGGTACATTTACATACTAATAGATGCTGACCGCCCGTCGAAGGAAATTCAACCTTACTGTTCTTGAAATAAAGACGGTTTTTATTTCCGCATTCATTTCACATCGGACCTATGCATTTTACAAAGCTTAAGTTGTCCCATTTTCATGCCATAAGTTGAAAAAAAAAATTAGAAAAGATTTTTGGTTAAAGTTTCAGAAATCAATAAAAATACGTTAATAATAACAGCATCGTTGTAAACAAGATGCCCTTAACCCCAGTCGCTGCAGAACGGAAACCGAAGCTATTTTAGTAGTTAAAATAAATTGAACGGCCGAAGTTTACTCACCCACGCATTTTATTACCCCTTCCGTTTAGATGAGACTAAAACGTCGCCCTTTCATCGAAATTGTAGGAATCAGTGTCTTCTCGAACGTTCGATACGGAGTCACCAATTTATTGGAAAAATTAAAACGGATTTTTTTGGGTAAAGTAAACGTTTAGCAATTAAGTTAGAATAGATGTTGGTTAGTCAGTAGTTGATAGATGTTCAGTTTTTTAAGGATAATTAGGTATATTACTCTATCGATAAGTAAATGAGCTGTGTCATTACAGAACTATGTAACAAGTAAAATAAAAAAATTGTAATACAAAAAAAAACGCAATAGTGAATTTACTGTACATTCAAAACTATGAATTTACAAATACACTTGTAATGTACTTCAAAACAGCCATAACAAAGCCAACTACAAACAACTTAAATCTAAGCTCTAAATAACACGAAAGCTATACGAAACTTTAAAATACTTTTCCAGACTAAGTGCATGCTGTTTGATTTAGAACCGGGTAAAATGTACCGGGTATACCCGGTTATACCCGGTATACCCGGACACCTGCTAAGCGAATAAATTGCCGGAACAACGGATATTATGTTACGTTGAAATAATATTGCGAAATATGAGATAATTTTCAATTTAATTTTGGTAAAACTGTTTTTGTTTTAGATGAAAATATGGCTGCACGCACGGGTGGTGCTTTTGTTAACTTAGAGGAAGTTGGTTTACTGATAGTTTATTTCTCTTGTTTAGGATATTGTTTAGAAGCTTGAATATTTGTATTGCAATGCGTGTGATGAAAATGTTTGAAATTAAGCTTTGTTTTGTGACATTTGTTTGTAACGAATTACTCAGAGATATGAGATGTTTAACTATAGGTGTAGATCATTTAGTACGTTTTTCCGTCTTTTATTTATTTTTATGGAAACATATTTGACAATAACACTGCTTGATTTTATGTAAACACAATGTTTATATAAACATAATGGGAACAGGTAACTAGGAACATCAAACTCAAACAAACAGGACGTCTTAAGACACAGTCGGTGCGACACTTGCCTATTTCATCCCTTCAGCGCCTAAGGCAGATCACGATTAACTGACGTCTTGTCAACCGTTAACTGATTCATAAACTGTCATACAAAGTTAACGACCTCAAACAATACAATCACGGAAAAGTACCAGCTGATTAATACACGAACAGTATACCTAATCGTTTCGGGGTGATATAAAAAGTATTTTTCGGTCGATAACCCATGTACCTGGTCCTTATGTTTTTAGTTTTATTTTGTTTTTAGCAAACGTTTCGCGTATGTATATCGATACCGCATAATTTATCCGTTCAACCGCCGTGAGGTCAAAACACCCACATTTAGCATTACCTTAATAATGTACAATCGTGATGTAAAGTTTGTTAAACTGTTATTTGAATTTTAAAATAGAACGCTATTTTCAGAAACAACATACAAAAAATGACACTTTTTTATGTAAATTGTAAAATAATAATTTTATGCCGGTATCGACCTGTAACTCTTAATATGTTTGTCATCCGCATTAGGATCCAAAACAAAATTATTCACCATGTCATAACAAAATAAATAACCTGACCCAAGATATAATTAACATAAGTCAAGTTGTGTAAACTTGCTTTCAATTAAAGAAAAGAAAGAAAGAAAGAAAAAATTTATTTGACACAGCAAAACACAAAAAACACACAAAAAAATACAGAAAAAAAAGACAGACAAAACACTCTGCTGAATGTGTGCCTAGCGGCTGTGCCAAAAAGGTCCAGTTCAGCATATGTCAAGCAGCTAATGCTTACATAAACATACATAAACAAAACTAAAGAAAATGTGTATTAAAGCCTAATTATCAACTCTGAGAGGTTTTACATGCTTAACGTCAAACGATTGTTCTTCAATAGATTTAATTCAACATTAAATTGAGGAAAATTGGAATCGAGGAAATTCGTTGGTAACAAAGGTCACTGACATAACTCAAATTAGTACAAAGTGTCAAGTGGCCAATCGCGAACGCAGAAAATGTGTCCTTAAGCCAAGGCCGTAAGAAAATGGCTCGTGAATTCTTGAAGGTCGCTTATTACGTTTTTATTTCCGTCTCACTTGGTGTGATATACTTTTTACACAGTAATTGTGACATTGAACTTGGGTTGGAGCGAGTACGAAGCATGACTTGGCACAAATCTTAACCGATCTTCAAAGACCCTTTGTCGAGCCAACAAAACATAGAATCCGGCAATAACTTACCTGTTGAATATAATAAATTCGTAGCACTTGCGTTCTCGACTGTACGTACAACCGACCACAATGACTCACCCCGACCACAGGGATGCTTCGCAGGTAGAGGTAGACCATAAAAAAGAACAGGTAGTAACAGAGATAGAGGATATTTCGATCTCACTCGCACCCTCCTTGTAAATTAGGATGTAACGCCACCAGCCGTAGTCTATGAATATATAATAGACCAAGTTTTTCTTTGTTTCAGTTCAGAAAATACGTTACAAAGACTCACTGCGTACGTGATTACTTGTGCGTTTATACAATGTAACGAAACATTTATGCACTGGATTCGCGATTGCGTCATTTTTATATAAGTTAAGAAATAACAGCAAAAAAACTAATATGACGGAGGAAAATCTTGTAAAAAGGTTTGATTTAATCAAGAGTGGGTAGCAACGTTTTTATCGACCTTGAATTAGAAGCTGCCTTGAAAACCCATTCCTAAAAAAAAAACCGCAATATTTTTAAATTAGAAGTCAACGTTCTATTTTCAAAATTCAAACGTGCAGTCAACATAACGCTAGTTCGACAGACATCTTTTGTTTATTTAGTAGTATGTTCGTCAAGTGACGTCACCACTCAAGTAAATAATTTAGCAGAAGTATTACGTAACGAGTGCTAGTATGATGGGTTTCCATAAACAATATCCGCGCTAAAACGGTGTGAATGACCTATGTAGCCCCCAACTGCGCCTCTCAGTATATAAGTCGCAGTTTATTGACCGTTTTCAACCACACTGTTTACTTGAAGTGTGAATTATTGACACATGATGACCGACCGTGAAATTGTGCATTAGTGTTGCTGTTCCTAACTTAATAAATATGATGGACAATGGCGCGGGGAATATTGATGTATTTGGTCGGTAAAAATAAATGTAATAGATTCTATTTTTGTAGCAGAATGTTGCGGTTATTATGAAGAAATAGGTGAAATTGGATTTTGACTATTTTTTGGTAACAAAAAGATGAAACATACTAATTACGTTATTTGAAACATTTTTATTTTATTTCATTTATAAGGTATTTTCTTTAACAATTATATTACTATACCTAAATTATAAGAAACTTCAATTGCGATTTATTGTAACAAAATTTACGTTTTCCCAAGTTCATATTTACGTACAACAAAACATTGATTTTCTTAAACTTTCCTTATCATTCGAGTAACATCACATTTATCAAAATATATTTTTTTGTATAGCAAAAAGCAAAACACGAATCGTTAGAAAGAACCGAATTTCAGCGATCTAAGATCGGGGAACACTCCCAAAGGACCAATCATAACTCTCATTCAATTTATCCACAAAAATTGTATTTTTTTCCTACACACGCCTTTATCAGATTAAATAGAATTTCGCCTTGTTGTGTATTAGCATAAATTGTACGATAATTTGATAAAGTCTGGAGAAAATATTACAAGAATATAAGCGGTATATGGACGTATTTCATAATGTTTATTATTTTTTGTAATACTAGTATATACTGCGGCCTAGTTCGTGTTTATGTTTTTTAATCTTCGAAAGTAATCATCTTTCTTATATTTCGGCGTCTTTTAAATCGAGCTTAAAGTTATCTACTACTTAAATTAAACTGATACCTACTAACGTTTAACCATGAGATTAAATACTGTCCTAACTATTTGCCATAAAACTTTCCCCATATTTTACATAAGAAAACCTTGAAAATACCTAACTTTTTGCCTTGACAAACTTTTGACAGTACTATAAACATTTCCCGACTAATAATAAACTGCAGTCTAAATTCTAAAAAAGGTAAAGTTAACCGAGATATAACTAGATCCTTCGTAGAAAACGAGTTTACCCAAATAGAAGTCCTTTTTTAAAAATGTTTTATGATATTAAATCAAATCAATTAACTTTTATTATTATTATTATCTTTTTTGAATTGACATATTAGTTTATCGAAACTTATTATTGTTCCAAATTGATTGGCATACACTCTGTATGCAACATTATATTGTTTAATTTGTTTTATTATTAATGGAGTTATACGCATGTACATTAATGTACTATTTTAATGCCGCTTTGATAAGGGACTGTGCAGTGAATCAGTGCTTGGGGTATTTTTTTTCCTAATTTGTAAATGTTTTCTTTAAACCGGCAGCAGTTTCGTCATGCTCCCTTAGTTGTCATTGCCTGCGGTGGCGTCTGGGGTCGGGTCTCCTCCTTCCCTCTAATATGGCGAGGGAGGGGATGGCTGACCCTTGCGTCATACTCGTGAACGGGTGCCGCTTGCGGTGACTGGTCGTTCTGCTGACCTTGGTCACCACGTAGATATAATAATTTTTACTCTTTTATAGTATGATACCCATCTACCTTAACTACTCGTTCACTTTGCACGGTTCCTTATTTTTTATTTTTTTTTTATTATTTTATATAATTTTTATTGTAATGACAGCGTGCTACTGGGGAGTTTGTTGCGCCGTTTCTTCTCCTCAGCCAGAGCACTTAGGAAGCGGTGAAGGGTGGGCGTTTTGGGGTCGGTTCATATCTGGCGGTGGTAGCGTGTCGTCGGTCGCGTGGCGCTGGGGCGGGCGGGCGCATGATGGAGCATTCGGCCTTTCACACTGACCTGACGCGTTGGTGCGTCAGGTGTGAGAGGTTGGATGTTTTGTTGTGTGTTTGCTCGTTCTGGCGTTGCGCGGCCGATGTTGCGCGCTGCCTTTTCCGCCGGATATGAACCGACCCCTGGGGTGCTGTCTTTTGTAAAAAAAAAAATATTGACGTTTAATAAGTGCTACTTTGTAGCCTAAGTTAAATAAATGATTTTTGATTTGATTTGATTTGATTTGAAAAACAAAGGTCGGCCTCATTTCTTGGAACTACACGTTAATCTTCGTCGAGTTTTCTGGAATCGCTCTATTTACTTTATACTCGTCATTTTCTGTTTTATATCCGTACAGTGAACCACAAATATAATAAGACAACCTTTATTTCGAAGCCATAAAGCTTGTTTTCGCGTATCAACAGATATCTAGCGACATTTGGTCTACCGTACTTTTAGTGAATCACGACGGAACTGATTACGATTTGTTCTAATTGTGCAATATTATCACAATATATTTTGATTAGCAAGTAATCTGATATAAATATAATAATACTCTCTTGACAAAATATGTTTGTTAAATGCACATGTATTATAAAAATCTGCACATATTGCACAAGCATTCACAATAACAAACGCACGCGGTTTCGTATGACCGACTTAAATTTAAATTTGAAAATGGAACATGGAGTGTTCGATATGTAAATATTGCGTTTGATAACCAATGATAAGAACGAATAACTGGAAACCGTTTATCAATGAAAAAAAAAACCGGCAACTATATATTAGTGAGTAAAGAAGTTATTAGTACTTATATAGATTTGAAAAGGAACCTCGAGATTTACGAACAAAAAAAAAACATATTTGTCTCACAACAAAAAAACAAAAACAATGTAGAAATATGACAGCGAATACAAAAACGCGGGAACAAGGGTGCGCAAGAGGAAAATGTTAGAAATATTTCTTTTTTTTTGCGGAAATCTTGCAAAAGGTCACGATTGTATCATTGTATGCAACACGCGATTAGGGTCACGTCCCCACTTAGTGGTGCGTGCTGTTTTCTAATAGTTCTCGTAATTATTTACATTAGTATCGCCCTTTGTAAATTGCATTGCGTTTATCAGCTGTTTTAATAATTATAGTTATCTATTTCGGTAATAGATTAGCGAGAAATGTGGTAATGATTACTTGATTTTTTTACGCCGGATTGCGAAAATATGGATTATGAAAAAAAAAAACATATTTAAACGAAAACATTGATTTTTTAACCATTGCCTAACACACATATTATAATCAACCAAAAAAAAAGTAATTTAATAATAAAAGTCAACTTAGCAACACACAGTGCTCCTTTATACAAATAACGATGCCATATTTAGGCATAGTAAAACTAATTAAGCGCTAATGTAAGTATTTTAGTGTTAGTATCATATATTACCTAGAGGGTAATTTACAGAACGACTGTCATATGAAACACCTAATTATTACTACGAACACGAAACAGTAATAAAACACCGTATTCAGTCATACGGATAACGTACAAAAATAACTCAGAACCTTTTATTCAATAAATATTTAAAGTCCATTAGGAAAATTTTACTTAAAAGGTAAGCAAGATCGATCATAAATGTACCTAAAAGGATTTCCCTATTATAATAAGTCGTTACTATGCGTAAGACAAAGATTTATAAACTAGCTTTAACACGTGTCTCCGTCCGTTACGTCAGACCGGAAGACATTGTATTGTCATTCGTACTATACATAAGTGATAATACTTTTATATTGACATCCTTATTTCAAGGCTGTAAGGTCGATTTTTCAATGTGTTTTCTCCTCTGTGATATGATATGTGGTCTACAGCAGCTAGAAAAGTTTAGACGAACTACAAAAAAAACAGATGAGAATAGAATTTCCTATTATTTTATTTCAAAAATAATTGACACATAATTGCTGGGTACGTTACCTATCTATAAAAATAAAATTACTGCGTTGTTATATTGTTACATACTTTAATACTTATCAACGGACGTACACTCCGATATTGCGTTATTCTTCGTAATCATAGTAATAATTAATACAATAACTCGTGTTATTAATAATATAGTAATAAAACTGCGTTTACATACTTAAACAAGGAGACATTATTGAATAAATTACAATTGTTTATGAAAATAGTACCACACGGTGGACACACGCGTTGCGTCGTGAACAAAATAAACAATTATTTTATATGCGCATAAAAACTACTAACATATTTACGTCCACATTCATCGCGCCTCCCGGTCAGAAAACATGAATTATTATTACAAGCCCACGTTTCTAAGTAAAACGTTGAATAAATAAAAAAAACTTATTCTAAGAGCCCACAATCAAGACACCCCATCTTCCAGCGATACACGAAAAAAACATAAAAAGAGAAACATTTAATACCACCTCTTTATATCCGTGATAAAACATTGGCCTCTCTAAATTGAGACATTTTATTATTAGAAATACGATTTTGACAGTCGTAAAGCAACGTCGATCCAAAATTATTATATCAGTTTACGAGTCGAAATATCACAATACGGGCTAGGAATAAAGGGAAAATTTAGAATTATGGCCCAACTGAAACTCGATTCAGAAATATTTAAAATTTTATGTCCAGAAAGAGAGTGATTTGTGCCACTGGGCGCCTTCCGTTTTCCGCGTTGACTGCGAGCCAATGTCATTGCCATTCTCTTCGCAAGGTTATCGTTGCGGCGCGTATTCTAAATCCGTCAATTGCGAAAACGTCTAATTACATTATAAGGACTGTCAACTGTCCGTTCGCAAGATGGCAGCACATGTTAATCGGGTAATAAGTGTGAGTCACATTTTTTGTGTGTGACGCAGTTTTTCCTGTCGCTTGAGTACGACCGTGACATTTGGTTGTCTGACCGATTGCACGGCCTTCGCTCGCGGTCATCAACTCCGCGTGGACTCGGTACCTTACCTTACGCTGCGTTTTCACTAGGCGACCATCTTACCTCTCGCTCGCACTTACGTAAACAGCCATCGAGATAAAGAGTGTTTCATTTGTTCGTGTATGGAACGTGGCTCGTAGCATGTAAAATAGTTTTAAAATATTAATGCTCGTTGCCATGTGCTTTAATGTAAGTTATACTTAAGAAATCGTTATTGTGAATAATTTGGTTGGTTTGTCAGCTGGAATGGAATTTTAAGACAGGAAACGCTCAGTACTTGGTCAGATCTACGATAAACAAAAAAACCTTTTAGTTTTTGAAACAATGGGTGTAATTAGTTTAACAAAAAGTTGGTACATAATGTACAACGTTTTAATATTGTACTCGAGTAGGAAATGTCTACAATACAAAAAAAATGTTCTCGATTGTATGTAAGCATCAGATTATGATTGTGACCCCAAAGAAGTCGGCAAATGTACTGTTGTACTCCCACATAGTGTCGATGACCATAATTATAAGGCCCATATGCAGAAAATTTACTCCTAATTGTACACATAAAAACCTTTAATGATTTAGCAAAGAAAAGATTAACTTAAAATTGACTTTTAATGTACGATTCTTGAAAAGTCATAATTATTTTGTACAAGTTCATAACAGTGGGCTAAAACTTGGATTTTTAAGGCTTTTATTTTGAATAGTGCTCATATTTGTTTATCCCAAATACCCCAGTGAGTGAGGGACCACGTTTAGAGAATATAAAGAATTTGGGTATACATCTGTCTCATAAAATCTTTACGATCCCTAAAAGATTGCGAAAGAATGACGAACATTACTTCAATTTCTTTTTAACTTCACTACGTACTAAAAGAGTGGAGAAATAGGAATCCTGTTAAGTGCGTAATTTCACTCTAAATTTATATTCATTACGTAAAATTTTCTTACAAAAGAATTCCTAAGTTTCTATTGGCCAACATTTATATTTCGGTACATAAAAAGCACTTTACCGATCCCGAACTTTCGTCAACAAAATTTAAATTAATCACACATAGTTGATCTATGTTAGTTACATTATTATTAATGACTCTACTAAACTTCGACCACACACAAATAACATTAACTGTTGGTTCGAATAGACCATTAGCAACGGAATTAACTACAAAGTGTAGAGCAGTTGCAAATCGTCTGAGACCAACAATATGGGTTATAGATACCAAGAAAGGCTACAAAATGTTTGCGGAACTATTTACAAGGAAACGCAAAGCGCTATACTACTATATATCAACAAGGTTAGCAGTGAAGGTGGTTTAGATAGTTGAGAAATATTTCTCGGCGCCAAGACCCGTTTACACTGTTTAAAAGATAAAGTACAGTCTTAGTGTTTAGTCGCTTGAATAACGTGTGATTTATTAGACGAGACATTGTGAGTCGACGAAAATCCGTCACGCTAGGCCCAAAAACAATTGTTTCGTGCGGTCACAAACGGAGTCAACGCTCTTTAAGATAATATCTTATGGAAGATTCTAGAAAGAAATGCGTACGTGGCTGGAATTTGAGTATAAAATGATCATCACGTCAGTGGAGGTGTATCTCGTTAAAACTAAATAGTACATACACTGTTTACGCACTTGGCCAGCTAAAAAATTGGCATCGTTACTGAATAAAATACACTTCATACGAATAACACGATATTTCATTCACGTTTTCAAGCAAATTTATTTATGGATACAAATTAATTTTGGAAACAATCTCACCGACCGCTGTACCTTTGTTTATCTACAACACACAAGTCATGTGTTCCTGGTAACATTATCAATTTTACCCAAATATGTAACGGACAGGCGGCTGAAATAATCATTTAAAATTGAACTTTAAAGTAAAGCCGACAAGTCCATAAATTACAAAACAATTTACAGGAAACATGGCATTACAAGAGACCAACGGAATCAACAAAGAGACGTATGACTAATTTTACTCACTACATATGACTCAACGGGTTAGTACTAAATCAGCACGAATGAGGCTCGGGCCTGAGAACTAACTTGCGTGGCGTTACGCTTCTTGAACAAAGAAAAAGGGGATGTTAAAACACGGCCAATAAGTATAGAATCAACTCTGAGAATTCGTGTCTGCCCAGTATAATCTGAAACGCCTTTCCTCCTGTGTGACACTAATAGGTAGGAGGGATAGGTAACGAGACGGCTCCCCGTAGGTCTTCCTTGTTTGGATGGTGTTAACAAATCAAAAGGGTAAGGTGTGTTAGAAAAAGAGCTGCGTCGGTGACTGATGACTTCGATTCCCATGTCTGTTAAAAGCGATTAGTTCGTAATTGCCAGCCGGTTGAACTGGAGTGATCGCACACTGTTTTTATCTACTTTTTTCGGGAGCAGAGGAAATAAATCGTTGAGAACCAAGTACTTTTTCAAGTAGCCAATTTTAAGGTTTGTTGGTTTCTATCAGTAAAAAGGTGAGTTTTTCAGACAAGTCAACGATATATTTAATCGTGGTTTATGTAAACCAGTACTTGTATAGTTCGTCACTTGTTTTTGCGATAATATTTATTGCGACTTTGGCCACGTTTGTAAGTGAGATTTTAATATTAAAAGGCAGCGTCATTGATATCAGCTGGACGCACGTCAGTTTTTTAAAACGTCTCAAAGTTTTTCGTGCGTCATCTTATCGTTGACTTGCGAAAAATTGTTAGGTAAGTTTTATAGCAATCGCGTTACACGCGGCTGTTATGTGACGAATTAAAACAAAAGAAATGGAAAAAAGTTATGAGCATTATTCATTTTCCATCATTTACATACGTCAGTAATTACACAACCTAATACCTACGCACTAGAATACTGATACGATAATCGGCATAGCTAAAAGTGTTTTGTTTCCAAAAGTGTTTTGTTTCCTTCAGTCAATTAAATAACGATCGTAAACAAACTTCGTATACCTATTTCTGTTGCTTTAGTAGGTATGAAGTTTAAAAAGGAGCGGTTGCCATGAAAACAGTAATAATGTCACCCTAACGTACCGACTAATTGAATGATTGCCTCTAATTACAGAACAAGCCCTTTTGTTAAACTACTGACTTTGCGGTATAACGGCCACATGGGTTCGAAATAATGCAAGTTTCAAACGATGCGATTGGTCGAAAGATTCGTTGGCGGGGGACGCGCGATTGGTCTGTGAGAAATATTAGGATAGGTCAGTAACATTAGAGGTTGCAGGCAAAGTCGTAGTTTTTACCGATGCGTCATACAATAAATATGTCTGGACGAATGACGAATGGGGATAAACGAGTAATTGGTTGTTTTGGCAGTGGATGACCAGACGGCCATAGATTACGAGTACACTGGATAGGTATATTTAAGTTTTGATATCATACAAGTAATAAAAACCGGTTTAAATTATGATGTTTTATATCTTTAAACTGTGTATTTTAGTACCTAACTAGGTATTGACCTGTATTTAATTTATCAAAACAGATGAGTGATCGCTTTTTACGTTATTTCAGTTATGATTTTTTTATCTACAACAATAAGGAAGATTTTACACAAAGTGTTTGATTCTACATGTTTTACTTCCCTATACTTAGTGATTGATAGGCAGTAAATAACCTACCCAGTTTCCTATCAGAATATGAGTTATTTTTCCCGTGACATAAGTTATAATAACAGCCCCAACAAATAATATTAAACCATTTACTTTTATCACCGATACTAAGAATGTATTATTAATTGAAATTACTGACATTTTATAGCTAAATAAAACTAGATAGATATAAATTTAATTACTGAGTACGATCTACTTGACGGTCAACAATAACTGAGTAAATAAACGTTTAAATCAAGTACTTTTCCATTTAATACACAGATGTATATGTAAGTATAATAAATATCATAAAGTTAAAGTTTGTATGTTTGTTAATTTTGAATGTTGGAGGTAATCTTCGAAACCACTGAACCGATTTCGACAATTCTTTCACTGACAGATAGCACGTTAATGCTGTGTTGTATCATGTCGAAATTAATTCCAATGCGGGCAACGCCGTGTGCAAAACTATACGAACCCGGAACCCTTATAATTTTAATTATCAAGGTTTAAAACGATTTCTTGTGGAAACCATGTTTTGCGTGTTTCTTTGTTTTAGAGACAAAGGATTTACATATGCGAATAGAAAAACCTTTTTATTTATAGTATGACTACTAAGTTATTTACGTATATATGTATTATATTGTTAGCATTGCCGTACTTATTTATTTCCACCTTCATTGTTCGGTAAATAAAAGAGATATTATTAACTTGCTTATAATCCATATAATAAACAATGTTAATATGTGTTTTCTTTCAATTGAGTTTATAACCTGTGTTAATACGACAGCAAGTATATACAAAAAATATCCGTTTAAAAAAACTTTAATACATTATGGTTCTCAACAAACTAAAAATAATAAATTAGGTATATTATGTACGTCTAAAATACTATAATGCATAGTCTCTGATATTATTTTTCTATACCCATAAATCGATGAAATACCCACATGACTCAAAAACTAAAACCATACCCTCCAAACTATTTAAAGTAATAAATAATTAATCCCTTAACATGACAAATAGGATGAAAGTTATTTGAGTTATGGCAGCAAAGGGGACTCTTTGAACTTTAGATATAAGAAGGCTCCCCTTTATGAACTAAGAGACAATCAATCAACGCTACTGGCAAAGGTTTGCATTTCATTAAGAGCCATGAATACCAAACGACCTGTCTATACTGTTTTATAGTCTGTGGTATTAAGATCGGTAGGTACCTACTTGGGTCCAAAGATGTAGTGCTATTTTAATTAAATTCTTTATTTTCATACTGTTGTTTTAGAGTAATTTTGGTTGATAGTCGTTTGTTTTAGTGAGGTTACCTTTTTAGATTATGCTTTAGATCGAGGTTTGGTTTGGAAAAGGCCGCGGCATAATAGCAGAATACTCAGTCGAGACAAAGGAAGAAATAAGAAACATTGTCATCCTGCCTACGTTTAGTGATTAAATTCGTAGTTATTTCATTATAGGTCGTTTTCATAAATAAATACGCACATTTACGTCTTACTCTTTGACCTAACTGAATATTAATTTATTATTTTTAATATAGGTACTAAAAATTACAAAAGTCATAGCCTTTGTCGTAAAATAAACTTCCCTTTTCCTACAGAATAATCAATCAAAGTGTTCAAAAAGCTTTGCATTTCATTATCTTATGTACAGCATAAGAATCTTTTTATAGTCTTTCTTAAGTGGGAGATATTCTTTAAATATAATATTGTCTTATGTCGTTCAAGGTTAAGACTGGATGCCGGCCGATCGAAACTTTCGCTTTTCTTTTATTTGCTCTGATACAGGTTTTATTCGTTTAAATAATGATGGTATAGGATTATAGTGCTATGGTATAGTATTAGTATGTGTAGACGTTATATAAGGTCTCAAAGAGTTACTTGTAGGGGGGCGGAATTTGCTTTTAAAAAAAAATCTACCTAAATTTTTTTTGAAAGGCAAATTCCGTTTAATTTATGAAAATAAAAAAAAAATTACAATAGGTAATTTCTTTTAAGTTAGTTGGTGGAGTTTGAAAATGAATTATGAATTTTTGCATTAAAAATTTTGAGATGGCTATATTTTGAACGAATCTTTATTTGGCGCGCGTAACGGTTAGATTAGAAAAAAAAATAGGTAAAAAATACCTAAAATGATAAATAAAAAACGCAAATGGAAAAAGAAATACGTAATTTATATTGTATCATTATTTTTCCCATTAATCGTTAAGCATACTGGTTTAATCGTGATTGTCTTTCCAGTTTTGGTATGAAAATGATAATGAAAGTCAAGTGCATCAGCTGCTTTCTTTGTGTCAAGGGAATCGACTCATACAGCCAATGTAATCATGTACGCAGAATGTCATAATTATGTTCAGTGATGAAAAAAATATAATCATAACGTCATTTATTGAAGTAAAAATAAGGACTTTTTGGAAAATCAATGATTAAAATAGTAATTGAACATAGCTTATACTAGAATTTGATTTTATTCATAAAATAACTGCTTTGTCGGTACTTATGATGTTGATAAAATGTCGCCATGTTGTAGCGTGGGTGATACGTGGGCCGACCCATGAACTAAAGGAACCATGCTTTATAGTCACAAAAAAACGAAAGGCAGTTACGGGCAATTAACTAAAAATATAACCACCTAAACTACTTCCTCCAAGTTATATTTTATAAGCAAATTTTGCCTTATAAGTGTTACAATTTTGAAAGGACAAAATAATTAACACAACATTACAATAAATCATTTTAGTGCGGAGATAAAAAACAGTGGATTAAATTATCAACGTCAAGATATAACCTTGAACGGTCGACTACTGGGCCATTCACCCTAATTTATCAACAAATAACCTACTGGAACGTCTGTCGGATTATTTCTGATCTATGAACTACAACGTACCTAAAATAGTTTGTTTGAAAACAGACCGACGAAAATATACTATAACAACACGAGCTCCACGAAAAGGAGCAACAAGTAACCGATTTATTCAGTAGATTTGAAAGGCTTCGACATCAAATGTCATACAAAAGGTTATACATTATATAAGGTGAGCAAAGCCTCCGTTCCATGCTCAGACATGCAACAATAGTTTAATTACATACGAGAACACGAATTGTTACGTAAGGTACACGCAATTTGCGCAAAAAATAGCTTCTTACCTACTTAAGCATAGACAATGAGGTCAATGACACAAAAACGGATTACGCTTCGTTTCCGTGCGACAGATACCTACGTTGTAGGCATTTCAAATTGTAATTAGTCATGCGGACGCCGGTGTAGTCTATGGGCTAGGACGACGGCCGACTGCCGACCATTATACAACATTATAAAACCTGACTCGTACTCACGTTGCCCGATCACGATGAAACATTTGAAATTTCGAACGTTTGTAGCAACACGTGTATTCTAATGAATTCGAAAATTTAAAAAGTATGACCCGTAGGCGTTAGTGTGTACCAATGAATGAATTTCTTGTTCAAACATACCTGTAGCGAGTCGAATGAAGATCGTTCACCTTCCGACAATGTAAACCTTTGTTTCAACACAAGTCAACGGCTCCCAATCAATCCCAACAGTTTATCTGGAAATAGAAACGACTTATTCAATGTGGGTACTCCGCTTTATGATTCATCCAACGCGTTGAACCACCCGTTTATTAATAAAATCCTTACATTACGAGGGATAGTAGAAAAAAACGAAACACATGCCTATAACTACAGATGTAAACAATGAACATGTGTAGACAAGACGGGCGGCTACAATAAAAAATCCCAACTTGAATAAGGGATACCAACCGTTCACGTTAGATAAAAAATCACGATCACAGTATGTCCACAAACACGTAAAATTTAACAGCGCACAGGAGGCGGTATGTCGTACCGGAACAAAACTAGTTTATTTTTCCGATCGCATCACATGGAGCGACAAACGTCCGACCTCAGCGTTGGCCGGCGCGAGACTGAGCGACGGTAGCGCCCCCGCGGTCGCCCCGCGTCGCGCGAGTGTGCGTGCGTGCCGCTGTGGGGGTGCCGCCCTCTGCGCCCCGTGTCGCTCCGACCGTTTATTTATTTTCGAGTGTGGGGTGTACAAAAATGGTGCATTCATCATACAAGTACTAACGCACCGAAGATCCAGCTCGGCCAATTACAAGCGTACAAGGATAAAAGCGTTTTTAAAACATAAACGTCTTTTTTTAAACGGCCGTGAACCGAGCATCAGCGGCGGTCATTGCCACAGGCGTCGATATAAAATGTTCACGTCACAATAACGCGGTGTGTTTTTATTGTTTTATAATTCTTTATACCTAGCTACGTACCTGATTGTCATTAATGTGTTGCACGTGATCTAAGTCCTTTATTAGGTACCAACGTGAAGGCGAAAACGGTTCTATGCAAAATGCCGGAGTGATACAGATAATTAAAATTAACCTCGACGTAAAATAAAACAAATTGTCACAATATTGACATGTTTATAGCTTTGTTTATTTATTGCATCGCACTATTCGCACTTAATACTAAATTGGTTTGTTTAAATCACTTTTATTTTTAAAGCTACCTACCTCTAAAAGTATAAAAGGACAAAGACAACAAAGAGTTGTTTTTTTGACCTCTACAAAAGTTAATCTAATTTTATTTGGATAAATATTAAATAGGTACTTAATTAGAATTAGAGTAGATACGCATGGGAATATAACAACGAAATCTCAATAATTTCGTCTAATAAAATGATTATGAATTAATTTATTTTATTCAATACTTACCAAATTTTAATACTTTTGTAGTTATTTATTTTTTATTACATAAACATAGGTACTTTTTTCTCATTCTTCATCGAGCAATCAAAGGAAACGTAGTTCTTTATTCAGTCACTACTACTACTACTTACATTAATATTGTCGGTAACCTACCTAGTTTCAATCTACCTAATTTATATATTTTTTGTAACTTAAGTAGGTAATACACAATTAAATATCACTCGAATAATCATTACTCAGCATTATTGAAATCGTTTACAAAACAATGAAATCGATTTGGCGATTATCATCGAATTTCTTATCGATAATCTGGTATCCTGTTGAGAATATTACTTATTTATAAGTAGATAACTATTTTAAGTAAGGGTATGGAATATCTATTAAATAAGTTGACTAGCTTTTGCTCGTGACTTTTCCTGCATTGACATTGTTTTTAGACGTAGACCTATACGTGATTCTTTGTAATATGTGCAATAGTGGTCTGACAAAATAGTTTTTTAAAATAAAAATAAAAATAGCTCGTACAAAAATGACGAATGTAATGAAACAAGAAATATTTAATAGCAATTTGAGATCAACATTTTAAATTGCCATACTCCAAAAACAAATTAACCTTCAAGTCAACATCAAAAATTATTTCTTTCCTTTCATTTCACGACAGATTCCCTACGAATTATTTTCATACAGATATTGGTTTTCAATCAATCAGAATGGAAGCGTCCCTACTACGTTTGTAAACTTTGATTAGTTGGCGGGAAACTCAAATACACATTGAAATAGACTCCATTTTAAAAGCAGTGAATTTTGAGCGGGAACGAGAATTTTACTTTTCTTTTTAAAGGGTATCTTGTTGGAATGAGTTTTTGTTGTTTTTAGATAGTTGCTTGTTTTGTATTTGTGTTTTAATAGCTTTATGGCTGGATGAATTTTGATGAAAGTTTGTTTGTAATAGAGCATGTCCTATCCCATTTTATCCCGAAAATAGTATTTTTTTGATATATGGATTTTTTGATTTACAAATATGCGGTGATATTTTTGGGCTGTGAAATTGCCAAAAATATCTACATCAAAATTATTCCATGAGGTCTGAATTTTGTCTTATTTTTCGGCTAACGCATCTCCCCAAATCCCAATCCCATTAGTGACAAATGAAAAAATGCAATTTTACCTTTCACCTACCCTTACCCCTTTAAACATACTGAGGTACAAACAAATTAAAATCCATCTACATAACCCAAGTAAAGTCATTACAAATTAGAATCCTTATACATATTTGCGTTAATAAACATTCATTGTCTAAAAGGTACTAACTCTAATGGAATTATCATGTTAATCGGGCCATAGCAAAAGTTACTTTTTAAAATTGTCTGTAATAAGTTTTAATCACCTCTTTGCTGGCTGATATAAAATTTTAAAGCGTCATCTATGGAAACGATATTTTATTAATGACTTTAAGTTTTAAAAGAAAGAAATGGACTAAAAGAATTTATATTTTAAATATTTGTTCTTTTAATAAATGGAAAGTGTCCTGTTTGTGTTTCGTATTGAAATGAAATTAGTTAATGAATAATTACGATTTCCGCGTTGGATATTTATTACTGAGTGGCAAGAAATTTATTTAAAAAATAATTAAAATTTTGAAAGAAATAGACTTTCTACGATTATGATTAAAATGTTTGTAGTACATGGGGATTGATCCCGATGCAAGTTTCTTGATACGAAAAATTACCATTTTTTGTAGTAACCAGTCCATTTAATCGTGACGAAATAAACAGAGTTACTAAAGCGTTTACGATTGAAATTAGTAAGGACTAAAATACATATCGGTTTCTAAAAATATTACCTAATTTATATATTAAGCTTTTAAACAATATTTAATAAGCATGGTCCTTAGAAAGTCCAAAAAAAGCTTATTGAAACCAAGAGGGTCGTTGAATAAAAAATGGCGCCTTCAATCAATACCTCGTGGAAAGTAATTAGATTTGCCGAATTCTTAATTATATTTCTTGGTTAAATTAATTAAAGTTGAAGAACGTATCTCTTTAGATTTTTTAGGAAAAATTGATTTCGTGAGTAGAAAGATATTAAATACGTGTTACATAGACTGATTAGTTTGTATTTATTATATATTTTCTGTTTTTTTTTGGTTCGTTTCTTGCATTGATACAAACCCTTTAAATTTATTATATGAGTATGTATAAAATATAATTTGTGTGTCTTTGTATGATGCGGTGTGTTTTTTTTGCAATTTGCGCAAAAGATTTTCATAAGAAGACAAAACAGAACAGTAAAATAAATAAAAAGATTTGTGTATTATATAAGTGTAGATAAAATATAATTTGTGTGTCTTTGTATAATGCGGTGTGATTTTGTTTACGATTTGGGAATTTTTATAAGAACTAATAAGAAGACAAAATAAAATTAAAAGATTTGTAAAAAAATAAAAAAAATCAACCCTGCCTTTGATGAAAGCAAATTTTATACACAATAAATATAATACAATCATAACTGTATATTTATTCTCATCGTTCGGCGTACAATTACAAGGAAAAACATCAAAATCAGAGTTCACAGAAAAATCAAATCAATACGAGCGAGGTAAAATTACGCTGTTTGTTATTATTCTGGAAATGACTATGTTATGTAATTAAATAAATAAATGCGGACAACATCACATACATTGCTCTGAACCCAAAGTAAGTAGCTATTAAGCACTTGTGTTATGGAATTCAGATACAACGAAGGTACCACAAACACCCAGACCCGAGACAATGTAGAAAAGTGACTTTCTACATTGACCCGTCCGGGGATCGAACCCGGGAACTCAGAGCTAGCGACACCTTGAAAACCGGTGCGTACGCCACTCGACCACGGAGGTTGATTATTGTAATTGTTCGTTTAAAAATATATAGTTACAAAGTATTTAATAGAATCATTTAATCTATGCATGCGTCCATACTGAAATTATAAAATGCGAAAGTGTCTTTCTGTTACGCTTTAACCGGTAAACAGCTGAACCGATTTTGATGAAACTTTGTGCTGAATAAGTGTTAATCCCAAGATCACTTGAAATAAATTAAATTGCAAATAGAAATAATTAAACGAATGACATCCAACCATAATCGTAGATCGTAGAAGAAATATAATCTTATTAAGCGAAATATAGTTCCTATTATGTATATTTTCAATGTATCTCCTAATAAAGTATGCATAATAAAATGCCGAGAAAATATGGTTATAAAACTAAGGGTTAGAGCATGTACATAATACCCAAGAGACACTTTTATTAAAATGAAGTCGATTCCCTCAAAACACAAACAACAAAAAAACAACATGGCTACCGAATTCAAAATTTGGTTGTACAATCATGTCCTCGAAGCCCAATCACAGCCATAACAATTGCAACGTGAGTGAACGTATAACTACGGTATCCATGGCTCCATCGCACACCCCATCACAACAGGTATCTAACAATCCATATATCATAAAATCGAATCGATACTGAAGTGCCCACCATTTTTGTTTCATTGCAGACTGTTTCTGACAACCGTAATTACACTACGATTTCATTTAATACCAAAGAGGTTTGGATACTTTATTGATAAATGTTTAACATTTTTTTTAATGATAACATTATTCTTATAACCAGCCTGTGATTAAAAAATTGGATTTGGAATAAACGACGTGTGTGATTTTAAAAACAATAAAATAATGATTGCTTTTTCTCCAATTTGTAGATGAATAATAACTTTTTGGAAAAAGAACGGGCTTCAACGGAATAATTACTTTTCTTTTTGAAAACGATGTGTCATTATTCGATTGCAGCTGCTTTATTGTAATTACTGGTTCATTCGTTCGTTCATTTGATAATGCCAATACGGCAATCGCACACTGATTGCTCGTTTCCCTGAAGTTGCATTTAAAATAAAGATGATTCAAAAGATTTATATTTTCATCTGCTTTATTTATCTTTGTGTCGATTGTTCGCATCATAACCTATGTATACAGAATTTTAATTAAACATTTTACCACATTTTTTATATTAAAATATCTTGTGATTCAGAAAACTTAATAAACTTCTTTTGCCAAGGATGACTTAAATTTTTATCTCACAAAACATCACTTAGATACATCGAGAAACAGACGGTACACGTACTGAACTTACTAAGTCGAATACAAACTTCTAAATTCAACTAACTAGCGAGAATATCCTTCAACAAAAATCGACTGAACCGAAACTTCCTCGACACGGCTCAAAAATGGCTGCCGAAACTCATTGTCACTATAGTTAGTAGGTACAGTGGTGATTTCATTAAGCGGTTGCACCCCCTGTCTCGACGTCTAGCCGTCTGGCAGCATATACAGGGGAGGCTAGTTGCTAGGCAATGTACTGATGTATATTGATGTTCGGTGGTCTGGGTGCTCGATATGGTATGAATTTCGATTTTATGTAGTAAATAACGTTCACTGGCTGTTAATGAAGTACCTTTGCCCGATGCGCTGCGGTGATTTTCATGACGTAATTCGATTTTGACAGTTCGCTCAAAATGGCGGTTTATTTTGACATTAATGGCTTGTCGTTATTTAAGTTGTAGTTAAGCCTCATAAATAATTTGTCATGTTTACTTTCGCTTCTAAATTAGATTTATTTGCTAGCAAAATATTTCTGTATGTAGTGTAAATACATTTTTCAAAGTTCTCTCTGGCTTCAGTCTGACAAATTCTTCAAGTTTAAAACTTACAAAGGTCAAAGTCTTTCGAATTTATCTTTTGAAAAGTTTTCATACAAAAATATCTTTCTATTATTACTTTCCCTAACCTTTCCAGACGCATAGATCACGTGCAGTGTGCAAATGTCTGACAAGAAATTTACTGCCCGCACTTGAATGTAGTCTAAAAGCAAAGGTGGAGAGGTCAATATTTCTATATTATACCTAGACTAGCTAAGAGATGAATTTATAAAAATATATTTCGCAAAAAATATTTATGTTTTTTTTTTAAAGAACTTTCCAAACGTTTGTGGAATCTACTCGTGATCAGAGGGCTGGTTTGTTCCTTGCACAGAGAACCGGCATAGCCATTCAACGTGCAATGCTGCCAGCCTTCTGGGCACGTTCCCCGCCATTGACAAGGATGACGATGAGGTCTTTGACGCCTGTTAGTTTTTATTTATATGTAAGTTTTAATTTTAGTATAGTTAGAGTTTGTTCTTATATTCTTCTGTGCGATTTACAAGTATGAATTAGTTTAGGCTTGTCTGCCCATGAATTATATACCTTGTGATGTATTTGATTATTTTCTTTTTAGTATCTAATATAATATACATTAAACCATTAAATTAAATACAAAAGGTGACCATAACGGGACTTTAAAATGTTGTTTATTACGCATTCCAAGAAGGGTAAGCACAGGTGTGTTTTTGAATTAATTTAAAAGTGGGACTTAATTTAAACATGTTAGTCACGAGACCAATCCGTCTGCCACAAAGATTTAAGGATATAAGAAATCAAGGATGACATTGAGGAAGGTCTTGAATATATCAAAACTATTTGAGTACCGTAATGTTTTGGGCACATAATGCGGTCAAGCAAGCATAGCGTGGAAAAGGACGTAATGCTAAGCCAAGTGGAAGGTAGACAAGCTCGAGGCAGGGCACCTATGAGCTGGTTGAGGAGGCTGTGGGCGGTAGCATGCACCGAGCGGTCCATACTGCGTACTACCGAGCTCTATGGAGGGGTTGACATGTGGTCGTGATCCTCAGCAGTGAGGGACCGAGGAAGAAGAGAGAGAGAGAGAGAGAAGGTTTTTGGGGTCTTTTCAAAAACCATGAACGGTATTAGCCAGTACATAGATAAAGAACAGTACGAGTATATGTATAGATACAGGTCTCGTGATCTACAGTTATAAAAAGAGTAATTTCCTTTCTAATATAAATTGCTGTATAACCAAAAATTAAATTGTGTTAGTGACGTCATCTTACTGATTTATTTTATTTGCGTAGTAATTCCCAGTCTAAATGTTTTTGAGTCTGTATAAAATTTGACATTGAGTGTCTGCAAAACACACCTGGGGCTACGTGTGTCTGCTAAAAATATGATAAACTGCTTCAAATCTAGAAACCTTTACAGGTCACACGACGATCGATGATTTGTTAAGTTTAAGAAAAAATCTGTGAAGTGCGATTTGGACTCGCTCATCAAGGGTTCTGTGTCATCACTACTATTGTCAAAATTTATTATTTCTCTTCTTAATTGTCTCTTGACCTTGTTTAATTATATTTTTATTTTTGGTAATTCAACTGGCCCAGCAGTATGAAGGACAAGGGCTGTGGATGATGATGATCATGAGTTCAACTAGCTACCTATAACGTTGATAGACAAACGCACGCCTAGACAAATATAGTAACAGGGGCCCGTCGGGAGTACGGAACCCTAAAAAAGCTAATCAAAACGCAGTCGCTATGAAATCGAACAGGTAGAACCGTTACCTAGTCCTTCGTTAATCTCCTAAGGAATAAATTACAAGCCCGACGTCTTTAGTCACGGATGCCTGACAAATGCACGAACCTGTTATTTTAAATGATTTGATTTCTCTGTGTTAATGTATTCAAGGAATGCATGTGTAACACACGATCTTGGCTTGTAATTCCAAGATGTAGAATGCCTTTTGGTCACTGGAATAATAATTTCTTGGGATTCACACACGGACAGATGTCCGTGTGTGCTCCTAAACTAAGCAAAACCTTTAGTAACTAGACAACTGATAAACATGCTTATATATTTCTAAATACATAGGTACTTAATAGTTTAAAATGTGGTGGTATCCTAGCGGTTCTATGAACGGATTTGTATGCACAAGGTTGCAGGTTCGAACCCGGGCAAGTGTTACTTTTCAAAGTTACTTTCTTAATTATATTTCTGACAAACGGTGAAGGAAAACATCGTGAGGAAACCTGGATTCCAACTGAAATCGCCAAGCCGCATGGAGGAAGCGTGGTGATCAATGCTCGCGCCTTCTCAATATGGGAAGAGGCCTGTGCGCAGCAGTGGATTGTTTATAGGCTGGATTATTAATAGGTAAATTAAACCAGACCAAGAAGAAATGATCATCCTACTAAGATACGATCGATGGTGGGAATCGAACTCACGACCTTCGGTTTAGCATTCAGGGTCACTCACCACTAGACCAACAGACCAGTCATATTAAAAAGTCTCATGAAGACACGTGCTTTTTAAAGACCGTACACGTGTAAAAGGTTGCGCGAAATTCTTAGTAGTTGGATCTATCATTATAGAAGAGGTTAAAGTTACGATATTATAATACTAATACTATTTAAGGACGATTTGGTTGGTTTTAGTAGTCTGATTAAATATGTGTGCTAAAATAATTTTCGGGTTATAAAATAAATGAGACAGTCATCGTCGAATGAGATTCAACACACGTTTTCATGTAAAAATATATGGCTTTATCTTTTAAATTGTTGTCAAAGGATCGTTTTACAATTATTTATTTAATGATACAGCTCTTAAAATAAAGATCTAAAAATCCATCTAAATTATCGTTTAAATAGACATTGGTGAATTCTCAAAAGCAATTGCGATTTCTTACTTGCATCTATATATATTGTAACCACATTACGACATTGACTATACTAAGGTTGATTTTCAAATTCGTGGTAACTCCAAGGTACCATAAAGTTATGGAGCTCAGATTAAGGGACCAATTATGTTAATATAGAACAGGTATGCGCCCTTTGGTCACGAGCCACTATGCGTTGAGACGAATCGTTAATTGTTTTAAGGTTTTTTTTTCGTATGTAGTTTGTAATTTTTGTTAGGCAGTTATCTCTTTTGTTGTAGACTACATAACAGAAGGGTTTAATTATGATATCACTTTTTAAACAGATTTCTATTGTCTAGATATCGCGTAAGGAATAGTAAAGATGTTGGTTTGAAGTTCTCGATTGTTTATTATATTAAGTTAAGGTCTGAATGTTACTCTAACGTACTTCTTAATTTTCCTAATACTGTTTCCATAGCGGTATAACAAACCAGACAAAAAGAATGCGATATAATTTGACAGCGAAAATTGACTTCCTAGTTTGTATGTCGTTATAGCTATATGAAGTACAAATTACCAATTTGACAGCAATAATTGTTAACCCTCCCTTGGCTCTGCTTTACAATACACAAAATCGTTTACCTCATAAACAGCTTAGTTATAGAATTAAGCGAACGTATTGCAGGTTACGCCAATATCGGTGCGTCGGCAGCAGAGTTCGCCACGTCATATTTCAAAGGCTCGTTACCATCGACGTATGATATGCATAGACTACTACTATCGCTAGGTTCCCCTTCTGCCAAGCGAGAGCAGTTTTTAGTCTGATCCTAGTACATTTTGTTTTTCATTTAAGTTAATTTTCGCGCAACGAGAAACTTATATAAGAAAATATCGATGGTTTTGACATTGTTAGGATAATATTAGTGTTTTAGATAGATTTTTTAAAACGGCAAGCTCCATCTTCATACATAATTTACGACAACACTTGATCACACTAGTGCTTACGGTTTAAACTTTGATAGGCTCACTCTATAATTTCAAATGCAACCTCGTTCCTCGTTACAGACTAGATAGGTTTGTCTGCCACGTCAGGCCTGGTGCGATTGGTCTAGTGTTAGCTATTTTGAGCTTAATGTGCCGTGTTGCGCGAAAGCTGGGTATAAAAGCGATATTTACATGAATAACGCTTTGAGCGGTTTGACTGGTTGGTGTAAAGCGTTGTAGTCATAATCATTGGCGTTTGCTTTTATAATAGAAGACGAATTATTTTCGTGGCTAAACAGCGAAACCTTAATAGATTATCCACAACTGTTATTTAGGTATACATATTGCCTTATTGTTATTACCATAGTGTTGTTTAAGATTAGGTATAATTCGGGTTATTTATTTTCCTTTAAATTGCTGTAGGTATTTAAGGTTTGTTGAAGTATTGTATCTTTACGTCTAAGTAGGCCATAGAAGATGATAGTCGCTTAACATAAAATTCCTACTTCTGTTTAGTTTCATGAAGAGAATGGAAACCGATTCCATTATACCTAATAAAGAAAAGCCTAGGCAGATTTACCCTAGAAGACTGATGGAGATTTGGAGATTCTAGCCTACCTGCTACCTTACCATATGATTTATTAAATGTAAATTGGTATTATGAAATGAAATAGGACTTGAGCAGAACTTCAATTAAATGAAGTTAATTGAAGGGAGGACAGTTTAACTGAATCAATAGGGTCCATTGTCTGGGCAAGTCATTGTGTAGCGTCTTGTAGTCCCTCGAGTTCTCTCAAGTGGATTAGAACAATATAGTAATCTAGTGTTAAGTAGTCATGTATACTGCGATATAGAAACCTATTTATAACACATAACTTTAATAAATAATAAATCATAAAAAGCTTTTATGTAAAATGTTGCTGCCTATGTGTATGACACAATGATATACCATAAAAAGGCGGATTTTGAAGACGGAAAAATCTCTTTAAACCTAGTTGAAATAAGGGCGTAAAACTTAAAATAAGTAAACTGAATACTTTTTTTAATGTAGACTTCGATTAGCACCCGAACATACTTGCATATTTTTTTATATGTAGCTACAATTGTTATGGAACAACGTATTGAAAAAAAAAAACTATTTTTTACGGATTATGTCGCGGTTTAGGGCTTGACGTTTCGACACCTTTGCAGGTATCTTGGTGACGGGCAGTTTCAATGTCTAACATTCGCGTAAACTTGAGAAACTATTATTAAATTATGTAGTCCATTATTTAAATCATGTAGCTTATTGAGTTTTAATCAACGTCTACTTTCATTTTCTGGACTGTACTTAAACATGAAATTATTGGTTTCTTGATTAAATCGTTTCACTAATTAAGCCACTAAGTGCTACTTTATTAATTGTGGCCCAACGCACACAATTCTGACAGACTAATTAGAAATAGAGGGTGCACATGTCAATATCAATACAGCCAAGCGAGTTTGTAAACAGGGCATCTGTCAAATATCCCAACCCTAATTTACGTCCGTTAAGTGATAGTCGTAGTGAGGGGACATGGACACTGATAGTATCGATATTATGTGAGATAGGATTGACATTATAATTAATACTAATTACAGACCCGTATTTATGTACAGAGTATTTAGGTAGGTATCAGCTTCTGATAAAGACTTACTGAATATTTAAATTAAAAAAAAAAACAATTTTAGATTTAGATCTCGCTATAACTGTCATTTTAAGGATGAAATTAGCGAGAAATAGCGTAGATTTTAGCGGAATTTTAGCATTTTAAGAACCGCGAAACAGCTTAATTTCCCAAAAATCTCAATAATTTATACTTACTTATGTAAAGTAAGAACGTAAATCAAGACGTAATGAATACGACGGAAAATATTACGTATAGGAGTATCTACAGCGTAAAAATTAAAAGGGTTGTAAAAAAAGAAAAGTAATTCTTAAAATTTGTGCGTACACAGCTAATTTAAAGTAACAAGTAACTGCTCATTTCGATCTTGAAAGGGTTATTACTTTGCATATAAAGAGGTATTCATTAAAGGGTAAGGAAATGGATTGGGAGCAATTAATATTGAGTAGATCGCGTTACGTAAGGGCACGCATTTTATTATGTTAAAATGGTATTTAATGACTTATTTTATGAGATGTTGGGATGGTGTTTTCATCATAATTCATTTTCAGAAGAATTCTTTGACTTACTAGGATAGCTACATATTTTCAGGAAACAAATGTAGCGGATAATACTTTATTACATTTTTATTTACATTGTTTCACGTAGTAATGAAAGTACTAAGACTGACTTAAAAATAGTGGATTTGTTAACTGGCTGCAACATAGGTTGCAGCCAGTTAACAAATCCACTATTTTCTTTTTAAGATTAAAACATAAAAATAATAGTCTCTCTCTGGTAAGTACCGTGGTCATCAATTCCTTATCCAAGGAGTCAGCTCCAAATGAAAGGAGAGTAGAGAGCCCTTAGCCTGGTAGTGGAACAGAAAAAGTTAGTAACAAAAATTGTCTCTACAGAAATGATTACATAAGAAAATTACCATCTAACACAAGGTGATATAAAAAAAGCCTCCGCTGAATGTTAAAAACGAATACCTCCTATTAAATCATAACAGCCTTTGGAAAACCCGTAAAAGCCTCCATCAGGTGAATTCAGGTGGTTTTTATGTACTATTTAGTATACTATAAAAATATTCAATTGTACCAAACCTGGATCATTAGGAAAAAGTTTATGTTGAATGTCGAAGATCGAGAATAAAATGTAACTGGTTTGAAATGTGGTCAATTGTATTTAATCACCAGTTTTATTGATTCACAGGTATCTTTTACCCTGTTTATAGAAGTTTTCGTGTCAGTCTTAAATACAGAGATATATAGATTTCTACGCCAAACAAGGCTGGAGGCGTATTAGTGTCTCGCCAACTTAGTCCGGTAAACCAGTGAAAGCCTCCATGAGGGTAGCTTCAGCTGACCATCACAAAAAATATCCTGATACCACTTTTATAATAAATAATATATATATAATAATAATAATCCAGCCTATAAAAGTCCCACTGCTGGGCACAGGCCTCTTCCCATATAGAGAAGGCACGATCATTGATCACCACGCTTGCTCTCTGCGGGTTGGCGATTTCAGATCCAAATTTTGGAATCCAGGTTTCCTCACGATGTTTTCCTTCACCGTTAGTCAGAAGTGTCTTAGAATAATTAAGAAAGTACATATAACTTTGAAAAGCCACACTGGTACTTTTATAATACGTAATAAAAAGAAACAGGCAGTAAAAAAACACTAGATTAACATTTATTATTTCCCGTTAATTAGTCTTGAAAAGAGCAACAAGTCGCTAACATTTTTAATTGATTAATGACCGAACACAATAGACGATCAATACAAATAGTTTTTTCTTTATTACTATCATGAAAATATAAAAAGCAGTATATTAAAAACGATCATTATAAATGCGAAAGCAGTTAGACTGTCTGTTTGTTCCACCTCCTAAATTAAACCGCTGAACTGGTTTTAACGAAACGTTGTATAAAGTAAGTTTTAATCCCAAGAAAGGGCTTGAGCTACTTTTTATATCGACAACTAATACACACACGGGCGGAGTCGCAGGCTAAGCTAGTATATAATAAGTCTTATGTCTATAATTTTCATAGCAACAAAGTTCAATTAAATAGAGATTTATATACATTTCGTAATAAATGGTATTAGTTTGTGTTAATTGATGTAAAACAAAGTTTAAGTAACATTAGTGAGGTTCTAATTAAGTTTCAAGATGTATTACTGCTCAGCAATATTAGAGATAGCGTTATATTACGTAAATACTAGTTACTGTAAAAATAATTATGGGTGGAACGAAACTAAATACAAAATGCCATAAAATGAAAAATATATCACCGATAACCAACAAATATAACATACATCCACACATAATAATATAATTACGCCTCTTTCCCATAGGGGTAGGCAGAGACCACTTGTTTCCACTTGCTTCGATCCTTACATACTTGTTTCGCTTCGTCTACTATTCCCTAAAATCCCTATATAATAAATATCTAATAAGTAAACAGAATCTTTAAAAATATCCTTTTCGCAATTAAAAAATGAAAGTCACAACATATTCTATTAAAATGCGATTCCGTATCTAATCAATTATTTACATATAATACAAATATTATAACAGAATGCGTCCAAACCAGCGAATAAACCAAATTATCAGATTGGAAATATCAATTCACCCCAAAATGGAGCGATATCGAGTTTAATTAAAACAACATGCAGTTTAATTTAAAGTTAGGTTAATAGAAAATTGTATTATCGATATAATCCCATCACTAGCCTATTAAGGGCTATCGACACACGATTTCGAAATAAAATAGACTAAAATACCATATCTAATATATTTTGACCTATATGAAGTGTAGTATGAAATATCGCTGTCTCTTTCTTACTCTTGGTTCGTATGTATTTGCATCTCGCTCATTTTGTTTAACGTATAATTTCGGAGGGATCAATGTTTACTACTTGTGATGTACTGGATGGGCCCGCATAAAAATAATTCTTAGAACAAACATTCGTCTGTTCATGGAAACATCGAGAACCGCTTGTCTTTCAATGCAATGCAAACTTGCAATGAAGTGATGGATTATACAAATAGATAGTAAACACTTCAAAAAGGGTAGTTCTTTTGTTTGTTATACCTATTAAACTTAGAGGAATAGGACATCTAACAGAATTGTTAGGCAACAAAAGAAAAAAATATAGTTATATACGTACTTACCTTTTTAAATTAAGGTAAGTAAACACTGCATAATAATAATCTGCAAAGATTGTTTGTCTAGAAGTCTATTCCCAAAATCTGATCAAAAACTTTTCTCCAAAGTAATTTATTCATCACATACAGTCAAGTGTTACCAATACTTTCAACCCTCCTCAAAAACTAAACAATACAATAATAAGCCCGCATAAAACACAGTATTTACTACCCCCATGAAAGGAAGTCCTTAAACAAAGACAATTACTTGGCACCGTAAAAACTGATGAAGAAATAACAGCTGTTTAGTCTTATGGGAATTTTGTCCTTTACGAAACTGTCGAAAAATAATGTCTTTCTGATTGAATTTTGGTCAACTGAGACTGGATGAGGCGGGATTATAGTTCATAAGGGCTTGGATTTGGGTTATAAGGGATTTTCTTTCTGAAGTTTCCGGTATTGGATACGTAAACCGGAGTTCTGGAAATCACAATTTTAGTCATGAACATACCGACTCAGGGTAATGTAAATTCATAGTAGCATTTCGTGTCGTTTAAAGTACTTATTTGTTCAAGAGATAATAATAAAATAAACATAAAAAATCGCCAAACTGACCATTAGTTTGTTGGCGATATAATTTGAATGCCAACCTAATATGAACAAAAGAATTTAAATTTTTGATTGGATTTTTAAAACCGCTAATCTATTTAAATTCCAAATACAAAAATATTCAAAAAATAATGCCATAATTCCAATGATATTTTAATAAACAGATATGTTATACACATACAAAACAATCGAAAAAAGTGTTCCGCGCAGCGCGGCAGCTAGCGAAAGAGATAGCGCGATAAAACCCATAAGAAAAAAAGAGACAAATAGTGTTGTTGTTAATGGCAATACGTCCCAATTAGGACGTTTTTGAGTCTTCACGATTGCACGCTTATAACATATCTGTTTATTAGAATATCATTGCGTAATTCCATCAAAAACAAAACAAAAAGTTCAATATTTTTCGTTTCGCCAATTCCACTATTCATCGGTTAACAATGAGATCTATTTTTAAATTTGGACTATCGTGTTCGAACGAAATTTAAATTAAATAAAAAAACAATGGCGGCCAGCTGGGCCGGACGGCGCGTTCCGGGCCGGCGAGCGTCGATGCAAGTGCATCGAGCTATGATCGTGTACGAGCCAACGAGTTCCGTACATGTTTGGACTGGATACGGGATTTTATGAGGGATTTTGAGCATAAAATACAATAGAATCAATTTTGATGTACGATATTTAAATGACAAAAATATTTACTATTGTCTTTGTGTCCAATAGGGATTAATTTCTCATGTGCTTGAGTTGAGTATAATGGTCTATGTACCTTGTTTTATACGGGTACGTCTTATTCATATGCTGTTAAGACCACTTCAGAGCCATGCAGGTATATTATCACAATAATTCGTGCTTACTAATATACGAACAAGTGTACACAGGACCTCAATATAGTTGGGATGAAAAGCACCTGACATTTTCCCAAAACTATATGAAAATTAATTAACAATAAAACGATAGCCCCATAAATATTCATCACGTAAAAACATTTCCTTTAAACCGTTCACGTTAATCGAAACAAAACTTTACATGCACGGAACCAAAAGCAAACGTTAACAACGACCTATATTCAAATTTATGACGTAAAATTTAAATATCGAACACCTAATGTGGTTGTGCCTGACCTATCGCAATTTCGTAACATGATTTATTATTGTGCCGCCATTTTTAACGGTTCTAGGGCTGTCAGAAATGTCAGAATGTTTTTAACTTGAACACAATTTGTGATCGTTTAAGAATTAAGTAATTTATGAGTGATAAATTAGAGATTTGTTGCATGACTGAATGTGCGATATAACTATTTTTAGTACTAATAATTAACCGTAATATTTGTTATCCGTATCGCTAACTAAACCAAATTTTCAATCAGTGTTCAGCGAGCTCAGTTCAGAGTTGAGTGTTATAGTTCAAAATGTAAATAAAAACTTCATTTACACGCATATCTAATTTAAAAACAATTACTAGCAGACTACAAAGGAAATTATCTTAATACTTGAATAAACTCTAAAACTTTTTGCCTGTACAAAAACAGTAAATAAATAAAATAAAAACTCCACCCAATCAACCTTTTTGTCGCGAGTCGGAAACCTGCGCCATTAGGCGTAAAAAGAAAATCGTTTTAGTGTATACCAAGTTCCACAGATAATTAAGTGTAACATAATGACACGTTCCGGTGATTTTTAGGGTTCCGTACTCGAAGGATGTAAAAGAGAATCTACTAATAGAAAAATTTCTTACTCTGTACATTTAGTTAGTACTTTCAGGTGTAAAGAAGCGATATGTAGGCATAAAAGACCGTATAAAAATTAAGTTGCTATTAAGTATACGGGAGTAAGAGCGCGGGCAAACGATGCGTTGCGGCGCCGCACCAAAAAGATTTCACCGTGTCAGTGGGCACACCGCTCAGTTGTTACGATCCATATTCATTAACAGACTGTTCGTTGCTACTACGGGACCGCTGCGGCATAACACCGTACGGCGCCGCACCGCTCGTGTGCCCACTGACAAAGATTTCACCGTGAAATCTTTGCGGTGCGGCGCCGCGCCGCACTTTGTCCGTCAGCATACTGTATTCCGTAAATTGGAACCTATTTCTACACAATATGTTACAATTGCCGCTATAACAAAAAAATACTGATACGGAACCATTTGTGAGTGATTCCAACTTACACTTTCTTTTTAAAGGTGCGTTCCATACGAGTGCATGTGAACAAGAAATATGGGCGTTTGTCTATGGTATGTGGGAGACATAACAAAAGAGGTTGGATATTATATTGTTATTGTTTGTTTTGTCTTGATGTCACTTGGCTATGATTGTCGTATGGTCAATTAAATTGTGTGGGGAGTGTAATGGAAGGATAATGATAATGTGTGTAGGGAGGAACTGGGGACGTTTATAAAGGTATTTTGTTGCACAAATCAAATAGGTGGCTGTGTTTCCTGGCCATTGAAATTACTTTGGCTGTGTTTGTCATTAGACAGGTATTTTAAGCTCAATGTCCCTCTAAATGGCAAGAGACATCGCGGTACGCCCAGACGGAGATGGCGGGCTGAATGCCACGGCCCTAACCTGAGAGAAATGGAAGAAGGGTACAGAGGCCTTTGCATTGCAGTGGAACAGAAATGGTAAGGAAATAAATGTTATTGAGGTTACAACCACATAATAAAAGCTCTTTAAATTCCTTAAAAACAAGGTTTCCTTTATCATCCATCATCACAGTAAACACGTAAAGATCAATCAATCACAACGTTTTTATTTCTTATAAACCAAAAAAAGGCGCTCAAGAAACGTTACGATCAAACTACTGACTCTAGTTGCTCAGTTCCAAAGTGTCCTGCATATAGAGAAGAGCCGGCAAGAAACTCAATCAAACTAGCCCAAACAATCAAGATCAAGAGTCTTCAGCTACCTTCAATTCAGAAGTAGTAAAAAATATTGCATTGTCACACAAACTTACATAAATACATAAACAACAAATATGGTTCTAGTCCTAATGCACGATGCGTCGATTCAGTCGTTCCATGTGAGTGCCTGTGAATCTAGTATAAGAAGTACTGTCCGTCATGACCCACTATCCTACCTATATGTATAGCAACTTGGTATAGTAAACGCATCGTAATGAATGCACGATGCGTTGCTATAAGGGCAGTCGTTCCGAGTGAGTGCATGTGAAGTTGGAAGAAGAAATACTTTCGATTGTGGCCCTCTGTATACTATTGGAAGGAAAGACCTGATAAACTGAACAATATATTATCATTAGAGTACATTAAACGTTACATTTACAATACTTTTTAAATGCCAGGGATGCCATAATTTTGCGAGATGATGAATGACTGATATATATACTTTTCTATGTTCTTTGTTAATTATTTTTCATGTTTAAAATGAATCTTATATGTTTGTAAATATTTGGCATTGTGTTCTTTAGATGTTAATTATTACTTTTACTGTACAACGATTTAGTCTTATCTGTTATGTTGTGCATGTCTTTTGATAATAAATAAATAAATAATGATTAGTATTCATTGATACAATGCGAGACTACTACCACGAGAATCGTACGCGCCACCATGTCATATCACTATATCTAGTGTTTTTCGATCTTCCAGTAATAGTGACACGAACTATTAAGGGGCAATTATATTATACAATTTTGTAGTGTGGACTAAGTAGCCTGCCTGACACGACTAGCAAGCTCACTATTACACCGGACTGAATATAGCATGCTTACACTTAATCTCAATTTCGTTGTTGGTCGTCAGGTAACGCACTTCCTCGAGTCTAACTAGCGTGCTTGCTAGCTTACCCTTATTACATTTTCAGTTGTCTTATTAAGATAGTCAGTCGATTAGTCGATTTTGATTTTGGTTAATAGTACCTACCTATACACCAACTTGGTATAGTAAGCGCATCGTAATGAATGCACGATGCGTCGATATAAGGGCAGTCGTTACGAGCGAGTGCGTGTGAAGGTAATACGCTGGGGTGACGCGCTCGGCTTGGCCGGACGGGGAATGGACATGTGATGGGAGTAGGGTGGATGCGAAGAATTTAACATAAAATTTGAGAAAATATATCGTCAAATCAACTACTGTTTTATCAAAATTGTTATTTCCGATTGAGTATAATGGAATTTATGATGAAAAAAAATATGCTAAGACTATATACCTACTCAAAAAAAGTAGGTGGCTGCTTTTAGTTCCTCTTTTCTTGATTAAAGAACTTGGTGAACTTGGGGTACCTGCTTGATAGTCTTAATACAAACAAATGTATAGGAAGTCAAGCGATCTATGTTAATAATAATTCAATATAATATTTTTAATATACAATTACGTGATTTGGTCGATACCAAAACTACCTCAACTGCAAACGATTGCAAAATAATACTATATGTCATTTTTCGTAATAATATTACTTAAAGAATTCTTCAAGAACTAAACATTACAGATGGTAGTGTCTATTCTACCATATTTTGCGGTTAGGTTAGTAAGTTGGTTCCGAGCGAGCGCGTGTCATGATGACAGTGACAGCAACTGCCATGGAATGTCAAAACAATGCGTAATAACTACTTACAAGTTATAACAGATGCGTAACTTTACAATGTAAAGTAATCATTTTGTTTAAGTTACGCAGTAAAAATATGTAGATATTTGCGAAAATATTTTACAATGACTGTCATAAGAAACAAAGTGACTCACAAGAATACACAAAGTTGTGTAACTATCAAAAACATGGATTCTTATTTTTATATTGTGTTTGATTTGATTTAAAACAATGCACATGTTATTGTAATCAATTGACATGTTTCTTTTTAATTTTTATGTTACATAGTTAAGTTGTTTTAACAATAATATATTGATCACATGGCTTGAATTATTTTAATTATATTAATTAGAACAAGAAACTACGTTAGTAAAAACACTTTTACAAATTGTATTTTGGTAGGTACCTAATCATTACATAAACATAAACTTAAAACGTCATAAAAATAAACAGTCAAAAAAGCTTTTGTTTTCTTAAACAATTTCTCATTCTTCTACTTAATTAATAACTACTATGCCCAGATAAAAGAAACAAAAATATGTCTCTTTCAAAATAAATAAAAAAAAAAAAAAACCCTCGTCCCATCCCCACTAAACGTTCCTCGCATAGAATGTTCTCGGTTCAAGTTCAATGTTCATTAGCGTTTGAAGGACCACTCGCGCCAGTGACTCGCCACTGACTCGACTTGACCGTCACACGCGTTTTATACTGTCTCCTATTTTTAAATAGCTTCCTGCTTTTGTTTTATTTTGGTTAATATGGTGGAGGTTTGATGTCTTTCGAATGTTTGATTGATACGAGTACTCGTATACATGTATGGAGCGTTTTATACTTGGATTACCACACTATGATTTGGAATCAGCATTAAATTGGTAGGTATAACAGGAGACATGTCATTGTACTGTATAAAGTATATAAAAAAAAAAACTTCTAAAATTCTAAATCTTTGTAAATTATGACTCAGAACGATCTCGATTATGACAGCGTTCAAACAAGTAAAACCATATCGTAATCGGTCCACTCGTTTAGGAATTATTATGCCACAGATGGGCCTCTCTGGGATCCTGGATGAGACTAGTACAGGACCGTAGAAAATGGCACGAAATTGGGGAGGCCTATGCCCAGAAGTGGGAAGACAAGGGCTTTGGATAATGATAATGATGCCTCAGATAGACAGACAGACGTCAAACTCATGACACCCCTTCGTAAAATATAGTAGTCACCAAATTGGACTATGTATTTAACATATTGATATTATTAAATAAACAATATTATCTAGGAAACAGCTGGTAAACGACGAAGTTAATTTTAAATTCAAAAGACAATTATCTCACAGATGTTTGACAAGTACAGTAAGTGCTTACAATGTCGATTTTTATAGGGGCACTAAATAACTGGTCGGGTGACAAATTAACTATAATGGAGAGATAATGAGGCACATCATTTAATTGTACACGTATAAGTATAAATTATACTGCGTCTTTTTTATGTTGTAAGTTAATTTACTTTTAAGCAAGTTTAAGTACATTTATTATTTGTTTAATTAGGTACTAGTTACGTTTTAGGAACTATAGAATGTCCAACATAACTATATTTACATTGTGGATGGTACTGCGTTTTAAAACACTTTTTAAAATGAGAAATTTAATATTGTTTACCGATTATTAAAGTTAATACATATTTTCACATAGACTATTAATTTTACGTATTTTTTCATCACTCTGTTATGTTTTATTGATGAATGAAGGCAATTAAAATCTTTGCAAACCGGCTTATGTGAGAAAAAATATCACATTTTCCATTCTAATGTCTGCATACTTTCAGAAAAGAAAAATAACGAATTAGAAAAATGACACAAAATGGAACCGAAAAAAAACAAACGCAAAACACTTCAAAAAGAATGTTCGAAAAACAAAAGAAACTCACATCGGAATACTCATTAATTGTCGCTTTGAAAACGCAGGAAAAAGCGATAAACAATAACGAAAATAAAAAGGGGAGTAACGACTTTCACGAATGGCACTCACACCTTTATATTATTAACTCTCAAAGTTCTGTACAAAGGTTTTAAACGACACAGTCAACTATTTGAAACACTATGTTAGATGCCTTTGTTAATTCCTACGTGAGAAACAGAAAATACAGCAGAACAGAAGAATTTCAACAGAAATTATGGAAAACGAATGAATCCGAGAATCGCAAAGTATTTTATTTATGAACTTCTAACATATATAAATATCATCACGCCTGTATCCCCGAAGGGGTAGGCAGAGGAGTACCAATGTACACCCACAGTTCGCCGATATTAGGTCCCATGTAATAGGGGGCGAGCCTATTGCCACTAACCGGGTACAAATCCAAACTCCGACCTGCTACTGAGAATTTCATAGAAAAACCCAATAACACCTTGGTCGGCTCGGGAATCGAACCCAAGACCTCTAGCGTAGCAGTCGCGCTTAGCACCACTAGGCCAACGAGGCAGTCTGAATGAACTTTTAAGCTTTATTAAAATGAGAATATTTTTTATAGGGACAGCGGGGTTGATGGCACTTGATTCTATTACGCTTTGTTATAGAAACTAGGTATATTAAAGTATTTGGTAATTGACACTAGACTATGAACGACGACATAATTAGTTTTGAACTATTAAATACTTTTGAGGAAAAAATTGGATAGTGCTGATAGTCTTAAGGCGTCGTTAGGTCTTGATTAGTTTTCAGATACAAAATAATGTTTTTTGTAAATTTGTTTTGTAACCATATAATTATTTAAAAGTGAATGTGTAACTTACAAACTGACTTATACTTTTTTAATGAAGACCACCTGAATACACCATAACATTTCTTTTTAACGAGTAGGCCTGTAATTATTACTTAATTATACCTACTTATTGATAAATTTAATAATTATTTACCTACAAGATGTTAACTACAGCAATAATCTTTACATGGCGTGACAATACCGCCCACAACCAACATTATCCAAGAAAAGAGGTAATTACACTCAAAAACTCTGAACAAAACATTACACAACTCACTCAATTATTTAACCTGTTTCGTTCCATCTACATTCATTAAGGTACATACTCGTCAGCAATAAATCCTGTAATCATCAATATCTATCTAAAGAAAACTCTTCAAAGAAACAAAAACCTAATTCCAAGGTATTAAGGTGGATAATCGCGTACTTATTGATACAAAGGCGAGTTCAATTACTTAACAGATCCTAACTTGGCCGGAGAACCTCTTTGAGAACAGTAGGATGTCCATTTGGGAAGTTGTACAAAGCAATTCCGTTCTATTTACGTATTATAGCTTATAAGCTATAATACGTATTATACGTGAATTGTGATTTCATTTCTGTCAAATGATACAGAAAGATATTTGTTAATTTTTGGGGGTACTTATTGGCTGTGTAACTGGTACATTGAATTTCAACCTTATATTTTCTAAAAGATTTTCTCCCGGAAAAGACCGGAGCAAAGGGTGGATTATGATTTAAGTCTGTTGACGTCCAAATCAATAACCAAGGTATTCGTTGATTTTTTTCCTTAATTATATAGAAAATTACATATTTCACATTTTTTTGTTTATTTTTGAAATGTGAGATTACGAGTAAGTACGTAAAATAAACACATTTATCATTTATAGGAAAAAAGATCTAGAAGTGTGTTATTAATTTTCAATGATTTAAAATTTGAACGATTGATATGGTTCAGAAAAATTTCGAGGATTTCTAACTTTTGGACACAATTACCAACTTAACCAAAAACATTTTAATTTCACTTCGGAGACAAAGACCCTTAGTCTTCCTGCAAAATCGTTCCTACCAATCCTTTGTCCGCTTTTCTTCAACAACACAGTCGAGATTGCCTTGGGTGGCTTTGGCTTTTAAGCTCTTCTGTCTTGGACAGAAATACACGTGTAAGTTTGGGAGACTCATCCCGAGTAATTTGGATTCCGGGGATCAGATAGCAACTATTCCTGGTAATGATTTTGCTATTGATCTTATTGTTATGTTTTGATGGTAAACCACATGTGTCGCGAATGTTGAACTTTGAAGCTGTGTAGTACAGTCGGATAGTTGTTGTAATTTTTTATAATTGAACATGGAATTCTAAGTAAAAATGATAGTTGTCAAACATTATATAATATTAATTAGGCATTAATTAATGGTTTAATTTTGGTGAAAACATGATCAAGAACACCTTCTTAATCATGAAAATAATGATAAATACTTTAAAAAAAGTTAGTCAAATGGCTTAAGAAGTGGAACCTTTATATGGAATCTCTAACTAGTTATCGTATCGGTAAGAAAATGATGAAAACTATTAATTAATTTTACAGCGCAATTTTTGAATACTAGATTATTTGCTTATAAAAAGCTTATTTATTAGATTGGAAATTATAAATAAATCCCATTTTTATAAATATCGTAATAAATTAAGAACATTCCTAATAATCCTATTTCCTTCAAACGTCCAAATAATCAACAAGTCCAGTTCTACAACTGCATTCCAAAACAATATAATTCTTAAATTCTAATTAAGATCAGACAGTTAGACCGTAGTTTGTTAGTTATGGCTTATGCAGCATTACAAAGCGAACTAAAGCTGTTTTCAAAAGTTAAATCTTACACAGCAGTGGAGTATGAGCCTAACCGACCAAAGAGATTGCAGACGGTTGGGTGGGGGCCCAGTTTCAGCGGGCATTGTTAATAAGATGAATTAACTTGCTATTGGAATCTTTGTGTAAATATTATTACTTAGATATAAATCTATGCTAACATGGTAATAATAGTGCTAAGTATAGAAATTGATGATGTATGATGTTCTAATGTTTTTTTTAATTGATTGCCTCAGCTATATAAGGCAAAGGCAATTAATGGCAATAACGACTTAAACTTTTACAATGATTTAGAAAGTTAACAAAACAATTTTCTATAAAAATGTGATTTTCAGATGCTTTTATATAGTTCGTCATAATACTCGGCTGAAGCAGTTAAAGCCTGTGCTCAGGCTAACTGTCGTACACGTACAAAAGAGCATATCGATGGGTCCTATGTATAAGGGCCAGACTGCAAAATCACAACTTTACAAGAGGGGCCCACAAAGTATCAATATGGTATAACTTAAAGGTGGTATAACCAAGTTTAATGAAACTTTTCAGGCTTACTTTGCAAGCTATTCTCTTTATGTAAAACAAAGAGATTATTTTTTTTATGCTTAAGTTTTCATTTTACTTAATTTTGACCCTTTTACGTGAGTTTCGGTCAGAATTTTTATTCTACGCCAAACTACGTATATGTCTCAATGTGACACATATATTAGAATGTCTAGATATTTTGGATATACACTAGCTATAAACATTGTTAAATTTTTAATGAATTCATTAAGAAAGATTAATAAAATATATAAATTAATAGAATCGTATAAATATTTGCCTGTATGCCATTATACGCGTCGAGTGCTAACTAAAAATGTTTTGGGATTCAAGTGTATAACGGCCAAATTGACATATTGACCCATTTACGTTTAAAATCACGCTACATAGGCCTTTCTACTACAGCAAAAAATACGATTTCCATGCTTAAATTGTAGATTGTTTTTAGCTCACATTATGAACCATACTTATAACTTGCGTTTTCCATAAAAAAGTTAAAATTACCAAATTCTTAGTTTGGCCCTTATACATAGGACCCATCGATATTAACGTATAATTGTTGAGAGAGATAGCTTGTGCCCAGCGGTGAATTTAATAAATATTAATGATAAGCCACACTTTCTTAAGGTATTATTTACAGAGAGTAACATAAATAGATATTATCCTTAAATGTCAGACAATAATTCCTAAAACCATTCTTAACTTCAATTTGAATTAAAACCTCTTATTTAACTTCCCTATACCGCATTAAGTGCGTCCCCACCTCCTTCCGTACGCAGAGCATTCGCCACAAAGGTTCTACCAGTATATTTGATGAGCAAAACGGATGAAATTTGTTTTGGCCTAGGAAATAGGAGACTACGTCTAGATTGAGATTCGCTTTGTGGCCTCTGGATGGAATCTTAAAGGGAGATTAGCTCTTACCTTGATATTAATTTAAAATGGCAGGAGATGGGTTGTGACGTCACGGATTAAGGTGAGCGTTTTCTTTGTGTATGTCCTTTGTATCTGGTGCATGGTAATATGATATTACATGAGGTTTTAGAAGATTCTTTTGTACTTTTTTACAGGAACAGCATAAGAAAGTGAATATGGGAAAAGTACTCTTCCTCAAAAACAAATAAAAATGTCTTTTAATGTGTGCGTGTGTCAAATGCCAAGTGACATACGTAGATTTAATGATAGCGTAACGTAATCATAGTTATTTATTAAAATTATGGATTGGAGTGTTGGATCTGTGTAAAAAAGGTCAAAAAAAAAGAAAACAATAGTCGTTTGAAAATGTCATCTCATCAGAGTTTCAAAATTAAATATTTATTTAAATATCACGTTCAACAGGCTAAGAGACCAGCAGACCCCTTGGCGATCACAAGAAAACCCACGCAATCCGCACCCCTAAATAACCTCATTTTATTACAAAAGTTAAATGAAAATCCAAAAATACACGAAAGTTGACAAGTTACGTGACAATATACAATTTAAAATTAAACCACGAAAGTCGAAAACTACTTTAAAAAGTAAAATGACACGTCTTGAGCCAACATTAATTTGGAAACGAATATTTCAAATTAATATCGCGGTGAAAACATTACGAGAGAACTTTGGTATTGAACAAAACTGTCCCTGTACCATGAAACCGTAAAGCATCACTATTACCGTCGTTAGAGAGAGACGCCGCTATACGCAGTGTAGAGTGCTGTCTCGCTCCCACTTTCAAGCAGTCCAACTTTAAAAGCTTATAGTAGGAGTCGATACCTGAAATGGGAATAATGAATTCATGCTAGTTCCCTGTTCCCGAAAGTTTATTTGTACGAATTAACTAGTTTCATCCATTTGATTAAATACGTATGTATTTTGGGCTATCACGAAATCATTTAATGAAGACTGGATGTTCTAGTTTCATAGGTGTCGCTTATAATAATTGCATTTATAGTTATATTTTGGGAATAAAGCCGGAAACCCACTTAGGCGCACGGAGAGGCTGTGCACGTGTGTTCAGCTTCGCTTTAGTACAAAATGTATGAGAGCGTTTCCACCGCAGCGCACGGACATGCTACGCAGCAAATGACGTCATAAACACACGAACGTAGCTCAACCCACGGCCGTGCGACGCATCCGAGCTGCGTGGGTCGGCCATTTCTCTGCCACCCACGACTATGTACAGTCTCGAGCAAAAATATGTACACACATAATATTGTTAAGAAATTATTATAAGAATAAGCTACTATAAATAAGAGGTACAATTAATGTTCCTAGTATATATACATACATTTAAGTTGTGATAAGTATAATTTATGTAAGAACTAAGTTATTTATAATAAAAATAAGTAAAATAGATGTTACTACACAATAGCTAAATTATATTGTTACTCGGAAGCGCTAAAGTCTATATTATAAAAATAATATATTGACTTTAAGTAAAATATTTTTTTTTATTAAAAAGAAATATTTGAACCATTTTATTTTCAAGTGTGATCTGTCAGTATGCATTGATTGCTCGATGGCAGAAGAGATTCGCCAAAAAATCTCACTAATTTCGTTTAACAATTTCGCATATTATTGTATACATATTTTTGCTCGTGACTGTACCCTATGTATAGCTATGAGCTGTGTGGGCGACACATCCGTGTCCGTGCGCGGCAGTGGAAACGGAGGCCAACGCCGCCGAACTAATGAGCCCACGCAGCAGAGGTGAGCCACGCATCCGTGCACAGCCTGCGCAGCGGTGGGGTTCCGGCTTAAAACAGTTTTACATATAAAGATTAAAGTTCTGCTTGGAATAGATCTGCTTAATTTGAGTGGTAACATTTGTATTATTACAATACATATTACATACATCAAACCATTTTAGAACCTTAAAATATTTCTCCATATGTTCCGGTTTTCCTTTCAAATCTGCGCCGAATTTAAATGCAATTCGAGGATGCAGGTTGTATCTTTCAAGTCGTATACATAATACTATGCAGCTTAGGATGCCCGGATAAAGGTTTTCTGCAAGCCTTTCAGAATGATAATCATGCATTGTTTTAAATAAGTGCACTTTGGAGAAGAGGTTCAACCGTAAGCTCAAGTTTGCACAGTTGAAGTTTTAGATCGTTTTAGAGGTTTGGTTTTGGCAATGCGGCCTTTTTGGTTGGGTGGACTGAATAGCTAAATTCCTTGACAAGAAAAATGGTATTTTAAAGTGGATAAAGTATGTTCTTAGACTGAGGTAAAAATAGGAGTATAATAACTTTAGTTTAGATAAGCAATTGACAGCATAAACTGTACCTTTTTGTAGAAAGCCTCTTTCGAACCTCAGTAACTCTTTGGAAGATTTGTAGATGGACATACCTGCAACAAAAAACATACTTATTAGAATACATGTTATAAATTATCATTAAATAGGAAACGGGAAATAATATCAATAAGTAAAGAGTATCCTATTCACATATTACCTGATCCAAACTTTAAAAAAATCTACGAAACGAATATAAGCAGAAAACTATATGAAACAGACGAAGTTGAAAGAAAACGCATCGAGTGCACGAGATCGCAATTTTCTGCTGAACAAAATAAAGGCATAAACAAAACTCTGACGTCATCGATCCAATTCCCAGCTGTAATCAGGTTTAAAGCCAGTACAAGGATGGGATCAAACAAACTTCATTAAACCAAAAATACAGGACACCAGCAAGATATTTTTTTGAAATATCGCTGATTACTTTGAAAATTCTGAACAGATTTTCAGAAATAGAGAAGTACGAATACGCCGCCTTTTTTTTAAGAAACATGACAATTTTTTGCATATTGCTGATAACTAATAGAACAGAAAAGCAAACGAAAAAAAAAAATAATTGGTCCATTGGAATAAGATCTTCGATTGCACATACAAGCACAAAGATAGGTACACACATAAAACATATACCACTTTTTTTTTGTGTCGAGAGTTAAGCCGGAACCCCACCGCTGCGCACGGAGAGGCTGTGCACGTGTGTTCAGCTTCGCTTTAGTACAAAATGTATGAGAGCGTTTCCACCGCAGCGCACGGACATGCTACGCAGCAATTGACGTCATAAACACACGCGTAGCTAACTCGAATAGGCGGAACGTAGCTCAGCCACGTGGCCGACCCACGCATCCCAGCTGCGTGGGTCGGCCATTTCTCGGCGACCCACGACTATGTACAGTCTCGAGCAAAAATATGTACACACATAATATTGTTAAGAAATTATTATAAGAATAAGCTACTATAAATAAGAGGTACAATTAATGTTCCTGGTATATATACATACATTTAAGTTGTGTTAAGTATAATTTATGTAAGAACTAAGTTATTTATAATTCATATAAGTAAAACAGATGTTACTACACAATACCTAAATTATATTGTTACTCGGAAGCGCTATTGTCTATATTATAAAAATAATATATTGACTTGAAGTCAAATATTTTTTTTTATTAAAAAAAAATTTTAACTATTTTATTTTCAAGTGTCATCTGTCAGTATGCATTGATTGCCAGATGGCAGAAGAGATTCGACAAAAAAACTCACTAAATTCGTTTAACAATTTCGCATATTATTATGTATACATAATTTTGCTCGTGACTGTACCCCATGCATAGCTGCGAGCTGCGTGGCCGACACATCCGTGTCCGTGCGCCTCAGTGGAAACGGAGACCGACGCCGCCGAACTAATGAACCCACGCGGCAGAGGTGAGCCACGCATCCGTGCACAGCCTGCGCAGCGGTGGGGTTCCGGCTTTAATAACAATGCCATTCTCAGCATACAGCTGAAAATAGTTGTTCATCATCCCTAACACCAAGTCCAGTATATTTGATATTTCAAAGCGGTACACAAAATTACTTCGAAATTGTTCTCATGGCCTATCTAGTTTTCATGGAACAGTCGCCAGGGCTGCCATGTAACCGGGTAAGAGGTAAGCTTAGAGTATACATAAGGAACTAGAGTCAGTCTATCAGAGTTTGAACGTAAGTACTAGTGTGAACTAGTTTTGTCGTGAATTATGTAGGAAGACCCGGCTAGATGGACCGATGACCTGAAGAAGGTAGCCGGCAGTGACTGGATGCAAAGGGCGGGAGATCGTGAGCTGTGGCGTTCCTTGGGGGAGGCCTGTTTCCAGCAGTGGACTGCAACAGGCTGATATGATGATGATGATGATGAAGGAAGACGGAGCTTGCCGTTTTAAAAAAAATATCTAAAACGCTAATATTATCCTAAAAAGGTCAAAACCATCGATATTTTCGTATATAAGTTTCTCGTTGCGCGAAAATTAACTTAAATGAAAAACGAAATGTACTAGGTTCAGACTAAAAACTGCTCTCGCCTGGCACAAGGGGAAACCAGCGATACTAGCAGTCTATGTATATAGTACGTCAATGGGTAAGAGCCTTTCGTCGAAAGCTTTGCTGGATTAGATGTGTTCTGAGCACAATACAATTGTATAAAATACAATAAACAAGAGGTGTGAAGTAAATGAAGCGGTTGTTAAACTTGGGGGGGAGGGGTGAAGGGGGGAGGGAGAAGGGGGAGGGTTTAAAATACGTGTTGTCTTTAGAATTAGGGGCTTTTCGTCTTTTCAACGTTTTTGGTGTGTGCTGTTAAAATGTTGTTGAAGAGTTTTCGGTGTTTGATTTAGCATGAAAAGCATAGGTTTTTTTTTATATTGGGAAAAAAAGTATTATTATTACTATGTGTATTTATTTGAGAATGTATAATTATGTGACAATGTTAAATGGTGCAGGGGTTAGGTGATTGTATTGTATTGAATAGGGACCTTTTTTATTCCGTGGCATTTTTTTTTAATTATTTATAATATTGGAACAGGCAACAAATGTATTAGTGTTTGACAGATACCGTCAGATTTTATAGTTGTTACACTTTTTCTAGAAAGAATTCTACTACTCTAGAACATGGTTGATTTATCTAGCTGTAGCTTAGTTATTTTAAAATGTCTCCAATCCGGATGTGTCTTGTACCCAGCCCTGTCAGAGGGCAGAGGTCGGGGTGTGAGGCGACCTCATTTGGTTCCCGGGAACTCATTAAGTCGCCTCACCGCTTAATTTTTAACTTAAGTGAAAAAAAAAATAGTAAATTTCCCAGTTCGTGCCTGCTTTGAAGTAAGTTCAAATATTAGCAGGTTTCAGTAAGTGGCATTTTGAGTGGAGGTCGTACGTTTTTGTAAATGTACGCAAGTCACCGTTAAGTACGAGTATCATGCTGTCTCTTTCACTTTAATCATTAAGATGAGACGGATGTATTATTTGAGAGCGTCTTAAAATTAAATCGCGTTTGTGTGTAGGTGTTGAAAAATATTGTTTTTTATTTTTCTATAACGTGGTTTCCCTGTCTTTTACATTTTTTAACTGCTAGGTACAGTTAAAAAATGTAAAAGATGGAATTAAAAATCTAGATTTGTTTATAATAAAAACAAGGTATGGTTAAAACAAATGATTTAATGGGTTAAAGGATATTATTGATAGAATCGATATAAAATATTGGAATAACTAGATTTTTCTAAAGATATTTTTTCCTATTAACGTCTAGTTTAATACCTCATTAATAAGTTGAAAAGAAAAATATTACGCTATAAAGCCTCATTAAAAAACCTGTATGTTCCACTACATAACACGCCCACATTAAATAAAACTATCATAATGACTCAGCAACAGCTACAAACCGGTCACCCATCCATTTCTAAACCTTACCATCTATTATTTAACACTCAAACAAGTTCACACGTTACCGATACATAACTTGTTTAAGTGTCTACAAGGTCAACTTGAGGTCACGTGTGCCAAACGTTATGTAATGATTACGTAAAACAATGTTTGGGGACAAGGAAAATTTGGAGTAGTATAAAATTTTGAGTTTTTAGAATTTGAATTTTAGAAATAGTACAGGTTAATTTTAAGTTACTTAATCAATGTTTTAAGTTTGGTTCAAAAATAGTTATTAAAATTGCTCCATAAAAAACTTTGAAAACTTTCTAGCAAAATATTAAGTATAATTGACTCATTGGTTTCTTAGGTTTACGCAAATGTTGGACATATGTAACTACTTTTTACGGATAATATATGCATTAAGAGTCTGCCTTTAACCAAGATACCTTCAAAAGTGTCGAAAGTTCAGGACCTAATAATCAATTTATTCTGGTACAAATTTATTTATTCTGTTCTATACCTGTATAGGATCACTAGATATTCTTCACAGTGCCTAAATTATACATACATACATACATAATATTTAATCACGCCTGTTTTCCGTAGGGGTAGGCAGAGAACACTTCTTTCTACTTGCTACGATCCTTATATCCTTGATTTGCTTTGTCTCTCATTATATGCCGTTCAAGTACTTTTGTTTATAACCTATTTTATACTCAATGCATTTAAATAAAGATTTATAGGATTATATTAAAATAAACTATTTGTGTTAACTGTGTTTTAAGTTTCATTAATTTAATCTTTATTGCATTATAAAACATGAATCCTGGGGTTGTCAACAATAACGTTTGCGGTTGCTTTAACGATAAAATCGTGTTTATGTCACGTTATGTTTTGACAAACTACATACATTAATTAGATATTTAATAGTGTTGATATGGCAAGTGATAATAATAAATAATTTATAATTATTATAAATAAATATATATTGTACTATAGATTTTTGAGTGGACTGAAAAAATTGGTAATTTGTTTGAAAAAAAAAAATGCTATCATATAAATTTTGATCAAAAAGTGTTTGGTATAGATATACCTACTTTTTCTTTATCTTAATAGCTAGAGATACTTAGATATAATTTATTCGGATAATTGTAAATTTTCCAAGAAAAGTTTAAATTATTCGCCTTCGAATGCAAAGGAAGAGAACATTATTCTGTAATATTTGAGTACCAACAAATCTATTCAAACGGAATAGTTTCAGTGCTGGTCAATGTGCAAACGACAACGTTGAAACTCCATAATTTAATTATCCAAAGTGACGCTCCCCACTGTTGATCAAAGAGAAATAATACACAAGTGTTAACTTCCAAACAAAAAGCCCGAAATACATTTGAACCCAAAATTAATTGGTTATATGTTACCCACGATTTTTGCATGACAAACGACGAAAAAATCCCTCTGCAAAATGTTTCGTAGAAAAACGTTGTAAAAACAGGGCGGAGGTACACTCGAATACAGTTTTTCGTTCAAAATATAGAACTCTGACTAAAGAGTAAAAAGACACGGAAATAAATAACTAACAAAAAATAACGTGTACTGTAAATTGAGCGTACGGAACCCGGCTCGCTTTTGTTTTTTTGGGAACAGTATTTTGACAGTGTTTTGTTTTAGTTTCGGAGTGTAGCCGATGTTAAAGGGCTGGAGTACTGTATATAATAATATGTATAATATACATGTGTAGCTAGATAAAATGGAGGCTTACTAGAAAGGAGTTCAATTAGAACTGTTAATAGTATTAGTTATATTGCTAAAATATGTGTTTAACGATCCGCTATAACTTATTTAATAACCAGTTTTTTTCAGATTCCCTTGCTTTAGATCCCCCTGCTGGGCAAAGTCTCGTTTCCTCTTCGAAACTTTCCTGTTTTTTTGCGATAAAATACCATATTCTTCTTGTAAATAAAATTTTTGTAATGTATTTAGTAACGTAGCGATGTAGATGATTGTTTAATTACCTTATTATAATTTTAATTTTATGTAGCTTATTGTTTCCTTTGCTTTTCTTTTTGTTCAGTACATATCAAGTTTTTTTACATTAGTATAAATAACATCATTATTATTAAAATCTCTTTTTCCGTACTACTAAACTACCAAAAAACGTAGACCTAGGTACCTAACCAAAAATAAATAAACAAAAATTAAATATAAATCAATATACATTTTAAATAAACACTTCAAATGTAATCAAGTGAATTTATTTACGTTTTTATTTGATCAATAATCTTATTTAAATGGTTGTACGATGGTTCAAATATTCGATCATGCAATCAATCACTCGTTAACAAGTATCAATCTACTAGACAAATATGTGTAGGGTTGGCAACTCTCACTTTCACTGAAATCGTTTTTTTTTTACTTTACTGAAATAAATGATTGTGTGGTAGATGATAATATTAGAAAAAAAAAGATTTGTGCTCGAGATGACGATTATTTTATCGAACACATAACGGTCTGATTTAAATCAGTCCATTATGTGTACTAACAACAATGCAGGGAGAAAAAGAACAAAACTGAATAAAGAGTCAGTTCACAAAGGCTTATGAATTACATGTTTTTAGTTATGTTTACGTAATATTTGTAGCTTCTTAAGAGGCAAAAACAATCCGTTTTGTGGGGTCGTTGACACAAAACAATGACTTCATTCACAACACAAAAAAAAACAAGAACAAATCTTAAAGAATAGGCATGGTAATAACTGAGTCATTTGACACAAAAAAAAAACATTGTTTACATAAAATCTGACCAAAATCTAAAGTCTTACATTATAATATCTTATATTAATACACTTTTCTAAAGCCAAAAAGATTTTCTATAACGATTTTTTTTTGTGAATATTTTTTTATTTCAGCAAGTGGCAACCCTAGGTAGCATCCAATCAAAAACGATAAGTGGTTTCTGAAGATGGTTTCAGACGTTCCGTTTAACATTGAAAGTAGAGGCAAGTGTTTTTTGCTGTAATATTAAATCTGAGAGGTTCTATAGACAGTTATACCTTATTGATCTTATGATTTGTATGAGGTCGGGGGTTCGATTTCAGCCTGTTACTTTCTGCGATTATTTTGTATTAATTTTTGATTAATTTGGGATTTAGCTATAATAATTATGATTTGTCTTTTAGAGATCAAACAAAAAATATCGATTTCAAAATAAATCTTATTTTTTATTTTTTATAGGTAGTGAAAACAGAACCAAAATTAAATGGGTCCATGCGGAAAAAACCCGATTTCAAATAAAAAAGAATCATCAAAATCGGTTCACCCAGACAAAGGTTCTGTGGTAAGAACATAAAAAAATACAGTCGAATTGAGGTCCTCCTCTTTTTTTGAAGTTAAAAAAAGAATCCTTTTACAGTTTATTACATTTATTATAATAAAACATTTTTACTACCATTTAAAGCTTAGTAAATGTCTGAAAATGATATATATTACTAAAAATTCAGTCTTTAGATAGACAGGTGGTACTCCATCTGTCTGTCCAAATCTTCAATATATAATAATATGTAAGAGAGCCTACTGAACCAAGAAATACATTCGCCAAGATTACTTTGAAAAACATACATGAAATTCAATTTACGTACAGTATTTTGAAGGGCTCTTAGCGCTGGATATAGGAATATACCTATAAATGTTTTACTGAAAATATATTCAGGATAAGGCTGTGTATCCATTGATGAGGGCGAGGTAGGCAGAGTGAAAAAAAAAACGAATTTAAAAGAAGATCTTAGTGAGAACGGAGAGAAATAAATGAGGTAGTTATCTAGCTAAGGCTGCCTAGCTTTGATGGAAAGGGGTAGGTAAGCAAAATTTTAAATAAAGCCTGATATCGTCAAACTGTGGGGTGAACACATTTTCCCATATATGGAAGGAATGAACATTAATCATCATGCAATCAGCATTTTTTTCTCGCAACAGCAAAAGAGAAGAGGTTGGCGATTACAGGTGCAAAAAAAAACCTCTAAATATTGAAAATTTCCTCATTTTTTTTCGTCAAAATCTTTTCAGTCTTGCCAGTGTCAAAAGGAATGTTGCAAAGATTCTAATTTTATAGCATACATACAAACCTGTTGAGGCATTTAAAAGGCTTCCGTACTGAAAAAAAAAAACACTTCTTATTTTGGGCAGTTGTGAAGGCTTGCTACACATCCTTATACTACTCATCTTTCACATCGTTGTGTACACGGCCTTAAGGTTCAAGGTCGAAGATGTTATGTCGGCGAGTCAATTTGTTTTTATCGAAAAATATGTTCATAACATTCATATTATTAGTACTAAAGAAATGTAGAGCTATGTATTTTAAGAGGGTTCTCCGAGTTTTAATATTGATGTTTGTAACATATGAACCCTTTTATTTGCGTTATGTTTATTCTTGTGTATTTTTTAAGGGCCGAAAAAATATTAAAGTTATTTTTTCGTTTTGTAGCATTGTATCAACTATGATAGCTGAACTTAAGTAACAAAAAAAAAGAATATTTTCTTACTTATAGACGAGATAAGCTTATATGTATATTTCTAATCTAATAACATAATATTCACACTCCCTTACCTTACTATAATCAATCATAACAAAAACATATCTACCTAATAATATAGCACACAACTTTGACAACATCTGTTCAAAAATCTTTCAGAAAAACGCGCATACAGCCTTCACGAACGACAGGAATAAATCATTTTCATCATAAAAGATAACTGAACAGTGTCTACGCAGCGCGTAGCGGCGCTACGGCACGCTACGCCGTAGACGCGTAGGCGTCGTTACGAAAAACTCACTGCCTCACTGCCAATAAGAATTATGGCTCTATTTGATGATATGCTTACGTTTATAGACTTTTTTCTTTAGATGGAGGTTTTATGTGTATTTGGGTAACATACGTGGATAGTAATATGTTTTGAATTGTTATTATATGAACGATTGACTACTTAGGCCTTACTTTCATAATGCATCGCCCAGAATATTTTCTTATTTTGGGAATTGAAATATGCATTACAAAAAATGTAATTGTTAATCAAATACTGAACTAGCTCTTTCTAAATTCTAGTAAAAAAAACACTTGTAATTGTATTCATGTCCCAAAATGAAAACCTAAATATAATTTTTTGCTGCAAAGTCTCTTTCATATAAAAGAAAATTGCCATGTAACATAAAATCGAAGTCCTAATCCATTTTCCAGTGAATTTATGAAACACCGAACAATAAGTTACGGCGAGTGAGACACTCATTCAATTTGCATTGCCAAGAGAATTAATTAATTCGTTAACGATGGAAACAGTTTTATTAAACTTGATAAATGTGTTTTATGATATTCACATTAAGAGCTATTACGCTTTTAATGTATTGTCTGAAAATAGCCTGTTATGAGAATTGCTTTTAAATATATTGTTTTTATTTTAAAGGTCATGGTCATTTATTTCTGAGATACATGTGAAAATTGACTTTAAAGAGAGTTATTTCAATCTTATAAAAATCTGAGTTTGTATTAAAAACACAGTCATCATCATTCACACACTTTGTTATCTTACTAGATTGCTGTCTAAAAAAGTATTTGACTTGAATAATCAAACACTGCTGTACTTTAAGACCTTCTTAAAAGCCTTCCTGTCTCTACTTTACACCTTAAAGAGACAGAGAGAGTATAAGACTTAATGGCGACTCAACATTAAATTTCAATTGAGTATTCGGCTAGTTAACAGATTCCCAAAATAAAAAGCAAAAAATAACCAGAATTTTGTTTAATAGTCGTTATCTCTAAAACTACCAGGGAGACAAAAAAAAGAATCTGCCTGATTCAACGCATTTTTTTACTTGTTCAAGTTAAAAAAAGTGTGGCACCACGCTTACAATGTTAGGAGAGCTATACTAATATACTCGTATGTTGGCCTTAAGGGTATGTAACACCAACACATTTTAGTACCTTATATTTCTACAATGAGAATAATTTCGTACTAAAACCTCTTATCCACATAACCCACATTTACCCTCAGGAATGAAAAGCTGACACGCCATAAATATAATTTAACATAGATACAAAATAACTGGAAACTGAAAGGCGGCGAGTCGTAACGCTGCAAACCAGTTCAGGGAATCAATTAACTTCATGTTATGGTTCACGCAGACTATATCATGTTGCTCGCTAATAACACAGATGTAGACAAGGCTTTACTGGATATGGTACAGTAAGCGTGGTTGTATGTAAATCTGGTGATAGATGTAGGGAATAAAGAAAGTGGTAGCGAAACAAGTGTGTAAGGATCGTAGCAAATGGAAGGAAGTGGTCTCTGCCTACCCCTACAAGGGAAAGAGGCGTGTAAAGCATTTTCGTATTCAAAATGTTTCTTTTTTTAACATTTTTTGTGTCCCTTTTATAAACAACAAGCTTTCTCCCACGGATCCACCCATCTGTATTTCGAAATATTTTTTTCACGTAATAATTTTATTATTGCAAAAATTTTTCGTCATGAAGTAAAGGATTATAAAATCTCTTCCAGAAACCTACATCCTTCCTTACATAACAGGTGGCAAAGGCAATACTTTTAATATTACGCCGTAACGTAATATACGTGTTCGACTGCACTGCGATGTACGTGATACCTGAGAATGCCTTCTATGAGGTAAATGTATACGTATAATATATCTTATAGCACCTGTATGGGGAAAGAGGGTTGTCATCGACGTATGATATGCATTGACTGCTACTATCGCTAGGCTCCCCTTGTGCCAAGCGAGAGCAGTTTTTAGTCTGATCCTAGTACATTTCGTTTTTCATTTAAGTTAATTTTCACGCAACGAGAAACTTATATAAGAAAATATCGATGGTTTTGACATTTTTAGGATAATATTAGTGTTTTAGATAGATTTCTTAAAACGGGTGCTCCATCTTCATACATAATTCAAGACAACACTTGTTCACACTAGTGCTTACGGTTTAAGCTCTGATAGGCTCACTCTATAGTTTCAAATGCAACCTCGTTGGGGGCTGTCTGTTGGTACTTCAAATATTTGGATTGATTTTCAGTGGTGACTACTGGCTTAGAATAATTTTTGGACATTTCAATTCAACATATTATTTATGTCGTGGTGGCCTAGCGGTTCAATGAACGGATTTGTATGCACGAAGTTGCAGGTTCGAACCTGGGCAAGTACCAATGTAACTTTTCAAACTTATAAGTACTTTCTTAATTATTCTAAGACACTTCTGACAAACGGTGAAGGATCACATCGTGAGGAAACCTGGATTCTAAAATTTGGGATCTGAAATCGCCAATCCGCATTGAGCAAGCCTGGTGATCAATGCTCACGCCTTCTCTATATGGGAAGAGGCCTGTGCCCAGTGGGACGTTTAAAGGCTGGATTATTAATTTATTTATTTATTAACATGGACATTATTTTAATAAATAGTTTTTGCTACTAGTTCCAATTTTATAGGTTCTTGTAAAATTAGTAGTTATATAAAAAGTAAGTTTTAAGTATATTTGTAAATTTTTTTGGGTGTGTTTGGGACTGTCACTTTTTTATCAGTCCAGAATGAACAGTAGGAAATTGTGAAAAAAATATTTCACTAGATGTCTACGAATCTTATCTATCTGTTTTTTGCCGTTGCATTCCATATAAACACTTGATAATTTTTAAACGTATTTTAAACTTAACAAAGTACAGAAATTAATATCGAAACAGAATTTTCGACACAATTACATTCCGAAACCTGGAAAAGCCTACATAATTCTACAATTTTACATCACTAACTACCAGCTACTAATTAATATAAATTTAACATCCTCCGACTATACATTTTGCTCACATATAATGTTAATATTTAGTATAAATTAATGTATTCACAAAACGACCACATGCTAATAATTTATTTTAATGTTACTCGGTTTATATGTCAAATTATTTCAGCCTGTATTTTACATTACATTTTTATTTGATTAAATTTTAACTGGTACCAATTAATTGGCGATGTAAATTTTTGGAATGTTTACATTGCTGAGTTGGTACTTAAAAGAATATATTGGTTAATGTGTAGCCAGTAATGTAAAACGTTTTTGTAGTTATTTGTGTTTGAGGATTATACTATGTTGAAGTGTGTGTTAAATAGAAAGAACTGAGTGTTTGTTTATTGACGCTAATAAATTATTTTAAGATTAAAATAATACTTTTTCTTTTGATATTTTGATGTTGAATATTTTTTTACCTTTTATGAGAAAATCACAGTATTCATTTATCTATCAGTAAATGGAGGACTTATAGCTTACAAAATCTTAACAAGAAAGGAGGTAATAGTCACCAGAATTCATATTTTATCTATTGTTACCAAGACGATATCAACGTATCACATTTTCTTTTCTTCTTACGTATTTATCGGAACGTAACATTTACGAGTAAAACTTTACTTGTAAAAAACGTTATTTACCTAACAATTTACGCAACTAAATCACGCCTTACAAGTAAAAAAACAATTCAAAATTAAACTAACATCTACAATTGTGTGATATTTTCTTTGTCTCGCAAAAGGCAAAGGAATTAACTTCGGAGTCCTTTTTGTTAGAAAGTTAGACCCCGATATATAAGAGAAAAAGGTAAAAAATCTTTTGATGGGTATAAAAAGTTTTGTCTTGAGAAATGTGTTATGTCGTTTGAGTTGAAGCCAGTTTTGAATGCATTCGGCTTAACTTCGAAGTTGAACTGGAGATGACTTTGACTGATAACTTTTAAAATACTTTATTTAATAAAATAGGATATTTCTACGAGAAAGAAGCTGAGAGTAAATGGTTATTTATAAAATAAATCTACCCTAAAAATTGTATGTTAATGTATTTTTGGTGTTTTAATGGCTTGCAATGAAATGATTATATTGTTTATTGTACTAGCAAAAGCTATTCAAAATACATTCATAAAAAATCTAAGTCACTTATTTTCAAGTGTACCACGTGAGCGCGACAAATGGATGTGCGATTAACGCTTATGCGACAAAACTGTACTGCGACTCACCGTAGTTCGAATGCACGCTAGTGCGACACACTGTAGATCGACATCTCGCTAGTGCGATATGAAGAAATAGAACATAAACATATAGAACCGACATAGGCCCAGACATCCATTGGTGGTTAGGTTCAACTTTGTGACAGAGATCAATAGGTTAGGTTAGGTTAGATATTGTGACCTTGCAATGGAGCGAGCGAAGCGAGCGACGGCCTTTGATTATTTAATATCTACTTATTTAATATATGTAATTCAAAATTTATCTCAGCAAACTACTGTAATACTGCATCAACGTACTACACTACCCTTGCTAGGTGTCAAACTACTGCAATACTGCACCAACGTACTGCACTACCGTAGTGTCGCACTACCGTAGTGTCGAACTACTGTCGCGCAATCGTTTGTCGCACTAGCGAGATGTCGATCTTCAGTGTGTCGCACTAGCGTGCATTCGAACTACGGTGAGTCGCAGTACAGTTTTGTCGCATAAGCGTTAATCGCACATCCATTTGTCGCGCTCACGTAGTACACTCCTTATTTTCATCAATACTCAGTACCTGCATTTACTAATACACAAGCATATTTTATAAGAAAACATAAAAAAAACGAAATATGTTAAAATAAAATTGTTACAGAAACTTATAAGCACTCTTTTTTGTATTTTTCATTTCAGGATTCAGAACACAAAAATTACCAACATATAGGTTTAAAGAACTTTATTTATCCTACAATGAAACATCATTAATTCATATACAAACCTAATTTCACCATAAAGCAATAAACTGAAACCGCATAAAACCTATATTCAAGTTACACGTTCGACATTGTAACATTAACAGCTCGGATTAAGGCTGTGTTAACTTAGCAGTCACTTAACTCCGCTTCGGTTTAAGCCCCTATTTCCTCACGTCCACTTCACTGGAATATTACTTTAAATAACTTTGGAGTTCTGAGTTTTTTATACTGGATTATTTCGACTAAGTAATTTTAATTAGGTCAGCGTTTTAACGTTTGAAGATGCTAAGTTTTGTTACTAAGCGGTATATGTAAGGAAACTAAAGGAAACTTTTTTTTTAGTTATTCTAAAAAGAGAGACGAAGTATTTTTACTTTAATTTAGCTTTTTTAAACACTCTTGGATAAATATTTTACATATACTTCTTTCCTTTGGGAAAAAGCAGGCAAATAATGACACTTATTACATCTACAAACAAGTAATCAACTTCTGCCCCCTCAATTAAGAAATTACTATCTAAAGAACCGCGATTAACTCAAAAAATACTTTTTTTTAATAGCCTACTTGGGATACTACTGCTGGGCAAAGGCCTCCCCCTCCGTCCTCCAAACCTGTCTGTCCATTGCGATTTCTGGCCACGTGCGACCCGCATTACTGACTAGATCATCAAAAACTACTAAACAGATTAAAATTATTGTATGGTTTTCACCAATAGATAGAATGATACAAGAATAAGGTAATAATTAATGTTTCATCCATCGACGTATGATATACATAGACTGCTACTATCGCTAGGTTCCCCTTGTGCCAAGCGAGAGCAGTTTTTAGTCTGATCCTAGTAGATTTCGTTTTTCATTTAAGTTAATTTTCGCGCAACGAGAAACTTATATCAGAAAATATCGATGGTTTTGACATTGTTAGGATAATATTAGTGTTTTAGATAGATTTTTTAAAACGGCAAGCTCCATCTTCATACATAATTCACGACAACACTTGTTCACACTAGTGCTTACGGTTTAAACTCTGATGGGCTCACTCTACAAAGTCCGGTGAAGCAGTCAAAGCCTGAGCTCAGGCTAACTGCAAAGATCTCTACCAAAAAAGGCTCACTCTATAGTTTCAAATGCAACCTCGTTGGTTTCATCAATGTAATTAAGAGTTACTTTCATTATATTATTTATTTACCCTACAAAGTTATAATAACATCAACATTAACTAATGAATACAAAAACAATTTTCTCAACATTCTGCGAACACGATACAAAACTTATTACTTAGTATTAAGAGTAACATTCATTGTACATCGAGCTCCAATAAGTACTTACCTAACGAGTTTGTTTGAAAAAGTTTCAATCTCAATCTATTCACTATACCAGATTTCTTATTATCTATCTACTACTGCCTCGTTGGCCTAGTGGTGCTAAGCGCGACTTCTACGCTAGAGGTCTTGGGTTCGATTCCCGAGCTGACCAAGGTGTTATTGGGTTTTTCTATGAAATTCACAGTAGTTGGTCGGAGTTTGGATTTGTGCCCGGTTAGTCGCAATAGGCTCGCCCCCTATTACATGGGACCTAAACATATCGGCGAACTGTGGGTGTACATTGGTACACAGGCGTGATGATATGCTTATTATCTATTGAACCAACATCACTACCTATACCTTATACTTCAAAGCATAACTTAATGTTAGACAGCATATTAATTTGGTACTCAAACTAGAATTGTATAAGGTCGTTTCAATCAAGTATTGGTCAGCAATAGGCAGTCCACTGCAATCATATATGACAAATAAGAGCCGGTTCAAACCGAAAACCGGGTCGCAATCGGTCAAAACGTCCATTTCTGTCCGCTACACCATCCATCATACAAAGACCTTTCTCTCCTAACTTTACACGAACAAAGTTAGGTATGACGACAGTTCTAGACTTTCTGGCCGCATGAAAAATGACATTTAGTATCGTGTTACGTAATACAGGACGCTGTACGATAACAGGGAGTAATGTGACGTCATTTTACACGTCTGGGGAATCGATGAACTCTTCGCGAGCCGATAAACACCTAATGACTTTAGCATTAAGGCTCAAAATAGCCTAGATATTCTCTAGCCAATATTGCTATCTAGATAAATTGTAGCGTCGAAATGAGTAAAAAATAAGGTCATGTTTGCGTTCAAATAAGCGGAAAAATCCGGTTAGAAGCGGTTGCAACTGGCGTACACTAGTAAGCCCCGGATTATTAGGTGCATGCCGGATTTAACTGGATTTGCTTATTCCTACGAAAGTTGAAGACGCGTCTTAAAATGTTTATTTAAAGTTATATTTTTTTTAAATAAGTTAATTTATTACATACTGCAGTTTGGTTCAATTTTGTGTATTGTGTTAAAAGCTTGAAACAAAGAGTTATGTAGTGTGAGTGCTTTTATTCAAATCTGTTATAATCTCTGCTTTACATGTGATTTCAACAGCTTTTTATACTGTTTTTGTGTAAGCCTGTTAGTTTACACTTAGTTTAATTAACACTTCTTTTGATTACATTTTTTTTCTGTCTAAAAAGGTTTTCTATGTAACACTTTTTAAATGTATTTAACAACTAGCTGTGCCCGCGACTTCGTCCGCGTGGAATAGTTACTTTTCGGGCAGCATATTTAGAATTAGGTTTTTATACATATACTTTCGCTTGGGTAGCTATAAATTTACTTTACAGATGCTTCTCTGTACACGATTTTTCTATGTATTTCTATGGATTTATTTATGTACCGATTGACATGAAATAAACACTAAATGTTAAGTGAAGCTTACTAGAATACATTCGTGAAACCCGCATCTTAATCGAGTAAGCCGTTTCTGAGATTAGCGTTCACAAACACACAGACAAACAGACAAAAAAAAATTAATTATAATTTCAGGTTCGGCATCGATATTATAAAAACCCTTGCTACTTTTTTTGTTTATATTTCCATTGTACAGACACCACTTTTCTACAATTTTATTATATGTATAGATTATTTTTCAAATTGACATAACTTTTTCATTTATGTACCGATTGACATGAAGTAAACACTAAATGTTAAGTGAAGCTAACTACAATATATTTGTGAAAACCGCATCTTAATCGAGTAAGCCGTTTCTGAGATTAGCGTGCACAAACACACAGACAAACAGCCAAAAAAAAATTTATATAATTTCAGTTTTGGCATCGATATTATAACAACCCTTGCTACTTGTTTTGTTTATATTTCCATTGTACAGACACCACTTTTCTACAATATTATTATATGCATAGAATAGATGATTTTTCAAATTGACATAACTTTTTTATTTATGTACCGATCGACATGAAATAAACACGAAATGTTAAGTGAAGCTTACTACAATACATTCGTGAAAACCGCATCTTAATCGAGTAAGCCGTTTCTGAGATTAGCGTGCACAGACACACAGACAAACAGATAAACAGACAAACAGACAAAAAAAAATTAATTATAATTTCAGGTTCGGCATCGATATTATAACAACCCTTGCTACTTGTTTTGTTTATATTTCCATTGTACAGACACCACTTTTCTACAATGTTATTATATGTATAGATGATTTTTCAAATTGACATAACTTTTTTATTTATGTACCGATCGACACGAAATAAACACTAAATGTTAAGTGAAGCTTACTACAATACATTCGTGAAAACCGCATCTTAATCGAGTAAGCCGCTTCTGAGATTAGCGTGCACAAACACACAGACAAACAGACAAACAGATAAACAGACAAACAGACAAAAAAAAATTAATTATAATTTCAGGTTCGGCATCGATATTATAACAACCCTTGCTACTTGTTTTGTTTATATTTCCATTGTACAGACACCACTTTTCTACAATTTTATTATATGTGTAGAAGATGATTTTTCAAATTGACATAACTTTTTTATTTATGTACCGATGGACATGAAATAAACACTAAATGTTAAGTGCAGCTTACTACAATACATTCGTGAAAACCGCATCTTAATCGAGTAAGCCGTTTCTGAGATTAGCGTGCACAAACACACAGACAAACAGACAAACAGACAAACAGACAAAAAAAAATATAATTATAATTTCAGGTTCGGCATCGATATTATAACAACCCTTGCTACTTGTTTTGTTTATATTTCCATTGTACAGACACCACTTTTTTACAAATTTATTATATGTATAGATTATTATATGTATAGATGATTTTTCAAATTGACATAATTTTTTTATTTATGTACCGATCGACATGAAATAAACACTAAACGTTAAGTGAAGCTTACTACAATACATTCGTGAAAACCGCATCTTAATCGAGTAAGCCGTTTCTGAGATTAGCGTGCACAAACACACAGACAAACAGACAAACAGATAAACCGACAAACAGACAAAAAAAAAATTAATTATAATTTCAGGTTCGGCATCGATATTATAACAACCCTTGCTACTTGTTTTGTTTATATTTCCATTGTACAGACACCACTTTTCTACAAATTTATTATATGTATAGATGATTTTTCAAATTGACATAACTTTTTTATTTATGTACCGATCGACATGAAATAAACACTAAACGTTAAGTGAAGCTTACTACAATACATTCGTGAAAACCGCATCTTAATCGAGTAAGCCGTTTCTGAGATTAGCGTGCACAAACACACAGACAAACAGACAAACAGACAAAAAGAATAATAATTATAATTTCAGGTTCGGCATCGATATTATAACAACCCTTGCTACTTGTTTTGTTTATATTTCCATTGTACAGACACCACTTTTCTACAATTTTATTATATGTATAGATGATTTTTCAAATTGACATAACTTTTTTATTTATGTACCGATCGACATGAAATAAACACTAAATGTTAAGTGAAGCTTACTACAATACATTCGTGAAAACCGCATCTTAATCGAGTAAGCCGTTTCTGAGATTAGCGTGCACAAACACACAGACAAACAGACAAACAGACAAACAGACAAACAGATAAACAGATAAACAGACAAACAGACAAAAAAAATAATAATTATAATTTCAGGTTCGGCATCGATATTATAACAACCCTTGCTACTTGTTTTGTTTATATTTCCATTGTACAGACACCACTTTTCTACAAATTTATTATATGTATAGATGATTTTTCAAATTGACATAACTTTTTTATTTATGTACCGATCGACATGAAATAAACACTAAACGTTAAGTGAAGCTTACTACAATACATTCGTGAAAACCGCATCTTAATCGAGTAAGCCGTTTCTGAGATTAGCGTGCACAAACACACAGACAAACAGACAAACAGACAAAAAAAATAATAATTATAATTTCAGGTTCGGCATCGATATTATAACAACCCTTGCTACTTGTTTTGTTTATATTTCCATTGTACAGACACCACTTTTCTACAATTTTATTATATGTATAGAAGATGATTTTTCAAATTGACATAACTTTTTTATTTATGTACCGATCGACATGAAATAAACACTAAATGTTAAGTGAAGCTTACTACAATACATTCGTGAAAACCGCATCTTAATCGAGTAAGCCGTTTCTGAGATTAGCGTGCACAAACACACAGACAAACAGACAAACAGATAAACAGACAAACAGACAAAAAAAATAATAATTATAATTTCAGGTTCGGCATCAATATTATAACAACCCTTGCTACTTGTTTTGTTTATATTTCCATTGTACAGACACCACTTTTCTACAAATTTATTATATGTATAGATGGTGCTGTTTTTATAGATATTAATTAATGTTGATTTCAGAGAGCACACGGTATCTAGCCAAAAAGCTTAGACGTGTATACAAATATTATTTTACTATCTTATTCTAAAACTTGAAGACCCGATACCAACTTATTTTTACTCAATACATGAACTGAAAGGCAGCATTTCATATTTTTAAATATTTCCCATAAATGAAAACACAAGTTTTTGCTGTTATTTCTATCTGCTAACGACCCATACGTCTTCATTAGAAGAAGCGGGTTAGCTTGCGTTAACACATTTAACTGTTTTGTTGAAAAATTTATATAAATGCAGTAGGTATATGACAGAAGAATAAATTAAAGTAGACATTATTTTGTCAAGTTGTGATGTGGAGGTGTTAAATAGTTATAGATGTTGGCTTGAGTAAAATGGGTGTATACGTATAAGTAATTATAATATAGTGTAGATGTACATAAACCAGCTGAATACGGTAAGTCGGAAGGCCAACCCCAGCATAGTTTGGAAACATAGATGCCATTGTAAAACTACTGTGGAAATACACGTTTTATGAATTTAATGAAAATTTTAATGTGTATAAAACAGAGTAATTTGTTCTGTGTAAGAAAATTTGTGAAGTCTTTTAGACAACCAAAATCAAATTATTTTTATTTCTTATTAAACAAAAAAAGGCGCTCAAGAAACGTTACTTTAAAAACTACTGATTCTAGTTGCTCGGTTCCAAAGTTTCATTCCTATAGAGAAGAGCTGGCAATAAACTTCATAGGTTACTCTTTAAAAAAAAAAGGTTTTGATACAAAAACCCAGTATTTATTAGTAGACTAGAATAAAATCGCTTTTACACAGTTCTACAATATTTAAAATACTTTACAAAATATTCAAGAATCAAATCTCTATTCTAAAAATCATGTACATAAATTCCATAGCAAGCGATTTTCTCCGCAAATCTCATTTGCATTCCAAATTCAAAAATGCAAAATGGTTTGGTGGCCATGTCTTTATGGAGCGGCCCTCTGTCGGGATTTAATATTGTAATTAGCTTGTATTTTGACCGTAAAAACATATTTTGATGAAATAATTAGCGATATTATGCCCGATATAACTTTTTAGAAACATCTATACTAATATTATAAAGAGGAAATATTTGATTGTTTGTTTGAATTGAATAAGCTCCGAAACTGCTTGACCGATTTCAAAAATTCTTTCACTGTTGGGAAGCTACACTATCTGCGGTTAACATAGGCTATATTAAATTTAAAAAAATTAGGGATCCATAGGACATAGCGGGTGAAACCGTGGGGCCCAGCTAGTTAGAAATATTACAAGAATAGATATGGAAAAGAATAGAATATGGTTTATTGTACACTATTTATATGCTTGTTCACTTGTCGATGTAAGTAGCTTTGTCAAAGTTTAAGGTGATAATTGTACATACTTAATTTAAGGCGTACAAGATATACCGAGCTAAAATGAAAAATAGAAATAAGGTAAGAAAATAGTTTCGTACCAGAGTTCTGATATTTAGACAGTGTAGGATTTTTTATCTACTCATATTCTAACACAAATGAAAGAATTAATAATTCGCGAAAATTAAATAAATTAACATTATGCCCAGAAATATACCTTTCACCTTTACCTCCATTAAGCGTATAATTCAATTTTAATCCTCTTAGTGCAATAAATCAATTTAAATATAATGTCGGGCAATGTGGCACCCCTAGCGTAGCTAGAGTTGCACCTCGTTTGAATTTCCGTTGGCAGTTAGTTTGAATTGTGAAAGCTTTTAATCCTCTTCCATTACATACTTTTTGGGCTATGGACGTACGAATTGGATAGCTTTTGTTTTTACGCGACTGCCCAACGAGTGTTATGTTTTTAGAGTTCATGTATGTATGTTTGTGAGTATTTTTATTCAACCATAACTTCTGAAAGTCTGAACAGATTTTGATGTGTTTGGTAACGTTAGAATTCTGGATTTTTGTTTATTTTTTGAAAATTGCAATTGTTTAGCCAGGATTTAAGACTGCAAACTGAGATGATTTTTTTGTGTGTAAATTCAATTATTTGTTTAATCATCGTCTAAAACTTGTTGAGTAGATTACAAAAATATATAACAGTAGTATTCAATATCATTTTTTTTATTAACCTATTAAGTGTCCCACTGCTGGACAATGGTCTCCCCTGTCTGCCTCCAGACATTCCTGTCTCTAGCCACATGATACCAATCAATATCCATTATTTCATTAATAATCTATGCAACAAACCAGATGTTATTTCTTTTTATTCAAATCCAAATTATGAGGAAAACTTGTCAATTGATGGTACCATATAGTTCACAACAAAATGGCGTCGCTGTGTGCATGATTCTTTTTTCTTCTTTTAAGAGCCGGTTTCGAGATCGTTTGTAAAAGTAAACGTTAGGAATATTGGTGAAATGAATGCGAATGTGGAATTCAAAGTTAGCGGTTTATAAATAAATAAATGCGGACAACATCACATACATTGCTCTGAACCCAAAGTAAGTAGCTGTAAAGCACTTGTGTTATGGAATTCAGATACAACGAAAGTACCACAAGGTTGATAGAATTTATGTTTTAGTTTTGTTAGCTATTTCAGTTCGGTGTACATTGAATGTTTTATTTATTACTGTGTGAATTTATGCTGCCGATTTTCGCTAGCAATCAACGAAAACTAACAGCTTTTTATAAAGGGAAGTAGAGTAGAAAGTATGACTGAGTTTTTAGGTTACTTAATTTCTGTATGAAATAATAATAAATAAATAAATAAATGCGGACGACATCACATACATTGCTCTGGACCCAAAGTAAGTAGCTGAAGCACTTGTGTTATGGAATCCAGAAACAACGAAGGTACCACAAACACCCAGACCCGAGACAATGTAGAAAAGTGACTTTCTACATTGACCCGTCCGGGGATCGAACCCGGGACCTCAGAGCTAGCGACACCTTGAAAACCGGTGCGTACGCCACTCGACCACGGAGGTCGTCATGTATGCTTGTTATTCTGTTTGTATGTTATTTTGACGACCTCCGTGGTCGAGTGACGTACGCAAGGTGTCACTAGCTCTGAGGTCCCAGGTTCGATCCCCGGACGGGTCAATGTAGAAACCAACTTTTCTACATTGTCTCGGGTCTGGGTGTCTGTGGTACCTTCTTTGTTTCTGAATTCCATAACACAAGAGCTTCAGCTACTTACTTTGGGTTCAGAGCAATGTATGTGATGTTGTCCGCATTTATTATTATTCACAATGTGTGAATCAGCTCAAAGGCATTGGCTTTATATCTCTCATATTATATTTGTCTTATTATAGGAGGATTAGCTATAAGTAACTTTGGTCTTTCTTCTTTAGATCTTGATGGAAACAAATATAACAAATTAAAGATCATAAAAATCGGGCCACGTTGAATTTTAAATTATTTATTTATTATTATTTAAAGCCTGGACTGTCCCACTGCAGGGCAAAGGCCTCTCTTTCCTCCTTCCACAAGTCTCTATTGTTTGCTAATTGTTGCCACTCCTTCCTGTATGCGTCCAGTTCATCCCTCCATCTCCGCCTGGGCCTTCCACGCGAATTTTAAATTACATGAATCGAATTTTAAATTACATGAGTATAATAATTTAATGGTGTTACTTAACCCAACGTTGTCTAATAGTTCATTTTAATGAAAATATATAATATTTTTTTCCTAAAACTAACAAGAGCTTCCATATTTCTTTTCTCCATGTCCCATAGTTTACGTTCTACAAAGTTTGCATGTATACCGTCTGTTTTAACTTTACCTGTTAATGTTAGCCGACAACTAATGAAGTAAAGGGATGCTTGTCTAATGGTTTCGAGGAAATGTTATTTTTAAAACCTGTATAAAGTGTTTCAAGCAATATATTGCGTAAAGTGTGCGATTGTTCTGCATTTTTCAATTGGGAGTTTTATTCTACTTTAATTTACTAACCTAGTTCTGATATGAAAAGGATTTAGGTTTAAAAGCTTTAATTTCTGTCGAATTTACATGTTAGTTTTACTAAGTTAAGTATGTCATTTTCCACATCAGTGCTATTTTGTTATCAAAATCGGTCCATGTGTTTTTGAACTACAATACCACAGTCAGACATAATGACTCACAGACACACAACTGCAAAGTTGAACAGTCACACATACACACAAAGATGCATATAATAAGTTTTCAGCTGTGCCAATCAAATAAATGTAGAATTGTATTTAATGTCACCCTTTATTTTTCCTTCAGAAATAATTTAATAGCGTCAGCACTAAAAGAACCAATTAATAGTGTTGTTCGTCAGCACATAACTTTGCGAATCAATTACTTTGAAGCAGGATGCTCGGATGTTCGCGTCACTATGTAACTACGTCGGACTGCGAGTCGCTTCTAGTAGCGCAAATTGTTTGATAACAACTTTACTTACTGTTTTAGTAGATACTTAATGTTGGTGACGAATGTATTGCAAAGGTGAGGAAAACATTAAATACTTTTTTGTTGTTCCTTAAAAGTAGTGAATCTGGAATTGTGTACGAATTCGTATCAATATGTATGTGGATAACGTTGTGATTTACACATTTATACAGTAGTATCTGTTAAATTTATTATTAAGACATAATGTATATCTGTTTGTTTCCTGAAATAAATAAACAAATGAATAAATTCATTTTTAATGTATATTTAGAACGTTTGAAAACACTCTAGATACAATGAAACTAAAGATGATAGTTCAGTGTTGAATAATATATTTGTTTAATATTATTGTCTGAGTTAATTATAACGGTAATTATTTTGGAATTAGCTGAAAGAGGTAGATAATAAAAAAAATTAGAGAAATTTTTCAAGCTTTGTAATTAAAAAGCGGTCAGATTTACGCTTATTACATGTTATTTATTTCGATTCAGTGCTACTGGAAACCAACTCATAACATAACATATCATCACGCCTGTATCCCCGAAGGGTTAGGCAGAGGTGTACCAATGTGCACCCACAGTTCGCCGATATGTTTAGGCCCCATGTAGGGGGCGAGCCTATTGCCACTAACCGGGCACAAATCTAAACTCCGACCTGCTACTGAGAATTTCATAGAAAAACCCAAGAACGCACTTGGTCTACTTGGGAATCGAACCTAAGACCTCTAGCATAGCAGCCGCGCTTAGCACCACTACGCTAACGAGGCCGTTAAAACCAACTCCAGGTAGTAAAAAAAAGACCAAGTATAAAAAGCTTATAATTTGAATATACTCGTGATTAATAATAAAAATGTCCCGTATACCACTCAATTAATTACCCAGCAAAATGGGGATCAAATTAAAACACGCAACAAATATTGTTAGCAAGTTCTAAATATAGGTTTATTTACCTAAGTAAATGAGGTGCCTATTGAAAAACCTTCGCTGGAATAAAGGCACCGGTTGGTTCCCTCCATCATAATCAATCATCAGTGAATGTTGCCAGCGTCCGACAGACATTGTTTTGTTTTTTCCTGGGCCGAGTGCATTTTGGTGAAAAATGGAGGGTAGGTAGAGGTGTCTCTAGTTTTTGTTAGCAGCTGTGTTCGTTATTTACTTTTTTATTAGTTAAACCTTTGTAATTTAAGTCAATTATTTATTTTCAAACTGTTTTTATACACTAGGTAATATTGAATATATTTTTATTGATTAGATTTTTTTCTTTTAGATTATAGGTATATAGATAAACCTAGTCGATGACCACAGAAAGTGGATTTTTATTTTAATGTATACCTACTCATTTGACCAATCATTATTAAAACAAAAGAGAATTAAATGTAAATAATACGTCAAATAAATCAACTAAAATATTTTCGTCTTTCGTTCATACTTTTGTACTAAAATCATACCATTACTCTATCACAACTTTTTAATATAAAGTATCTACCTTCAAAAAACATTAAAAAACTTTGATGAACTATTAAAGTAAAGGTAAAACCAAGTATCTCCTAGATCAGCAACATTGTAACAACTTAGTTTTTCTTAATATTTCCAAAAGTTTGAACTAAGGAGTAAATCCTACTTAAAAGTTTATACCTAAGTACTAACTAAAATACACGCTGTATATTCTCAAGAAATATGCTTAAGCAGAAAATTACTTTATTTTTGGAAGTTTTTTCTCAAGAAAATATGAGTGAAATTATGTTTTTGAGTTATAAACGGTTTTAAATACGATATTAACCAAACAAAATAAAACAGTTTCAGCCTATGTTACTCCACGTTATTTATATCATATTGAATCATCGACCGAATTTCCTGTCAAAATCTGCCCAGCCGTTTTAAAGATTGGCAAACAAACATAAATTACGTATTTTTTTAAAGATCGACTTTCATATGGATTTACTGAAAAGTTATGAATTTAAAAAATCAGGAACTTTAACTTTCCTTATTTTTAGGGAGACGATAGGTTTTTTTGGAATAGCTTGTTTACAATCTCATCCCCGACACAAAACAAACTACATAAAAATATTAGTTAAGCAATCCACTCATACGTATGCCCCAAATACCTTTCCAGGTGAAGTACAATCACGGTCAAATGTTTTACTATCAGGCAGTATTTTTAATGAGTCCGTCTTTTATTAACCACGGCATGTAATTAGCAAATGAACTCGGTTTTATAGCGACGGCCGCGATGCCCGTGATTTCAGCTCTTATTTCCTCCAGGTGCTTTTAATTAGTTCTTTTTGTTACCAATTTTGTTGATGAGTGTACCTGGAAAGACAGACGAAATTGTTAATTTTAGGTTATCTATTTAGGTCATAACTAAGTATTTAGTTAATATATAATTTTTAATCACATATCATGGAGTGAAGACTCGGAAATATTATTAACAAAATAGAAATTAAAAAGTTTGAGGGGTTTTCTCTATGTGAAATTTATTATAATCATTTACACTGTTGCGGCTTCCGCGATTCTGTAGTGCATCAGGAATGTTTGCTGATGCACACACTGACGGCTTTGACGCTGTATGGCGTAAGAAGTCAGCTTCTCTGCACAGCAGAATACGTGGAAGCAGCCACAGCATCCTGAATATGATAACATCAAAATGGGACTGTCCGCTAATGTATGTTTTTACCCAGAGAACAAAGTCACTCTTAGTGATACAATACTAATATTTAATGTGTTATTTGTGTTGTGTACCACTTTGAAAAATTGTATTTATTTGTATTGAATCCTAGTTATTTGAATAAAGAATTTTTATTATTATTATTATTATTTACTTAGCGTATAAATGCAAAAAGTAACATGCAAAATCCAAGGTTACGATTATGGTTATAGCAAAATAAATTAGACCATTTTGATATCAGACTGAAACCTAGGACATAGCTAGTTAAATCTAGACCAACAGATAACTGCAGCACTAACAACATTTACGACGCAAATCCGAGGCCACGGACAGCAATAAACATTTAAAGTGTAATCTAAGGAAACCACTCAAATATTGCTTCCATAAAACTTTAACATCATAAGAATAAAAGGATATAAAACTTTATTATAATAAGAGTAGTTTTTCCCGCTTCTTAGTCTATAACTAAAAATAAGAAGCTATAATTTCAAAAAGTTGCATCAAAATCGGTTCAGCGATTTATGAGTAAAATTGTAACAAACAGAAATTTTGCTTTCATAATTATTGTTGTAATGCCTCAAATATTGTTCCGTAAAAGTAATTAGTACTGTTTGATGTCGAATGTAATTTAAAAGACAAAAGCGGAATAATTAATTACAGATGTAAAAAACATCAAAAACCATCTCAAATGGTCCTTATATAATTACGGTAGCGTTTATGTATGGTATACAGGGCGCACGTCACACCGGATAGAATTATGAAACATAATTACTTGATTTTAAAAATCTTTTTAATTTTTTAATAAGAGTAAATATTTCTAATAGTTTTTGCTCTTGATCAGATGTAGAAGTATAAAATAATTATGTCACAGATAGACACACGAGAAGACATGCATATCAAACTTATAACACTCTTCTTAATTTTTTTATTTATGTACACATAAAGAAAGAGTAAACAACATATTGTTGAAATAAAAATGTACAAAGTTAATGACTATTTATTAAAAAATCTCCAAACACAGTTCTTAATCAAGGGCAATCGAAAACCTGTTTGATTATAACGTGACAAGCTATAATAATAATAATCCAGCTTATAAACGTCCCACTGCTGGGCACAGGCCTCTTCCCATTTAGAGAAGGCACGAGCATTGATCACCACGCTTGCTCACTGCAGATTGGCGATTTCAGATCCCATTGTCAGAAGGTAGATTTTACATAATTTGATATTTTGTATAGTGTCGTTTAAATAAGAACAGAAAGGTCGAAAAACCAACAGAAAATGCATGTATAACGTATTTAATCAACTCCTTTAATACGATTTTTGTTACTTTGTAGTAAGTAATTAGTTATATGCGGATCGCATTATATGCGCACCAAACGTAGAATGACTCAAAATCGCGAACATTTTATTTTTATTTTAAAATTATTTAAATATTACGCTTCGGTGTAAATGCAACACGTTGGCCACGTTAATCGGACCTCGGCCACTTTAATTACAATTACGGACCTTTTATTGTGTCTCCATTTGTAACATTAACGAACTGTGAAAATTGAGACCCCTACCTCGACTGAGTTTTCAAACATTCCTTTATTGACTTAGAATTTGTAGAAAATCGAGTGAAGTGCAGTTTTAAAGGTTTTTATTTCAAAGTAATAGGGTCTATTTTTGTAATAAATAATTATGAGTAACTTGCTTTTGTAGTACTAATGAAAGCTGTGATGACAAGTTTTTTTAAAACTTACTATTTTTATTTTATTGTAAGCAATAAAGTGTGCTGATATGTATTTAATAAATGAATTTTCCACCGATAAAAAGTGTCATCATACATTATCCTGTGGGAAAATAAATTAAAAAGGTATCTTATACTCTAATTTAAGTTACAAACTAGGTGTTTTCCAAATTTTATATAAATCAGTCACATAATTTTTGCATGTAGTGGTTACAAACATACTAACACAAAAATTTTCACACTTTCAATTTCAAATTGTAAAGTATCGTACATAGGTGTGTATATATTCTCTAGAACCTAGTTTTTCAGTCCCTTAATGAAGTATAATTGTGGAACCGCCTTTCATACGTTGAGTCCTACTCAAGTACGAAATCTCCCTTTCAGCTGCTGAAAAACTTGACACGTTCGCGACAAAAATGAATTTTACACTAATTTTGAATTACATGAATGTTCTAGTTACATATTATTTTTTTATAATATTATCGTATTTTGTACGATAATATTATAAAAAATATTGGTATAGTATCCTAGTAATACGTACTATAGGCGCCCTTTTACAAGATGCACTTGCCTACATGCTATAATAAATAAATAAATGCTATAATAATAAATAATTACTTATCTCTATGGGAAACTACATAAACTTTTATTTCCTATTGAATATTCTACATTATAATTATTATAGGTTAAAAATTTATATCATGTATATATGTATATTATGGATATACACAAGTATATACCTACATATATGTATAAATAAATTCAAAAACAATACTTACACTAAATTAAATAAGAATACCCTACAAATATAATAATATCACTTAAACATGTATACTTACTGGCATAACCATACCATTGTTCTTCCTCTCTCCTAAATTTTGCGTGCCCAACAGGGTCCACGATGTACTATATATATTATTTTTACTTACCACCTACTAACCATTGTGGAAAGCAAATAAAAGTTTTGAGTTTGAGTTTGAGTTTGAGTACAATAAGTAAAGTCAAAAAATTCAGAGATCTGAAAATATTTGCGTTTGCCTTTAATAACATGATGCTTATAACTACTTGGTAAAGGCTAGTTTTTAAACATTTAATTTTAACATGGAAGCAGAAAAGGTTGAACGTTTGCTCGCTTGAAGCATTTTCAGATTAAGTAATTCAGGGAATTAATAACATAATATACTGTTTTCGTGAAACAAATTATGTATTTTAAATTAAACACCAAATAAGTTATATTAAACATGTATTATCACGATAGGTAATCTTAAACTGCGATATAACCATATTTTGACAGGCCTGTTGGTGTAGTGGTTAGAGACCCTGACTGCTAAACCGGAGGTCGTGGGTTCGATTCCCACCCGGCACAAATGTTTGTGTGATGAGCACGATCATTTGTTCGGTGTCTGGGTGTAATTTTATCTATAATATGTATTCATTTAGACATATATAAGTATGTTTATCAGTTGTCTGGTTACCATAACACAAGCTCTGCTTAGCTTGGGATCAGACAACCGTGTGTGAGATGTCCCGGAATATTATTATTATTATTATATTATAATCCATAAAAAGTAGCTTATGATATCTTACTATCAATTAAATCAGAAAGCAATAAATAGGTAATTTAAAATCACAAATTGAAGTATTAAAATCTAAAATCCAAACCATTCAACGACTCAACTTAATCACATAGTATATTCCATTAAGTTTTAAATTCAATATAGTGACATATCCAATCTATAGTCAATAATATTGAGGTGCAGATCAATAGCCTATTTAACCTATTTGGTAGTTAAATAGGCTATGACCCACAGCATCGGGAGGTCCGATATCCGATTAGCGACGAATCGGAGGGATATTGGTATAGTTTGGATATTATTTTAAGGGGATATATAAGCTTTTAAGTGGTTGCTTAGTAATATATCTAGTCTACACTTAAGTTGTGTAGACTAGACATATCGAACCTACATCCAGGTATTTAATCGGTAAAGATTTGCTTTAATAAAAAAAGAAGAATATTTAATTTAGAAGTACAGTAACTTAAAAAGTAGTGTTGTCCTTTTTCCTTTATTCAAAAGAATGTTTGAACAGAATAACCGTTTAATTACATTCTTTTGTTAGTTATTTTTATTTCCCTTTTATGTATCACTTACAATGGTTCTTAAGAGAAAAAAATAAATTAAATAAAATGAATTTTCAGAAGTGTCAATATTCATTGTCATTTACAAGTTTGGCTTACTATTTATAGAACTTATTCATATTAGATTATAATAATAAAGGATTTCTCCCAGATTGTCCCACTTCCTGCCCCTACCCTAGCTACTCTTAATATATATATATTAAGAGTACAAATAATGTTTAAAAATATATTTTTAAACATTATTTTTGTAAACAATGAACAGGTTCATACGTCACCTTGTTTATAACTTCTCTTGTGACCTCGTGTCATACTTTCGTGCCCTCAATACGTGACCTTGGCTTGTTCCGATCATACGGAACCTATAATAATTGAACCTTAGTATTTCTGTAATTAGCTCTTTGCGTCATTAGTTGGGTTAATCAAGAAAGTTTTTACTGTTAAGAAGTTAGTGACGTCGGAAAAAATAGTTTCTTTGTAAGAAATTTATAAAATTTTTAGAAGGTATTATTAGTCTAAATATTTATTTGCGTAACAGTTTAGGTGCAGCTTTGTTTTTAACCGATTTTAAAGTAAAGTTTTTTTTATTTGTTTCTTACAGCGATACCACTGGAAATTTTAGATATATTAAAAAAATATGAAAACATATCATAATTTAAACTTACTTAATAACAGCATAGAAGTTCAGTTTTTTAAGAGAAATAGTTTTTAAACATTTTAATCTTTAATTTTATTATTTAACTCATGAGTAAAACAGTTACATTTATAAATAACCTGTCGTTTCGACAGACGTGATGTCGCCTACTCGAGAGATGTCGTCATCTTTTGTTTATAACCGATTGAAATAAGGGAATACTGTTATAAGGTCGCCCACTCAAGCCTTGCTCAATTCTTTAATAATATCCGGTAATTGCAAAAAATGTGATTACGTACCCACAAGGAGAGATGTTTCTGTATTGTAATGTTTAAATGTTAGTAAAATTCAGAATACGATTGTTAAACTTGAAATTTGGACGATTAATTGTTTTGTTCCATGTAGACTGGTCAACAATCTTTATCAGAATATATTTTTTTGTTAATATTAGGATTTTAAACTACTAATAATCTTACCTTAAGTAAGAGTTATCACATTACGGGTGTTTGTAATCAACAAACTTTCGATGTTACTAAATTTTAACAAAATCACAATAAATCCATACATTAAGCAAAAATTTCATCTATTTCATAAGACTCTTGGGCCTTCTTAAACTGTGAAAGCGAACAGAACACATTTCTCAAACTGCCGGTAATATTAAAAAAGCGTGTTTTGTCTCAATGACAATTTATTTTTTATTGATGTCGAAACATTATGCAGATAGGCTCTTAATTGTGAATCCTCTTCAATGTTAGATACGTTCATTTTAAGGTTCCGTATGTCCAACACCAAAACGTTTACAACTTTTTCTTATACATTGGTATAATAACCATTAATGTAGTGTTCTTAATAGTTATTATTTTTATAAATGAAATGGTAATTAAAAATAAGGGTACTGAGCGTATTAGTCGGTGCTTTATTTTATATTCGATTTTATTTAATCTTAAAATGTCCAAGTTATTTAAACGCATGAGAATAACTTTTTGGTTTTAAAGAGATCTTTATTTTCAGAAAGCTTTTAAATGACCCAGATTTCAGGAGGTATAAAAAAATAAAAAAATATTGTACCAAGTTGCCAATCGAAATTAAATTTATAACAGCTAAAAAAACACCATTCATCCTTAAACTACGGAACTCTAAATAAAAACAAGCGTCATTTCCCGCATTTTTTCCAAAGAAAAACTAATTATTTCTCGTTTCCCGCCATTATTTTCCATTCAGTCTCGTTACTTTCTTAACGCCTTTCCTTTATTTCTTTTTCCCTTTGTGCCTTTATTTCTTTGGGCGACACTTTAAATGTACTCGAGTGATTGGTAAGCATATTGATTGTTTTTGAACTGAGTGATCTAATGGGGTTCTGGGTTTATGAGCGGCGATGAGGGCGAAGTGTGATTAGAGTATAAAAATAAATCTTAAATCTTTGTTGATTTATTTTCATTTGATTGATCAATGTTATTAAATAGTTACGTTTAGAACTGGTTAGTGACTAAGTTTATCACTTTAGTTCGGTGCATATTATTATTCTGTCTGTTTTCAACAAGACAGGAATTTCTGGTAAAGAAAATAAACAACAACAATTAATGACGTCAAATTCCATTCTATGGTGTTTTTATTATATTTATAACTATAATACATATATATCATGGTCTTCCTATATGAATAAAACGTATTTTAAATAACAAACCATTTCAATCTACTCCAACATACATAGCATGAAATGAACATCGTTAAACTCCAAGTGAAACCAGAGACAAACTTGCCATAGAGTACATAAAGTATAGACGCGATAATCAAGTGCCGGGTCTAAACTCATTAGATACTATGTGATGACGTCATTCGCGACTTAAGGACTTTCAGTTAAACTATGTGATACTAGCGATGTTTGTTTTGTCAGACAAGTACCGTGATGAAAAATCCTGTGGACTATATTATAATAATATGCATTAAATATGTTAACTTTTTCAAGAAATAGGCAATCAAAAACTTTTTTTTAATGCGAATTCACTTTCGCTTAATGTTGTATGTTTTAACGATTTCATCTCTTAGCTAAAAAATAACTGAAAATGTAAAACACTAAAATTTTTGAATGAAAATGTCTGAACGGTAATTTTTGGTAGACACAGAATGTATTCTGAAATTTCTTTTACATTTATTTCATACAATATTTGATTATGTACGATTGAAGACTAAATAAACAACATTATTAGGTACAGTTGTATAAAAGTTGAACTCGTCTTGATAATCAAGTGAGATATTCCCAAAATGGCCGCCTGACTAGATATTACCTTAACTACATAACTTAGTTAAGTTTATACAGAGGCTTACACTTATAGTTACGAGACAAAGTTTTGGGCGACAATAACGTTCTAAGTTTCTATTTAATATTGCCCAACGTTGCCTAATATTGTCGTAATTTTGGAAATAAGGCCGGCTGTTGCGCTCTTCATCATTATGATAAATATGTTCGATTTTGAAGTTTGTGTACTATTAGAATTGAATTATATTTATAGACAGTTTAACAGTTCGGGATATAGACCTTAGCAATTTAAACTTGTATGAATAAATTTTATGTAACATATTACGTATTACATTTAACCTAAAAAAGTGATTATACATAAATATTAAAATAAACAGACTTTATTTAAGATTGTGATATAGAGCCACCTCTAAGGTATAATAATATCAGCCTGTAAACGTCCCACTGCTGGGCACATACATATAGAGAAGACACGAGCATTGATCACCACGCTTGCTGATTCCAATTTTTGGAATCCAGGTATACTGTTTTCAATATTTCTTTTTTTTTCAGCACCAATATTCATAAATTTGACGGTCGACGGACGGTCGGACGGTCGAAGTCGACGGTCACATTTTTTTAAATTTTAATTTACTGTCACGTTTTACCTTGCCAACTTTTATATGAAAAGGTTTGGAGTGTGTAACCCGCCTTAGTACTTGAGTCTATCTAGATTCCAACGTTTATCGAGGCAAATAAACTAGACTAGCAATGGTTGTAATGATGATTGAGACCCCTAACTGTTACTTAGCCATAATAGTTTAGGCGGGAATAGTTATCGTATATTGTGTGTTAAACTGTTTTAGCTACGTTAGGTGTAAGCTTTGAATAAAGGTATACTATATTTGTATGCCTACTATTATTTTGGTATTATTGGACCATTGTGCATTATGTCCTTGTAATATTATAAAGAAAGCAAAATATCATTAGTTTTTGGTGAAAATAACGAAGATACTGAAGCAAAAAAACTAACGGAAAATCATATCAATTCAGCGAGCAGGTGGTGGTGTGATAAACGGACTTTTTATATTTGAATCCCTAATAGGCTGAAAATGACAATAGAGACATACTTTTTTTTAATACTGGATTATTTTTACATATTCATGTTTTATACATAAACTGATCTTTAAATTTATCTTAAAAATAAATTGAGCCTAATCATTATTTACAGCTCTTACCTACAACAAAATATTTCCATACTTTTTATCCAACCCCAAAACGCTACATTACCATAAAATGTTTTCTCAATTCTCTAGTGGCCATAGACCATATGATAATGCAGACATTACCATGAAATTACCACGGGGTCCTAAATAGCCCCGATTGACCCATGTCCGCCTAATGTGGGGCATTTCTGGCCCCATTTGTTTTTATGTGATCGTATTTAGCATTGGGGGGTTAAACTATCTATGGTGTGTATCTGTAATGCAATTTTATTTATTATGGTATTATTGTTTTGATGGGGTGCTTTTATACGATATGTGTAAGTTTTTTGTTACAAGATGACTTTGCGTAACTTGTAAAAAATATTTTTTTTTTTTCTGAAAGTAATAGATCAATCGATATCGTCAAAGTGGCGGGCACCCGGTGGATGCAATTGGCGAGTTGTCGTTTACTGTGGCGTTCTAGGGGGGAGGCCTTTGTTCAGCAGTGGACGTCTTCCGGCTGATGATGATGAATAGACGAACGGGTATGTATCTTTTTAGCGTATTTATGTTCCAAACATAATACAATAGTTATGTATAGTAAGTAAGCTATATTTATTCCAGGTTTCTTAAATCCAAACATTCACATAATAACTTTTAAACTATCGCGCTCCATGTTTATTTTAGGGCTTGACGTTTCGACCGGGTTACACCGGCCGTGGTCGCAAGCAGACTCTCGGTGTAACCCGGTCGAAACGTCAAGCCCTAAAGGTATTTATGCATGTTCGCGCTAATCCCCGTTTCTATAATATTAATACAAACATTCACATGTCTAATAACAGTCCTTAAAATAATATACTCCAAAAATGATAATGGCATGAAAATTTCAAGCCTTTTACAAAACTCCCATAGCAACATGTATACAATTCCTTCATTACTAAGCAGTTTTCAACGAACGCCATTTTTGGCGAAACGCCGCAAAGATATTGCAGCGGCGTAAAAGCCTGTCCCATTACAAATTAAGGCGAGCTTAACCTGTAAACTGACTATAATTAACGACCCACTTTATTGTAACACTCTTGTTTTAAAGTTAACGCGGTGTTTTAGGGTTAACGGCCGTATACGCTCGCGTATGGAAATTTTATTCGCGGTGTGCCCGTGTAGTAGATAATTTTGCTGTTTTTATGGTAATTTTCATTAACAACTGATTTTATAGGAACATTTTGTAAAATAAACCACTTGTAGTAACTTAAAAATGTAAAAAAAAATCCTTTTAAAGTAGGTTAAAATATAAATTATTAGTCTGTTATATTTCGAAGTAGACATGAACTCAACAAATTTAATCATCATGAAAATCGATGTACCCATTCTTGAAAAACCTAATCGGTGTTACTAACCAGACTTTAAAGAAGAAAATTATAGAGTTACTTATCATCTTCCTTTCATTACTACTAGTCTGTAAGGATCTATCAAGTAATTTAAAAAGTAACATTTACTTAAACCCGTCGCAAATGTATTATCTTAATATGATTCGCCTTAGAGCGTTTTCACATTATCCGATACGATACCGATACCAATACCGATATCGTGGCAAGAAAAATGCATGAAATTTACATACATACATTTCTTTTTTTGTTAATCGTTCTTCATTCATTCTCTCGACATAGCCAAACCATCTCAACAAACCTTTCTTAATTTTTGTGTGGACTTTACGAATCCGATGTCTGATATCAAATCGGATAATAAGAAAAACTGCATGTTCCATACATTTCCTTGCTTAATCGTATCGGACAATATAAACAGTCTTACAAGTAAACGTAACTAATGATTAACAGTCTCTCAGTAATGAAGACTGTGTGTTTTAGATGTTAAAGTAATTACCCTGTAAGTACACAACTTAATTAAATTGCTGCCATCAATTTGAAGGGGCTCCAGAGATTTGTTTTCACATCAAAACTTGGTGTGTGTCGCGAAGTTGCAGTATCAATTTGGATGGAGAGACACTAAGGTAATGTAGGTATGTAATGATAAATGCTTTAATTATATTCTCTGGGTATTATTCATGTGTATTTTTAAGTAATTTTAGTGCTAAATGTGCATAAAAAATTTATTCAGGTGTTTATAGATCACGCAATTGATTCCCATTTTTTGTTGAGGTTGGTAGCTAACGTTATAATTTTTTATTTTCAATAATAAAACGTTCTTGAAATGTGTTTAAAGTAAATAGTTCCTTGATAACAATCATTGTATATGAAATTCTATTCAAAAGTGTAGTAAATTCGTATTTTCATAATATCTGACTCGTACACAATTGTGGTCTGAATATAAGTCTAAAGTCTAAGAACCGTAGTTTCTATCTAAGAAGGCTAAACTGAAACTAAAATACTAAAAACAACATCAACCGGACCAACACATAACATCAAAAATGTACACCAGAAGCATGCACTAAACACATTTTCAGGACATCTAGCATACGGAAGCATTTGTTAAGAATTTAGTTGAAGCAAGGACAAATGCCCGGTGTCAGTGGTGCAATGAAAACTTAAACGCTGTGCGGCTTTGGATCTCAAGGGTAACTTTATAAGGTGGCCATCTTGGTAAAGAAATGCGGATAAATAAATTGATGTTTTATTTTGGGTATTTTTGTGATTTCTTGAAAAAGTATTGTATGCTTTTAGATTTAATGCATTGGATAGTTAATATACTCGTATTATGTTTTATAATACAACTACTAATACGGTGGGTGAGATTAAGTCTGCTTCAAATTTTCTAAAAAGGCAATGAGGCTAGTAGACTACAGACGACTGGCTAGAGTCAAATATGTTATAAAAATACAAGACACAGGCAATACTAAGAGTCACAATGTTTTTTTTTAAATGAAATAAAAAAAAAATATGTGAAAAATTTTTGCAAAAAATTACCCTTTTCTCAAGTTATCCTATCATGAATGTAGTTTTAACCTGACTCACAAACTAGGAATATATCTATAGTTTTCATTTCAAAATTTTAAGCTCTTATTTAATACTTTTCCTTATAGACATATCCCAAATTTATTAGTTTCATATTCACCGTACTTGCGGCATCTCGTGACCTTGTTACGACAAGCCAGCATCCCGCAGAAGGCACTCGGTACCGCTGTGGCACTAGCCAGTCCGCATGCATTCATCATTGTCCATTTGATCAACCATATACTACATACGAGTTATGTGCTCCTAGTACATAGGCCTATGTATTTGTTGTACTATTTATGTTTTTGGAATATTATTTGGTACTAGGAATATTTTAAACTAGTGACTTGTACAAAACTGGCTAAAACTAGATTGATCATAGCTTTTACATAGGGCTTTGGATTTTGATAATTATTTATCTTTTTTTTTCTTAAGATAATATCGTATTTTGTTTGTCATCCCTTTTACATGGCGTTTTGTTTTGATAATTTACCTATCAAATATTTTTTGAATAATGTTTTTTTTTTATTTTGAGAATTTATAAAATATTGGCGAATCTCGTTGTGTCTGGCCGGAAGCGAAGACCACATACCCATGAATGTGAGCCAAACTACACATAATACATAGTCCATGTAGTTGTGTGTTTTGTGTATGATCAGTTATGTGCATCTCAAGTCAGTCGGAATCATTACCTTTGCCTATCGCACCGAATGTAATAATATTACGAGTATTATATTGCATCGGGTAAATCTAATTAATTCGGCATGATATATTATTAAAAAGGAAATATAAAATAATTATCTCGGTAAATCAAGCTTTGTTAAACTTAACCCCGGTTATTGAAACGATGATCAACTAAACAATTCGTTAATAACCTGTCAAATCTCGTGTTTAAAACTGTTATGGATGTTTGTCTTTTAGTCGACTTACCGATTAAGTTTATCAGCCTTTCAAAAATCCGGGGATAGATTTACAAAAAATATTAACTTTTAAGTTTAATGTAAATGGTAATAACGCTTAACTATAAAATAAATGTATTTAATTTAATTACTTACTATTGACGTCTCACATTAGAAAAAAATAAAACATTTATGTCAAAATCAAAATCAAAAATCATTTATTTAACTTAGGTTACTTATTAAAAAAAAACATTTTTTTTTTACAAAAGACAACTCCCTAGTGGTCTGTTCATATCCGGCGGAAAAGGCAGCGCGCAACATCGGCCGCGCAACGCCAGAACGAGCAAACACACAACAAAACATCCAACCTCTCACACCTGACGCACCAACGCGTCAGGTCAGTGTGAAAGGCCGAATGCTCCATCATGCGCCCGCCCGCCCCAGCGCCACGCGACCGACGACACGCTGCCACCGCCAGATATGAACCGACCCTTAAGTCTTGTATGTATGTTAAAGTCCGGTGAAGCAGTCAAAGCCTGCGCTCAGGATAACTGCAAAGATCTCTACAAAAAAAATATGTATGTAACTAAATAACAAAATCCACCGTAACACCGGCTCATTTAATACACTAAACCAAAACTATAACACCTTTAACGACTACCACTAGCCTAATAACATGCGAACATGGCAGGATTACTTTAGACATTTGACAAGCATCGCACGATCATAATTAGATGGGTGGGTAGTTACCATAAAAACTAATGAAGCCACCTCTATTGCCTATAAAAGGAAACCGTGAGACATTTACCAGATTTCGCTGTAGTTAAGACGTGTAGTCATTAATGTTTAGTTTTTGGTGATTAAGAGATAAAGACCTAGGTTTTCTTGATTTTGCTGATTTTTTTTTGTCTTTTAGTCAATATGGTAGGATATTTTTTGAAATTCTATAGTGTAATATTTTATGACTGTGAATGAAAAATTTGAGAAACAGACGTCATACTTTATAAATTTGCTCATAACTTCACAAAAACATTTAAATAATTTTATAAATTCAAGCTTTTCAATTCCTTCAGCGTTCAAACAAAAATACGTCATATGATCGGTCAATTTGTTTAGGAGCTACGATGCGACATACACAAACGCACAAACAGACATTCAGACACCCTCCTTTGACATAAGGTTTTTCAACTGTACAATTAATTGTAACAATTTCTTAAAGTAACTGTCTTCTATACTTAAATAATGAAACTCATATTGGTTTCTTAGATTTACGCGGATAGACATTGAAATAAAACTGCTTTTTACGGTTTTTTTCGCGGTTTATATTTAATAATGAAACTCAGTTTTTTTGTTATGTCTATGAGTCCATATAAGTAGACCCACGTACGACAGTACCGTAACTTCATAACCAAGTTTCATGGGGTAAGCAATAAGGAGCTTATTACTGCTACAATGTTTCCTCAGTTTCGGCCGGTTAGTTTGGTGAAAAGTTTTCATAAAGAAAGGGGTGGGTAGCTGTTTTTAGATGGTGTACGTATGGCGTATTTGTTGATGTTAATGCAGATAATTATATAGTTTTTTTTATATTTTTAATTAATTATTGAAGCTATAAATCGATTAATAATCCAGCCTATAGACGTCCCACTGCTGGGCACAGGCCTCTTCCCATATAGAGAAGGCATGAGCATTGATCACCACGCTTGCTCTCTGCGGCATAAATCGATTAGCATGCTATTAATGATACTCGTACTCAACTTTATTTTAAAAAACTTAATTTTAAGTTATTTAAAATTAAGTTTTATGTAATTATTTGTTGATAATTGCACTTACACACTTTAATCCTGCGAAGATACATCTCACTACAATTCTGCATAACAATAAACCATTATCTAACTTAACCCAATAGCACGCACAGACACCAAACCCTAACGGTACAGTCTAACCTTCTCTTGTCAAGCCATTCTCATCAGCGACTTAAATAAGGTTACATAGGAAAGCCTGAAACTAAGGCTAATTTAGAGCTAGGAACGTTGTGCGACATGTCCGAACCTGTTGCTGATCACATTATACGGCTCTTGGCATAGTTTGGATACAGACCTGTTACTTAATGTGGTCGTAAATAAGTGGTTGGTTTACGAAAAATACTTCGAGAATTTACCTCTTTATTGATGATGCTAGTTTCATGTTATATCGGTATTTTGGCTTCTTGTGACGTTTTTTTAAGGTCTGTAAAAGCGGACAATTGAAGAAAATGCTCGTTTTTTTATTACACTAATTTGGTGGGTGTTTCTTCGTGACTTAACTAAAGTAGTAACTAAATGGGATAACAACAAAAAAAAATAAAAATAATTAAATATGATAAAGACATACGCCAGCTAGTATTTGTATGTTATTATGAAAATCCTTTTAGACCTCATGGCACAAGTTGGGTATAACCACGGGTATAACTGACTTACATGCCGGACAGTTTCCAAAAACAAAAGAAAAACTCAACATTCAATAACAAAACGTCAGCAAACAAACTTACCCAACTTAATCAGAACAAAAAAAAGACCATCTCATTTCTAAAACCTGTACAATTGTACATGCCAATCCGCAATGTAATGCACTAAAGCGTTATTGTAGCAGACGATCCTTATTACTGGCAATACGTGAGCCAAATACGAAACGATACGAAAGTACTTATTGTGACATCAGCGTACTGAAATTACGGTACCTTCAGACGCTGCAAAACCTTAAGGAAGTGTACTCAAATCTATAAAGGATATACATGGTGTTAGAAAACCCCTGTCCGATCCGTGAAGGGGTTGTTAAGTATCGATGTCTGATTACATTAATGTAGAATATAATTGAAAAAAAAAATAAGGTGCATTGGGGCTATTCCGTATTTGGTTATATTCCGAACAACCGAAACCACCAAACGCAACTTAATATTTTTATGTTGGTAACATTTACTTAGGCGCCATGTTGATTTAGCTATCGGTCTCCAGTTGACGCTCGTCGCTAGCTGCTTTCGGACAAGTGCAGTGACAGTTTTTGTGCCAAAGGACGATTTCGCGCCATATTTAGCGAATCGGAATAACCCCAACTTGGATTGTGTCTAAACTAGGTAAGTAAATGAATTGATTGTTTGATTTTATGGTAAATTGTCGTTTTTTAAGGACAATTCAATGTGCCAGAACGTTCTATCTCTAAATTTTAGTTTTATTCGGAATAAACCCGACGGAGATATTCCGACGTTTGGTGTTCGGAATAAACCCATTTTGTTTTCTCATAGTAATTTTCAGAGTTTCTCAACCTTTCAAAGTAGTTGTGAAAAGGTACAGAGACAAAGCTTCATACAACCGCGCCGTCGTAGGTACATTACTACAATACAAGCATTACGTGCGTGATCACTAGCCGCCGCGTCGCGTATGCGCCGCAACTGGATAAAACCGGTTTACGCTCGCTTAGCTAGTGGTCAAACTGAGAAGTCAACCGCACGCACGTACCTACTATTTGTTTTGTGTTCCTGCATATTTCTTACGAAACTGTGTTTTAAGTGGAATAAACATATCGTTTAAATAGTTTCATTTATAAATTGTTATGTGAAATAATGAAGATAGTAGGTTCAAGTTTTTCTATTTTATACGGCTAGTACCTAATGATGAAATTCAAGTGAGGAAGTGGACAGAGAAAAAGAAATAACCACATTATTTTCGTAGAATCACCCATTTTCACACTATTATCGATGTAATTATGCAGTAATAATGGTAAACATTTTTATTACAAAAACATATTTTCTCATTTTGAAATTCGGGCATCAGTATAATTTAATTTCCGAGTGTTAGTATATTTTTTTTACATAGGCCCCTTTTGGAGTACATGAAGCTTATACCATACGGCACTTAAATTGAATTGTCTAAAATTACATTCAGTACTTACCCCATCTTATTTTTTCAGGCCAAACATGCCCCGTACCTACGTCCGTAAGAAAATTAAACCATACACGCCAGAAGGCTTAGCCGAGGCGTTACAAAAAATAAAAAATTGAGAACTTACCATAACCACTGCAGCAGAAAAATACTCCATTCCAAAAGCGACTCTAAGCGAAAATCTGCATTCTAAGTATTCCAGGCCAACTGCAGGTAGACCTACAATCTTTTCATCGGAAGAAGAAGAACGTTTAGCAGATTCTATAAAAGTAATGGAAAAATGGGGATTTGGATTGTCAAGACAAGAAATTTTAGAAATTGTCGCTGAATACGTAAAGGTAAATGAGATTAAAACGCCATTTAAAAATAATACGCCCGGTCCAGATTGGTTTATCAACTTTCGCAAACGTCACCGCCTCTCTATAAAGAAAGCACAACCTGTGGAATACGTTCGCAAAAAAATGACGGATCCATTTTTCATCTTTGAGTACTTCGAGTTGCTAGAAAAGACATTGATAGAGTTGGATCTTATTGATAAACCTCAAAACGTCTGGAATCTAGATGAAACGTCACTGTGTCTGGACCCTACTAGAACAAAGGTAGTTGGAGCCATTAATAAACCCTGCGCAAGAACCACTTACGGTTCTGGCAAGGAAAATATAACCGTATTGGCTGGTGCAAACGCTGAAGGCAAGAAATTACCACCTTTAATTGTGTTTAAAGGAAAATTTGTTTGGGATCAGTGGATGGCTGCAACAGATGATTACGACTTCGAGTTATCGTATGCTGCAAGTCCTAAGGGGTGGATGCAGACCGACATTTTCTATAATTACATGAAGACGATTCTCATTCCAAGTCTAGGTCAGGAGAGACCAGTCTTGTTAGTGTATGACGGCCACTCTACCCATGTCGATGTAAAAGTTATAGAATTGGCAATTGAGAATAACATTACTATCCTGAAGCTCCCACCACATACATCGCATTTATTACAACCGCTTGATATAGCAGTTTTCAAATCCTTCAAGAGCAAGTGGGATGCCAAACTAGTCGACTGGCAGCGTCGAAACGTGGGCACTAAAATGGCGAAAAACATATTCTCGAAAACACTTGCTGATACATGGCAAGAAACCGCACCCGACATCATTAAAAATGGGTTTAAAAAGGCTGGAATTTGTCCATTTGATGCCAATGTAATACCTGTGGAGAAGTACGATCCAAATGCTTATAAAAGGTATCAGATATTTAGAGAAGAGCAGCGTTTGCTCCAAAGTCAACAAAACGCAAGTAGTCCGGAATCATTGAAAAAAATATGTATCGATTATATTAATAAACAGAATATCATACCTGACGAAACTGTTCACAATCAGTGCCCACCGGACCAACAGGACGAAACTCTTGGGGAACCGAAGTCTATAAACCACCAATTTACTAATATTCCAACTGAAAATGTAACTTTATTATCTCAAATTTCAAAATCTGATAGCCAAATGACAGCTTTTCTAGCTAAAGATTCAACCTCTCTGCCAACATGTTTAAAAGAAGGTCGTTCTGATCAGAAAAACAACGCAACAGTTAAAACACCAGCATCTCCAAGAATCTTCACATTTGAAGAAGCTTTTCTGAAAAAGATAGAACAGGACAAGAAAAATACTGTGATTAAAAAAAAACGTATCTCAAAAGGTGCAGAGGTGATAACCAAGTCTATGAGTAAAAAACAAGAAGCTAAAGACAAAGATAAAGTAACTAAGAAAAGTAAGAAGAAGCAAGATAACAAGGATAGTCAGAGCAAAAATTCTAGAACAAAATTGGAACAAAAATTGGATGAAAATCGACCGGGTACCTCAGGCCTTCAAAAGAGTAAGAAGCGGAAGCGCGTCCCTTCAATGGACTCTACAACAAGTATTTCTGATATAATGAGCCAGTACAGTGACTCTGAAATTCTTGATTTAGATGACTTGGATGACTTGGAAGAATTTCATGTATTTAAAGAAGCCTCACCAAATCTAGACAATAAACCAAAAGACGAAGAATCACAGAATACCGGTATGAGAAAGGGAAAAGGTAAAGGCAAAAAAAGTATTAAAGGTAAAGAAAACCAAACCAAACAAGAAGAAAATGAAAGTGACAGCTTTATGAGTAAAAAATCTGGAAGTGATAAAAAATACATGAAAAGTGCTAAAAAAATAAAAATTGAAAAAGGCGAACGCTATCAAGAAAGCGACATAAAAGAAGACAGTAGAGATAGTAACGAAAATGACTACAAAGATGAAAGGAATGTCACTTTTAATATAATAGACACGGTCCTAGTCAAAAAAAGTATTAAAGGTAAAGAAAACCAAACCAAAGAAGAAGAAAATGAAAGTGACAGCTTTATAAGTAAAAAATCTGGAAGTGATAAAAAATACATGAAGAGTGCTAAAAAAATAAAAATAGAAAAAGGCGAACGCTATCAAGAAAGCGACATAAAAGAAGACAGTAGAGATAGTAACGAAAATGACAACAAAGATGAAAGGAATTACACTTTTAATATAAATGACACGGTCCTAGTCAGATATTTTATGAGGAACAAATGGGTCTACTATATAGGGTTTATTGAAAAAATTGACCAGCTGGATGTAGAAACTTACTACACTGTTGATTTCTTAAAAACCATAAAGAAACCATTCCTAGTATTTGCACCGCCAAAAAGGAGAGATTGCGACGTAGTTCCGGAGACATCAATAGTAAAGACAATAAAAATTGAACTGAAAAATGATAATAAAAAAGAATATTACTTATGTAATGACCTTGACGCTGTGTATTTTTAAAATTTGTTCTAACAAATATAAATTTTGTTATATAAATTTCATGTCTTTAATTTCAAAATTTATAATAACACTCATCAAGTATAGCCAAAATGTTGAGGACCTCTGTCACTGGATGGGGTAATTCCGAATTTCAAATCTATGAAAATTGGGTTGAGCTATATACTTGACTTATACGTTAATATTTTTATCACCGGGGGTTTTCCGAACGAAAAAGAAATATGCACTTTGAATACTAGGCCTTAAAACACACTTTTGAATGAGTTCGGAATAACCCCGACATCGTCGGAATATCCCCAAGAAAAGAAAAAATAAAGTGCGTTTTTTAAATATGTATAACTTATTAACTAAAATACATATCATGACTCTTTATATGTACGCTAATAGATAATTTTATTGACTAAACAGAGGTAAAATCAGTTTAAAAAAAACAATTACCAATCTTTTACAAATAAATAAAAACTAACACTACCTATCAACTCAACGAAAATCGTATCGGAATAGCCCCAATGCACCTTATAACAAAAAAAAAAAATTCTCTAAATGGATAGTGAGAGTGACGGTTGTGCCAAATGATCGTACAAAAGGCCACTATTAACACCGACGAAAACGGTGGTGTAGTTTTTGATTTATCTTCAAATTTAGGGAATTTGGCGACTACTTCAAAGTTCATTATTATTGTTATTATCATGAACATTCCAAATTTAACATTTTATTTGGGCATGTGATGGTGAACCCTATATCCCCTTTTCGGGTCGGACAGGGGTTTTGTAACACCCTGTATATATATTTTTATCTTTTGAGATGACTAACTTGCATTTTCTCTCGTAGTCCTTAGTGGATGTTATTTTTTTTTGGTATGGGGTAGAATATAGTACAGGGAAGTATCATTTACAAATATCACCCAGACGTAGGAAAAATAAGTTTGTACATTATTACACACGTTTGCCTTAAACAGGGGTTCAACATAGAACTTGGCTGTCTGTTTCAATCTTTTGCTTCGTTTTTTTTTTCTATATTTTTGTTAGTTTGTAGGTTTTTTTATCCCACCTAGCCTTTTACCAAGCTATGGGGTTGGCTTCAAGTCCTACCAGATTCACTAATTTACGAAAAAATACATGAAGGCGTAGGTAACCTAACAAACCTAAATAATTGCCAAAAAATCTCGTTTTTTTTTACCGTACAAGAGTTTAACCCTCTAATACTCATAAATTAAAAAAAATCACCAAGATCAGTGATCACCTACAAAAATGATTAACAGCCTTAAATTACGTACCTCTTAAGCCTCCCTCCGTAGATCGACTGCAAAAGAACGTTAACGTTACGATAATGTAGCGAAAATCGTTTTACGATATTTAATATCGTTTACCATACTTAATACCGGTTTCGCATTTACGGAATAAGTGCTTCGATTAAGATAGGGCTGCCTATTAAAATTTATTAGTGTTTGATGCTCGTGTTATATTATTCTTTTTGAGGAGAGTGAATATTTATAGTAAAAGTGTTAGATTGTAAACTTAATTATTTTTTTGGTAAAGATGAGCGAGGGAGTCCTTGCTTCTGTTATAACTATATTTTTAATCGTTTAACATTTTTTTGATACTTAAAGTAAACTAGACAGTTATTTTCGATCTGTATTTATCGCATAAAATTGCACAGTTCTTAGGAGATAAACATTATGCCGCGTAAAATCTTTTTGGTTTTATTTAATTATCCGTTTTGCTATAAATAAATATTTAGAAATAGTCATAATTGAAAATAAATTAATAGTGAAAATAAATCATAATTAATCTATTTATGGTCTTAAGTACAAGTCCTCTACAATGTACTAAAATGCACTTCAAAAAAGAAACTAGAAAAGCTCCCGACTCCCGTTCTAAGTATTCCGGTCCGAACACGGTGATAGTGTCACCTTGACATTGTTTGCTACTTCACCGTATGCTGGCTGAATGTGTAATACGTATGGATCGGTGATGAAGGTAAATACTCGTTTGTGGAGATTTACGTATGTGTTCCTGAAATTAGTAGGTTTAGGTGACGTTTTGATGTCAGCAGTAAATCACTGAACCGATAAAAATGTACTCATTAAGAGGAAGAGATACATCTCCAATCAAGGAGAATACATTATATTTCAGGTCTTCTACATATTTACTTGCATAAGTCGTTATTAGATACTTAAAAATTTACTATAATAATAATCTTGATTGTTATTCTCCTACTTGGGGTGGAGACGAACACGAAATATAAAAAATCGTGAAAAAAAATCTGCTAGATGTGTATGAATAAGTAGACACTCAATATAAAAATAAAAACAAACAGGACAGTTGTTATTATTGTTTTTTATTATTGCAGTGATATCTGTTGATATCACTGAAATAATAAAAAACTTCCAAAATTTTGCAATCACCAAAGCAAAAACACAGTATTATTTCCAAACGAAATCATCACTCAATAACACAACCCCCAGTATTCCCTGAACAAATAATCCAATATAAAAGTGTGATCTTATTATTAATATTTTTCCTTAACACTTCCGTCTCGGGGCCACAAATCAAGCTCTGGCTTGTGACAACCCTGAGAGATAAGGCCCTAGAGGTAACTGGGGCCATTCTGCAGTGCGAGAGAAAGCGATAAGGGGTACTTTTTTTGTTTGGCAAATAGAATTGAGTGAAGATGCTTTTTTTGGCACTGAGTTATTTGAGTTCAATCAGGATAAGAAGTGCAAATTGCCTAATTCACACAGGTTCTATGGTATGTTAAATTATAATGCTAAATCTTAATTATTTAGCGGGTATAGTTCTTAAATTTTCAGATTACAAGGTTTGCTAGTTTATGTTACTGAACATACCTTATAATATTTTTAAGTAGATTCGGAAAAGCATATAAGTTTTTGTCGCGATATTTAGCATCTTTGAGGGAAATCAGTGTCTAAAGCAAGGCGAAATAAAAAAAAGATCCCTATACACTTTTTGTTGCCGCCCGCACTAAAACTTACTAAAACCGGCCGGAAGTGTGCCCGGCACTATGGCCGCGAGTGACCAGAGAGCGACGAGAGAGTGGGAGGCGGGCGCGAGCCGCGTGCGCCGGAACCGCGCTCGCTCTCTTACGCCGCAGCCAGCGAGTCGACAACAACTATTAAGTAATTTAAAGTGAAGCCCCGTTGTCCAAGTCCTTACCTCAATCTGTGTAAATCTTTCTATACTTACCTGTGTAACCAATAAACGTAATTATTAAGAATACCAGGCAGTATCATTTTGTCTCAGACAAAAGTGGCGACCGTGACAGGACTAAGAAAAGGACAACGCGGCGACGCCATTACAAGCGGCAGAACGCAACACATAAATACGTAATCCGACGCGCCGGCGAGGAAAGGAGTGATGGTGGAGGACATCTGAGCTGCTCGGGAGCTTACTGGAGCCACAGGAGGTCTAGCCCACAAGGAGAGTGAGCCCTGTTCCTTTAATCTGTCCATAATCCTAAATATCCTTTGTGTCCTTGACTGTGCGTAACGGACGCTTGCGACTCGAGCGTTAGGTTTATGTTCCTAATCTAGCTCCCGGTGGCAGGCTGTGCACGTATTGTTAAGATAGCGCTTAGCCCAAGTTTTCGACTCTGCTAATTATTATGTTAAATTAATGTAATTACTATATCACATTTAAAGGTGTTGCATTTCATAACGTTTAAGCATGTGTGTGTGACGCTTTCAGGGCGTCAGCTTTATAAAGTTTTTTAGCTTGAGAGTGAGTTTATCTGTAATACACGCACGTGGCACGTACCTATTCACGCAACTATTCTTTTACTTCCACTTTAACTCATTAATTTACGTTTTCACGCTAATTCCATATCACTCACAACGCTATTTAAGTGCAAATACTAAGGTATATAACTTAACCTAAGTATATAAAGCCTGTCTTGGCTTTTCAATACTCGAACCGCTTTTCAATTTTATTTGCCGACTATTCCAGCTCCCTCCCCTGTTGGGTTGAGGACGACACGTGCTAACGGGTACGGGTTCGTCTTGTGCGCGCGCGGCGGCGAGCTGCTGGCCAAGCTGTCTGCTCGGCGTGAGCTTCAGCACCGGCACCAGCGGCACGTGCGACTGGACCTGAGCTTCTCTACTCCCCGAAACAAGTTTGAGTGCACATAATAATTTATATTATTATTTTCGTTATTTGCGTTAGTGATTATTGTATATAATAAGTGCTATAATATGAGTGAATCAGAGCTCAAAATGGAATTATCCACTTTAGTTAAACAGCGTGGAATCATAAAGGGTAGGTTGTCACGATTTGAGCAGTATATCCAAGAGTTATCAAGTTTAAAAGACATACCTGCTCTAAAGCACAAGGAACTTGACCTTAAAATTAATAAAATACAATCTTTAACCGGTGAATTTGAACATATTCAAAATAAAATTGATATTTTGCACTTGGATCCTGACGAGCAGGTCCGAGAAAGAGAATTATTAGAAAACAAATTTATTAATTTAATTGCCATGGGTCAGGATCTCTTGGATAATAGCAGGGTTAAGAAAGAGATGGATCATTCAAGTAGTTATAGTTCGCATAAAAACAGTGGGATCAAATTGCCCACTATAAAGCTTCCTATGTTTGATGGAAACTACCTAAAGTGGCTAGAATTTAAAGACACATTTCTGTCTGTAGTAGATAGCAACTTAGAAATACCACATATAAATAAATTTCATTACCTTAGGTCAGCGCTTGAAGGAAGTGCAGCTGTAGTTATAAAGTCCATAGAGTTTAGTGCTAAAAATTATAAAGTTGCCTGGGACTTATTGTGTCAACGATTTGAAAACAAAGATCTTTTAGTTAATAACCATTTAACAGCATTATTTAATATTGAACCATTAAAGAGAGAATCATACAAATCTCTGAGATTCATTGTTGACCATGTCATGAAGCATCTTAGAGCCCTTGAGACGTTAGGCCTGCCAACAAATAAGTGGGACATTCTTATTATATTTATGATTTCATCAAAGCTAGACTTGCATACAGCTAGGAAGTGGCAAGAATGCAAAAGTAAGTCTAGTGAACTTGTAATGTTGACTGATTTCTTTGATTTTCTTCGCAACCGTGCTGACATACTTGAGACTTCCTACTTTAATAACAGTCATTCAGACAAAGTGCCTGACCACAAACCTAAAACAAACACATTCTCCAAAAGTTTTGTTGCTGCTGTTGATAAGAAAGTAAATAATAATGAATGTTTGGTGTGCAAGGAAATTCACCCACTTTACTTGTGTGATAAATTTAAAGGTATGGCTGTGGATGAACGTCTAGGTGAGATTGCTAAGTTTAATTTATGCAAGAATTGTTTTCGAAGTGGTCATAGTGCATATCAGTGTAAATTAAGGGCGATGTGTCGTACATGCAAGAAAAAGCATAATACATTAGTGCATGTCACACAAATAGACAATAGTGAACAACCATCAACATCATCTTTACCGGTGTCACTGTCTGTGGTCAGTAGCGACCAGGTGTTATTAAGTACAGCTCTTATTCAGGTTGTGAAGGATAAGAAAACATACACAGCCAGAGCCCTGTTAGACACAGGAAGCCAATCATCCTTCATTACTAACAGTTTAAAAGAAAAATTAGGTTTAGTGATTAACCCGGAAGGGTCAGTAAATGTTTGTGGTATTAATAATTCTAGTTGTAGTATTAAGCAAAGTTGTAATTTGAAAATTAAGTCTAGGTGTAATTCCTTTGAAGTTAAAGTTAAGTGTTTAGTTGTTCCCAGAATTACTGGAATTTTACCAAATTCTTTAATAAATACTGAATATTTGAAATTACCAAGTAACATTAATTTAGCTGATCCAAATTACTTTTTCCCTTCTGAGGTAGATATTCTCTTAGGGGCAGATGTCTACTGGGATATAGTAGGCTCTAATTTAATTAAGTTAGGTAATAAAAATCCTGTTTTACAGGAGTCTAAGTTTGGGTGGCTAGTGAGTGGCCCAATAGGTACACAAAAGCCAACCTCACAAGTTTATTGTAATTTCACTCAAGAAATAAAGGAATGTTTAGAAAAGTTTTGGACAATTGATGACCTTCCACTTACTAAAACATATTCTATAGAAGAACAACTCTGTGAAAACAATTTTATTGATAATTTTTCTAGATTACCAAATGGTAGGTTTGCTGTGACAATGCCTTTTAAAGAGTCACCTGAGGAAGCTCTTGGGAACTCATATTATGTAGCTAAGAAGTGCTTTTTAAATCTAGAGAAAAAATTTGCTAAGAATCCTAGTCTTAAGATTAAATACAAAGAGTTTATAGATGAGTATGCTAATTTAGGACATTTAAAAGTTTTAAAAAATAAACCTGAGTTTGGATATTATATGCCCCACCACGCAGTAATACGGGAAAAAAGTGAGACCACTAAACTGCGGGTAGTGTTTAATGCCTCGTGTAAAACTAGTTCAGGAAAATCACTTAATGAGATACAGATGGTCGGGCCAGTTATACAAAGTGACTTAATGTCAATTTTGCTTCGCTTTCGTAAACATAAGTATGTTCTCACCGCAGATATAGAGAAGATGTTTCGGCAGATTGAAATTAAGGAACCGCAGCGCCACTTACAACTAATATTATGGCGCGATGACGAAACAAAACCGATAGATGTCTTACAACTAAATACAGTAACTTATGGTACTGCTTCCGCACCATTTCTCAGCACTCGATGTCTGCTACAGTTAGCAAAAGAATGTGAGGATAAGTCTATAGCATGTGTCATTGAAAATGATTTTTACGCAGATGATTTAAATACTGGGTCCGAAACTGTAGAGGGTTTAAAATATATTTATAAGGAAGTTGTTGCTACACTTGATTCAGCACTTTTGCCTTTAAGAAAATTCAGAACAAATTGTCCTAACTTATTTGAAAATGATGATGATACAGCAAAATTTTTAGATTTTAATAAGGAATCTAGTGTATTAGGTCTTATTTGGTGTCCTAAGTCAGATAATTTACTATTTTCCACAGAATTACAGCCCTCTGCTCAAATAACCAAACGGTCAGTAATCTCTGCTACGGCCAAAGTGTTTGATCCTTTAGGACTATTAAGCCCTTGTATTATAGTACCTAAAATTTTACTACAGCAATTATGGTCTGTTAAACTGGACTGGGATGACCCAGTACCAGTTGAATTTTGTAAGAATTGGTCTAACTTATTGAAAGAATTTTCATATTTATCTGATATTAATATCGAACGTTGGGTTTCATGTGACAATCCTAAAACTATAGAACTACATTGTTTTGTCGATGCTTCACAACAAGCCTACGCGGCATGTATTTACTTGCGCTCTGAAGACTGTACTGGAAAGGTAACAGTTAGGTTGTTGTGTGCTAAAGCACGAGTCGCCCCAATGAATCCAACCACTATACCGAGGCTGGAGTTGTGTGGCGCACTCCTAGGGGCTCGTCTATGTTCAAAGGTATTAGATTCCTTACAATGTAATGTATCCCGAAAAGTTCTATGGTCTGATTCGATGGTTGTGTTAGGATGGGTGCAAACTCCACCCAGGGATCTTAAAGTATTCGTATGTAATAGAGTGAACGAAATAAATCAACTGACACCGGGATTCGACTTTAGATATGTACCAACTGATCAAAACCCAGCAGACATGGGTTCTAGAGGTGTGTCTCCCAAGCAGTTAAAGGCTTCTAGCCTTTGGTGGGCAGGGCCTTCGTTCCTCGCTAATGACTCAACTTGTTGGCCTACACATCAACAAATCCCTAGTTTACCAGAACTTAAAATCCCACGCAACATTGAATGTCACACCACAATTGTAAATAAGATAATTGAATTTGAAAAATATTCTAACTTTAAGAAACTTAATAGGATCTATGCATATGTGCAACGTTTTGTACATAATTGCTTAAATAAAAATAGTAGAATTAGCGGACCATTAGATGTTAAGGAATTAGATAAGTCATTATTAACTTTAGTTAGGTTAAGTCAGTTGGATAGTTACTCTGACGAAATTAAATTAATTAGTGACAATAAGAAAACTCTTAATTGCAAGTCTAAATTACTGTCGTTGAATCCCTTTATAGATAAAGACGATATATTAAGAGTTGGTGGTAGGCTTCAAAATTCTGAATTTGATTATAATAAGAAGCACCCCATGATTTTAGATGCAAAACATCAGTTCACTCAATTGTTATTTAGGCAAGAACATGAACGTTTGTTTCATGCAGGACCGCAACACCTGCTAGCGTCCATCAGAGAGCGATTTTGGGCCATAGGAGGTAGAAATTTAGCTCGGAGTACGACTAAGAAGTGTCTACTCTGTACTCGCTTTCGAGGGAAAACTATCCAACCAATAATGGGTAACTTACCTTCGGAAAGAACCCACTCAATGTTTCCCTTCTACACATGCGGTGTAGATTTTGCTGGTCCTTTTACTATTTCAAGTCGCAAAGGTAGAGGAAGTCAATCCTCAAAATGTTATTTATGTTTATTTGTATGCCTCTCGACTAAGGCAATTCATTTAGAATTAGTAAGCAGTTTGAGCTCTGATGCATTTATATTGTCTTTAAAAAGGTTCATATCAAGAAGAGGAAAACCTAGTGTCATCTATTGCGATAATGGCACTAATTTCAGAGGCGCAAATAACGAAATGTGTAGAGTGCTCAGGTCCAATCGTAAGTGTACTGATAATTTCGCGAATGATAACGGTATAAAATTCGTATTTAGCCCGGCGTACTCGCCTCACTTCGGGGGCATATGGGAAGCAGGAGTCAAGTCGGCAAAGTTTCATTTAAAACGCACGGCCGGTAAAGCTTCCTTAACGTTCGAGGAGCTTGCTACGTTATTAGCACAAGTCGAGGCCATACTTAATTCCCGTCCTCTGTCTCCCCTATCTTCCGATCCTACCGATCCTACACCACTTACCCCAGGGCACTTTCTTGTCGGGCGACCTCTCACGTCGTTACCGTCGGCACCTATTAATACGAAGAGTCCAAATCGTTATCAGGTTATAGAGAAAATCAGACAAGACTTCTGGCAAAGATGGCGCCGGGAGTTCGTAGCGGAGCTTCAGCAACGCACAAAATGGAAAACAAGGCAGTATGAGCTTCGTGTGGGCGATCTGGTGATTCTCAAGGAAGAAAATGTTCCCCCACTGCAGTGGAGACTCGGCCGTATCACACGTCTGTATCCTGGGACGGATGGAGTCAGCAGGGTGGCCGATGTCATGTCTTCCAGAGGCACAGTACGAAGGGCTGTAAACAAAATGTGCGTCCTATCAAGTTCAGCCCCAGCAGAATAAAGATGAAAAAGGGAAGCTTGAAAGCTAAGCCTTCAACCCCGGGAGGATGTTGCCGCCCGCACTAAAACTTACTAAAACCGGCCGGAAGTGTGCCCGGCACTATGGCCGCGAGTGACCAGAGAGCGACGAGAGAGTGGGAGGCGGGCGCGAGCCGCGTGCGCCGGAACCGCGCTCGCTCTCTTACGCCGCAGCCAGCGAGTCGACAACAACTATTAAGTAATTTAAAGTGAAGCCCCCGTTGTCCAAGTCCTTACCTCAATCTGTGTAAATCTTTCTATACTTACCTGTGTAACCAATAAACGTAATTATTAAGAATACCAGGCAGTATCATTTTGTCTCAGACACTTTTCAACTCTTAGTTATTCTTTATAAGAGGATTCGGATGTTATTCTTTCCGATTTTTTCTCGTCGTTCTTTCGAATTCGGACGATTTTGATTTGTATTTTCTTTCCTCATTTTCTTGAGATTTATTTAAATATGTTATATTTATTTTTTGAATATTATGTAGCGAACGTTCTGCTTATTTTGATATTATTTTTTGTTTTAAGCTCTTTTAGCCTAGGTTTAGATTTGATACGGCGTACTTAAAGATTTTAAGGGCTACTAAAGGAATTCCGACAATTTACACAAAAAAATAAGTAACTAACAACAAAAAAGTCGATACAAAAACAAATTAATACATAATATATGTTTACATAAAAATAATATCGCTATCACTGAAACCCTACAGTCAATAGAGAAAAACTTATTATAGTTTTCCCCATTGTTCAAGGGTTGACAGAGGCGAGATGAAATAAATAACACTTCTACTGATGACAAGAGACATACACATTCATACATACAATAATGTATGAGGTAAGTAATTAGTTTTGTGAGAGGTGGAGGATGAATAGACGTTTTTTTACCTTATAAGGATTTAATTACATTAATATTGTTATTAAGGAAAATAAATTAGTTTAAATATATAATTATTGAAAAATCTAAGATTGAGTTTGTTTAAGTATAATTTTTAGTTCGCAGTTACTTTTATGGCTTTCCTTGTCTAATGGGTCACATATCAATCAATCAATCAATCAGCCAATCACAGTCCACTGCTGGACATAGGCCTCTCCCAATTTGCGCCACAACACCCGGTCCTCCGCCTTCCGCATCCAGTCCCCTCCAGCGACCTTTCTCAGGTCATCGGTCCACCTGGCGGGCGGGCGTCCTACTTTACGGTTGCCGAGCCGCGGTCTCCATTCTAGGACTCGTCTGCTCCAACGGCTATCGGTCCTTCGACAGACATGGCCAGCCCATTGCCACTTCAGCAAGCTAATTCTACGAGCTATGTCGGTTACCTTGGTTCTTGGTCACATATAATACATTCCAATTGTTTAACTATTGTGTCTACTGGCGGGACAGTTAATGTGTTAAAATGATGTAGAGTATGTAATAATTATTTAAGTACCTATAACAAACACAAAGACTGTTTTTTTCTAACATAAGAAAATTAGTACTAATGTTGATTCGACAACTTAAAGTATTAGATCGGTTCTTATTATTTAGTGGAAAATTCAATAACAGTAGGTACAAAGCTATCAACCAATCAGCGACTTAGCTAATTAATTGATCAATTTCTGAATAAAACTTCATAACAAAACAACAACTATTGATAGAATTTCTTATTACATTGCAGAAATATAATACAGGTTGCCTTATAATACTGCTTACCTAGAATTCACTTAAAGCGTGAACTTAGTACTTTCATAGCGAGCTATTTCTAGGTATCAACGTAACATTTCTAAAAACCATTAGTCAGTGTTTATTTTAATTAAAATCATTAACTTAATTACTGCGTTACTATTATTGTTACGAAGAAAACGTTTTATATTTCGTAATTGTTTTAAGTGCAAATAAAGGACAATGTTTGTTTAGAAATAAAGAGCCAGTTGTGAAAAGAGGTTTAATAACTGTAGAATGTATGTTAATAAAAAATATTTAGTAATAATTAATACCGTTTAGTAGAATCTACTCGTGATCAGAGGGCTGGTTTGTTCCTTGCACAGAGAATCAGCATAGCCATTCAACGTGGCAATGCTGCCAGCCTTCTGGGCACGTTCCCCGCCATTGACAAGGATAACGATGAGTTCTTTGACGCCTGTTAGTTTTTATTTATGTAAGTTTTAATTATAGTATAGTTAGAGTTTGATCTTATATTAGATTTAATTGTGTATTAATAAAGAATTACAAAATATAAATTTAAGTATAGATAACGCTCACGGCTCTTGAGAGAGACAAATGGAAGGTGGGTAGCCTTTGTCCAGCAGTGGGAAATTTCAGGCTTCTAATAATAATAAAAACATAACTGCAAAGAAATATTTTTAAACGCTACACAGACATATTTTGGTCTCATTATGCTACAGTCGAAATTATTGACTGATCGATCTGTATAAATCCACATGTGTTTTATAAAATAGAAATTAAAATAAATTGCTTCAGTGTTAATCTTTCTACGATTATTAAGGGTTCATATTCCGATTAGGGCTAAAAAATCAGAAATATCTTTTGCTTTTGAAGTTAATAGGAAACAAAGAATTCACCTATTATCTTTGCCTTTTAAATCAAGTAATGTTAATGTTTTTTGCCATACACAAAAAACGCCTTTTTTTCATCAGCCTTGAAGTTCTGCTAATACCCAAAAAGTAACAAGCGTTACAATACAGATTATTATCATGAGCGCGTGACCTCGCCAAGGTCATGAGTATATTAAATTCAACAGGTCAATGTTCTGTGTATAATTGTATAATGAATATTGGTTTGTTGTGTAAAGATAACTCGTGACTTGTGATTTAGGCATTGTTTGGATTTACTTGTGTTGCGTAGAAAGGCTTAGAGGGATTTTTAATCGTGGTTTTTTTTTGATGATTTGTCTTTCAGTTTTCCGTGCTATGAGACACGACGGCAATAATATGCTATTAATTAATATAAAAAAAAAAAGTGTCTTTGGATAGTATATTTTATGGTTACGAAATATTGAAAACACAACAGTAAATGATTTATAAAACTGTTCATATGTGGGCTTCATTCTCTACTTTATAGATATAAAGGTACTTTTCAGTTTCCAAAACATGAAGAAGAAAAAGTCGACTAAGGCTTTGCAAGTCAGCGAAATATTCTTTCAGTAGTTAATTTTTTTTATTGTATTTAGTTGTATTATTGTAAAATGTGATGTTAAATGTACAAAAAGAGGTATAAAATTAACTTACATTGAAATAAAATAAAAAATGCTTGTTAAAACACCTAGGTATAATTAAAAACATAAAAGTATGTACATTCCATTGTAACTATTATAATATTAACTTTAAATAATTCCATTTGAACTCGCCACGGAAACGCGGTGACGTCACAGGTCAATGGCCGCCGAGGTCATCTGATAGTTGGAACTTGCGAAAAACTATGCTAGTCATATTAAAGTATAAATATTTTAAAAGGTTGCATTATTCGAGTAGTATACTAAAAATTCATTCTATGTAGTAGTCGATATTTTATTAATATTTTTTTCTACACTACACTATTAAATAAATTAAAAATGATTTACAAACTAAACTATAGAACACATTTTACGTTGGTAAAATTTTCGAAAAAATATTTTTAGGAACATACGGTACTAAATTTATTCCTTATTCCTATAAATTAATATGAAATCATGTGCATCATAGTTAAGAAAGTCAATTAGAATGAATCTGATCTGATTTCCCAAAAAAAAAAAACTGATTTTTCGGGAAAATTTACTTTGTACCTGTACAAAGTAAATTTTCTTGGAAAAGGTGCCTCAACAAACCTTCAAATGAAACGGCACCGACTTCGCAAAGAAGGTTATTGTTAATCAGCCTATTTATGTATATGTGTTTATGTATGTTTGTTCCTTTGTGGTACTCTAGGAACCAGAATATTTTAAAAAAGAGCAAATTCCCTAAAACTTACTCAACATTTTGTCCAGTCGACAGCGACGTGGGTGAATTTTTTGATGCCTTACTTTAGTTTTTAGTTTTATTTAGTTAATTTTTCTTATGTATTGTGTAGGCTTAGTTTTTATAGTATTGTAAATATTTTAAGTTTAATTTCGAGAATAAAATAACTAGTGTTTAGGGATTTAAATTTTGTAAATGTATTTATATAAATTTTTACTTTATTTATATTTAGTAACCTATGATATAAGACCTAAAAAATATACCCACCAACCAATCTAAAACTATGATCACCCTGTACAGTGCAAAATAAACATCCCCTATAAAACTAAAAGCCAGGAAGTTAAAAAAAACATTTATCTGAGTGCAGAGCCACCGGAAGGCTTCGAAGGTACTCAGACACTTACCGGTGCATGCTACGTGTACGGTCACGAGAAACTACCTTAATGGAACCTTTATTTGTTTGAGTTAAGCATGTATACGAGTATAGTTTGCTTGTAAGTAGACAAAGACAGGAACGTTGTTAACTACGTTTTTTGATGTCTAGCTAGACATTGAAAGTTTTTTTTTATGTTACAATGCTTAAAACATAAAAAAAAAACTTTCAAATTTGTATACATTGTAAATATGCAAGTAAAAGAGCTTATTAAGAGCTTAAGAGGTAATTAATTAAAAAAAAAGCGGACAAAATCACAAACATTACTCTGACCAAATTAAGTAGCTAAAGCACTTGTGTTATGACAACAACGAAGGTACCACAAACAGCCAAACCCGACGCAATGTAGAAAAGTTGGTTACTACATTTAACCGTCGAACCCAGGACATCAGATCTAGCAACACCTTGAAACCCGGTGCGTACGCTACTCGGCCACAGAGATCATCAAGATGAACTCTAAAGTTAAATACTATTAAATAGAAAGTCGGTTAAATATTAATATGTTACTAACCGACAGAACCTAGGTCTCAGGCCACCCTAGTCACATATAGTATATATTTATATACCTATAGTTAATTATATAATGAGACCGGTTGAGTCAGCGATGCGAAATTCCTCCGCCATATGGCATGGGGTATTGAGTTACGTCTACCCGTGTGAAACTTGTAAACTATATTATTTTGTTAACTAATAGTACCTATATGTAGGTTACTATAACTATTACGCTTATATACACAACAGACAGAAAGAAAAGTAGGAAAGAAAACCTAAAATTAGGCTCAAAGTGACGTAACACACGCTCACAAAATTTTAGAATAGATAAAAAAATATATATAAATAAATACAAGTTAAAAAAACATAATTTTGAAAATTTCAGATGCACAATTAAAATATTATAAAATATGAAAATGTTAAGTGGATAAAGCGAATCAATGTTCAGGAGAAGGGCCTAATGACATAACACATTTGCACAAAATGCACGAAATTCTAATGCAATATTTCTTTTCAAATCTGTAAGACTTCGTGAAATACCTATGATTACGTGAAAAAAGAATGCGTTTTGTTACCAATTCAACGGAGACATAAAAGCATGTCATAGTCATCTACTTAATAAAACCCAATATATTTAGGTATATATTATACTATTTAACACCTTTCTTCTCTATTTGTTTCTTCTAAGACCTTCCACCAAACGACGATCGCTCATTTGATATAAATAGGTCATAATACGTTTTTAGAAATATCTGTATTATTTAGTATCATATAAAAGCCTCTAATCTAACAATGTTATACTTCAAAAGCAGACGGTCAAGTGATTTATTCGGAGTCAGAATAATAAATAATAATATGTTATCTGAAAATGTTTTACGTATTACTCTGGAGCTAGGCTAGACTTTTTGCCGGTAAATTATGATGGATTACGTGAAAGCACATTACGTGGGCTTACGTAATACGTTTACGTTTGAAGTTTTAACGTAGGTACAATGGACGATGGTAACTTATTGGGAAATATTTATCCCTTTATATAAAATCTTTTTTTTATTGGGTGCTAAAATTTAGATACTAAGTAGATTAAACTTACAGAAGTGTCCTTTTTATGAGTTAAATCTATTGCTAAGAAAGTAAAGAGAATTATTAAAAATAGTCAAGTTTCGCGTAATTTTTTACCACTCTCAAAATGCATATTTTTTTTTTCTAAGTATTGTTATATGATTACTACATGTCAAAAATATAGGCGTTTTTTCTGAAATTAAAATTACGACTTTATTCAATGTGTATATTCTTAATGTATGAAGTCACTTATAATTTAAGATTAATTGATCACATATTCGTAATAAAAACTGATTAGCTACTAAAATCTCAAAGGCAAAATACTACCAAAAACTTGTAACTGCCAATACGTTTTGACAGCTGTCATATTCTCAAACGTCACTGTCAAAGTGCAATGTCATAAATATTTCAAGTCGTCCATGAGGCCCTTCAAATTAACTATAATTATCTTTCAACATTAACAAATGAGGGCCAAGTATTATGAAAAGCGGAAACCACACAACTAAATAATTACTTACTATAATAATATTATTTCACGATGCACTTTACGCCACCAAAATACTTACACACAAAGAAAAATCAACCTTATCTTAAGGTACTAAGGTCTATTTATGTAAGTTGGTGATATGAAAATCACTCTCACCCTAATTTAAACTTTAAGTGGATGGTAATAAAATATAAATTTGCGGTTATTTAAGTGCTAGAATCTTGTAGGTACTTGTAGGTTGCAGAGCCATATGGTAACCGCAGAGTGGTTGTGAAAGGTTGCGTAATGTAGTGTAAAATGCTTTATAACCCTATAAAATGTATGCGGTATACTTATTTTGGTATTAAGTACATTTACAACTATTTTCGTTGTTAGGATCTAGGAATGACAGAAGTTAAAAATGTTAAAAGAACTACATTTTTAAACCGACTTTGAAAGAGGTAAGTTTTCAACGGAATCATGTTTTTTTGTATGTTTGAAGCGCAATATCTCCGGAACATGTGGATCGATATAAAAAAAAACTGTTATCGATATCGATGGGTACAAAAACGAAGGTTAATACGAACCATCTTAACCATATAAAAAACTGCAAATTTCATTTCAATAAAGTATTGCAAGCTAAAATAATTATTTAAAAGCTTCATATTTCTATTTTTATATTGAAAATCTTATAAAGGAATTCAATTACGACCATTAATCTACATTTCTGCAGCTATTAAGATACTAGAAGATATTGGAAAATAATAAATGCTGAACCAATGGCAGAAAAGGTCAGCCGTTGGATTTCATAAAATACTCTGAAGTAAATCGGATTATTTTTCCATCTAGTGTTGCGTGAAATTTTAATGAAAGCCATATAAAATAGATTTTTACTTACGACCACCAATTTTTTTAACATGTTTTGTTGTAATTACCTGAAATAATACAAAAGTTATTATTAATAAACGAATATAATATTTTCTGTTATAGAAATTATATTTTAAACATGATAATAATATATATTATTTATATATGTATAATTTGTAGGTAGACTCCTCATGTCTCAAAAACTAATACTACATTGTCTCGGGTCTGGGTGTTTGTGGGACCTTTGTTGTTTCTGAATTCCATAACACAAGTGCTTTAGCAACTTACTTTGGGTTCAGAGCAATGTATGTGATGTTGTCTGCATTTATTATTATTATAAGACAATCAGTAATCCCTAATTACTAAAACACATAACAGATCTTAACAATCTATCGATCAAAAACAAGCTCTATCACTAATTAATAAAGCTTAAATTTGTTGATCACGAACGTGAAAGCAATCACGCAGCTATTTCATCAAGGAAATTAATTCTTGGTTCCGTACATTTCGCGTATTCATATTGCATATAGCATATAGCGTTTAACATACAGGGTGCTATAAAAAGCCTGTCCGATCCGTGTAGGTTTCGTTAGGTATCAATGTCTGATAACAATAACGAAAAAAAATTGAATAAAAAACAATGTAAAAAATATTTTCTCAAAAGGCGAAAAAGATAGTCGGCGTCACCATAGTTGCCTGCCAAATGATAGAAAAAAGGTTGCAAACAATATAGACGGAATTGGTGTTGTAATTTTTTTTGATGTTTTCTCTCTCTCTAAATCTCAGTTTTATGAATTTTTGCTACACATGGCAGTTTCAAAAATGATAATAATTGTTACTAACATTCCGAATTTAATATTTGATTTGTGCTTGTGATTTTCATATAACCCTTTCGGGTCTGACATGGTTTTCTTAACACCCTGTACAGCGTATAGCGTACTGCATATAGCAGAGATGAGATTTAGTCAGTCGCGAGTTTCGGGTTCCCTAAGATATGTAGATTAGTTTACTGCGAGTACATACTTACCGGGTTAGTTCGTGATTCAACGACTGAATGTCGGTGTAATCGTGATTTAGCATCGCGAATCTTGTTGACGAATGTTTTTTACCATCTGCGTGAGAAAAGTAAAGTTTTCTGTAAATTATTGTTGAGTAAGCACATAGAGACATCTATTAATCTCTGAGAGTAAAATAATTTTCCCATTGTATATAGTTTTTCGATATTATTTTTTCGTTGATAATTTTGACCTATAGTCGAAGGATTGGAAGTATAAAACGATTTTTGGCAAATTATTATTTCTTGTCTCCAAAGCAATTTTGTATCTGCATAATCATTCACTGTCTCTGTCATCCCACTGCTGGGCATAGTCCCTTCTTTTATTAAGTCATTTTTCCCCATCCGACCCAAAACCATTGTATGTTGTCGTTGTTGTGACCCGTCTCTTCCGGACAACCGGAATTTTTTTTTTTATTTTACCTCTCTTAACTACCATTCAGTCATTTCTGCATTTGTTATCCTTTACGTTACCTCATAGTTCATCTCAGTTTATTTAGAAAATCGTCATAAACAACTAGAAATAAAAGAAAGATCCGCCTAACTTTAAAATCTTAACAGAAGTGCATAAGAAACGTCTTGATCACGATTGACATTAAACAAAAAAACACACATCACAAACGGTCCATTCATTTAGAAGCTGAAGTTACACAGACTGACATATAAAACTTTTAGCACATTTGTCTTGAACTAAGATTCTGAAAAGCAATCAAAGCCAACCGATCAGGAAACCAAAACATGTCCAAAACTACTTCTGAGTCAAAGACAGACAATGTATCTAAAACAATACTACTCAAATGTGTTCTGAAGAAAGTACACAGTATATAACCTAAAGTAGAACAATAAAAGAAGTATCTTCGTGAGCACACAAATCACCCTTCAGGGTACATTTGGGAGGGCATCACACATACCGACGCTCGGTAAATAAACATATTAACCTTAAGTGGGAACCCGGCCGCTGGGCCGTTGAAATGTTAGGTCTTAAGCCGCAAGCTAAAGCGCTTTCGGGATTTTAAGACTACAAAATATGGAGTTGAAGTTTTGAGTTTGAATCAGCCTCTGTAGCCATGTGACATTTTCTCATTTATACATTCAAATGATATTTAGTTTCCAAAAAAATAGCGTTAACGCTGGTAGAAATCATACTTTGCTAGAAGGCAGGCAGCAAAAGTTGTTTAAGTAGTGACAGACACGGTACAGTTTGATACGTGGAAAATATAATTTTCTCGAAGATTTGAATAATAGTTGTTAAAATTTTGACTATTTAGTCACCAAAACCGGAATCCAGCCTGAATCTGCTAAACCTTAAAACACATTTATACACACACGCACAAATCTCCTAAAATCGCTTCCGCCTATCGCTTATCCGCACCCATCCTGAAGTTCTCCCAAGGCACGCTTCCTGAATGTTTAATTTTATTGAATTCCGATCGATCCTCCGCCAGATGTTTGGTAACTACCAACTTATCCCTTTTACCATGTTTCTTACCATTCATAATTTCATGGGAAGTGTTATTTATGAGATCTCGGTGATTTTTGGAAGCAATTGAAAGCGGTTTTTCGCAATCTCTAAGTTAATCTTTGCTGGGCAGCATAAAAAATAAGATTTTTGTTATTTTATTTTTATCCTACAGCTGATTTGAACAACATGAATATTTTTATTTTGAAAGAACAATTCAGAAATTTGATTATGACTTTAAAATAAATTGTGAAAGTTATCGAAAACTTACATCGATAATATTAATATTGTTACCTAAAAATAAGTTTCCTTAGAGTAGATTGTTTCACATATTTTACAAAACTTCTTCCGCGATTTTTAATACATAGATTATATAACATAAGATACTTTTTTTTTTATTACCAATTGTGTTCTTCTAAAACCCAGTTCTAAATCTAATCCTAAAGCAAGATTAATACGACAGTGTTTAAGGTAACTAGCTGGTAGCTAGTACCGAGACGGAGCAAAACCGCTAACGCAGCACTTAGCACGTCTGTTGAGATGCCTGTCTACTGAGCACGGGATTTAAATTAAATCTTCAAGACTCTCATTATTAAAGTACAAGGTAGTAGCTTGTAACGTACTTTTAGAGGTTTTGTAGCAGAATAGATTGTAGAAGAATCTAAAGGTAGTGTGATGTGCAGAGTAAACCAATAAGTGCTTAGGGACTGGGAGAAGAAAACGGAGTTCTTTGCCCAGCAGTGGAAATATGATAAAATTATAAAGACTTTTATTTCAAAGACATTTTTTTTAAACATTTGAACTACATATATTTTGAATTCTATGTTACCCAACAACAGTTTACGGACAATTTTTTTTATGATCTCATCAAGTCATTAAAACACAATAAAATTGTAAAAAAAAACTACAAACATGCTTCATATACAAGTTACAAAAACATCAGGAACCAATTAAACCTATCGATATCGGATCAGTCAAATTACTTAGTCGTTTGAACCCCACTGATCCATGTAACGTAAACTTGTAAACCCACTAATACCCACTCAAGAATAACGTTAGCACGTTAATTAATCCTTCGAATTACAATAATCCCGGTTAAACCTAACGCTCGATCAAAGTTTTATGCAATCGACCGCACGTTGTTAAAACTCCGGCCAACTCCAGCCAACTCCGGCCAACTCAGACCAAGTTTCGCCAACATCTTGTTTGATGTTGTCTACAACCTAATGGGTTCCGTCGATGTGGTGCGATACAAGCCACGACACGGAAATTAATTCGACCTACGTATACACTAATCGTTAAATACAGACAGCGAATGTGCAAGGAGTTGTCGAAACAGCAATGTATATCGAAACTTCGAGAATGTCGTAATATTAAATTAGATTTGAAATGATGATGAGATAATACCGCTTCCGAACGTGGTGAAGATTTGTTATTAATATGGAAGTAAATGGAGTTTCATTATGTAATCTTATCTCGCAGAATATTAGCTAAAAGACTTCAAAAGGGAACGTAATAAATATTTCGCATTAAACTCTTGGTAATTAAGTTTATATTTACGCTGTTTTAGGATAAATTTTCATTCATTTTCATGTGAAGATATTTTGACTTAATGAAGACTAAATATTACATGCTTTAGTCAGGTCGTGTCTAACAAAATTGCTTACTTCACTGATCTATGAATCTCTCATTATATCTCACTATAACAAATTATTTTGTTAGGCTGTGAACAGGATGAAATTGTAACTACATAAAGTTGTAAAAATTACTATTTTTATTTCAAAATATTTACAAACAAGTTTCTATTTCATAACAATGTTTGTTATAAATGTTTTTTTTAATTAAGCCAGTGCGACACTAAAACACATTCGAAATTTAAATATTTTATAAGCTTGTTCTTTTTTTTAAATAGCACGTATTTTTTGTATAATTAAAAAGTGCCAGTGCAAAACAAAACACAATAGGAATAAAAACTCCTTGGACATTTTTTTAAGCTGGGTATCAAGGTAATGTGGGCACCTTAAAACTTAACCGTGATACAGGAAAATCCCTTAAATCTACATTTTCAAAGGCAAAAGGAATGTGAGACAAATACTTTGTAAAGAAAACGACAAAAACGGCGATAATGATATTAATCGAAAAAATATAAACCCTGTTTCAGAGTTTATCCAATGTCTTCATAATTTATACCGGAAACATTTTTTTATGCCATTTACTCATATACGAATACATTTTACTTAGATTTGTGGAAAATTTGCAGATAGGTATGCGAAGATTTTGTTGAATATTTGGGATAAAAGTAGTGCCACAAAACGTTTAAAAATGATTACTATGATCACACTCGTACAAAGATTCGTACATGTAGCGTAAGTTCGCGCGAATATTGACCAGAGCTCAGTATTTTGACGTCAACGCTACATAAGTATTCGCGTAAACTCTTAGCCTTGCGAAACGAAGTTAGGCTAAAAGCTAGCACTTTACATGTAAAAGCTGAAATTTGTAAAAAGATTGGTTACGAAAAAACCTTTTTCGTTAAATATTAGCGAAGCACTTCAGAGGCGCATAAAGGAATTTCCCTATTACGGCTGCTTGCATCTTGTCGGAATATTGAAGCGCTGTGGCTTGGGTGGGGTGCTACTGACAGCGGGATCGATAAAATAAATTAATAAAGAAAATAAGCTGTGGTGTCTCCGGAGCTCACGATTTAGGATTGGGTACTTGGTGAGATAGTTAGAAAATTCCGAAATATAATAGTGAATATAATATAGTACACGCAATGTTATGTAGTGAAAACACGTTATATAGTTATACGTAATATAAGTTATACTACACTACAGTACATACCTTAAATGTTAAGTTCGGTATTTTAGATAATATTCTTAGGAAGTGCCTGACCATTGATCTTGTACTTACTATATTTTGTACTCTATGTTATAGTCTTATTTTGTTGCTTTAATAAGTTTTTTTTTCATGAGTTTTAAGTTAAAGTCTTGTATGAGACCAAAATTTTAATCATACCTTATTTCCAGATCACTGATAATCTCCAAAATATAAAGTCCAAAATCCAATATTTGGTCCTGGTCTTATAAGACAGTAGGTATTCATTCTAAGTAAAATTTCTCGCTACTTGCTCCCACTGCGACCCCACCACATTCGGTCGTTAGGAGCAGGCGCAGCGCTCATTGGCGGCAGCTTATTGCATCTCGTCGTTTTTCGAACTTATTAAATTACGCGATATTGTTGTCTACAGCTATTTCGGTTGTCTGCAATGAGCCCTTCTTACGATATTAGTTTCTGGCGTCTCCGTTGACATTATAAAAGAGAATGTTGTTTACCCCTGATTGCTCTTTTGTGAATTATTTTTTAATTTTCTTTGGGTTTTGTTCAAGATGTGACTTGTATAATTTTCTCGTAGCTATAAATATGTCGTTTATGTGACTAATTGAAAATCTGGAAAAGTGTTCGACAAAGAAAAATGATGTAAACAGGTTATGTTTTTTAATTATTTTAAGTCAAACAAATACATAAAGTTTTATTTATAACAAAATCGTTTGCTAAAATATGTGTTTAACGTAATTATTGCATACCTTTTAGTTACAACATGAATAATTGTATCGAATATCTTGCCTTTCGTGACCTACACCCACAGGCCTGCTAACTATTAGGTATTTAGATAGCATAGGATTCTGAAAATTAATGTATTTTCAAACTCCAAATATAGGAATACAAATCTAATAAATAACACAAAAAGCTTTTAATAAACTTCGCAGCACATGTGACTACGAACTTTACAACAAATGTGTATGTAGCAGACAATATTACGGACCGGTGTATCAGGAAACTTCCTAATTATGTCGAACTTCCAACAATTAGTCGCGTAACATGTGAACCTACCTTAAGTATGTTTCAGGAGTTATAATGACATTGTTGTCTAGGCATGAAGCGAAGAGCTGGTGAGAGTGTATGAGGTGCATGTATTGTAATCTGTTTAATTATATTATCGTAACACACTCAGAGACGTCACTGGTTACTTAAGGAAATCCCTAATATCGATTTGAGTAAACAGCCTCTTATACATGTTAGAGTTGACAATATAAATCGATGTTCAGGAATCCCTTTCGCTCAAACGTCTCTGAGTATGGAAGTTATATATAGATCTATTGTGGCGGGTTGATCCAAAATAGACGAACAATCGAGTATGTAGAAAATTGGTCTAGAACTTATTTTTATTATTTATAAAAAATATGTATTATATTGATGTAATAATCTAACTTCTGATCTTGCGCAATTAAACTTTAAGTAAAATAAGCATTTTAGTATGTATACATTGGAATAACATTTTGACTATTAAAATACAACATATTGTTACGTTCATACGACAGCAAAATTACTACCATAACTTAAGCACTAAAACTTACCCAATAAAATCTAGTCTAAATCACTACCCACATTCTCAACTAGAGCCAACACGTTGTTTCGCTATTAAAGTGAGTATCTTGCACTAAAACTAAATGCTGTCTGTTACTTAGTCGTTTACGTCTCAAACTAGAATGTTGGAGTTTATACTATTAATGTTACTTTTAGATCGTCGGAGCAGCGCCATCTCTTGGTGAAATTATGTAATTTGGTAGGTAAATTGAATTTTGACTATGTATTTTATATGTATTACTTTTAGATGTTGTTTTTATTTAGAGCTTATGGGTTAGGTGTGTATAAATGCATTTAATGTTATCATTTCGAAATCAGTTTTGAGTTACACAGACTCACAATTTTACTACCAAAATTAGTATCTTTTTACATTGATTAATCTGTATTATAGTTTTTCGTTTTACATAATGTCTATCATTTCAGGTTTTTCCTCATTTACATAACTCAATTCCTACAAAACATAACTCTCCCACCGATATCAGAGCAATAATAATTTAAAGTAGACATTTATCACAACCCTCGATTTCCTGAACTGCCTGCAGCGTAAACCAGGTTGTTGTGCCATCGTACAATAATGAAAGTTTTCCTGCGACATGGTGCAAGCTATTTGCTTACGTAATTAGTACTAAGACACGAGACCTAGCTCGTGTGGAGACAGCCTCCTTGAATGCACTAGGAGGTGCTAAAAGCTCAGAATTAGAGCTTTGCAAGGATTGTTTGATTTGTACGGTAACCATTGCGCGTTGGAAACGATGTCACTCTTTTTGAATAGGCTTTAAGCGAGTAATGTATAAAATAATTGTTTTAATGAAATTAAAGTTTCTTTTAAGAACTTTGATGATGTTTTGGAGGTTGTGATTGAATGTTATAGGTTAAAGTGTCTTATATGTGGTGCTGCAAAATGATTTGAGAGGACTTACCACTTTCAGGTAATGCAAATTGACTTTAAATTCTGTACCCATTTGATTGTACATCTTATACGTTCAACTATATTTAAACTTATACAATCATCATTACAACTGCAAAAGCTCTCAGCTGAATAATGTAACCCCAGATTTTCGAGAAAAAAATATTGAATAAAAGTTAGCAATACCACTAAATGGTGAGTCCATTATTATCATAAGGATTATCGGCCGACCGCACCCTGAATAAATGATACGAAACATCGAATAAAAAACATGTCGGATTTGGAATATGAAAATACATCAATTTGATTGTAGTTTTGTATTAAATAATACCTTTTGAACATGTGATAAAAACAGAATGCTACGAGCATTAATAGGAATGTTTACTCCTGGTTTCTAACGGGCTGATCAACTTAATTTAATGACAAATCAACTAATCACGACTGTGATTGGTTGTCCAGAAGACTAAGAAACAATCACAGCGTTTGACAGGATTGGCAAGCTTATTCTTATATTGATCAACGCTCTAGAAATCTGGGGTTAGTCTTCTAGTGTGTCGGGCGTAGCTTTTAGTGTTATTAGTAACAGTGTTTATAAAGGTTATTTAAGTCAATTTTTTTATACAATAATAGACTTTTTTATTATAATAGACCTGAAATGGAGATGAAAACTAACTTGATTTTTAAGTCTTATTTCCTATCAATTAAACGTATTATGGTTGCTTGAAAGCTTATCCCTACGTATGTCGAATAATTGTTCAAAAACTATCAGCAAATAAATAGTAACACAAGACTTATCAAAAGCACCACTGAAATCAAAGATTCACCTCACTCCAAAAATTGGTAGTCTAGATCTTAGAATCCATTAGTGTATCAATTCAACAAATGCCAATATTCAGTCTCCTTTAAATTTCAAAGACGTTGCAAATGTTTGTATCTAAGGTCAAGTTACTTTAAGCTAATGAAGTATTCTAGGAAATGCATGACATTCTGTCTTTAAACCTGCTACCATTGATTCTTAAAGCAAGACTGTAGCCATTGAGTGAGCGAGACAGCGATATGCGCAGTGTAGAGCGCCGTCTCGTTTTCACAACCGCAATGCTACTGCTACAAGAGATAATCGTACGGGTAAAGGCAGAAATTCTCTTCAATGCTAACTTACGTGAGGCTTGGCGTTAATAATTGGTAAACCACAGAACTTGGAATATTTGATGGAAATCTTTGAATGCCTTCTGAAAAGCTATTGGACTGTTAATTTGTTTATATGGTGTAAGCATATTTCTCAAGAGATTTTGGGGTGATCATAAACGTATTTGTAAGTACTTCTTACTTGGTAACACCAGCCTTTTTGAATGTGTCTTAATTCCAAGATTTTTTAGGATGTCGTCGATTTAGTCCAAGAAAGGCCTAGAAATATAAGTATATGAAAGAATCAGAAAAGGTTGAAGGCAATTTAATGAATTATAATCTTTACTCGTAATTTTGGTTTTATCTATTTTAGTGATCTAAGAAACTGGACTGTTTTAAGACCTTTTGTTGACATGCTGGTTCTCGAGAAAGACACTTTTGAAGCTTTATAGCATAGCTCAATATATCATAGTAATAAGTCTTCATTACACTCTCCTATAACAACCTTAAACATAAGAAGATCAACGCAAAAACGTATTTACCTATCACGACCAACCAGATTTCCTCAGCTTAAGTAAATAATAATAATTTGATAGCATCGAGCATACAAATCGGCTTTAAGTACTACCCGGCCGGATTACAAGGATCACTGATCACACATAAGCCTTTAGTTACATCGATACGCTGTTAACACTTACACATAGATGTTGGGTAGATGTTGTGTGTGTGTGTGTGTGTGTGTAATTGGATTTTAGTGTAATAAGTAGTCATTTATTTTGGTTTGATTGTTTGTATTATAGATGGTGTAGTTAGTAGGTGGTTTGCTGATAATGAGAGATAATTGCAAAACTGATTTGATACTGATATTGATTGGTTTAAGTTTAGTTCGAAAATGTTGAAGTTAAAATCGGTTTATATTTTAAGTCAATTTGTTAAGGGCATTTCAGATGTGTATTAGCTACGTGTTTTTCGTTTCGTTTACGTTTCGTTTTTCTCATACCCAGATCGGATGTAGTATTTAGAGCTATAAGTCTCAACTTTATACTCTGCTTTTAAAGTTTTTGTCTGATTTTAAAAGAGAGACAAAACTGCGGGTAAGCGTAGATCAAATTAACATTTTTTTTTTAATCTGCCAACTGTCCTACTGCTGGGCAAATGTCAGGACCGATTTGTTCCAGCATATGCTTAGTTTATGCAATATTTCACCAGGTAAACTTATAAACTATCAAAATTAAGTTTCACGTAACATTAACAACTCCGTTCATAACAAACTAAGATACATAACTCGTCCAGTTGACCTGAAACTAACACCAATTTGTTACACACGGCAACACAAGTGCAAACTATCTCAGATGCAAGCAACTTGACAAAGTATTAAGGGAGGTCTTAATTAGAGGGCAAACTTGTGTTCGATAGGATACTTATGACAAGTCAGCTGTTCGTAAGACTTAATTAAAATTAAGACATGGTTCCGAAATGTCGGAGTTTTAGTTTGAAATTAGTGTTTTCAGGTGCTACGGTAGCGGCCGCTTTTTATACAGGAAATTTATTAAAATTGGCTTCGCTGGTGCAATTTTGTGGAGGAAATACGGGATGGGTGTATTATTTGTGACTGTTTTCTATGCCAAGTATTACTTCTTTATAAACTACTTAATAATTAATAAAGTAAACTAGTTTTTTGTAAGTTTTTAAGAAGTTGTTATTTTTTATAATATTTACGAGCATTTTTAACCCAAAAATTAATATTCAAAGGATATGAAATCTCGTTATTGTTTAATCATTATTAAATACTTAATAGTTATAAGTGTTTTTCTTGTATTAGATTTCACAACTATATTTAACAAAGAACCTGGCATATGTTTTTTTTTCTTAATAAATATCTAAACATGTAACTGTGTATTTTTAAGTGCATTTCTACTACTCATTGAAATCCAATTGCCATGATGCAAATAACTATTTTACTCAAAATACTATGCAAATTCAGATAAGCAGCTACATAAATCTCACAAACAGCTCTCCAAAGCAACCATTTTGTCTTCGAACCTCTTCCTCATAACCAAGAGTAGTGCCTAGGTACTAGGTACCAAGTACAAAGTACCAAGGTAAGGGCGTGTCCACCTGATTTCCATATACACTGTAGTACCGGTGCCCGATAGCAAGGGTTGTGCAACGCTTACATAAAGCTTATTGCGAACTACGGCCATTTATGGACGAAATTGTTGGACAACGAGTGGAATTGAAGAGTGGTCTTCCGATATTATTAATGTAACAAAAATTAATTGTTTTAAATCAATAATGCTAGTTAATTTGTGAGATTTTCACTAAAGGTACACATTGAATTTAGTATACAGTTTGAACGGCTAATAAATGTGGCGATGAAATCAGTTTAGAATTTGTTATATGTCAACATTACGGAACTAGATTTTACAAGTGAAAACTGACATAATTTCAATTATTTGAGACAAGGCTAAAAACACGGCATTATTGACTTATGTATCGGAGCTAATATCCAACTGCAACAATTCAGTCCCGCAAAAAAAAATACCATCTTTAATACATTAGTATCTAATCTGAGTTTGTACAAAATTAAGCTTAATTACAAAACAAATCTAGATTAAACCTCTAATTCCCTTCGGCTTTAATATCTTCCGTCCTATGTAACAGTGTGTGTTAATATAAATCTTATCAAGGGTTACGTAACTGGTGTTAGCCGCGTATAACCAGTTATAACGGGTTATGACCGGTAACCTAGCCCTACGGTTAGGTAATGATAGCTGCCCGTTACGTCACTGTACATCAAGCGAATTAAATTTAGAATTACTTTTGAGTTTTTGTTCGTGATGTGATTTTGTTTTGTAATATATTTCATTACTTTTTAGGTTAGATTTTATGCTGTGTGGTTATTTTAACACACAATATCCATTTTTCAAATTAGATGCCTGTTTTCACTGTGTAAGCTAAATAAATGATTGATTAATTATTTTCTGTCTAAGCCAAACTTTTGAATTATTATTTTTTTAAATTTAATAAGATTTTATAGAAAACTACCTAGTTTATGAACATCCGTCTTAAATAAAACGCTAAAAATATTGTTGAAAGTGTCTCTTAATAGGTTATACAATGTATAACCTATTAAGAGACAAGTACAAGTACATGTCATGTACTTTTCACGACGAACTCATTGATAAATATATCGCTATAAATCAGGCCATTTAACACCTGCATTTTTTTTGCTAAATTCATATAATATATCTCTTGAATCTACCTTTTTTTTTGCAGTTCTGATGAAGCTAAAAGCCGACCTGATAGAGTCCGAAAAGCCACCCGTATGATGATTGACTGCTGTCATTCCCTATATCACGACAGATTTTCATAAAAAAAAAACCTTCACACAAAACTCAACCTTCACTTAACAACATAAAGCCTAAATCCCCTTAACAAGGTTTTACCAGGAATACCGACGATCTTCAAACAAAACTAAACCTTCATCCAACCACATAAATACCAAATCCCCTTGATAAGGTTTGAACAGGAAATGTAACGTAAAAATAAATTGTGTCAATTTTATGACCTTTATTATAAGCACATAAAGTTCAAAGTCGTATGTTATCCTTAATGAAAATGAAATTGGTATTTATTGTTCAGGGTTTATTAATGAAATATATGGAGGATATTTTTTCATTTGTTGAGGGGAATCGGGTTGTTATAATCGTAACGTGCCTTTTAAATTACCTGGGATACAAAAATTAGGTCCTACTAATTAGGGTTTAAAGGTTAAGGATTGGTCTAGATATTTTTTTTAAATTACCTAGATGTATGCTTTTTTCTCTGAAAAACTGATATCTACAAATCATTTAAATCGCCAACAAACTGTTGTGCAGCTTGGCAATATTTTATGTTTTTAATTAAATAATGTCTATTTTAATAAATAAATAAATTTATTGTGTATAAAATGTTTGTGCGCCATATTATGACAGAATATGTTTGAATTTCCTGCTATTAGACCTTCTTGTATCATATTCTAGAAAAATAAATAATTTTTATTTGATTTACAGATAGAGTCGAAGGAGAAAACTAGTCATTTACATGGTCAGAATAAGGCTTTTTAACGAATGTTTGAAAGTTATGCATTGAATACTAATCTTGACATAGAATATTTAAATAATAGTTTATTGAATTAAAAGCTCATAAAAGCAATATCATAACTTAATTGGTCAATTTATTATTAATAGATTTCACATTAATTTATAATCGAAATGCTTTGATCCGTTTCTATAATATTCATTAGCATTTAATTTAATCTGTGCAAACGGTGTAGCCAAAAGTTTTAAAAATAAATATAAATTATTATAATTTTTACTAACTTTTGTCAGGTCAGGATGAAAAAGGAATGTGACTTGACTTTAGATACTGCTGGCCACCCAAAAAAAAAGCGACTTATTAAAACAAAAAAAAAAAACATATTCGAAAATAACTTTCTTGCCTTCTTTAATTATTCAAGAAACCTTTGTAACACCATTTCAAGGAACATGATTTCTATTAGGACCAATGATATTTTAATAAACAGATATGTTATACACATACAAAACAATCGAAAAAAGTGTTCCGCGCAGCGCGGCAGCTAGCGAAAGAGATAGCGCGATAAAACCCATAAGAAAAAAAGAGACAAATAGTGTTGTTGTTAATGGCAATACGTCCCAATTAGGACGTTTTCGAGTCTTCACGATTGCACGCTTATAACATATCTGTTTATTAGAATATCATTGATTAGGACCCTATTTCCCTCCAATCCGCGTATAATCTCCAAATATTAATTACACATAATACAAGGCATTACTTCATAACCAAACTAGTTAACAATAAATAATTTACATACATAGCATTAATTAATAATTTATCTCTGGAACTCTGAAAGCCTTTACCCGACGGATTAATCGCGTAACCCGCCCAAATTGAAATGGTACAAAGCGAGGCCAAAACGCGTTGTACGCAGGTACTACTTAACTTAGTAGGTTAGCAATATCAATTTAGCTTGGATCAGGAGTTGAAATTACGACGCAAATATACATACAGATACATATATATACAGATATACAGTGGAACTGAAATAATTGATATGTTGTTGTTTCAGGTTATTGCCAAATCTCGGCTTTGTTACCCGGGCCTTTAGCTCGGTTTTCCATAATTTAGCTATATGCCTTTTGAATGGAAATGTTATGTATTTTTAAGGGACTACTTTAATCTATTGTTTTAGTGTTTTTGTTAATTTTCGGTTGACTTTGTTTGAGGCGGGTTTTAGGAACGTTACATTTAGATAACATAGTCTAAAAATTAGTTTTGTTTTAGTTTGGAATTTAATTAACTTTTGAATGTGTCATTGAAGTTTGTCTACTAAATCCTTTGCGTATTTAATAATGAATTATAACTATATTTTATATCCTAGGGATGTTAACTAAATATTAGAACACGATTTGATTCTTTAGTAAAACATGATTGAAGTTTTATTCTGTGTTAGCAACAAAGCCGCTTTTCAAAAAGCTTTAGTTAGCACAACAAACATAAGTAAACCCATAACAGAATTGATGACTTATTGTTATTTTATGTCCATCTTTTAGATAATATAAAAATATTAGACAAGTCTTTTTTATTTTGTCTTGTAAACAAAGAATTACGCGTGACGTTTTAATTAGAATTAATTCTTGCGTGACGTCACGTCTAAACGTAAATTGTACCAAGCCGTGACGTCACAAGCACCCAATCCTGAATCTGCGTTTTTTTAACGATTTGATAAAAAAAATATATCTATTATATTTTGATCATCCAAATAGCGGACAATATAAGCTTTGAATTTTTATACCTAGTTATCTACCCTACATATTTATTTCACACATACTATGAAAACCGACACCCCAAAACAACAGTCCCAAAATCGATAAAATTACATCAGTACGTAATCCCACATTCGCGTAATCACAACATTAATCTAGATAACAACGAATCCTGCATGCTCCCGATAAATCAAATTGAATATAAACTATCAATTAAAATGGTAGCTAAAACTATTAATCTCATTAGTCCCTCGATACCAATTTGCATCGTTAATAAGATAATGACCGATCCAATATCCGTAGCGAGTAATTTATAAATGTGTGTTATCGCTATTCGTAAATAATGACTGGATTATTCAATACTGATTTTGGAATTTTAATGTTCGTAGTTTTGTCACTGATTAGGTTTATTCAGTTGTTTAGATAAAATGTTTTAGTAAAATGTGATTGGAACCTGGATTCCAAAATTTGGGATCTGAAATCGCCAACCCGCAGAGAGCAAGCGCGGTGATCAATGCTCGTGCCTTCTCTATATGGGAAGAGGCCTGTGCCCAGCAGTGGGACGTTTATAGGCTGGATTATTATTATTATTTTGTGATTGGAACTAAACTAAAATCATATCCATGGAAATAAATGTTAGTTGTTTATGTAAAAAAAATGCTGTGATACTTCTTAGATAGTTTATGTTTTTCATTATAGTAAACAATACATCTATTTAATGTCTCTTTAACCTTATACTACAATTAATATACTTTATATGAAACGAATCTGAAGTGAAATAGATAAAAATATTTTAAAATTATTTTGTAAAATCAATTTAATTATTATTTCATTTCAGTAAACCGTACTTCAATAAAAATATTACCAAAATAATGAGATCAAACGATACACAGACTGTCAAACGGATGACAATTAATATTTTAAACAAGCAAAGTGCTCGATAATTGCTCCAACATTAAATGCACCCTAGAGCTTTGTTAATTTAATCAAATACTCATTTAACTACATTACGCACCTTTTCATTGAGCCACGATTAATTAAATGTTTTAATTATTTTACAATACGAACGCTTACGGCGATATTGGTAGTGCCATTTTTGAGTTATTATTTTTCATTTTTGACAATCTTTTACTTGACATGCATTGATTTTCTCATAAAAAGAAATTATTTTTTATGTGTGTATTCTTTGTTTTTTTTTTAATTAGTGTAGTGTAGAGTGTGTTATTATAAATTCGAACTCAAGACCTCTAGCCTAGCAATTGCGCTAAGAACCACTAGGCCAATAAGGCAGTTTATATTGTATTTGCCGAAGAAGTATTATAGATAGGTTCTAACACCTTTAAAACTTTAGGATGTGATATCATGCACGTGACTCTTCCTTATAGAAACTTTTAAGGGCAAGGGAAACTGTAATGTGTGTAAGAAACTTGTAACAGTCCAGTTTATACCTGAACAAGAAATATTTTACAGAGTTTATGGTATCTTGAAATTACATTAAGCGCACTGTGGCGTACTCCTTTCACAAACCTTTTTCTTAAAACATTTACTTTTCACTGATTGTCATGGTGACGTAAAAATAACACGTCAGTCGGTTGTCGGGTTTTATATCGGTTGCGTGATTTATTCTATAGGACTTTTAGTTTTACCTATATATTAGGTAGCCCAAACTGGTGACCCCGAAAAGAACGCAAATTTGGAAATGAGTGGCAGTGAGTCAGAGCACACCGCGTCGTCGCAGCCTGCCGACCAAGTTTCACACCGTGCGCGTAAGATTAAGCGCCTGACTTGTTCAAAGGTCGAGCCAGCCGAGGTGTACCGCGTGGCCATGCGCTTGCCACCGTTTTGGCCTGAGGAACCCGAAATTTGGTTTGCGCAAATAGAAGCGCAGTTCGAGAACGCCGGGGTGACGAATGACGTCACCAAATATAATTATGTTGTAGGACACCTCGAGCCTCAGTACTCCAAAGAGGTGAAGGATGTCATCATGTCCCCCCCCGCGTCCAACAGGTATGAGAAACTGAAGGCAGAACTGGTGCGGAGACTTTCTGCCTCTCAGGAGCGGAAGGTGAAGCAGCTGCTGATGCATGAAGAGCTGGGAGACCGGAAGCCGTCACAGTTTCTTCGTCACCTGCAGGGTTTGGCAGGACCAACCTTGCCCGAGGACTTCGTTCGCACCATTTGGTGCAGTCGTCTCCCCACCAGCATCCAGCCCCTCCTGGCATCGCAGCCTCACAGCACCCTGGAGGCACTTGCTGAGTTAGCGGATCGCGTCCAGGACATCGTTGCGCCGGCGAACCACGTCGCAGCAACTTCGGCAGCAGGACCCTCAATCAATGAGTTGGCTGCTGAGGTCAGCGAGCTGAGGCGCGCCTTGAAGGACCTCACACTGCAGTTGCGTGACGGCCGTTTGCCAAACCGCTCCCACAGCCGTGGACGGGATGTGCGACGACACTCACGCAGTCGCTCGTCGACCCGTTCGGACTCCAGCTACCAGCAGTATCCAGTGTGCTGGTACCACGCGACGCACGGGGAGAAGGCGAGGCGCTGCGTCAAGCCCTGCGACTACCGGCAGGGAAACGCTGCGGGCAGTCGGTAATGGCGGCAGACGAGTGCCCTCGCTCGACTGGTCGCCTTTTCGTCACGGACCGGACCACCAAGACGCAGTTTCTGGTCGACACTGGCAGCGACCTCTGCGTCTACCCGCGTCGTCTACTAAGTAACCGTGTGTGTACGAACTATGAACTTGTGGCCGCGAATGGGACGCCTATAAAGACATTTGGTTTCTTGGATTTAAATTTAGATTTAGGACTACGTAGAGACTTTAAGTGGCGTTTTGTCGTGGCGGACGTGACAAAGCCGATTATCGGTGTAGATTTTTTAAGTTATTACTCACTTGTAGTTGACTGTCGCAACCAACGACTGTTGGATAGTCTAACAAATATTTTCTCGGTAGCTTCGAATCACTCAGATTTGTCTTTGTTTTCTGTTAAAATTTCTTCTGGTGATTCGGGGTACCACAAAATTTTGGCCGAGTTTCCTGACATTACCCGACCAGCTGGTTTACCACGCACTACACCACACAACACGGTACACCACATCCGTACTACCCCAGGCCCTCCAGTCTCATTACCATTTCGGCGACTAGCGCCAGACAAATTAAAAATTGCCCAACAGGAGTTTCAGCTGATGATGGCCAACGGAACTGCCAGACCATCGGAGAGTTCATGGGCATCACCGCTACATCTCGTCCCCAAGAAGGATAATGGTTGGCGACCTTGTGGCGATTACCGGATGCTCAACGCTCGGACCGTCCCTGACAGGTACCCAATTAGGCATATACATGATTTCTCGCACAGCATCTCTGGTTGTAAAGTTTTCAGCACTATAGACCTAGTGAAGGCCTATAATCAGATACCTGTCAGTTCAGACGATATTCCGAAGACGGCAATAACCACACCATTCGGCCTGTATGAGTTTCCATACATGACGTTTGGTCTGCGCAACGGAGCCCAAACTTTTCAGCGTTTCGTGGACGAGTTGACCCGAGGTTTAGACTTTTGCTACTGTTACTTGGATGACTTTTTAATATTCTCTAGGACACAGGCTGAGCACGAGCAGCACCTGCGCATTATCTTCGGTAGGTTGAAGGACTTCGGAATGCTAGTCAACACGTCAAAGTGCGTGTTTGGTGTGCAGGAGGTTACCTTCCTAGGTTATCACATCACCGAGAAGGGCGCCAAGCCGCTTGACGCCAAGATCGAGGCCATTAAAAACTTCCCGCCGCCCAAAGATATTCGTCAGTTGCGCCGATTTCTGGGCATGATCAATTTTTACAGGCGTTTTATTCCACATGCAGCTCAGATTCAGGCGCCGCTTCACAACCTTTTGCTTGGTAATGCAAAGGGCTCACATCCTATATGTCTTGCAGAGAGTGCTTTGCAAGCATTTGAAGACTGCAAGGCAAGTCTAGCTGATGCGGCTCTTTTAGCTCACCCTGATTGCAATGCCAAGCTCGCGTTACTTACGGATGCCTCAGATGCTGCAATTGGTGCGGTGTTACAGCAGCTTAGCGATGATGGCTGGCAGCCGCTAGCTTTCTTCTCTCGGAAGCTCAGTCCGGCACAAACAAAGTATTCCCCCTATGACAGGGAACTGCTGGCCATTTATGAGGCAATAAAATACTTTCGCCACATGCTTGAGGCCAGACATTTCGTTGTGTTCACGGACCACAAACCGATTAGTTTCGCATTCCATGAGAGGAAAAAAATCTGCTCACCAAGACAATTCCGGTATCTAGACTTCATTGCCCAGTTTACCACCGACATAAGGCACATATCCGGTAAGGAAAATGTCGTGGCCGATCCCTTATCTCGCGTGGAAGCTCTAAAGGTACCGGTCAACTTCGGGACCCTCGCGGAATCGCAGACTGCAGATCCAGAACTATCCGAACTACTACACCAAGGATCATCCTTGGTTTTGAAGAAGGTGCAGGTCCCGGGAGAGCGTTTATCTGTGTACTGCGACGTCAGTACAACGCCTCCCAGACCGTTTGTGCCCATAATGCTGCGAAAGCAAGTATTCGACAGTCTTCATTCCCTTAGCCACCCTGGCGTCTCAGCGTCTGCCAAACTAGTCGCGGATCGTTTTGTTTGGCCAGGTATTAGGAAGGACTGCAGGGAGTGGGCAAGAGCTTGTCTCGAATGCCAGCGAAGCAAGGTGAGCAGGCATGTTTCTGCGCCGTTGGGGTCGTATCATCTCCCACGTGCTAGGTTCACCACTGTCCACATTGACCTTGTGGGCCCGCTTCCAATTTCGCAAGGTTTTAGGTACTGTTTGACGGCAGTCGATCGATTTACCAGGTGGCCAGAGGTCGTACCTATTGTCGACATAACAGCCGAGACAGTAGCTAAAGCGCTGCTTTCCGGATGGATTGCCCGATTTGGCTGTCCCGCAAACATTGTCACGGATAGGGGTCGACAGTTCGAGTCAGCCCTGTTCGAACAGTTGTCCAAATTGGTTAGTTTTCGGCACAAGCGGACAACGGCATACCACCCAGCCTGTAACGGTATGGTAGAAAGGTTTCATCGGCAACTCAAAGCGTCCATCACTTGTCATGCAAATGACAAATGGACCGAGTCGTTGCCGTGGGTATTGCTTGGTTTACGGAGTGCATTCAAAAATGATGTCCAAGCGTCGTCAGCCGAACTTGTATACGGCGAACCGCTAAGACTCCCAGGAGAATTTTTCGCTCCTAGTGACGGAGGAACGACCGACGTCACTGACTTCACCGCGCGCATTCGCAGGTTCGCCCATAACCTACATCCAACGCCAGCATCTCGTCACAGTAAGACCGGTATTTTTGTTTTTAAGGATCTGCAGACCACTGATCACGTGTTCCTTCGTGAAGACGCATTACGTGGTTCGCTACAGCCAGCGTACACAGGTCCTCACAAAGTTCTGCACAGGGGAGACAAGGTCTTCAGGATATTATTTAAGGGCAGAGAGGTCACGGTCTCCATTGACCGCCTTAAGCCAGCCTACATTTTGGCTGACAAAGATGACCCGATAGAAGTCGCTCCACCTAGCAGTAGCCAAGATTTTACCACTCGTGCTGGTCGTCGCGTCAGATTTCCTAATTTTTATCGCCCTTGACGGTCTCTGGAGGGGGGTGATGTGGCGTACTCCTTTCACAAACCTTTTTCTTAAAACATTTACTTTTCACTGATTGTCATGGTGACGTAAAAATAACACGTCAGTCGGTTGTCGGGTTTTATATCGGCTGCGTGATTTATTCTATAGGACTTTTAGTTTTACCTATATATTAGGTAGCCCAAATGTGATATGTTTCAAGAAAAGGTGTAAGTTTACAACAGTAAAATATTTTGGCATTGTTCCGTTGTATAGCTTGGTAAATTTTATGTAATTTTAAGTCAGTCATTTAATATACTAACCAGCCGTGAGTGCAGATTATAACAAGAATAATCTTGTTAATCAATTATGAAAAAAAAAAAGAATCTTTTGCTGAGAAAATTGTTTCTTAAAATACTTTTACTTCCAAGTTTACTTGGAACGTCATAATTTTGTTTATCCAATTAAAATAATTACGTTATTGGCCCATATATATACCTATATCAAATGTACATATATTCGAAATCATTGTCCGTTGCATACTGTGATGTAGCTACTTAATGTCATTGTGATTGAAACCAATTCAAGAGCGAGCCAATAATTATGACTGCGCCAGTCACTCTGGACGTCGATAAACATCAGTAACATGTCCATCGCGTGTCTTGCTAACCGCATCGGGCACCCATTAATGGGCAGCCGGTAATGGATTCAGTGCAACGCGATAATGTCGAAATTTAAATGATTTTTAAAATTATACATTTAATGCCTCATCCCTTCAACTGTGACGGCCATTTTGCGCGAATCAGCACATCTGTGTTGCCACTTCTTGGGTGGTCTCGCGCGATATCGGCGCGTGTGGTTAAAATGACAATATCTCAAAAGTTTTGTATCGGAACTTATGTAAAACGTATATCGTTGGAATCGCTAAAAAACAAGCTAACATAAAAATATGGATTAGTCCAATTTTAATTTGTAATGTATAATTAATCCTAATTTGAAATCAGGTTGAGCTAAGATTCTCCCAGGTTATGGTCCAAAAGTCGTTTTAATAAAAAAAATAAACAATGATTTCCAATAGTTTTTATTTTCTTCAATTATTTACATATGACTTCACATTAATTAGTAAAAACAAACACCCCTTGAAATACATTTTTTTACCCAAACAAGCTTTTCAAAAACGACTCATTTAGGCGACCCGAACGGCAAGGCAAAAAAAAAGGTTTCGTTTATACTTCCATTTCGAGAACACATTAAGTCAAGAGGTCAAGGTTATTGACTTATAATTTAGTATGGTTAACATTCCTATCACAAACAGAATTTCAGCAGTCACAAGTGTTTAGTTTATTAGAAATCGAACAATGAAACGAGCGCTTGAAAATGAGACCAAAAAAGGTCCTCTCAAACTTTAGATCACAGAGTAAATTCTAATGTACTAATTTGAAATACAAATTAACATTCAACAATTTCATGGATTTTACAAATCGATAAGAACAATAAAAAAACATGCTGGTTACAAAAACATTTCAGAAATCAACAACCAAAGTCAGCAATTTCCCTAAAAAAACAATCTCCTAGAGATCGGTCAACAGACTGGGGAGAAAAAACATGCTAAAACAGTATGAATACGACCAATACTGGTACACCTGAACTTTAAATGTGAACATAAATATGGAAACAAAAATTTAATGTCATAATTAATTAAAATAAATCGTATTTACTTTTATTTGAAATAATAAGAATTTACTTCACATTATTTTTAACCGACTTCAAAAAAGGACGAGGATATTTAGTTTTTTAGGTTTCTGGAGCCAAATGGCAAAAACGGATGCCTTATAAATACTTTTCTAAGTGCTTGATAAAAGGTGCCCCCCCCCCCTAAATTTTAAAATACCACAGTGAAAAATCCAAAAAAAAAAATTGTTGTACGTATCAATAAACACTTTCAACGAAAATTTGTTTGAACGAATTACAGTCAGCAATTTTTGAGATATATACTATGCGCTTTTTCAGAAACCGTATATTATAACTTTGTTATTCATAAAAATACCATAAAACACTACGAAAAACAAAGTTATTGAAAAGAAACGACTCCAAAAGTGTGGTACAAAGAGAAAAATAGAAATATATATACATATATATTATTATACTACAACATAGAGACATATACAGAAATATATATTTATGAATGAAAAATGAGATGAAAAATAAATTAGATTAAAATTTATGAATGTATACTGAGGAAACAGGGCTCCATACAAACGGTTTTGAGGCACCCCACACAGAACGTGTGCACCTGTTTTTTGCAAGCCGAGCAAGCCCGCCGCATGTGCTGATGCTTCCCCTTGGGGTACACAGACAAACGGTGGCTTACGTCCACTTTGTTCCGTGTGAGTGCAGGCGGGATTCGCGGAGGGGTGGAATGTTTCGAAAGGATAGATTTTACAAGGCTGATACGGAAATTTCGATGAGTGATAGAAGAACTGTGTTGATGGATGATAAATGAATTTAATACAGAGACGTTAAGGAGTCTCCTAAATATTTTTTTATACCACACCTTTGTACGTTTCCTTTCAACCGGATACATCGCTAAAAGCTGGTCTTTTTTATCCACCCCACCCATCATGATATTGTAATCCATTATCATGATGGGTTTGGTGGACTCTCCGACTGTTTGCTGGCCGTTGCCATGGTATGTAGAGATCATAGCCACCCTATTAGTATCTCTCCATACCATGACATCGACGTCCCCAGAGGTGAGACCAGCGATCTGTCCCCGTTGCATGTTACCTTTGGTGAGGCTGTTTAGGGCTTGCGGGACAAATTTTCGATCTGTCCGCAAAGTCCCTACGCAGTCAAAGCCCAACGACTTGAGACGTCGAGCCAGACATGGTGACTGGTAATAATTGTCCATCCAGAGCGTGTACCCCTTGTTTTCTAATCCACGAACTAATTTAAGAACAATAGCCGGGGTAGACGCGTCCAGTGGACTTTCATACTGCTGAGGCTGCTGAGACTTTTTATGAGTGTGAATCTCAAACCGCCATAGGTAGCCGGTTTGAGATTCACAAATCTCATAAGTTTTAATGCCCCTATTGGCTGCTTTGTTGGGAATAAGTTGGCAGATTTCCAACCAGCCTTTCCACATCAAAAGACTTTCGTCCAGGGCAAGGTTCTGTGCTGGAGTGTACATAGATTGAAATTTTTGGTTTAGGTGTACCAGTATTGGCTTAATTTTAAATAACCTGGCCTTGGAGTAGTCCAGGTCTAGCGCAGACATGTCATCGTTATTATTAAAATGTAGACATTTATTAATGAGCAAAAAACGGTCGATGGACATGTGTGCGCTAAAACCCGGAGTATAAAATACGTCTGGGGTGGAACCCCAGTATTCTTCCAACCGTGATTTAACCACAATCCCCATGGCTAGAATTAGGCCGAAATAAACATATAGTTCATCGGCCGTGGTGTCATGCCAACGGGTGATGCGGCTTCTGGGGAAGAGATTATTATTTAAACACATCTGGGATGCCACCTGTTGACTATACCTATTTGTTTCTGCTGCAATGTGCTCCATAATTTGCCGATCCCATATTTCGATGAAAATGTCATATGGGTCGGCACGTGGAGTTGTCGGACCGACATTAATATTTGAGAATACTTCCCTCCTCGATTCAGGTGAGGGAGGAGGGTTTGGAAACTCTCTCCAGTTGAAGTCATGGAGACCCCATGGCTGCTCCGTCGCTGTAAGGGGGACATCGGCGGGCTCAACTCCGCCGGCTAGTGTGGTGTCAACGGCTGGTACTGGGTCTTCGGCGGTGTCCACTTCATAATCATGATCCAAGGGTGTTTCCATCAAGCTCCGATACACCCTTGGAACAACTGGAGCAAAATTTTCCCCTTCTTCATCACTCTTGTCAGAGTCATCACTTCCTGTAACAAATGATAGATTGGTTTCAATTCTGATGGGAACTAGAAATTTTTGGCATGACCACAAAATAAAAATAAAATCGGTAGGCACTTACCATAATTGATGAGATCGGAGATACAATCATCTCGCAGATGCCGAGGACGACGAAGCGGAGGTGGAGGTCTAGATAGATTGCGCAACGGAGAAGCGGGTACAGAGCTCGAAGCTGAATCCGAATCCCCACATTCCAGAAACCTGGTGAAAGAGCAAGGTTGTAGTACTCATAATCTTAAAATCTGTAAAACATTGTGACTTACATTGGCGGCACCGAATATGACGCCGGTGATGGTGGTGCTACCGATGGCGATGCGGGCGCTATTGATTGTGATGATGGTAAAGAAGGTGATGGTGATGAACGTGGTAGTAATGATGGCGAGGCTGACGAAGGTGGTGGGAGATTTGATCTAGAAAGAAATTAAAAACAAAAATTAAAACTTGCTGTGAGTAATACCAAAATATTGCAAATAACACAACTAATCAAGCAGAACTACTTACGGTTGCCATCTGCGCATCCTTTTGGGATGTAAAGCAGTTTGCAGACCCCGACCTTCCGGCAGCTCTTCAATATTGCGGATCATGAGGCTAAAAATCAAAAGATTCAATTAATTTAAAAAATGATTTTGATAATAATATAGTTTATTATTAATAATAAACTAAATATATTATTATTAATAATAATATATATATATACATGACCATAGTGTGTATTATTAAGATTTGCTGTAAATGTCCTGATATAAACAAAGTGTACAATTCCGATTGTATGAAATGTATTATTTGAGTTTGATGATATATATATATATATATATTATAAATAATGATTAACTAATTAGAAAAAAAGCGTTTTGCTAACTCGTCAATCGAGGTCATTGGTGCGGCCTCTACGCCCTCTGCCACGCCGGCTAGGACCTCCCCGATCAGCGACCTCAACCACATCCACCACACCCGCCACCGTTTGTGATCCACTAAGACCACCTCGTCCTTACACAAGTACACCTCTTCCACGTCGAAGACCGCGCATGCGAGGACGTCTTGTTTCACTTAGCACATAAAAACAAATTGCAAGCAAATGTTTTTTTTTTTTTAAGCAGAAACTCTCAAATTTGTAAAAACGTAAACAAAACCTTTGAAGTTAAAAAAATATATAAAACGAAGTTATAATTTTAAAAAAGTTAAAAAATTCATCGCCAATAAATAAAAAAACCACTCCCTTAAATCACTTCAACACTTCCTACCTCTTCAAACTAAGATCTCTCTAGCCCTATCTTTAATCCAACCTATCATAGACTACGCTGATGCATGCTATTTAGATGCTACTGAGGAGCTCCTTAATAAACTTGAGCGCTTGCAAAACTTATGCATTCGTTTCATATTCGGCCTGCGCAAATATGACCACGTTTCTCACCTTCGCAAGCAGCTCAAGTGGCTCCCAATCCGTCTTCACCGGAACACTCGTATTTTATGTCTCCTCTACAACGTCCTGCACAACCCTACTTATCCCCCTTATCTGCGTGAACGCTTCACTTTTACCCGACCTCCTAATATCCCTTGCAGAACGCAAATAAAATCCTTGTTGCATTTCCAACCCCACTCCACTGACTTCTATTCCTACTCCTTTACCGTTCACGCAGTAAGACTTTGGAACTCGCTTCCGCCTAACATCCGTGATTCCAAATCTCTCCCTATTTTTAAGAAGAGCATAAAAGAGTTTTTTTTGCGACCACGGCCGGTGTAACCCGGTCGAAACGTCAAGCCCTAAAGGTATTTATGCATGTACGCGCTAATCCCCGTTATAATATTACTATAAGCATAAAAGAGCACTATCTCTCCTTGTAATTGAATTATTATATATGTAATTATATATATTATTATTATAAGTATATTTGAGTATATATATATTAGTTATTATATGTATTATTTTTGTATATTTATACATATATGTACGTATATGTCATGCATTTTTTTTAGGTTTTATAAAATTATTGTTTTAGTGTTATAATTTGTAATTTTTGTATATTAAGTCGCGCACGATGACTGCCAATATTGACGACTTCTCCTTTCGCGGGTCCGCTGGCAGAAATTTCTTAAGAAATAAGCGGCACCTTTGTACATAATTTATCAATATGTTATTCTCTAACAAATGTTTGTGTGTGTACATAAATTATTAAAAAAAAAAAAAAAAATTGGAGAAGTCTTATCATTCCAAAATTATATCTTGTGAAGTCTTATCCATACTTGTCGATCATCGGAACAAAAATGGCGCGTAGTGTTCAAAATTCAAATTCCCAAATCTGTTGATCAAGCTCCTAGAGCCCGCTTATGCTACGTTACTTTTTATTTGAACACTATACAAAATACTTGCGGTATTTTTTATAATAAAAGCTTAGAAACAATAAAAATATACTTGACAAATAACTTATTAACTATCTTTTGTCAATATTTTTATTTATAACATTAGTTACAAGTAAATATGTATGGGCATGGCGCGCAAAACGGCAAATGATGTTTGTTGAAATAACAATTTATCTATAAAATATTTATCGAATACACAGTATAAGCATTAAAAACTGTATAATTATTACTTACCCATTCATTATGTAACGCAACACACACAATTCACTGCAGAAAACAAATAAAAGCAATATTTTATAACCGCCGGTACGCGCGCGAAAACGAAACTTTTTAAATGTTTTTTAAATGTCTAATATTCGTCACAAAAGCGTTCCAGAGACTTAACATGTGATTATAAGCATAGTTCTTGTTCTTTTCCCTACATTTTGTGCAAGTAAGAGCAGGGTAGGTACAGGTTTATAACATTCAGAGGTAAAATAAAGCGAGCGGGGTACACAGATGAGTGTTTTTGACGTCGCGCTCCTGGAGCGTGGTCAACAGCTGAAGGTTACATACATTTAACAAGAAGACATTTTTTGTAATAAACTAAAGTGCTTGTCATAAAATTACCTTTTTTCGTTCACGAGTTTTGTGTTGAAAAGAAAGATGAAAGGATGATTGTTTACCTGTAACAAAAACAAAATTTGGTTATTATCTGTCAACCTCTTTAAACTTCAGATTTTTATAAATTCGATTTCATTATTTATTTTTGCCCATTTTCATCGTATGTATTTCTAATGATATATTTTGATTATGTGTCTAAGTTATCTATCAAAGACTAGTATTTTTTAGTTCCTTCGGCTTACGCGAATGTTAGACATTGAAATAAAACTACTTTTGTCGAAACGTCGGGACCTAAAATCAAAATAAACCGCGACAGAATCCGTAAAATAGTAGTTTTCCCAGTATTTAATTTCTTCTTTATTCATTTAAAATCACATGAAAAACATCCTACATCAATTTCATTGCCTACTCCGTGTTTCGTAAGCTAATGTAGTGAATTCTCTGACTGAAGGGAGAAGCCTAAATGAAGCGATTTTTTAAGATAAGTGTTACAACGTGATTCTGTGAAATAGGGCCTTTTGAAGAGATTTTATTGTAGACATCTTCATGAGATCTTGTTATGTTAAAACATAGTAGCCCAGTCATATTAGGTAAAAAAAGGGGTCAACCTCGGAATGAAAGATAATAAGCTGCAAATTGGTATGAACCTTTGTTTTGTCATTCTAAATGTTGTCTCAAAAGTCACAATCGTTATCGTGTCCGCGTCTTAAGATATTCAAGGTCAAAGGTCACAAAAAAGGGTTTTTCGCGAATATCTGGCTTCCTATCGGTTAAATGAGATTTGCATTTATTATAAAAGTTGTAGGCTATAAAATTCCCTACAACTTTTGTTTTAACTTTTTTTTCATACGACCAACCGTTTTGAAGGTAGAGCGCGAAGTGCACATCGTACAGTCATATACGGCAAGGTCAAGCGTGAGTTATGGTTATCAGTACGTTATAAAGTCAATTATTTACTTGGAAATTATAATTATTAAACAATGCCTATTATTTATGTACTAACTATTAATTATTTATATTTAATTAAAGTAAGTAACTTGATTATTTATATATAATTATTCATATTTAACTATTTAAGTATAAAATATTATTAATTCTGGATTATATATTTTAGTTTTATTTTAAGTTAACACGACATTATATATCTTTTCTTTAAAACGCGTAAATTTCTCAATACTTATATACTCATCAACACATAAAACGTGTCTACTACCAGATTCAAACGTGGTTAGGGAAGGACTTAGAACCTCAAGAATGGGGCTGGATGCTTGAAAATGAAATCCTGGAGCCCATACGAACGTTATTACCTCCAGCACCAGCCGAACTACTAAACGTAATATTTTGCAATTGCAAAAATGGTTGTGGTTCCCGCTGTGGATGCAGAAAATCAGGGCTACAATGTTCTTTAGCTTGCGGCCAGTGCAACGGACAAGCTTGCCTCAACGCTTCACTGTATCCAAGTAATCCCGATGAAGAAAATACATATGATCCCTATATTCTGGAAGGTTTGGAGATGAACATGACAGATAATGAGGATGATGACAATGAATCGAACATTTTTGAGCGACAAGAAGAAGAAGAAGACGAAGAAGAAGAAGATAATTAGCTTCCATTTCCAATTTCATTACAATTAAAATCAACAAAGATACTTTTGATATTTGAACTCACATTTTGATAAATGTATATTATGCCGTATTTAATAATAAATAAAAATATGTGTAAAATATATACTCTTACTATCATTTTAACTTAAAATAAAACTAAAATATATAATCCAGAATTAATAATATTTTATACTTAAATAGTTAAATATGAATAATTATATATATAAATAATCAAGTTACTTACTTTAATTAAATATAAATAATTAATAGTTAGTACATAAATAATAGGCATTGTTTAATAATTATAATTTCCAAGTAAATAATTGACTTTATAACGTACTGATAACCATAACTCACGCTTGACCTTGCATTAGGCCGTATATGACTGTACGATGTGCACTTCGCGCTCTACCTTCAAAACGGTTGGTCGTATGAAAAAAAAGTTAAAACAAAAGTTGTAGGGAATTTTATAGCCTACAACTTTTATAATAAATGCAAATCTCATTTAACCGATAGGAAGCCAGATATTCGCGAAAAACCGATTTTTGTGACCTTTGACCTTGAATATCTTGAGACGCGGACACGATAACGATTGTGACTTTTGAGACAACATTTAGAATGACAAAACAAAGGTTCATACCAATTTGCAGCTTATTATCTTTCATTCCGAGGTGAAAGCCCTAATATGACTGGGCTAAGGCGTTTTGTTTGTGTTGAAAAAAAAGGACCTACTTTATTCTGTCTGAAAATTAGTATTCAAAGTTTAGGTTTTTTTTTAATGATTTGTTTAAAGAGATAATTATTATAAGAATTGGATACTGACAAGAAAAAATTGATAATACTGATAAAATAATACATAATATTAGTACATTTATGTTGAACCAGTCGTCCATAAAATGGTTAGTAGCGGATGATTTGTAAATAGATTTATAATAATTTGGTGTAATGTATATCAATCTATGTCAACATCGTAACTAAAGTAAGAAACCTTCACTTTTGTGGTAATCTAAGTGCGTTTATGAAAAAATATCTATGTGTATAATATTTACAAAACAGCTTCTGCCGATAGAAATAAACAACTACATATCGTAGTTACTATAACCTAAACATATTTCTTTACTTAAATACATATCAATGAAACAAAATACATCCCATAAATCTTAAGAAAAGTGCTAAATATATCACAATTCAATTTCACACATGATTAGGTCTTTCAAATGAGTGTAGAACGAGCCCTATTCTTTCTCGAAGCATCCAATATTTGAAGCTCATCACTTGCTGCAAATTACTGACATTAGTTTGGTAGAATCATTATGGATTTTCAATGTTTTGCATTAAAGTGCTTGTTTATTACAATATATATGTTTATTTAACGTTGTAAAGAAGACTTGATGCATTTATTTTGTTTCACGGTTTTAAATTTTCGAGGGATGTAAGAATGTGATGTTGTTTTGTTTTTAGATAGGATTATTGTGATAATATTTTGAGTGTTGTTGTAGTTAGTGGTAGGTATATAATATGTGCCTAATTTCTTAGTATTTAAGGTATATGAGAAAAGTAAAAGTATTTAAGCTATTTTTCAAACTTTAGTGCTATCTTTTGTGCCTATAATACCGTTCGGGAGTACATTCCCTTATTTCAAAATGGGACTTTTTTTTCTAATGGAATATTTATTACACCTTGGCCAAGTTTAATATGCCAAATACCTTATAAATCAGCTCTTTGGCTTTCTTAAAGGAATGTGTTATTGTATGTATTGAGTACTTAACACATTATAATTATGTTTAATGTAAGCAAAACGCGACACATTCCATGAATGCCGAGTATTGACCTTGCATGCTTTGGATAGAATTACTATTAAGTAGGTCTATTGTGATGTGTGATCTGATTTAACTTAGAATAGAGATACAGTATGTTTAAGAAAGTGAACAAATCAATTAGGACATTTTTGTCATAATAACTTTTACAGAAAAGAAAATAATTTTATAGACTAAAGAGATAAAGTGAATCAAAGTTCAGGAATAACGTAATTTTCTTGCACAAAATAATATTCCGGGACATCTCTCACAACACGGTCATCTGATCCCAAGCTAAACAGAGCTTGTGTTATGGTAACCAGACAACTGATAAGCATACTTATATATATATTTATAAATACCATAAAATAGATAAAATATACATAGACCAGAACAAATGATCGTGCTCATCACACAAACATTTGTCCTGAGGAGGGAATCGAACCCACGACCTATGGTGTAGCAGTCAGGGTCACTAACCGCTAGACCAACAGGACAATCATACGAAAATTTTAATCAGTATTTCGTCTATTTCAGGTTTCAGAAAAGAAGAAAAAATAAGTATTAGTAAGTATCATATTCTTTAGGTTTCTTCAGTCATCATCCATTACCAATAATCTCAAAATGATTACGACACAATAATCTCTAAATTAAATTCGGTATAACCTGTAGCAATCCCTTTTATTAATAACCCTGCGCTGCCGGGGCTTACTTGATCCCTGGCTACGGTACTTTCAAACAGGGTTAATATCGCCTAAGGTATTACTTGATTGAATTAAATGATCGTTAATAATTACTATTACCTACTGAATATTTCTGTACAACTCAGAGCGAAAGACTGCAAAATTGAAAAGTCCAAAAACATTTGGTATATACTTTATTTAGATCGACAGGAAAGGAAAACAAACAGCTTTACATTTATGATTTTTAGTGACAAAAAAAGAGAAAATTGTTACACAAATAAAAAACAAAAGATTCCATTAAAAACCAGAAATAAATCTACTGCGGAAATAAAAACCAACACAACCAACGCATTCAAAGATATCCCAAAAAATCCAAACGAAAAAAGAGGAAAACATTTTTTGTTAGCCAACCCTCCATCGCGACGGGGGTCATTCCGACCACTCATTAACCAGATAGATGCCCCTGTCAGCACACTCGCTCCATATATTTTAACAAACCACGCTAATTTCCCATTTATTCTACCACATAAAATACGTTATTCGTTTGTAAAAATAACATAACATACCATCACGCCTGTATCCCCGAAGTGTTCGGCAGAGGTGTACCAATGTACACCCACAGTTCGCCGGTATGCTTAGGTCCCATGTAATAGGGGGCGAGCCTATTGCCACTAACCGGGCACAAATCCAAACTCCGACCTGCTACTGAGAATTTCGTAGAAAAACCCAATAACATCTTGGTCGACTTGGGAATCGAACCCAATACCTCTAGTGTAGCAGTCGCGCTTAGCACCACTAGGCCTACGAGAAGTCTTTTAACAAAGCACGCTAATTTCCCATTTATTCTACCACATAAACAACGTTATTCGTTTGTAAAAATAAGAATTAATGATAATATGATTAGGTTATTTTATTTCCTTATTTTTGTCTCGTAAATTAATTTGGTCGTTTCCCTTGCGTGTTTGTGATGTTAATATAATTTTGTTATTTATTCGGCGATTGGAGGGTTAATGTCACCTGTGACCTTTGATCAATTCCGAGGTGTATTATTAGGTCATAGCGGAATAGAGTTAAATATACTATTTTTTATGTATTTAAACCTAGTACCTAAGCTAAACGAAAAATGAAATAAAAAAAAATAAAAAAGACCTAGTTCAACGAGACAGGTGATGTTTCTTAGACATCTACAAAAGTATAATTAGTATTTCAATTGTATGGTAAAATATTTACACCCAAATCAGTTTTGTGTGTGTACATAAATTATAAAATAAATTAATTAATAAAATCCTTGAGGACTCTCAATAAAACTACTTTTTACGGATTTTGTCTCAGTCTGCCCGTGACCATGATACCTGCAAAGGTGTCGAAACTAAAATCTAAAATTAAACCGCCACAAAATCCGTAAAAATTAGTTTTATTTCAATTTCATATATTATTTACTAACATTCTATCGAGCATGTCAACGAAGTCAAAATAATTGGGCTGTCGCAAATTAATTCTAAGTTCATCGTATATAAGTATATTCTAAGTTCATTCCACAGATTCGGCATACTGAGGGAACCTAACAACCTATTAGTTTCAGTAGATGAAAGTTTTTTAAAAGGTGAAATTTTTCTTACCGGTAGCTGTAAGAGATCCCCGAATACTACGCTATGTAACGAAACCATAGCGCGATTTAGACACATCCATCTATCGAGCGAGCATAGAATATTTATAGCATTGCATTATGTGGATGAAAGATTGTAGCTTTATTCATTTCATTTTAACTTAGCTTTGTTTATTAATATGTAAATTCAATATATTATTACAATTTCTAGTAGTATCTACTTCATAACTTCGCAAAATCCACTAAAAGTTCCATTTTTACGAAAGGCACTAAACTATTTGTTTCACAGCAACATACACTATACATTTTATTGACTAAAGCCAAATGTAGTTTGGAACAGAAATCGTAAAAAGCAACACTGTAAACATGTTTCAAGCTATTTCGACTTCAAAAACTTACATTTCATATCAATTTACTAGAACATATGCTTTTCCAAACTTGTGCTAACTTCGACAATACACTTCAACAACATTAATCATCTAGGAAGATGTCCGCCATTTTTTTGGGTTCCGTTAACTAGTGTCCTTACTTCAGTAGCTTGTATGTCATGAACCGTAATAGATAGAGAGTTGAAATTTTCACAGAGTATGTATTTATAATGCCGCTATTAGAATGAAATTAAATAAATATTATTAAATTAAATAACAAAAATTGATTGACTGCGAATCTGACTTGCGCACGAAGGGTTCCGTACGTCTATAAAAACGGAAAAAAATCATTTCTGTCGTATGGGAGTTTGAGTCCTCTACATAAATAATATTAATAATAAAATATTTATTAGTGCTTGTTGTTATAGCGGCAAATCACATACCAACGCCATATGTAAAAATTTCAATCATCGAACTACCACGGTTCATATGATACAGCCTAGTAGCAGACGGACGGTGGGGTCTTAGTAATAGGGTCCCGATTTACCTTTGGATATGGAATCCTAAAATTTAAACAATATATAGTTTGAAATCTTGTGCGACTGTACGGAACTATCCATTGCGTGTAACTCTACTTGACCGTTTTTTCGCCTCGCAATCCGTTTTACGTCGACAGGAATAAAAGAAAAGCTTGAACATTACTAACAAGACAATATCGACGCTTTCAACGAATACCATCAGACAGGTAGGACGATAGATTATGACGTGCCCTATCGCGTTTAATAAAGCTGTGCATTTTAGGGTTGGGCCCAAGAAGCAGTAGCAGGGTCATGTAAAATTATTTTGCATAGGTACTGTTTTTTTTTTTAGCCATAATCGTCCCACTTCAGGGCCTCCCTTTCTTTCTTCCAATTCTCCCGGTATTGGGCTATTATTGTCCATAATATGGAAAAAGAGTCAAGCTCGTAAAAATATTTAAGTCGTTATTTAACTAGACGCATGTGTCTGCTGTTTTCAAATATGTTATATTTTCTTATGTTTTTTATTTATTTTTATTCACTGTCTGTCTACATTGTTAACCGTTTCCAAATATTGTATTCGTTCTGATTGTAAAGAAATACAAATACGTCGATATACAATGTTGATTATTTTCGTTCATGAATTTCAGCGTGAATATTTTACGAGATATTTTAAGAGCGATAATGTAAGTTATTTAAAATGCTAGTTTTCTGGCTTACAGTGTTTTGTGATTAATTTAATTATAATAATAATATTCCGGGACATCTCACACACAGTTATCTGATCCCAAGCTAAGCAGAGCTTGTGTTTATTTAACCAGACAAGTCTTCTTCTTCTTTTCGAGTCGATGTCTAAATTATTTAAATCTAGATACGCTGCGCCCATTAGTTGGCCACCACCAACTGCAACGTCATTGGCGAGGTTATAGTCAGACAATTGATAAACATATTATAATATATTTCTAAATACATACATATTATAGATACATTACACCTAGACACAGAACTAATGATCGTGCTCATCATACAAACATCACACGACCAACAGGCCTGTCAAAATTAAACCCTTAACAAACAAAACTTGGGCATTTAAAATTCTTATCTTTGTAATTCACCCCGCTACCTCTTGTCCCTTGCACCTAAACCCTCCCTTTCCTCCTTCGCTTTCAATATGAATCTATATCAATAATCAAATGAGAGTGGCTCACGGCGTCTAAATCAACTTTTTAACTTTGTTATACCCCTGTTCTATTTATCGGCACGTTTCTCAAATCATTCATGTTGGTTTTCTTTGAGTTTTTGGAACTAGGTGTATAGCTAAGCTTATGTAGTAAGTCTTTTGTTTTTCGGAATATAGATTTTGACGACTCTTAAGGTTATGCTAGGTGTATTGAGCTTAGATATGTCATATGCTCTTCTTTTGTTTTTCTCCATGTTGTTTTATGGTCTTTAAAGTTTTCTTTGAGTTTTAGGAACTAGGTGTGTAGCTTATGTATCTTTTGTTTTTGGGTTAGTCTGTACGTAAGCTGTTGTTTTGAACCAAGGTTTAGGATGCAAAAAAGAGTGGTTGATACTGTTTAAAATCATATAAGTATATGGCATTATACTCGTAAGGGTAAAATGACATTCAAATATCCAGGTTACTTTGGTAAAAAGTGAAGTAGAATTAGCGATATCCATTATAATGTAAAATATTGTTTTTTTATTGGGGTAAGTAATAAATGTACTAGGCAATTTGGTAACTCATATCAACTAAATTATTAAATTTAAATGTCACTTTATCTAATGTAAGATTTGTTTTTACCTAAATCTAAAAATATTACAATATGTACAAGCACTTAGAAATAACACAAGAGACTGTTAACTTAATAAAATCTTAAATTTAGATGATATTATAAATACTTTCTTGGAAATAGGATCGACTCAGTAGAAATAAGCACAATCTATTTATACCCAACAAAGTTATTTAAATGTCAAATCAAATTCATTTGCGAATCCATATTTGTACAGCCAACACAATTAACATACGTAATAACGAAGCAAGTATTCCAATGATTTAATTATTCAAACTTAATCATGAATAATCTGATAAAATCTTCTTCTCAACGAGATAAAATATAGGGAAAAGACAATTACGCGAACAATAAAATGGTAGCTTAAACTAATTATATGGGTAATCTAATATTCAAGATGGAAGCGATGACAACGACATAACAAAGAGGTTGCAATGTATGGATATTTTGAGGAGCTTTTTCTGTTGTCTTGATTGTGTCAGATTTTAAGTGTAGTGCATTGACGTACTATATACATAGACTGCTACTATCGCTAGGTTCCCTTTGTGACAAGCGAGAGCAGTTTTTAGTCTGAACTTAGTACATTTCGTTTTTCATTTAAGTTAATTTTCGCGCAACGAGAAACTTATATACGAAAATATCGATGGTTTTGACATTGTTAGGATAATATTAGTGTTTTAGATAGATTTTTTAAAACAACAAGCTCGATCTTCATACATAATTCACGACAAAACTAGTTCACACTAGAACTTACGTTCAAACTCTGATAGGCTCACTCTAGTTCCTTATGTATACTCTAAGCTGTAGTGATTCTGAATTGTGACATAAAACAGATGTAGCATCGTATAGATGAGCTCTATGTTTCTGTTTGACAAGTTTGCTGGTTTAATTTTTACATGGATTGTTGTTGAATTCTGCTACGACTACACGTGATTTTAGGGCAAATGTTTTGTACGAGAAACATTGTTGAACCCACTCTACAATTTTTCACTAAATAGATATTGCTATATTATTATCAAAGGTTTATGTTATTGATTTTATGTGGGACAAAAGACTATGATGATTTTTAGGTCAACAAAAATGCTTAGACGATATGAAATGGATTACTAATATAAAATTTTACTAAAGGTAAAGAAACTGTTAATGGATTAGAGTTTTTCTTGTACAATTCTCAGTATCAGTCAGGTTTGGTATCGTGCCTAAATGGCAATAGGATTCTATTACAGGGAATTGTTACCTATCGGCGATTTATTGTGTTCTAGAAATATGGTATGAAGGTCAAATATAATTAACGTCAAATTTTAAAAAGCTTTTGTTATTATATAATTTAAAGATTGAAAGAATAGCCTTAAAACACTTTTCAATTAATTGATGTTTTATTAATAAATAAGATTTTATTATTAAAATAAATAAGAACACGTACAGTACAGGCCGGTATTATGATAATTTATCTTTACCACCTTGCCGAACTCAAAAAGGAGGATTAGACTCAGACTTCTTGACAGAATTGTAAATAAATACCTAGCAAAGTAAAAGGAAGTATTTCCAGCCAGATAAGATATTGGAGTAGTTTAAGAGGTCACGGCGCCAATTGTCAGCGCGACGTGCGAGGTGGAACGCCGCGGTGAATAAAAATATGTGTGAGCCACAAGTGTTTTGTGTAAATTCTCTTTACAGGCTGCAAGACAACTAAATGTTTGTGAAACTTATTAGTAAAACAGATAAATAGTGTCTTAAAAACTGTGAATAATTTTTAAACCGAAATTCATTATAATAAACAAAGTCTCGTTAGTCACAACATGAACATGAACACGAACGAGTGTACCGATTTTCATCATTTGATTTGTTGGATTTATCTGCTCTCAATAGAAGATTTATTATAGAAATATAGGAAACGGGCACTAGGTACTTACACGACTGAAACAACGGGACACAGCTAGTTTTAAACAAAAATAAACGAAAAACAATAATAACTTACAAATCAAAACCAAACCAACAAGTAAAGGTAAGTTTAAAAAACTGTACTTTTGTGACAAAAAAAAAACAGCCAAATTGAGCACCTCCTCCTTTTTTTAAGTCGGTTGAAAACGAAATACTAACATACAATCATAGTGCATATCAACTTTAAATGTATTGAAATCTTTATATTGATTTTACGAATTTATTGTCCTATTAATTCGTCCTAAATTTAATTGAATCTGAACAGGAAGATAAACATACATACATTGGTAATTTAATTCCATCGCCTTCGTAAATAAGGTACTGTTGAGCCTTGATTTTGCCATTCATGGGATGAATTGGGCAATCTTATTCTTGCCGGGACCCAGTTGTGGGTCTTTTGTGGTCAGAGCAGGCGACGGGTTAAATTATTGTATAGGCTGTTTTTATATCACGTACGGGGATGGTTAAAATGTTAAAAAAAAAATGATTTTGTAAAAAAAGATCGACGATTTTATATTACTATGTTGACTCTGTAAAAATATTTTGCTGTGATTCGTTGAAAATATGACATTTTTTTTTGTTTTATATTTTGTTTGCATTTTTACATTCTATACTTGAGATTACGAGATCCTTATCTACGTATCAATTGCCCACTTTATAAACCAAATTATGTATTTCAAAATAGTCGATACTATTTTGACTCAACATTAAACACTCATACACGAAAACGTGATACAGTAAAACAAAATCAACCCTACACATGCACTCACACACACGTGCACAAAAACACCAAATACATATCCCCTGCACAAATATCCCTCGTATGAGAATCTCAAACAATGAATGTCACAACATGGGTGGTCTAACACTTGACAGCTTTTGTTTTCATACAGTTTCATACATACGAGTTTTGGTTTAGTTACGGAATGTTATTGTTCTATACCAATCGTGAAGTTATATTATTATTATTGTTAGGTAATTGTGTTATATCATTCGTTTGATGTACTCGTAGTTTTCTTGTTATATAGTAGAGTTGAATATGTTTGGTTTACGGGAAATGTTTAACGAAATTTCAATGTTAAATATGACTTAATGACTTGGCAAAGAAATATTGGGCGAGTAATTAAATTATAAATATGTACAAAGTGAAGTTCTAAAACCCAATAGACCACCGTGGTTGAGTAGCGTACACACCGGTTCACACTCAGAGGTTCCTAGTTCGACCCCTGGACAAGTTAATGCAGAGAATCACTTTTCTATACTGCCTTTAGTTGAGTTTTTCTAGTAGGTTGTAACTTTGTTTTCCTGATTCCATCAAAAGTAGCTTAGTTTGGGTTCAGAACAATGTATATGATGTTCAAATTTACTTATGAATTAAGCCAAAGTATATTGTCAGTAAGGTAGAAATCATAAAATTTTGTCAATCTTCAGTGGCTTTACACTCATAAATACTTCCGATATCCCATGGCCCTATTTCATTTTCTCTAACAAAATAAATAGTCGATACTGTATTTGGCTCACGAGTCACGATCCCCAGTCTAAGTATATTATCCAGTTTTATGACGTCATAAAGTCGGCCTGGCTCGATGTAAAAATGTATTAGTTTCTCTTATTTAACGTATGTTGGATGTCCTGATTGGAAAGGTTAGGAGGGTTAATTAATTACATCTTTATTGATTCTGTTTATGTGTACTTTTATGGAGTTTGTTTGGGAGATCCCATGACGGTGCATCGTATGGTGTATGAGTAAGGATCTTCTTATACTTATTTTCAGAACTCATTCGAAATATGTCAGCATCTATTTTATTTCTAGTGAGCAGTGACGTAGGTATAAGTAAGGTAAAAAAAAATCATTCTATTACTTGTAGTTCATGGCGTTTGAGAGCATCACGAGAGTTTGCGGGTGTTAAATCGAGTCTAAGTAACCCCTTAAATAACAAATTACATCTTTGAGTAAGGCAGTTATGTAGTCATTGGATACTTAACTTACATCCGTCATTGCTAGGGACATTAAATGCAATAAAGTATCATGTCAAATATCTCAATAACTATAACATATTTAGCATTATCAAATGATCATACAAAGTATTCACCTCAACATATTTAGCTAATGCACCATAAACACAACACCATACATTGTCTGCTAACATTCTGCACAATGTAACGTGCATTAGATTTCAATCTTCTATCAGAGGTGACATAAAGTTTAAGTACAGCTTACACCCTCATAGACTGGCCTTGTTTATGGGCTCGTAAATAGGGCTTTATTGATCACACTTGTGTATTTTTTTGCTTTATTTTGGCATATTTTTGGGTCTTATTTTCTGTAAAGTATATGAGCGTTATTTAAGCTTAGTAGGCAGTTGCGACTTTGTCTGTATATTTATCTTGATATATTGAAATTCTCTGTTGTATCTACTGTATAAAAAACTTTCTGTTGCATCAAAATTCTACAAGTAATTTTAGCGTAAAAGATGAAAACGAGAAAATTGTCCTAAATTACCTCTGTGCTGTAATAGGTTAGATGTTTTAGTATGACTCTTGATTCTACCTTTAGTTGTCTAGAGACCAGACAACCTTTTAAATCTCTGGTAATCCAGTCCAAGATGTCTAATGAAAAAAGTAAACCACTTTGTCACCTAACACAAAAAGAACATGATCCATACTATCACAATAATTTATGCATACACAGCTAGTTTGATCATCCAATCTATAAAGTAAAACAAAGATCTGTAATCCTGAAATATCTTAGAGTTACATAATAAGCATGTCAGAGGTTCAGCCGTCGATTCCCAGGGAACTTAGCAACTTGCCCGGGTAGGGTTACTCCCGGATTACTTACCCGGGTAACGTGGTGACGCATACATGGGACCAATTATAGACCTTGTCCTTGAAAGTGTTTTAGAATATGTTTAAACTAAGTTTCTTTTTATATCTATCTTAAATATATCTTTTTTTATATAAAATGATATTAGATTAAAAAAAATAAGCATTTTATGGATCTCAATTTATATTTGTTTAATTTTTAATTTACACAAAATCGTACTTAATAAACAATGAAAGAATCATGAATTGTCTTTAGTTATTCATGGCTAATAGAGGAATTTAATCTTAGTGTATACGTGACATTTATTTTCTATTTTATGAAATAGATTACTTTTTTTTTTTTTTTTGTTTAACCCTTCCTTGTCCAATGAGTCAAACCTGATACATTCCAATTTCAACTATTGTGTCTACTGGCGGGACAGTTTATGTGTTTATATTATAAGCTGCATCTTAATGACTTCACTCTGTACCTGCTTTATTTCGTCATAACACTTCAACCAACCTAACTAAATTTAATCATTTTAATACCGAAACTTACATCATCACTACATAGTATAAAACAAAGTCGCTTCCCGCTGTCTGTCCCTATGTATGCTTAAATCTTTAAAACTACGCAACGGATTTTGATGCGGTTTTTTTTAATAGATAGAGTGATTCAAGAGGAAGGTTTATATGTATAATACATGCATAATATAGTAGAGGAATACCGATAATCTTAGAGATTACTAATGTAAGGTCGTAAATGAACCCATTTTTTGCGCTTTCATTGCAAACGCTGGCTGAACCCTATGAGATAGATCAAAATAATATACCACAGTATTGTGCACCTTAAAAAGATCTACAAAAAAGTCCGCGATGGCATATGTCTATCTCTTGAGGATAACCCACAATAATCATTTTTATCGTTTATTTATTACTTATTTACCTAAAAGCGATTTTAAGCAATACAGTATTAATCCTTATCCAATTAAGTACCTTTAATAAATTGTGCACGCAATATAGGTCAATATTGCCCTTTACAGCATGTAATTTAAATGAATATTTTCGAAGATATTGCAAATTTAAAATGTAGGTACATAGCGGTTGCGGCGATACCGGCCGGAGGGCCGCGCGGGGGCCGAGGGTCGTGCCTATACCAAATAGTGCGTCCATGGCTGTGCTTCGCCCTACAGAACTTGATGATTGTTTAGTTATATTTGGAATCAGCGTTGCACCCGAGCAAAGCCGGGGCGGACTGCTAGTAACCTATAAACTATAAACCTTGCAAACTGCATATGCTGCACATATACTGCAGCAAGGAAAATGCAAGTGCAGTTTAACGACAAAGGGTTACGAGGTGCGACAGTTAGTTACGATGGCGTCAGTAATAACTACGGGAAGTAGTTTTAATGGCGACATGTCTAGTAATGACGTTTGGTAACAATTGTTTGTGACTATTGGGAGCTGCCGAATGAAAGCTCTTAGTAAGTAGGTATGCGATTAGTCGCAATCGCAAATGTTGAATGTTTTTGATCTTAAAGGTCTTAGTATGGAATAAGGAAGTCAAATGTTATTTAGTTTTGAAAAGTACTACGATTAAGATTTTTAATTGAAATAATATAGAAAGATCATTTCATTGCATGGCAGATGAGCGGTGTTATTTAATTTTTTTAAGAATAAAAACAGAAATAAAAATAATAATGGTACCTACCTAGTTACTTTTTACATAATTGCAGGGTAGCATCAAGATGTAATGTTAGATAATATTTTTTGTCAAGTTGCTGTTTTATGTTTTTAATTTCAATTTCAATGTCAAGTGTTACACAACAAAAATTTACCTCACAACCCTTGGTATTCACATTTTCACCAAAGTAACGAATGTAAATACCAAATTCTTGGACTATTTACAGAAAAACGTTAAACACCTTTACAAGGACCAATAAAAGTTATTTAGAAAGTACATTACCAGGGCCCCGATTCAGCTAATTAAGAGTTGCTTGAATTGACCGAATGAATTGCTTCATTTGGTCATTCCTACAGTAATTGGCATTCTGCTAACTACTTATTCGGATTTTATCGCGGTTTTTATTGAGATTTTAGTTAACGACGTTTCGACACCTTTGCAGGTATCATGGTCACGGGTAGACTGAGGTGGTGTTCGTCTTGACGGTTGTTGTTGCTCCATATACCTTCATATTTTTATTAATTATTCATTGTGTCCCGGCCTACGCAATATGAGAAGTGTACCACGTGAGCGCGACAAATGGATGTGCGATTAACGCTTATGCGACAAAACTGTACTGCGACTCACCGTAGTTCGAATGCACGCTAGTGCGACACACTGTAGATCGACATCTCGCTAGTGCGATATGAAGAAATAGAACATAAACATATAGAACCGACATAGGCCCAGACATCCATTGCCTGGTTAGGTTCAACTTTGTGACAGAGATCAATAGGTTAGGTTAGGTTAGATATTGTGACCTTGCAATGGAGCGAGCGAAGCGAGCGACGGCCTTTGATTATTTAATATCTACTTATTTAATATATGTAATTCAAAATTTATCTCAGCAAACTACTGTAATACTGCATCAACGTACTACACTACCCTTGCTAGGTGTCAAACTACTGCAATACTGCACCAACGTACTGCACTACCGTAGTGTCGCACTACCGTAGTGTCGAACTACTGTCGCGCAATCGTTTGTCGCACTAGCGAGATGTCGATCTTCAGTGTGTCGCACTAGCGTGCATTCGAACTACGGTGAGTCGCAGTACAGTTTTGTCGCATAAGCGTTAATCGCACATCCATTTGTCGCGCTCACGTAGTACACTCCAATATGAGCTTAAGGTGTCTTTTGGTCTTGCAGCGCTGCTCTTGGATTTGATTTCGAGTTTGTTAATTACGTTAAAATTACAATGACAAGTACACTGACCGACCACTGACATGCATTTAATAAGCTGAATCGAGGCCCTGTAGCGTGTTACCTAACATTAACACATTTTATTATACAATACTTTACCCCGGAACTGAAGGACGGAACTTAAGTTATTTTTATGCTTTTATAATGGTATTTTATTTCGCTGTTTAGTTATAGTAGGTGTTTATAAGCACGTTCTTAAATTGTTGGAAAGTACACACGGCAGCTGTTGTTATTCCGATCGATGGTACGTTGCATTGAAATGCTGGTAAGTGGTTAGAAGAATAGAGGTTAATAAATAGGTTAGATATTAATTTCGACTTCGATTTCGATTTCGAACACTCGACGACCTCCGTGGTCGAGTGGCGTACGCACCGGTTTTCAAGGTGTTGCTAGCTCTGAGGTCCCGGGTTCGATCCCCGGACGGGTCAATGTAGAAAGTCACTTTTCTACATTGTCGCGGGTCTGGGTGTTTGTGGCACCTTCGTTGTTTCTGAATTCCATAACACACGTGCTTAATAGCTACTAACTTAGGGTTCAGGGCAATGTATGTAATGTTGTCTGCATTAAAAAAAAAAAAAAAAAAAAAATTGTGACAATATTGTTAATAGTCCGAATAATTATGTTATTTGAGGCGTGGCTCTCTTTTCAGTGAGTGGATATATCACACGAGATTTTTTTTATCAACAATCACAGATTCCTTAAAGTATGAGTAGTCTATAGCTTTCATTTTTTGTCACTTTTCATAAATAAAGAATACGATCAATAAAACAGTCATTTATCAGTTACATTCTCCTCATTTCTCTTTCCATATTTGCTTTTCATTACATACAAAATCCATTTAAACACCAAATATCTCGCCATAAACCTCAAACCTCAACATCTTACACCCGACTTTACATCCGGATCCGTGTTTATTTATTATTATAAATAATAAAACCCTTCAGATCTACCTAGTATCCGTTATCCAATGAAATACGTCGTTTGTACGACTTACACTGTTTTTACATTGTAAGGCACGACATCGTAGATATAAAAATGTACCTGTCTTTTTAACCGACCTCAAAATAGAAGGAGGTAGGTACTCAATTCGGCATTTTTTTTATATTTGTTACTATAGAACTTCCTACTGGTTGATCCGATTTGACGATTCTTTTTATTTGAAAGCTGGTGCTTCCCTTATATTCCCATTTAATTTTAGTCCAGTTTTGACTTTGGACTAAATTTAATGCATAAGAAAACCATGTAAGACATATTTTGAAGGCGGTTTTTTTTATAGAGTTATACATTATCCGATATTTTCATATATTTACTTGTCCCGATATCGTGTCGGATAATGTGAAAACCGACTTATCCGTGCCTTATTTGGCAAACAAGAAACCAGAACATTACGGCAACACAAATAGGTGCTCGCGCAAATATTCGACGCAAATACAACCCGACGGGGGGAATAAATAAAACGAAAAGCAAGTGAGAACCTAAAGATGTAAAGATACTAGATGGTGTAATATTTACCATGTATTGTAATCATTGCCTTGCTTTTTTGCAATATTTCTGAAGACGGTTTAATTTAGTATTTTTTTTTGGGCATATTTAAATAGTTTCTGTCTCAAATCGAGTCCTTAAAAGTTGACAAGGCGTGGTTCTTTTGAAAGTTGAAATCGGTTAGTGAAAAAGCTTGGCGAATCTGATCAGTCTCTATTTACAATTTTGGTTATTTGGTAATCTTCTAGCTGTATTAAAGCAAGACAAAGGTTATTTAGTGTCATTCAACCTGTTTCTGACTAATTTTCTTAAGATATTGATAGTTCGATTAACCTAAGTTACTAATTAACCACGCTCACAACTCCTAACAACTACGCCCAAGCCCCATCTAGTTTCTCTATATCCCAGGCATAGGCCGTAAAATTTTGAGCAGTGGGGTCTACACGCTGTAAATAAGACTTTACAACTTTCATCTACCCATGGGGGTGATCACGTAAACTGGGCCTGTGACGTCACAGATGATTAATATAGAAAATTGTTAGAGGTAGTTTGGTTACGAAATATGGATTATGTGATAAATACTACTTTTAAAAGGTAATGTACGCTTCTAATTCAGAAGAAAATGGAAATAGCAAATTTCAGAGCCCTAAAATAAAATTTCTCTAGACTTTCTTCACAAATTCTTAAAAAAAAATACCCTGGCTACAAAAGAAGCATCAAAATCTGTACATTCGTTTTTGAGTCCTGCTAGTTACTTTTATATAGATTCATAGATACACAGAAAGATATTTTAATAGTTATAACTTCAACAACTTTTATTGTCGGAGTTAAATATTACGCGCTTTATTTATTTATTTTTATTTTTTATTTGGGAAACAAACAGATACTGCATAGTATATAATACAAACATAGTAAACGATACATAAACCAAAACAGTTTCCACATTAAAGCTAAACAATTAAAAAAAAAAGAAAACGAAATGAAAATAAACAAACAATTAAAAACGTGAACAAAAATAGCATTAGGTACTAATATAAAGCATACATAATAACTTAGCAACAATTATTCGGAGCTGGGAGGAAACAAACATGTGTGAACGGCTTTTTTAAATTTGGGTAAAGAAAGTAAAAAATCTTCACTAGCATATCCATATAACTCTCTTTAGGTAACCATACATAGCAACTCCATAGTACTTAATAATAACTTTTGAATACGAAATCTCGATTCAAGGTAGAAGGGACTCGTTCGCACTGTTGCGTAAAACTCACGCGTGGAAAACGTCTTTGTTTTGACTTCTGTTTAGAAATTGGTTACAAGTTATTTGAGACGGAAATATTGGCTTATTAACGTTGTTTATTCTGTTAAAGGAAATATTATTATGATTATTGAAGTTTTGTAAATTTTGGGTATACTTAGGTATATGTATGAAAATATGATCAACCCTCTTCTTTCCTGTTTTTGTCTCTCTGAGACAGCTTATAAAATCTTGTGTATTTGACAGCCAAATTTTGAGGAAGGAAGGTGATAAGCTATTTTATTTACACTGTAAAAATCAATACTACAACTTTATAAAACTATACTATTATTATTTCTATATGATTTTTTACTATATCTAATAGTAAAAAAAGCTAAATGCAAACAACCACACTTTTCAAGTCGGTAAATTTTCAATTACTCACACTAAGTTTACATTTGCAAAAAAAACTTTTCAACCATCGCGTGTTTCTCCTATGTTTCAAATTACGGAGCACTTGAGCTTATCTCTGTTCCATAATATATTCCTTTTTGAACTTATTCGTAGAAATGTTTAACTACGAGTTTAATAAGTCCTTATCATAAGAAACTTTCCAACGTTAACCGCTTCAAGAATTTAGCAGTTAATTTAAAATGGCCTCTTGTGAAATTGAAGAGGTTTAAGTAAGATTTTAAATAAAGGCTTATAATTACAGGATAGTGAAACAACGGTTTTTGTAATATGACGGCACATAATTTAAACTCTTAGATTGGATCTGACAAAAAGGGTGCCAAATTCAAATAGGGTCCCAAATGGAATCAAAACAAAAAAGGAAATACAAATAATTTATACCTAGTAATATGATTCAACGGAATAAGCGCGTATATTACTAGAAACATGCAGCGCGATAGTTTAAAAGTTAGGAAGACAAATAATTTTATGACATTGGCCACTTTTGTTCGTGTTTTTATTTGTTTATAACATTAGCAGCTAAACCTTGCCCACTAGGCTAGGCAGTATTTTTTTTAAGGAAAATCATTTAACTTCCTGTTTTCAGGACCTACTGAACTACAAACAAAATTTTGCATGAATCGATCAAGCCGTTTTTGAGGAGTCTTGTTACTAACACTCAAGAATTTCATATACAAGATGTTGTTACATATCGAATCTAATAATACCTTTAACACCATCAACACTCGTGTTTCGTTTATAACTAAAAAAACATAAAAAAGTACTCGATAACAATAGTTTTAAATTAGCGTTGTAGGCACGTGCAATTCCGTTACGGTTGCGTAAGCTAACGCAATCGTGTTGACTTTTTAAACTGTTGTAGTTAGCTAGAGATGCGCCCACTTGTATTATACTTAGTATAGGTCGTGTCACGTAAAAAGAACGCTAGCTGTCAAGATGCGCAAAACGCGAATTATCGGTCTGTTTGGTGGTATGAAGTGCGGGGGGGCACGAGCTGCATGTTTGCCGGTGCGCTATTGGTTCGTAGGACGACCTTCGCCTGCCGAATTGCATACTCATGCGCAAACGTACCCTCCCCACCTATCGCCAGCGTTCTTTTTACCTGACGCGACCTATACGTATAATATCGGGTCGAGTCTGGATGAGGCTGGCACAGGACCGTAGAGGCGTAACACAAAGGCACGAAAAGTGGAGGCCTATGCCCAGCTGTGGGAGGACAAGGGCTGTTGATGACGATGACGATGATGTATAATTTTAAAGTAAAAGTACTAAGCCGAATACTCGGATCAACTGCAATATTATTAACTAGGTTGAAGGCATAGAAATAACTACATATTTATTAATTTCAGATGTAGTTTGTTATAATGCTCTCGAGTTGAAAGAGGTTTTATAATTCACACTTCAACAAAAAATATAAATAAACTGTTTAGCGTTGTTATTTAATTAGTAAAATAATATTTATCAATAATACTCGGTAAGTATTCGGTTACTCGGTAAATTCTACTCAGTCCATCTCTAGTTACTTGAGCTCAATAGCGCAATTTTTCGTATGCTATAAAGTTCAATAAATTCATTTTAGATCAACTTAGGCCTTCAATACTAATTGCTTAATAAAATAAAACAATCTTTTCATATTCATTCGTTTGTACGTCCACGCAAAGTAACTGGCATAAAACAAAACAATCATTACGATGGTACTTTGTAATAGTTGCATAATGCGAAGAAAATAACCGCTGACATTGGCACTACTTAGTGAAAGTATTACCTACATTTACAAGTAAAAGAAAAACAACTTTAAATACATCATCACAAGGTTTAGTTTTCATTGTAAATGGTTCTGTATGCCACTAGCTATAGCGGTCAACGCGTTCCTTTTTCAAATCGTCAGTGATGTCACGCGGATTGACACTGGCCGATATTGGCTGCCACAGATAAAAAAGGTTTTGGTATTGCCGAAAAAAGTTTGGTGTTTATTTTTTGAAATACGAGTATTTTTGTGCAGTTTAGTGATTTTTTTGTTATTTTTAACTTTACGTACGTGGGTGACGTTATAGTCAATTGAAGAGATTTAAAAAAAAGTTTTACATGTTTATGACGATTGGCATACGATGTATTTGTCATTTTTGCTAACGAGAGATAATCTACCGGCTTGTGATTGGTGGAAATTGACATAATATAGACCATCCAAGCGGATTTCTCATACCCCGTAGCTGTTAGGCACCAAAAATTAATTATAATTTCTTTAAATAACTTTAATCAACAGTTTAACATATAATCCAAGGTTGAAACACAAGGGACACTTGAAACAGTTGGAATGGTCACCCATCCGCTGACTAACCTTGGTAAGCGCGGCTTAACCTTTACAAACAATTAAAATTTGCGGCTTTTATTTCAAACGCATACACAATTAATTGAACATTACCGCGGTCAACCGTTTATTGTAGAATTTCTACAGAATTATGATAACGTGAACTAAAATGGTTGATTTCGTAACAGGAAACGTTATTTCCGAGTATTATTGTAAAACAAGTTGTTTGTATCGGTGTTTATGTAAATATTTATGTTTCGCCAATTCATGAGTTGTTACTACGACGTACGAATTTATAGTGTCTTTAGTAAAATTGTTTTTCTGCTATAAGTCATGTATTTTTGGCGATGGAAAAGATTTCTTTTTTGGATATGATGGTATTGTTACATTAATAAAAAATACACAGTAACAGTAAGTAAGATTTTACTTATTATTCTTTATACTACTTTTTATTATTATTTGAATTCATAGCTCAGGACTGTAAGAGTTTGTTCAAAATTGGATCCATTGTTGCCTATATGCCCAAGGATGCCTAGTTTGGCATGGTAGGCAATTTCGCGCAAAAGTTGTTCCTTAACACTAACATAAAACAAAAATCATTGAACAGTATTTGTAAATACCTAATTTGTTTTTGGGTTTATTCCTAACAAAACAGCAAGTAATAGTAACAATATAACGTGCAATAAATGATAAACGTCGATCGCAACTGGTTTTGTAATGTGACTAATGTGAGGATTTGTTCACGTTCATAATATTTCTTCATAATGTATAACGATATAGAAATAATGGTGTAATTGATGTACATCAAGTATCATGTAGTTTGCTTAATCTTTGCTAATGTGTAGCACATTGGATTTGATCATCGTTGTTCGCATACACAATGTGAATGCGGTGCCCCAACTCAAGACATGGCGCATCTTCTGTCCTGCCCGTCCTGTACCACCACCACCACCCTTCAGGACTTAATGGAAGCTAGCGACAAAGCCATTCAAGTGGCTACTTTCTGGTCAAATTTAGCGATCATTGACTCGAAAGGAAGAAGAAGAAGATGTGTAGCACAATAACAGATGGGCAATAATGATCAGAAATAGGCAATTATAGTCAAGGATAGGCACATGAGAATGTATTTTTTATTTACTGGCAAGTTAAAAGGGTTTTGTGGCCTAATCGTTTTTATCATAATATATCGTAAATCGTGGTTGACCACTGTCAATGAAAAGGTTACTATAGATAATAATAATGATTTATAATATTTCACTTTTCTTAAAGGCAAACCTACGTACGAGTATCTAAAGAATGCTAAGGCTGCCCTTAAATAATAAGATTATGAAATAAAATTCGTTTTTAATTTCCAGAAAGTATCGATATTTGATAGTTATTGAAACCCCAATACTAATTTGCTGTGTACCAGAAATAATAACAACAAAATATTAATAAACATTATCACTGAATAAAATCTAAGCACATCGTAAACTCGTAAATAATTGCCAGCGCGCAAAAACATGGCATAATGAAAAAATACATTGTACAAAAAAAAAGCGACCAAAGAGTTATTGACACAGCTCATGTTTTCAAAATGGCGACCGGTATTGTCCTCTAATAGGGTTCCGTATTCCATTTTTTCCATTGTTTCTCGCATACAAGCAAAATTTATAAGTCGTTAGCGAATTGTTATTATCGTTCCTTTATTGAGACATAGCTTTGTGCCGGAACGGTTTTTTGTTCTGTTAATTTAATGTTTATCAAAGTAATGGGTTGTTTGTGAAATAAAATGGAGTTTTATGAACGGATTCAGACAGTTTTATTATAAATTGCTTGAGAGAATTGAGGACTGGATTTGTAGTCCAGATTTGTATTTTTTGTAATTTAGGTTTGGAATACGGAGGATTCCCCGTTCGCCCAGCAGTGGGATTCAATGTAACCTACAAAAAAAAAACATATTTTTCGCCGTAGATGGATTATATAATGAAAGAAAATACGAGCATGTTTTTGCTGTTTTTCTAGATATTTTGATTGAATATAAAAACTTCGACTGTTTATTAAGCTAGTCTAAAGTCTATCAAATATTAATTACTATCCGAATTCCAAATAACTTAAAGCCGTGACCTCCACCGATCGTTTAAACTTCTACGACCATTCACACCAGCCAAAAATCTTGAGCGATTTCGGTTCAAGGATCAAGACTATTCTCATTACTATGACAACTTTAGATCAACAGCTGGATTAAAGGATTACAGGTCTTAAGTCAACGTGTTAAGAGTGATGATGATTGTTAGATAAGTTTGTTGATTTTGGTATGTAATCGTTTCGGAAATGCTTGAAAGATTTCCTCAGTGCGTTAACCTTAGTTGGAAGCAACGTGTGAGGGGAAACCCAAGGTTGTCGGTGGTTCCGCTCCGTAACCTCTGGTTATTGTCTTTAGTAACTCCTTTATTGCGTAGTTACGTTTACTCAACCTTTATACGTATTTATTTGGATCATTTGCAGAGATTTTTCGTTGATGAAAGGAGTTTTGTATTATGATTGTGAACATTATGGAACGGTTCATACTTTTCTTTTGAACGTTAGTTTTTTGAAATTGAATGCACGGTTTGCTAATGGTACAACGGCAGTTTCGATTTCCGTCTGAGACAAGACCTTTGTTAACCTGAAATACTGGACTAGATGCGGAAGGCGGAGGACCGGGTGTTGTGGCGCAAATTGGGAGAGGCCTATGTCCAGCAGTGGACTATGATTGGGTTATGATTGGATGATGATGAACCTTAAATATACAGCTTTATTTAGATTTACTCTATTTATTTACTATCAGAACCACCATACATTATTATGCTAGTTAATTTTGTAATTTATTAAAAGGACATTAATACTGAAACATTCGTTTTACATAACACATTTTTTTTTATCCCTTGTAGGGACCAAACCCACTGCCTTCCACCATACTAGTTACCCCTAGACCACTTTACCATGCACTCATAATCATAATCTACAATTAATTCAAGCTTGCAGAACGGTGTCAAACTAAGTATAGTTTGTAACAAAGTCACTCAGAGTTTAAATGAGCCATTAACACTGGTTTACTATGGAGGCTGTGGGAGCTGACCTTGTGCCTGTAAACCTGTGTCTCTTGGGCATGTGTCCTTGAATGACAAACTAGTATTTCACTGGGGATGAATGGTTTAAAACATTTGCATCGTGCGTTGAAAGCATTTTGTGCAAAAAAAAATCTAAAGTTTTTTTTTTTAATGTGATTGGTAAGTTTTGATAAACTAATGATATATGTATAATTGTATACACTGAATGTGACTTATTTTTCACTGGACTCTACGAGTATATTACTTTTAATAAAATGCAAGCATATTTTGAATATATACAGTTAGACATGGACAGGAAAACCGAAAATGAGATGGACGGATTGTGTCTTATTTACCTTGTTTCATCCCCAGGGCTTTTTACTTTTGATTATTTTGTTATAGTTAAATTGCACTTTATGTTTGTCACCAATTTATACAGAGTGTTACCGAAATCGTAATGGGATTTTTTTCGTCAAACAATATCTATTTATCAATTTTTAAAATATCTATTTTTGTGCTGAAATGTAAACTAACTCTATTATAGTTTAGATACCACTCTTCGCCCCTTTTGTATAAATATACCCTTTCGGTAACATCCTGCATACCTATTTTATCCCATTGTGCTATAACTTATAACAGACAGATACTAGCATCATTTCCGATAGCATTCATTTGCATAATTTAATGGAAGCTTTCGACTATTCAATTAATTATTTGCAACATTCAATTAAAATGCGAGGGCTTATTCCAGCTATTAGCTTGGATTATACGCCTGGGCTTAAGCGTTTCGGGTCCGGCTTTCATAGTATCACGCCATCTCTTTAAGGGATAGGTAGAGATATCGTATTACATAATGCTACTCAAATTTTAGTCACCTTTAATGATCATGCTCTTTGTCCCTTTGTGGAATATGGTAGTGACAGATAAACGGACATGTAAGCATAGTTTTACTTTAAAAAAAATATTAGAAGTTTAGTATAACTTAGCCAACTGAAAAATAAGTGCATAGTAAAAGATTTTTTTATAGGTTCTATGTTGTACAGTATCTTTCCAATTAATAAATACTTGTTAGAGTGGCTTAAATTGTTTTATGTAAGTGGAGAGTCAATTAAGTAAATCTTACTTACTTTAAAGGCATTAGCTATCCAGATAAAAAATATAAAAAATACGATCAAATACATTAACTGGTCTAATTATACTGGTAGAAAAAAACTAAATTAATGATAAAACCGACCACAGTCGAGTTAATAAAAACTAGTTTTCAGGAGAAAACCAAAAAAAAAAGGCAAATTATTTTCTATTATGAGCCATGAAGGGAATAATGACAGTGAATGAAGCGAAACAAGTATGTAAGGATGTAGCAAGTGGAAAGAAGTGGTCTCTGCCTACCCCTACGGGAAACAGGCGTGATTATATGCATGTATGAGCCATTTAACAAATTGATAGCTAAAGTTATTCCCTTAACAAACTATTTCAAAACAAACCGCAATAATATGGTAATCGTTAATTTACCTGCATACATTAGCATTAATTAACACCCCTCTGTTGATTTTGTACCTGAGAACAAATAAATTTATATTATTACAAAATTCAATTGTATATATTACAGTGTTAGCATAATATTATTTATGTAAATTGTTATTTGTAAGCAATTTGCAGATTATAAATTGGTTGGTAGTGTTTGTTAATTAAATAATTGATATCCAATTTTTTGCATCTATTATTTGATACCAAAATTATAAACTGACCGCTTTGCATCAAAACATTTAGCAAGTTATGTAATAAGATATTAACCTTTGCAGTGCGGTGACACGGTGAAACATAAAAAAAAAAAATTTTTTTGACTACTTTTGACCTGAAACTTTGTAAACATACTCTATAGCGGGTGTACTGTTCACCCCTTTAGAATAAATATTTAGCAACACCTTGTCTAGAAGATAGCAACAAAATTACGTAGTTTGAAAATATTTAAAAAAATTAACACATGAAAAACAACTCTTGTTAAAATTTAATGTCCACTCAGTTTAAGTATAACTTTACGACAACAAAATAAAAACATACATTACACTTAATTACGCCCAAATAACACTAAATAACATAACACTGACAATTTACATAACATTTGATATATTACAAAGAGCGGGTTCATCGAACGACAACATAGATGACAATACAAAACTACGACATTGTATTTTAAACTTTATGATCTGCGAATAAGGTTGTAAATTCATTGTGTGGTAACTAATGTGTCTATTTCGCGCTAATTCTCTTAATAATGACGTATGGGACAAACATTTTGTGTGAATTTTTAATGAATATTAACTGTGTTTGCTTGTATTGACTTATTAGTCTAATTGTTTAGCAAATATTAGACATTTGCATTATGTTTCTTTTTTAGTTCTCAGCTGTTAATTTGTTTACCGTAGTAATAGTTATTTCTACTCTTATTTATACTCTTGATTTTGTCACAGTGTAAATGATAAGCTATGAAAATTCACACAAATTAATAACTGAACAGAAAATAAACTAAAAGTCCCCGACAAACTTCAAAATACTGCATATGCTACAAATTATGTAAGAAGCATGTTGACGACTCATCACAATCAGTCCATTTGTTTTAGAGCTACAATGTCACAGAGAAACAGACGACAACTTTCTAGCACTCCAACAGTCAGACAGTCAATCTTTGTGCGTCAGGGGTTAATTAGAAGGAAGCCACGATAGTTAAATCATTCATTCATTCATTTAAGGCCTGAACTGTCCCACTGCAGGGCAAAGGCATCCTTCTTTCCACAGGTCTCTATTGTTAGCTGTTTGTTGCCACTCCTTTTTGTATGCGTCTAGTTCAGCCCTCCATCTCCACCTGGGTCTTCCACGCGGTCTTAAATCATTTCATCTAAAAAGTTTGTATATAAATCTGACCTCTGTATATAAACAGCAAAAAAACTCAAGGTCAGTATAAGATGAAGTGGCGACCACTTTGCAAAGTATTTCTGTACGGATCTATTTCTGCGCACGAGCCGGTCGCTTGGATTCGACCTATCATTGGGTACTCATTTGATTCAATAAACATATGGGTTAAGATGGTTGCACATTGTACATTTTAATAATTAGATTTTTATTATATTAAGTCATTTATGCTCTAAAATATTGTGTAATGTGAAAAGTTAGTTAAAAGGTTGCCAACTAATTAAGCTTCACTTGCTTTAACTTAATTATAGTAACATTGATAAGATTTTCATACTTATCTTTTTCTAAATGAAAAAAACTTGTAATTTTTACGTGTTATAAAAATCTTAATTTTTCTAAAATGATTTATAATTAAAATATTTTTTACACTAACGCGGATAAAGGTGCTTGGAATAGTAGTAAGAATAATTAATTAATTTACATTTTTTTTTTCAAATTTATTTTTTTTAATCTATCAGCCAATGTACAAAACTCTTTACTTATTAACAGTCGCTAACCACTCGAGATTTGAAGTGTGGATCTCATCTCGCAATAAATAAGTATTTAGATGTCTGTTGAGCTTATAACGCCTTAACAAAGGCCTTTAAACAACTTAATAAGTACTTTGCTCTATTTACTTAGTAAACATACTTTGGATTATAGTTTTTATGGACATTGACTTAAAATACTTAACACTGCCTCGTTGGCCTAGTGGTGCTAAGCGCGACTGCTACGCTAGAGGTCTTGGGTTCGATTCCCAAGTCGACTAAGGTGTTATTGGGTTTTTCTGTTTTTTTGTTCAGTAGCAGGTCGGGGTTTGGATTTGTGCCCGGTTTGTGGCAATAGGCTCGCCCTCTATTACATGGGACCTAAACATACCGGCGAACTGTGGGTTTACATTGGTACACCTCTGCCTAACCCTTCAGGGATTCAGTCGTGATGGTATGTTATGTTAAGTTATATTATGACTTAAAATAGCGTGGCTTTTTCCGTCTTTGTTCTTTCAATTTCATTTTTTTCAATGAAACTTGTGTAAACAACCTTTCTATGTTTTGTGATATTCTTCAAACAAAAAGCAATTTCAAAATTTTCTATTATTTGTTATAGTTTTTTTGGAGGCACCAATCATACCTAAATTAACACATATTCTGGCATTCCTATTTAAAAAAAAAAGACTATCTCGACCCAAATAAAATCAAAACACATTTGAAATACAACGAATCAATCAGAACCCAACACACGTACTAACTAAAAATAGTATTTTTACTATAAATGTGTATCGTGACACACGCGCACCGGGAACGGCCAATTACTGTCTTTATGCGGTATTGGAATCACGAACCGATTATATTAATACTTGTATTGAACCGCGGCTTTACCCATGTAGGCTGCAGCCACTGTTAGTGGACTAATCGGGATTGCATGGCTCCTGTTAGCCTAGGTTCTTCATTTATTCCACACTACCACACTTTTATTGAAGTCCACCTGGCAATCTGTTAAGCTTTTCCTTTCACCCCACACAACTTTGATAAAATTTGGTAAATAATGCTTACAAAAAAAAAATCTACTTTAAAATAAGACTTATTTGGTTTTCTTCTGGATCCCACTATCATAACTGGACCCAATCGAAAGATATAAGGTAACAAACAAAAAAAAAAACGAAATGAATCCCTTCTCCTTTTTGAAGTAGGTTAAAAATTACCTTGAACTCCTAGAAAGCATACACATACATGTCTTTCAGGTCACTCTATAAACTATACTAGGAATAAGTCTGTACTAAATTATATCAAAATCTGTTCCGTCTTTTATTCGTGAAAGCATACCAGACAGCCTTACTTTCGCATTTATTTTTATGGATCTACAATAGTATAGCGATGCGCGATCTAATGTCAGGACAATGTCGTCGGTAGTTCAATGAACTGTAATGACGTGTGGCGCAGTTTGATTGACTGTGATACTTATAAATGAATATCTTATGAAATAATGACGTCATTATTCTTTTCTTCGAATAGATTTGCATCGCTGTTGCCTTATCAAAGACGGTCTGAGTAATTGGTAAGCTGGAAACGGGTGCATGAAGTTAGAAAAAATATTAACCCATGCTAAATAGTCAGTTCTGATTATCAGATGATCAGTGCCTTCTTCTCCTAACTACAAACTAAGTAGAGCTTGATTTTTTATATACATACATCATCATCATCATCCACAGCCCTTGTCATCCCAACCCGTCTCACTGCTGGGTATAGCGCGGTATAGATGTCTACTTTCTCGTGCCATTTTCTACGGTCCTGTGCCAGCCTCATTCAGACTCGACCCATACATACATGGTACAGATAAATAACATCCAGTTGATATCGTTCTGAAGGATTTTGACGAGTTTTATTATAGGTTGTGTATCACCTTATATCCAGTAAATGGGCTATGGAAGGCAGATAAGCTTTCTGTAGATTTGAGCTCTTATTAAACTATGCTATACTCAGGACCGACCGTCTGTCTTACTGGATAAACTCAATATTACACCACGTTGAATATCATATAATAATGTAGTGCGCTAATCCGTTCAATAGATGGACGTCGTAAGGCAGTACGGCCGAAGTACTAGCTTTAGATACAACATGCATAGTACACCATATAGGTGTACTATGCATGTTTTTCTATTTCTATTAGGTGGATATACAATGTATCAGATATTATGAGGGAACAATAATACATGGCAAAATGTATCACATAAGGCTGTTTATGTTACATACCAACTGTGTGTATTATTTATCAGATGTATGTTTGTATCACATAACGCAGTATGTATTTCTTGGGGAATATGTTTAACATATTACAGTATTTATTATATAAGGCAGTATGTATCACATATGGATGTGTTTCAAGTGAGAAGTATGGCATATGTGGGTATGAAACACATTTCTCAGTATATATTTTCATGAAAACTGAAAACAGCCCGATATATCAAATGGTTATATAATAACATCGAAATTAATAGTATACGTTAACCATTCAACATATTTAACGAGCAATAAACAAACACAAATATTAATACAAATCATTTGTTAACTAACCAAAACGGATGCAGTTGGCAATACAAATACTTTTCTGGTCACATTAAAACACTGCAAAGTGCCAATGCGGTTAAATATAATGATACAATATGTCAACACAAACAGGGTGTTACCAAAAGGCGTATAGCCTTTTGGTAACACCCTATCCAAAAGAGATGAATAGTACATCTGGTATAGAGTCAGTTTGGTCAGAGTCAACTGCCTCGTTGGCCTAGTGGTGCTAAGCGCGCCTGCTACGCTAGAGGTCTTGGGTTCGATTCCCGAGTCGACCAAAGTGATATTGGGTTTTTCTATGAAATTCTGAGTAGCAGGTTGGAGTTTTGATTTATGCCCGGTTAGTGGCAATAGGCTCGCCCCCTATTACATGGGACCTAAACATATCGGCGAACTGTGGGTTGTACATTGGTACGCCTTTGCCTACACCTTCGGGGAAACAGGCGTGATGATATGTTATGTTATGTCAGTTTACAAAATTTCAGCGCAAAATGAGTTAATTTATTAATTTGATATTCGATTTAGTTTTTGGGTCCTAAGAGTCACCTGAACCAGGAAAGCTGAGGAACACTCAGTGTGACAATACCTGTTGAAGCTTTTTTCTAGCAGTAAACACATTTCGGCTGAGATGATGATGAGGAAACTCATCACAAAGTCAAACGGAAGGCAGCAACAGAACTTCCATTGTAATATGTCACAGTGGTCACTTGGCCTGTGACATAGAGTCATAAAAGTTAAAATAATAGAGTGCGAATATCGATGAACTCCATTGCGTCGTACATTCGTTTCTGATTAAAGTTATTCACCGTCCAACGACAGACGTTTAAGCGAAAATAACGATAATCTGATATTATTAGGTAAATATTAAGGTTTCAGGTAGTTTTATTAAGAAGGCGCGTTCTATTTTGATACTAGTTTTATGACGAAACTAGTTCACACTAGTGCTTTTGATTCATACCCTGACAAGCACACTCTGTAGTTTCTTATCTATCCTCTAAGGTCTGATGTGCCTTCAATTGTTTTTCATACTTACACGAGATAAATTCACCATCATCATCCACAGCCCTCGTCTACACACTGCTGGGCATAGGCCTCCCCATTTTCTACGGTCCTGTGTCAGCTTCATCCAGACTCGACCTAGACAGAGACTTTCACTATGTCGTTGACCCATCTTGCTCCCGGACGACCGACGCACCTTTTGCCTGGCCTTCGTCTATCGTTCACCTGCCGTCACTTCGTCTGGCCAAATGGCCTGGCCAGCTCTATTTCAGCCCCATCATTGTGGCACCGACGTCTTCAGATAAATTGTAATATAATATTTAAATAATTCTTATACATAACTCCTGAAACCAGTTATTTCCAGATCAGTTCAGTGTACAAACAGTTGGAAGTTCTAGCCATCTGTACGCTAAGTTAGTAGAATGATTAATGTGTGTTGCCAAGTTCCATGTAAAATATGTACCATACAAAACACGTGTGTTCTACAGCCTGTGTAGGAACGAGGTTAGGTGCGAGTGAGAGCGGGTTATTGTTTAAAACAAATGCTTAAAAAATCTGTGTAACGGAGATACGATTTTTGATGAAAAATCTCGATGTGTACTTAAGAATAAGCATAAAAGAAAACTGTTTTTTATTTATTGTGTTATCTTTGAATAACTAAAGTAAATGTTTTAAAAGGATATCTCTTTGCAATGAGGTCAAGATGAATGAATAAAGCTTTGCAATATATGCCATAGTTTAATTAAAATTATGTTTTTCATTGGTAACTTAATTGCATCTTACTTACATATTTTTCTTTGAAACTTAAGTGCAACTTACTTAGTTCACTTGATCTAATTAGGCTACCGTGTTCTTCATTAAAATAATAACTTATTTCTAAAACAGAAACTGATTACATTTTCTCTTTTACTTAACCTGAGACGTCGTTAGAAGAATAAAAATTTTACAGGAAAATAAAAGTACAAATAAAATATCATTAAATTAGTCTGCTTGCGACCACGGCCGGTGTAACCCGGTCGAAACGTCAAGCCCTAAAGATATTTATGCATGTACGCGCTAATCCCCGTTATAATATTACTATAAACATGCAGCGCGATAGTTTAAAAGTTTATATCATTAAATCCAACATAAATTGTGTTCAATAAAAATACTGTCCAATCTAGGATACCTAAATTGATTTCAGTTATTTTTATGACTGTAATTTATGGACCCGCTCACAGTGTGACCACACCCCAATGCTTAATAAAACATGGAACAACATTTGCCGCGTCCTTACATCAAAATAACACGAGTTGTTTATTGTGAAGTAATATCGTGATAGCGACTCAACTTTCTTTAATATTTACTTGTACTTGCTATTTATTCTATAGTATACTTTATATTCCTACTAGTTCAGCCAGTCACTTTGAGTCTGTTACTACCAATTTCAATAAAATATACGTAAATATTTTTTGCATTCCCTACTATAGTAAGAAAAATATTTCTCTACCAGGGACAATTGAGACATGGGATTAAAAAATGGGCTAAGTGAAAAAAAAAGCTAATATTAATTTTACCTTTCACAGGAGCTATGTTGTACAGACATTCTATATCAAAGGTGGAAAGAACCGAACTAAGTTTTGGCACTTAGACCATTTGTAAACTCCATGCCTATCTACGGATATATTATTTGACCGATAGTCTCTTTTACCGAATAATTATCGTTTTAAATAGTACACCGTATGTGTCAATTAATATAACAATATGTGTATATAAACGTGTGCAATTATTTTTTCAAATATGTTGATCAGATTTTAATACAGATGTAACAATCACACAACTTATTATAATTATCACAGTTATAATATTAGGGTTATTTTGTAGGTATTCATATACCTGTGTTGATACCAACTGTATTCTGTGTTCAAGAATACAAGGTTATATTCCTATCATCACGCCTGAATCCCCGTATCCCCGTATCCCCGTATCCCCGAAGGGTTTGGCAGAGGTGTGCCAATGTACACCCACAGTTCGCCGATATGTTTAGGTCCCATGTAATAGGGGGCGAGGCTATCGCCTCTAACCGGGCCCAAATTCAAACTCCAACCTGCTACTGAGAATTTAAAAGAAAAACCCAATAACACACAAGCCTATATAATCTACATTCTACATCATTTCACCATTTTCCGAAAATCAATACTCTATTCACATTCAAAGCTAATTCAGTCCACCACAGCAAAGCCAGCTAATTGCTTATTTACCACATAATTATAATTACATTAATCAATAATCGTCAATCAGAGGTAATAACTAATATCGTGTTAGCTGTCAAAATGTCACACGTAATCTACTTACCATTAGCGTTTGTACCTGAAAGGAATATGTTTCTGTTTACATTTATAAAGCATAACTTGTTATTTTCAACTTCTTTAAAAAATCTTTGAAAGGAGTGTTATGTTAACCTAATTTTTTAGTAAAAAAAATTAACCAAAAATTCTGATGTAAAATCTCAGACAAAGTAATTTGTTATTTGGTAACGAATAAATAGAAATAAAATAAAATATATATTTTAAAGTGCAAATACATTCTCAGATACGTAAAACTTATGCAAGCTATTCATGAAAAAATATTGAAAGCATTTTTAAATTATAAATTTCAATTTTTATATAAATTCATTACCTTCTCAATAGGTTTAAGAATTAATTCATAACGAATGCCAATAAAAGACATTTTACTAATTGACGAGTAAAACTGATTATAAAATGTTTTGATAAAATAACCCCTGTGTTGTTAACTTTTAATTTATGAAAAGCTAGTTTATAAATAATAGCTGGCATTAATTGCTAATTAAAATTAGCCTTTAAATGATCCTATATTTATGTTGATCTGCGATAAAAATCGTACACAAAAACTTCTTTCGCGGTAATGATTTTTTTTTTCTATTTAGTACGGTTAAAGCATTATTAAAACTATCTTTTTATGCATTACCTTATAATAAAACGATAACTTAAGTCTTATCCAAGTATTTCCATACATAAAAAGCAACACAAAATCAAACAAAAAATATTTTTTATTTGTACCTAAATTTTCACAAAAATACGAAACGTATTCAACTTAATAAGGCAACCAGACCGAAATTACACCGTATTCGGTACTCGGAATTGCGTTCCGTTTTACCGCATAAATATTCACTATGCAAACAGAACCCCTGAAACATTCACAAGTAAATTGACAAGACAGAGAGAAATAAATAAAACAAATACGTAGAACGAAAAAGGGTCAAACGTTGCTTCTATTTTCATGTAAATGCTCGAAAGGTTAGGTCGCATTGTAAGGTAAAATGAGCGAGGTTTTTTTCATTTTTTCCTTCGCTTAAAGACAATATTTTTTCATTTTTTCCTTCGCTTAAAGATATTTGTCTTAGTTAGTGGGGATAAGGGCCTATTTCGAAAATGCGCTTCACAAGTTTCTGGTTGGTTTCCCCAGATAAAGTATGAAAAAAAAACTAGTTTAATACTAGTTATAAAAATTAGGTTCTTTTCATCCAAACGTGAAGCTAAACCTAATCTTAGTTTACTAATTTGTTTTTCGGGATACACTGAACGCAGTTACAGATTCTAATTGAGAATCAACAGTTGAACTGAGTTACAAAGGCAATATTTCCGCCACTAGAACTCAGTTTTATTTAATAGTGGAACTGGTTTATATTGTTTTTAAATCCATGTCAGTTTTTTTGTAAGCTTATTTCCAGTTATTCCTTCCTAATGAACGGTTAGTTTGTTGCATTTCCGGTTAACCGCAGATCAGTCTGTAATTCCTAGTATTTTCCATTAGCGAGTTCTTAGTAAGGTGTGTTTTGAATGAAAACTTAATTAAAGGAAAATATTAATATCCGCATTTATGTAAATACATAATAATATGTATAACTTGTTAATACCTCTTGTGTTTGCAAGTTAGATGATTAGGTTATTTATTGGTAGTCAATTTTTTTTTATTTATTGTTAGTAAATTTGTTTACCAGGATCTGTGTATAAGCCCATGACTTATTAAATGAAAGCCATATACTTCATTTACTGCGACAATATAACTGTAAATAATAAATCATGGTTTTATTTTACTTTCAACTAGGAATTTTACCAATCATATTTTTCCCTGTTGGTCTCTAAATCTACGCCTTCTGGCAGATAAAATTGTACTACACTTATATTTTCTCTATGAGTAAATTTGTAATTCTTTTTAGGCATAAATGTAATATCAAATGAAATAAAAATAAATTAAATAAAATAAAAATAAAATATTTTTAACCGTAAACATTGTGCTTGTATCAAATGTAATAGGTATCTTCGTAAGGTAATAATTTTACAATTTTCTTTGAACTGTTCACATAGATAAGTTTAATTCAAGCATTATTATACTAAACATTACCAACTATAGTCAGTTTCCATTCTAAGAGTGCATATATTCTGTAAAGGTGCAAAAGGTGCATCTCTAGCGTCAACTACTGTTATAAAATTGGTCTATAAACCTTGTTATCATGGGTTTGATGCCCATTTTAGGTATAATTGGAACTGATGGCAACATTGATTGTTTTAACTGTGGCAATAAAATAGTATAGTAACCTTCTAAGGTTTTAGTACTGTAAGTTCTTCCTTATGGTGTTAAGTCGATGTTTAATTCACGATGTTTGAGTTATAAACAAAGGGTTTTTAGTGGCTGAAATAAAAATAGAAGTTGGTAACGATTGCATTGTAATTGAGTTAACTGAAAAGAAATAAATATAGGTTTGTTTTTTATTTTGATCAGAATAGTTTGTGCCGTTAAACAACACAACACTAAAATGTAGTTTATTTTATTTTTTTCGTAATATTCAATAGAAAAAAAGTTTTTTAAACATCAGACTCCAAAACACATAAAAAGTATTAAAATTAAATGATAATTTATAGAAATGTCAAAAAAAAAACAATAAAAAACATTTTCTATCACGTGACTTACTCATTTAATAAAACCTAGCTCATTTCTCTTTCCGCTTACGATGGGACCTTGCCTAACCGTAGCACCTTAGAGTCTTCAATCTTTGATGTGTAGGGGGGGCCCACCCCCTACAAAGGTGAGATAAAATAAGATGTTTACAGTTCGATGAGAATTCGCGACTTTTGTTAAGGGATCAAGGAGAAAGGAATATTTTAGGTTAATACATACATTTATGAATGTTTCCGTCTTTAAGTCAGGGTGTAAATGTTTTGTATTTATTTATGTGAATAAATAAGTTAGATTAATTTATTGATGTGTGAGATTTGTAGTTCTAAGTATATTGTAAATAAATATAATATGCAATTCTCTCATCAACGGCTGCAGCCTTGTGTAGTTAATTGTCGGTTTTTCGTTTTTTCTTTTTGATCGAAATAAAGATAGTCACAGAGTTCTCCCGTTCATTCCATTTAAACTGAGAATTTATTAACTGTGTGTTATGGTCATGTTCTTATCTATGTATTTTTTTAAATATAAAATAAATATTTAAAACCACTTTCCGTTAAATGCCTAATTTTGATTTCTCGCGCAAAAAATATAACTTGTAACACTTACGTAAACCTAATATGAGCAAATTCTTTTCTAAATCTTTTATCTCAAATATAACGAAGTCTAACCTGCTCGACCTTTTATATAATTTAGCGACTAACTCTGAAAAAAAAGAAAAAAAAATAGTAGCAAATAGTACGTTCTTTATGTAAGGTTATTTTAATCGGTAAGTTCGTTGTTCGGGCTGTCTCAAGGGCGAATGGCTGTGCGTCATCGCGTCACACCGGCGCGTAACGCTTACGATACGGCTTCTGTTGTTGTCAACAAGTGCGTGTAGTAAATAGTGTTTGGCAACTGATTTTGTGATGTTTTTGGAGAACGAAACCTAATATTTTACTATCTATTAAGAGTCGTTAATACATTTTTTGTTATCTTGTTCTTGAGTGTTACTATCCCATTGCTGTGCAAAGGCATTGTTCTACTATTTAAGGAGATAGGCAAAACATATGCATTTTTAAGGAATTGTAAGTTAGGTTGAAAAATTAAGAGGAAATAATTATGTTTTTTGTAAGTAAAATCGCAGCAATTTTAACAAAAACATGTGAAATTTCAGAAAAGGTATTTTTAAAAATGTTTTAAATAAATATAGTTATATATATATAAGTATAGTTAGGTCACGGTGTGACCTACGGCCGAAAAAAAAAACATTGCTAACAATTTGCACGTATAATATTTGTACAAAAGTTTTCTAGAAATCTAGACTGCGTTTTTTTAGTTAATACGAATTCTTTGAGTCTATGTACGTTTGTGATTTCAAAGAATTCGAATAACAAACATTATTTATGTGTTTTTTTGGACGACAAATAAATTTTAAATTTTATCACAATAAAAATAAGCTTTTTGTAGGTACTTAACTACTTTAAAAGTACGATTGTGATTTAAAAGAATTCCAATTACAATAATTTTCTTTTTGTTACTAAATAAAATATTACTTAATAATAAATATTTAATAAATAAATAATAAAAATCTAATATGAAAAAAAAAATTGATGCACTTCAAATGGGATCATAGATCATATTAAAACTGAATTCCATATACATATTTAATAGAATAGTTAAGCATCGCTTTCCTCGCCCAAATTAATGATGGCTGACCATTTCAACACAAAAATAGGTAGCTAAAGTAAAGTTCTGTCAAGACATGTGTTATATAACAAAATCAAGTCAGTAAGTATTAACCTTATGCCAACTGACCGGACGAAGTGAGATAAAATTTAAATTAATTATGTTTTGCGACATTTATAGTGGAGAGAATATTAATGTCGTTTCCGTTTGACATTAAGACAGGTCATCGGGCCAAAGACTCCTTACTTAGGTATTTATGTAAGCGACTTTGTTTTTTAGTTCCGTCCACTTATTATTTATTTTCTTACCTATTTTAGCACATAGTGTTATTTGTTTTTTATTTATTGTATTTTTTTAAATACAACTATAATATTGATGTGTCATTTTATTAAAGGATTAAAGTACAGTGTAATGATACTTAACTTCAAAACTTAAATCTCCAACCGTGAGCGACTTAAAATTTGTTTCTAACATCATTAAATATTACAAATGCGAAAGTAACTCCATCTGTTTTTCTAAACCACTAAACCAAATTTGATGAAACTCCATCTAGAGTAACCTTGGTGCCCAAGAAACGACAGTGACCAGTTTTTTACCACGATAACTAGCACATGAGTGAAATCGCGGGCAAAAGTTAGTTATGTTACAAAACACATTTTAGTAAGATTTCTTTTACTATTTTTTTTTGTTTACTAAACACAACACCGGTAGTAAAAACAATTGAATCATCATTATCAGTGTTATCACAACAAGTCTGTTTGTTTGTAAACACCGTTCATTGAGGCTGCCTCAATGGTTCGGGCTTGAATCAGAGCCAAGTAATCATGACAGTTGACAAGATGCCTCACTTTTTAGGAAGATTTTTATGTTGCCAACTTTTTTTTTGTTAAGGTTTTGAGGTTGAATAGTGTAGCATAGATCATTTGTTTAGAAGATTCCGAATATAACTTCAGTCATATTTTGTTTTTAGGATTCTAGTATTTTAAATAAGCATTTCTTTTTTTATTATTTGAGTAACACAGTTGACGTAATAAAATAAAAATAATAACTAATTGCAGAACGAACCAATGATTAGACACATAATCATAAATAAACGATTTTGAGATGACTTTTGATAAACTAGTATTCAATAAAAGAACCGTAAAATGAGAGTAGGAAAAATACTATTTATAACATACTAGCTGTGAACCACCTGGTTTCACCCGCGTAAATACATAGGTCTCATTACCGATATAGATAATTATGACATAGAAATTCATGTTCAAAACACGTAAACAAATCCCCTACAAAAAAAAAAAAAAAACACTACGAAAATCCACCCACAAACATTCCCAGTCACTCAAAAAGCAATCCTAAATCATCTCACACACAGTTTATTTTTGCACACCTACGAGTATCTGTCTAAAAGCTTGCTAGTTCAAAATAAAATAATGTATTGGGATAGGTCAGGGATGTCAATCGGTGAGGTATGAATGAGATTGGAACATCGCCAAGCGATCTGTCTGTAGTAGGTAGGTAACTATTAATAGGTTTATTTATTTGTTTACTACTTTTGTTTGTTCGACTATTTTTACATTAAGGAATATTTTTTGGCATAGTGACGAGGAAAGGTCGTTAAATATCAGAAACAATATACCTAGTCAGAAATAAATGAGATTGCTATACATTTTCGCAGGTTTTTTCAGGTTAGTACTTTTACTACTTTCTTGGTATTTCACAATACCAATTTAATTCTTTCGAAGATATAAGTATTGTTTTAGATATTTTATTTTAATCATAAGATGGACTTGGGGACGCCATGCCCAGTGGTGTGAAAATAGAGGCTAAGAAAAAAAAATCTTTTGGTCAGCCAATCACAGTCGTGATTAATTGATTTGACAACAGATTTAGTTGAGAAGCCGTTGAAAACCGGGCGATAGAATGCTGTCAGCACAATGCTATGCAGCAGAATGCTATTTAGCGCTTTTTTCATGGCACCATCAAAGTGTGAACATCCAACTTCTAAAGTTAACTGAGTCGTAAGTTAGAACCTTCTCATGCCAATAGCTTATCTCATTGAGCGAAGATTTGAAGGCGAGCCAAGTAATCTACTGAGCTATCGCATTGTCAAGATGCTTTTGTTTTTATGTAGTTTTTGTTTGTCGATGTCTATGAAATAGTAGTGTTTGAATGTTTGCACTTATATATTAAATTGCTGAATCACTTTTGATGAAAATTAACAGACGTTCTTAATGAACGACAACAGGTTATGTGGGAAGGTATAAAGTGGAAGTACTTTTCGTACACAAAAATATGGTGGTGTTTTTTTGTACTGTGAACTCTAATAATTTTTATTCAAGGTAGGTGAACATATTATTATTATCTTTTTGAAGAAGTTATTTTCTTAATTTTTTTTTTCAATTACCGTATTAGTCTTTAGAAGATAGCAGCGCTGGGAATCTAACGTAAAACGTCTGCACACTAGACTCAACTAAAGAAATGCGTTACTCAATGAACCGGGTTTGAATCCGTGCCAACTAATCTAGCGTAATAGATTGTCAAATAGATTATTTTCTTCACTACGGAACTAAATTATCTATGAAAGATGATTCTATTACGAATTAAATAACTATGGGTGTTGATGAGAGCGTCTTAAGTCGTAAGTTTTGAAAGATTTATGAAAAAGGTTGATCAACTGTAAATTTGAAACCAAATTAACGGTACAATTATTAAGTGTTTAAATCATTAAATAAACTCATTCATAAATTAGGCTACTAAATAACTAACTACTAACCAACGTAACTCTACTAACTCTACTCTCAGGTACTCAACTAACTTTTGAAGGTCAATCAATTAAGCACCCAGATCCTTGACTAATTGTACCATATTCTCTGAAAGATTAGAGAATACAATTTATAACATTTATTAAAAAGAGAGAACTTTAATTTTGGTGGATTACGATTAATATGTCTCAGAGTAAATGTCAAATTAATTTCACATTTTTTCAGTAACTTTTGTTTTTTTTTTCATGCTGGTTTCTTTTTCATATAATTTAGTTATTATTCATTATTAATTCAGTTATCTTATTATATTAATGCTGCTTAATCGAACGGAATAATAACCTTATTTTAATAAGCGATTCTAGGTATTGAATAAAACATTTTGAGAGGTTTTCTTACTCGATGAGTTTACTATAAATTCTCTTGATTACATATTTGACATTATTTTGGTTATATGATTAGCTCAAATTAAGTAAAAGAATCATAACTGATATAAAAGCGATTGAGTTGCATAAGTCAATGGATGGATGACTAGTCATCCATGTTCATAAAACAATCTTACGGGACCAAAAATTCATAAAATGTCCGAGGCATATTTTAATAACTGATCTTAGTATTTTTTTTTATTACTTAAATTATGTACTTATATGACAACGTAGGTATCTATTTAGAGAACATTATATATGAGAACAATTATTATTGCTCTCCCTTGTAAAGTAATATTACGAAGGATGAAAATGCCTTTTTTTGACCGATTTCAAATAGGAGGAGATCCTCAATTCGGATGTTTATATTTTTATGCGCGAATATGTTCGAACACAATCTCGATATACAGTCATACAATACATTACTATTGTTTCATGAATATATAAATAAATACAAACATGTGTCTATCCTTGCAGCCTACAAACAAACAGGTGCAACCTTAATCTGAATATGCACTGTTTACATTATTGCAACAATAGGCTTTAGCAATTAAATGGGCGGGATCTGTAGCACTGACCCGATTATTGACATTTATGTATGATGGAAATCTGTTTTGTCACCATATGCTACTTTGTGAACAAATGAAGAATGTAATTATATTGAAATATTTTTTTTATATATTCCCTAATGAGTAGTTTTTCATCATAATTCCAGTAGCTAAGCAACAGTCTTCCTACTGACTCATTTTGCATCACGAAATAAAAAAGGAACAGTTAAAAAAAAAACGATTCGTTTTAAATTATTTTTACCCAGTCTCTTTTACCAAAATCGGTCAAGCCGTTGAGTGGATACGAGTGGATATGGAAACAAAAGCTAGAGGTCTTGGGGTCGACTCCCAAGTCGACCAAGGTGTTATCCGGTTTTTCTATGAAATTCTCAGTAGCAGGTTGGAGTTTGGATTTGTGCTCTGTTAGTGGCAATAGGCCCGCCCCCTATTACATGGGACCTAAACATATCGGCGAACTGTGGGTATAAATAGGTACACCTCTGCCTAATCCTTCGGGGATACAGGCGTGATGATATGTTATGTGGAAACGACAAATATACAGGTTAAACACATAACTCTCTTTTCGCCCTTTTTTTCTCTTTACATTTTTCTAACGTAACATAATCCTCTTACAGTAACATAGTTGGTCGTATTTCGTGTGATCAGACATTTTACGCGATCATCAGTTATGTGGCCCTCGGGGCAGCGGTATTAATGTGGCAGTGACGTGATGGGCTAGATTAGCTCCATGAATATACTAGTTAACTTGTGGTGCAAGTTAGAAGAGGAAGCGGTTGGCTTGCGAAAGTATTACGTAAGAAAAGAAGTACGAGAAATCAGAAAACTAAAATACACTTGGATTTCATAAAAAAATCGTATAGTTTAGTACAATTTACAGGTTTAATTCTATAGGTCTTGTACAGCAAATGCAGTCACTTTTATAACAAAATAGAAGAATTTGCTTTTAAACTACTGCATCATAATGTATCAAGTAATTTGACTCTATTTCAGTTTCCTGTAGTCAGTCAAATCAAAATATCGCATTAAGCGTAAATTACATTCATGTAGCTTTTAATGATACAATTTAAATAATCCAACTTATTATTTTTATTAAACGCGAGAATTACTACAAAACGCTATCTCCCAAAACTTGGACCACCCAAAAAGGATTTGCGGCGTAAATTATTTTCTTTATGTACGCGAAGAGGTATCTGTTGTAATTTGGTGATAAGAGCCTCGAGCCCGTTGGTTATTGAGCTCCTTATAAGTGGGTACAATGAGTTTAGCGCGTGTACCTCTCTCTAGATATATGGTGTTTTGCAGTGGCGTGCATAGCATATAGGCAAATAAGCAGAGCTTACCTCCAAAAATCCTAACTATCTTCTTTAAATACAACAACACTCATCATACATAATCATAACATAAAACGGCAGTAAAACTTCTAACCAAACATTTCAATAATAAACAAATCATGACGTCACATATGTCAAATTCAAATTCATTCAATAACTCATAATAATCTGTTACGAGGTAGGCTCGCGACAGTTGTGCTTAGTTTACACTCACACATTCAAACGAAATCTCCTTGTCCATATACGCACGCACACTTCAAAAACGGAAAATAATACCCCGCCATCTTGACTTTTTATTATATGACAAAAACAAAAAACCCTATTTTTGCTAAGAGTGGTGCTTTGACATTTGACATACGTAATTTTTTACACTTACAGTAAGCTAGCCTACCTGCCAATAGACTTATAGTCCTCGCAGTCCTCAGTCCTTTTACTTTCTTTTCACTCTGATATTTATTTTGGAGCAAAAGTCTTTTGGGTTGTTTACCGCACTTGTCAATTCTTATTCCAGTAGGTAATTATTGTATTTTAAATGAAACTTGCGTTTTAAAATACTTATAACTAATATAATTAATTATCACAATATTATTTACTTATTAATTAATGTTTATTATATTAATTTTTAATAAATATTTTTATTGTTCTACTTCTGTGTTGCAACTTGATCGTTTTTCGATATTTATTATCTGTGGCAGATTGTTTATTAAGTTTTTGCAGTGAGTTTTTGATAGTTCGCGCGCCTGTTTTCGTCTTGTCTTTCATAACAAGTTTCTAATCTATTAATTGTGATTTTGTGAAGTGGCTGTAGTTTAATAAACAGGAGCACTAATAAACAGCTATGTGTATGAATGTTAAGATTGTGGCGAAATTGAAATATGTTTGATAGCATACGTGCGTAATTACAAATTTACAATACAAACCCATCAGATGGGGTTTGTTGACAAAACTTAAAAGGTAAGGCTCTCAGTAATTATTAACTCAAAATGTTAGAAAATATTGCCTGACTAGCGGTGTGCTGCTGGATGAACTGTTCTTTTATGTTATTCGTCGTTTCTTGATTGTTATACGAAATTGTTGCGTGAATTGATACCTACGAGAATAACTACGACGAAAACATTTTGTTGTAGTAGATGATTAAGTGATCGTTTTTAGTTACAATCTTATTAAAAATGGGAGTAAATTAAACATACAAGACAATAGTATATGTTGGCACGTAAAATAATACGTCTGATTATTTTTTTGGCTATGTAATAGGTACATAACGTAGGTAAGAAAAATGTTGATCTCGAATGGTCATATTGACTATGGCTTAATATATTTACTATTATGTTCAGTTTCGTTTTCTTATTCAGAATAATACACAAATATGAGTCCTCAACCATAAGCTCTCCGCACCGCGACCCTTTGCTCCGAGTGGCGAGTCCTGTATCGCGGATTCGGCTGCTGTTCGCAGTTAGCTTTACAAAGATTGTTTTATATAAACTTATACAGGCCTACAAGTTGAAATAGTGATTCAATCAGAAATTGGTTTGTAGATATTCTAGCGAATAGTTCGCGAGCTGCGCGTGCATTTTAAGTAGACTTATGAGCAGCGCGCATACTGCTCGCGAACAGTTCGGAGACGGCATTACTAAAATTTGCACTACCGACCTTTGCGTGAGTTGCGTCGAGGAGGCGCACTAACATATTGCAGTACCTAACTGCAAGCGCGAGCAGCGCATTCGGTGTGCGTTCGCTAAATCTGAATGTACCCTGTGGTCCACAAAAATAATCCTTGTTCCAATTTTTTTGGGAGTTAATTTGCGTATTTACGGTAAAGTTGGCCATACGAGTACATACGTACGTAGTACGTACGAGTCTGTGCCTACCATAGCCGAAAACCAATGCACGCCACTGGTGTTTTGTATAAGTGACGTAAGAAAATTGCATGTGTGAGAGAATGCTTGTTAAGCAGTGTTTTAGATTGTAACTTGGTATAATTTTTTTTTGTAAAATTGAATAGTAGAATTCTGCTTTTAAGTTAGCCCTCCGAGGTAGAGTGGCGTACGCACGCGTTTTCAAGGTGTCGCTCTGAGGTCCCGGGTTCGATCCCCGGAAGAGTTGATGTAGAAATCAAATTTTCTTCTTTGTTGTCTCGAGTCTGGGAGTTGGCGGTGCCTTCGTTATTTCTGAATTCCATAGCACAAGTACTTTAGCTACTTACTTTGGGATCAGAGCAATGTATGTGATGTTTGTTGTCTATAATTTTTTTATTCAAATTTTGTTGTTATTTTTAATCGAGCCTAAAACATTTGAGTGACTACTAGATGGAATAATTTAGTTATTAAAGCAATTACTCTTCGAAATTTATTTTGATAAAAACATTCAATAGTCACTTAATCATTCAATTTAGTTTATTCATTAGCGATTACCCATAAATTGTTATTGCGTAAAATATATTTGATTGCCAATAGGTAGATACTGATTACAACAAATTGACCAACTGCTTGATTATATTGTTTGTTTAATTAACAATTATGTACACATAGAAAATGTTTGTGATTAAATGACATACCTATATTTAAAATAGTTTTATAACAACTTACACCAGGACTATAAACATAATATAAATACTGTATTTTTTTAATTTTACAGATTTTATTTTCGTGGAATGTTCCCAACGGAACTTTTTTACTAAGTAAGAGTCCGCTGTCTGTCCACCTGTATGTCTGTGGGTTGTATCTCATATCATATCATATCATATCATCGTCACGCCTGTATCCCCGAAGGGGTAGGCAGAGGCGTACCAATGTACACCCACAGTTCGCCGATATGTTTTAGGTCCCATGTAATAGGGGGCGAGCCTATTGCCACTAACCGGGCACAAATCCAAACTCCGACCTGCTACTGAGAATTTCATAGAAAAACCCAATAACACCTTGGTCGACTCGGGAATCGAACCCAAGACCTCTAGCGTAGCAGGCGCGCTTAGCACCACTAGGCCAACGAGACAGTTGTATCTCATAAACTGTGATATAAGGCTAAGATCGCACTACGTTTTTTTTCGCTGACAGTAAACAGTGAAAACGCATAACCAGTGACGCACACATTTCGGTTTAAAATCAGTCGTGGAACATAATCGTCAGTGCGGCCGCTTCCATAATAGTTTCCTATACTCACAAAATCAGGCGGCTTTAAGTCCGAGTCGGTTTAGCTGTAGTGTCGCCTTAGCTTAAACGATGAAACTGGCATGAAAATTATGAATTTAAAATTTACAGTTTTTTTATAACCGACTATACATCTTCAAAACTCATAATCCCCGCAAAACATACTTTAAACCGCGACAAACCGGTTTATTACTTTCCTATGTTTATTCAAGCCCATATTCCCCGTTTCTAGAAGTTTCCGAACTTCGAAATTTTATTCATCTCACTTGAACTCCGGAGTTGTGAAGTCTTTCAACTTTCAATTTGGATAAAAGGGTTCTTGTTTGTCTTTAAACATAGATGAGTACGTTTTGAAATTTGAAGCTAAGTGTTAAGAGAATTGTGTTTTGATTACGGGGTTCGACGTGATTATTTAGGGGTCATACCACCAAAAATAAATTAAATATTAAGCTTCAAGATATTTAAGAAAAAAATCTTTATTGAGAGCTTAACTTTTGTGTCTATTTTCAGTGATTTTTGTAACGATATGCTTTTTTACTTACCCGCATGAAAAAGAAGGTAAGAGCAAGTCTGTTGTTGATAAGCTATTCATGAGACTGCGCAAAACTTACCTGAAACAAACAATAAATATATTTATAAAAATATACATTTTATTATAAAAAAAAACTGAAAAATGACGAATTGCTGGAGTATTGAAAAAAATTAAGACCTGATAAGAGCGTACATAGGATAGAATTTCTAATAAAAAAATAAATTGATAAGTACCAAAATTTAGATATCTTCTATCTTAAGGTTTTTTTTTTTAGTAAATTGGTCTCTAAACACTGACACATTGATAACAATGAACCCAAACATTCTAACAGGAAAATAACTTAAAACAAAACGTGACGTCACTCTGCCCGCTAATTGAAAAATCGATTGGTCGCAAGCATTACGTAATAATATTAACTAGGTGTTCGCGTGGGTCCGCCTTACTGTTTTATGATAGTCATTATTGAATAGGTGTTTGGAAAATGATAGACGAAAAATGTGATATGATACGTTACATGCAGATGTAGAAAAAGAAATTTAATGTATGTGTAGAGTATCAACAATGATAGATAAATCTTGAAAAGTGTTTTAAAGAAGTTTAGAAAAGTTTACATTAGTTAATAGTAACTTTTTTTACATGTCATTTTTGAAAAATGAAAACCCAGCACTTTATATGCACAATTTTTTGGTGTTTCATCTTTGTAAACATATTTCATTAAAATCGGTTCTGTAGTTAACCCGTGAAAGTGAGAATCAAAGCCACTTTTACACACGCATGTCATGTATAATATTAATTCTAATTCACCCAAAGAAAAAATAAATGTTAGATTACAAACAGACAGACAACCAAACATTCGTTATACAAGAAAAAGTATTAAAAAGCGATTAGAAAGACCTTGAGAGCAAAGTCGTGCCCCCGTGACATTGCCGACGGAACCCGCCTATGCAAATCTCTGAGGTGTCTCAATGTCACCTGCGTAACCCTAGTTCTGATACGATTTTTTTGTGTTTTATTTTTGGATTAGGTCTAAACATCTTTATTTATAGTGTAATGATAAAGGAATTTACTTTCGCTTTACCTCATAGGTAAAACGAAAGTAAAATTGGATTCTGTTGAGTAATTTATTTATTTCTTTGTTAAATAAATTAGAGATGATGTCGTAAGGGGGGGAGACCTTTGTTCAGCAGTGGACGCCTTCCGGCTGATGATGTAGTAGCTTTTAGGTTAACATATATAAGACAATGGTCATAATATGTTAAAATGGATGGACAACCTTAATTAAATAGGTATCTAATAGGAAATCTTTTATAATATGAAAATTTAATGTCTACATTTTAGGTAGTATAAAATAAGAGACTCACACATACATATCATCACGCCTGTATCCCTGAAGGGGCAGGCAGAGGTGTACCAATTGACACCCACAGTTCGGCGATATGTTTTAGGTCCCATGTAATAGGGGGCGAGCCTATTGCCACTAACCGGGCACAAATCCAAACTCCGACCTGCTACTGAGAATTTCATAGAAAAACCCAATACCACCTTGGTCGACTCTGGAATCAAACCCAAGACCTCTAGCGTAGCAGTCGCACTAAGCACCACTAGGCCAACGAGGCAGTTAATAATAAGAGACTAAACAATTTAAATTCTACTTCTCAAAAATGTAACCTTTAATTAACAACAACATAACATAAATAACAATACAAATAATAATAAATTATTCTATATGACACGACTCTCACATACCTAACAAAAAACGTGAAAAATATTGCTAATAAAATACCCTGATAAAAATCCAATTAATTACGACGTTCGGAAGGCGAAATAATTAGTTTTATAGAAACATCCATAACTCACCTTGGGTTAGTTTGTTATAACGGGTCATACCGTCCCTAGGCGATCGTGTAGGGTTACTAACTTATTAGTTACTATCCTATGTAAGGTCAAGGTCACTGAAAATGGTATACCTAATAATAAACCTGTTTTAGGGTACCTAATTTTGTAAAGGAGGATTGATTATGTTTGGTAATTTTGGGTTGGTTATTTTAGGGTTAGTGAATCTTGTTATCAACACGATTCTCTTTGAAGATCCCTGAAATATTGTTTTTTTATTTAGGAAGGATATGCCAAGGATTCTTAAAAAATATATATATAAATAACCTGTCATTCAAATTCTGAAATCAGTTAAACTTTTACAGTACAACATGGTGTTACTATTAACTAGTAAGTAATATTATGACAATAATAAAACTTTATTTTCAGACCATCTCTCGTTCATAATAATAATATATAATTATTTCTCATACTATCTTTTACATTTTAAATAAACTTTTAAATGCTGTCAACTTTAAAAAAAGTAGGATTTTATTTTTTATTTCAGTAAAAAGTGCAGCATTTTCCTTAAAATATTAAACTGTCTCAAAATATTGCTTAGTCCAAATTACGTATCACAAATAACACAACAGATTCCATCCAATTTTACATCGTTTCAAATAAATATTTACGAAAGCAACAGTTAAACCGATCGTAAACATATTTCAAAACAAAGCAGCCATTTCTCCAACAGTACAATTTACGAGTATATCCAAGTTCACGGTCAAAATAAATAACAAATAAGAGTATAACGACTAAAATAGACTGAGACGCACGCGCCGTACTAATACGTAATGGAAATCGATAGACATTGGTTATGTCAATTGAATTTGACAGATGCTATTGCTATGCTCTAATAGGAATGAAGATTTCTGAATGCAATTAATTTAACGCAAGTTTATGGCATATATTATTTGAATTATAACTAAATATTTGTTTCAAAATAAAATCCAAAGTAGACGAATGGTTATATTAGAATTTGCAGTTGACTAATAAATACTTACGTAATGAAAGCACTTAAATTAACGTATGCTTCAATTTCAATATATCGCTGTACTAAATTAATTTAAATAATAAAATATTTACCATACAATTTGCAGTAAACCCAGAAATACGCCGATTGCAGCAATAAATTTCAGAAATTAGTTCCGTAAGCACGTTTCAATTGGCATAGCAACCTATAGCAATGACAGTAAAATAATTTCCAATTTACCTAATTAAACCCTAGCTACTCGCGATCCTACACAGAAATCCTTCGAGCACGCAATAAAAGGAATACCGAGGCCTATGACCCTACCACAATAAAAACTGCATGAAACCATCCGGGCTAAAATTGTAATGTCGACGCACTCCTCAGCTTGTATGACCTTAAAAACATGCAATCTAAATTCAACCTTATACCCTTGAGATAAATTACATTTCAAGATCACCCATTACCGTTTGTTATGCTCATTTGGAAACAAACGACAATCGCCATTGAAGTCCGCATTGCATATCAGACGCTGTAACTCAATATTGTTTACACTCAAAATAACACGTTAATGGGATGAAAATAGAGTTGAATCTTGTTTGGGGTATCGTACTCCTGTTCTTTGAGGCCTGGATAATGCCCTTTGTCGGTCGTTATAGTTTTTCATAATCGACCTATTTGCTCTTGAAATACCGTTCATTTTTCCTCACTGCTCCTTTTATTGATCAACTACAAATGTCGTAACTCACTACATAGCTTTCATTGCAAATTAAACTTTAAGTATAGTGTTTAAGGTTGGTTATGGGTAATTGTGGGGTTGTGTAGAAGTGTCTGCGGTGTCACGACATTGCATTCCCGGCGATGCGAATGACACTGAGATGACAACGACCAGACAAGGGCAGCAAGTACTTACTCATGCGACGCATCGCGGAGAACGCGTATGTAAATAGGATGAAAGTGATTTTTATAGCGCAGCGTATCATGTTTAAGGTAAATACATGTTTCTGGAGCCAAATAGGAAAGGGAAGAATATAAAAATATGGTAAATAGGTGGTAGAAATACGAAAATATGGTTAGTTAGTCCTCGTTTTTGCAGCGATATGAAACTTGAATTGGTTTTAAATGACATAATATGAATTGATGAGTCTATTTCTTGGTGTAAAATTGTGATGATAATTATCTACAGATATCCACTGACGATATCGTCAAAGTGGCAGGCACCCGGTGGATGCAATTGGCGAGTTGTCGTTCATTGTGGCGTTCTAGGGGGGAGGCCTTTGTTCAGCAATGGACGTCTTCCGGCTGATGATGATGATGATGATCCACAAAAAAATGGTCAGGTAAGCATTCGTTCCATATCAAAAAGGTATTCAGCTGAATTCGATAAGATTGGATAATTGCAAAAACGGCTAGGCAGATGATCCTTAAAAAAATGGTAGGAAGCTACGTCAAGTGTTAAAAGAAAAAAAAAAGGATTTTATCCAACTTCTACTGCGAGACATAATAATATTTCTTAGTACATTTTTACGGTAAACAAGAGTGACTATATACCTTTCATGTTATGTGTGAACGTTTCATACAATGGAGCAATATATTTTTCTCAATTGCCACTAATTGTAATGTTATTTGACAGTTTATGTGATACATGTGTCTACACGTTATGAATCATCCCCTGGATACTTGCCAGACATGTAATGAGCCACTAATTACAAGACTGAATTACTAAATATAGAGATAATTAAAAACATTTTGCGTGTACCTGTATCATGTATAAAATACGTCTTTTTCATTTCTAGTCAGTCTAAATGCAGCTGAATAAGTAAATATATTTATAAGTAGTAAAACTTTGGTTATCCATAGCAGCAGTGGAAAAATAGGTACAAATACTCGTATAAAACTTGAGACTCTCAGGTACATGTTCGAGATTAAGTATAACTTATTATTCTCAGTAGTTCTTCGAAATATTAATTGAGTTTTATTTATAAGCATTAACTTGTCTGATTGTGCTCAAGGATTTACAGATCACTGATTTTCAGAGAATAAGCTCCCAAAAAGTATCGTTATCTAACTATTATCAAAACAGTAAAATAATAATCATACCAGCCCATAAACGTCCCACTGCTGGGCGCAGCCCTCTTCCCATATAAATAAGCGATCATCAGTAAATCACGAGCATTGACCACCACTCACCACGCTTGCTCATTTGCGGCTTGGCGATTTCTAATCCTAATTTTGGAATCCAGGTTCCTCACGATGTTTTCCCTCATCAAAACAGTTAGTGTTACATAGGTATATATAAATGATAACATAAGAATTCCATTAAAACAAACAAAATGGTTAGTTAATAGATTATCTTTGTGTTATAAAAAATGTTACTAGTTACTTAGGTAAAAATTAGTTAATTTTGATCATTTGAAAGGTAACTACTTAAAGAGAGGAAACAAAACAAATAAAGTGATGTATGCTGAAAATCTCTGAAAATCTCAATGCTGAAAGTTTATACAATAAATATCAGCAAAAGGTACATTACAAAAGGTATACTAGAAATAGGTTAGAGGTAAGCTAACTGAAGAGCATTGCTAAATGACCCCGATGCAATGCACGGTGCATCTTCAATAGAATACGTTCTCAGAAAGAATGGCATCATTTGTTTCAACCATCGATGGAGCTTTGAAACTGAATTTAAATTTTATTTAGATACTATTGATAAATTTGGATATGGTAGAAAAGATTCAGGTAGTTTATGAATTAAAATACTTGCAGTAAATAAGGCTTGTCTTGGTTTAAGATGTTTAGTACATAAGTACACAAAAAGAAAATGAGCTGAGTCAGTTCTGGCAATTTGAATTGTTTTTTTTTTTTTGGTTGGTTTAGATAATACTGGATAACTTAGAGAAATTGGAATAGAAATAAGAGATAATTAAATATTTTCTACCTTATGCAAATGCACTTGACATTGGCCTATCTATTATCGTGTCTTTGTTTATTTTCAATATTACCCCGCTAATATGTTGACAACGCAATGCAGTCCAAATTTTGAGTATTTAGTATCTCCAAACACATTTTTAGGTACTATCTAACCAAAAATACCTTAAAATTCCTACCAAAAATTCCAACAAATATTATGATTGTCGACGCCAAGTCCATATTCCCTTATCCTTTTGGCACTTCCTCGTCTGATGGTTCATTGGAGTTTCACTTGAGACTGGATCGCAGCCAAGTTCGGAGCAAATTTTATACGTGCCCACCCAAGATGGGGCTACCGTTAATGTTATATAAACGAGCCTTAGACTCTAAAATTGATGTAGCCAGATGATTAATTATTTGAACTGCAAGATATGGTTTAAAAGTTTTCTCGGGTGGTGTGTCTTTTTGAAATTTCTTGTTAGTTTTGGTTGTTTTAAAGTGGTTTTAACGTCTGTTTAAAATTTAAACCATTAAACATAAGTCCCATGAATGGCAACAGTCAAATACAATCAATCATAAAATATTCAAATTAAATAGTAATTCTTTCAACCAATATATAGAATTTACAGTGCTCAGAAAATCCAAATAATAACTAAAATCAAATGAAAATTCGATAAAATATCCAAGTTTCCACACACTTTATAAGTCAGCCATTTTATTTATAACATCATTCTAATACTTTTAAAGTTATTAAAGAATAAATTGCCACATTATAAGGCTTTATTTTGGGGATAATGCTGAACCGTAATTCTTTTATAAGAAGAAAGATAGCCAACCTCACAAACAGTAAAAGCATTATGATGATTTTGAGTGAAAACCCCAAATAATGGATGGTATTATGCAATAACGAGCTATCATGAAGATTAACTGCGAATTTCAATGGATAAGGATGTAAAATTTTAGATGGAATGATAACGCCTATTTACGATGTTTACTGTTCATATTGAAGATTGTATGTCTATCAGATGATACTTGAAATATTTAATTACTGTTTTGAAAATTACAGCTGTAATAAAACATCATATTAATGTCAACGCATAACATAATAATATTATCATCACAAACTTAATTGTCAAAAAAGAACATTAGTTTTTAATTCGGAATTCCTAAAATTCTTAGACGGTACTAAGTAACATAAAACCCTCAGAAATAATAGTAAATGTTTTCTGTTTTTTCCCTTTTAGTACACATTTTTTTAATAAGTATTATCGACTGCTAAAAGATGGGAGGTTTTAAGTTCAACGGTAAGTAAATTTTAAAATACTTTTTTTTTCTCAATTATTAAGCTAACTCTAAATTGGTCTTCAGAGTCAATTGGATCCAAAAGACCAATTTCGCCTCCAAAGTCCAGATTAAACGTTATACTCCTATACAGGACCACAGGACGAACAATCAATAGCCCGTCAGTATGCAATGCATCTACGTGTATGCAGTTTGCATATTAATGACTCAATCTAAGATCTAGCCGTGACCGCTCGTCCCATTCCATTGTCTGACGTTCGGTGGTTCTTGGTAATGAACTCGAGTTTGATAGCCGGTTTATGATGTCTTGTGGTGTGTGGTGGTAATGCGGAATTTGGTTTTAGATGATGTTCTACAGATAAGAACATTAAATGAAAATTATGTATATCATGTTTTTTTGAAATCAAGTTTATTTATTATAAACTAAATATATATTTAAAAAAAAAATGTAGTTATCTTTTATAAGAAAGAAGGAAAAAAAAACTATCTAACGTGTTTGTTCAATATTCATCAGTTCTATAAATAAAAACCACAAAATTCTGTATTTTCACTCAAAAGCTTTGTTTTATACATGCATTATGTAGACCTAATAATTAATCGTTATAATAAAATGATGCTGCTTATTATCGACACAAATTTAGAGAATGATTTTCCAGTATTTTGAGTTATTTTCGGATTGAAAGCTAGTGTACTTCACGAGAATGTTCCCGAAGGTTCGTTGGTTCCACACTGTTTGCAATTAGACGATCACCCACATATAACACTAGCGTCGGTCCGTTACCAAAACGTTGGATTTATACGTGGAAGCTTTAGTTTGAGATAGACCAGAATTTATTGGAACAAACCGCTCAATGGTTTCGCTAGCGCTGAAGTTTGCGAAAATGTCGAAAACTTCTGTTATTTTACCTATTCCGGTCTTTTTAACTATCTCATTTATCTAACTGGGAAACTAGTCGATTTCCCTGTAGGCCAGTGTTATTCGTTTTCTTTGGGAAGAAAGTTATAGTTATTCCGAACTTTTGGAAATTCATGTCGCTTTTGGTCTTTTGTCGATTTATTACCTATTGCAAACATACTTAGTAGTTCCTTTTTTTTAGTTAAAGTCTGTACTAAAGCGAAAGTAATCAATTATGTTGTTACGGCCATAGAATATGGTTCGTTGGCTTCATGCGTCATCGCTGCGGCGCCACAGAGTTATTGCATTTTGAGACACGTTGCGGCGTTAATGTACCGCATGCGGCAGGAGAATGGCTGTGAGTTGAAATGACTCGACGTTTCGAGGTTATACGACTTTAGGAATGGACTAAAATTGTAATAAATTAAATATGGAAAACAGTGATCCTGGCTTGTAATTTCTTTGGTATGAATTTTAAATCATATCCAGTTCTATAGGAAACGGTGATTTGATCCGTTCGCGTGTATTTTGAATGTGTATGAATTTTTCACTATATCTACTTTTACAGAATTGTTTAGTATTTGAATTAACACAATTGAATATAAGCGTTTAACCTATATTGTAGGTTTAAAGAGAATATAGGAAGCGAGACATGCCACCTGGACCCATGCGCTAAATATCTCAGGTTAACTACCTGTTTTGACAGGAAACCGATCCTAAGTACTTAAGAAAACAATGTAAGCAACACGTTCACATCCGCGAATAGAACCGAAACAAAGCGAAGCAAAACCAAGCTTAGTCATACCGCCAATTACACCTAAATAACTCAAGAAAGTTAATATCCTAATGCTTTTACTTCCTGGACATTTCCCCCATAATCTGAGCGTTTATAACTAATTTAAAGACTTCACACGACGCGTGCAAACACGGGAACACACAAGGAAACAGCGTTTAAGACGCTAATACAATGTTCAAACATGTTGCGTTGACCTGTTAGCGGACGGTAATAGGCACGTTCATTCACGGAGCTGAATGAATCATTCTTAAGAATGGGTGGGACATTTAGATGGTTGTAACTGTGTCAGCTGTTAGATGAATTTTAGAGATACTATGTTCTTTATGTATGTACTCTTGTTACCAATCACTTTGTTCCATTTGATTGCATTGATTTTTGAGTTTTACTGATTCGTTGGTTGCTCGCAGGATACCATCAATAAGCGATTTGTGGTAAAGGGTAAAACTTTAGCATAAATAATAAAAATATATGCTGTTTTTGAAACTACAGTAAAATAAATTTTCTACTCCAAAATAAATGGATGAGGATGATTAGCACTTCTTTTTTAAGATTATAGTACTATGCTACTATATGTGGTTTAGTAGATGTTATATGCTTCGAGAGAGACGTTGTACGTAAGACTAGAAAATTGCATCCTTAGAAAACCTTTAGTAAAAGAACAACAATTAACTGGAACAAAATCCCACCTCTCTATTAACACTCTAATAAACTGAGGGCATTCCGAACAGCACTTCAGTAAATATAATGAGGATCACCCAAGCAGACGTACGAAACGTTCCCTTTTAATCAATTAAGTGGAAAAATCCTTAACACATGACGTCCGCACTCTAAAACCCTAAAACGATTGGCGGGAGTGGCCAATCCCGGAAAATAGTTGGCGGTACAAATTGTAAGAGACAATGGCTTTTTCACGAAATACGGTCATTTATTAGATTCGTAATCAGAAATGATGGACAAATCGGAAATTTTCTTCGAGTAAATGTTTTTTTTTTAAATTAACTGTTATGTTGCTTACTTCATGATTTAGCTGGCTTTTATATTTTTCCTCAGTACTGTTTGTCAAGTACGAGTATCATCACAGTCGTGGTATACCAGATAAAAATGGGTGACAATTCTTTTTTAGTTTTCTGTCTTTTTATTATCAGCTTAACTGATATACTGATTACTATCGAAGAATCTTATAGATTTCATTGCAAGCTTTGCTGAAACCTCGCTACCTCCTATCCCTTACACCAGTCTCATAGGTAAGAGCCGAACACTCGGACCTACAAGATTGCTTTTCGAGTGCCATTACCTACTGTTCGACCAAATGTGGGCCTTTTATTAACCCGAGTTTTATTTTACATCTATATGTATGTAGTTACCGCCTCACAGTTTTAGATGGCAAAAGGTCTGGAGTCATTTGTGAAGAGGCATTTGGTGAAGGAATTGTGCTTCAAGATGAGAAAGGGTTTTTTCGGATGCTGATTCCGAAGAGCATTATCATTGGCTGGAGATTTACAGTTGACTTACCAGATTTTCTGATCGACCTTTCTGGTTACGTCAACAATTCTTTTATGTAATTAATACCTATAGTTCCCTTTTCTTTTCAGTACAGAAATTTCTACATAAAGTAAGATTTCTCAGACCAAAAAATTACCTAACAGCGAGATTTTAGGCTCAACTTATTTTGGTTAGATCAGCGATTAATTTGAGTAACTAAATCCACCTTTTTTGTTTTAATAGAGAAGTACATTAGGTTTGATTTCCCATAGCAAAAAAATACCAACCCCAATAGAAACAAAATGCTTCATTCCATCAAAAAAGTAATAACGGAAGATTAATCAACAATTACAATTATATTATTCTTCAATTCCAATATTCAATATGATCGGCGTCAAATTATCATCGAGTACCAATCACAGCTAAGTGGGATCTTATTGGACTAGCGACGGCTCTCAAAGTTAATGTTTCTGATGAATCTGAACCCCCTTCGCTTGACAAAACACTTCAGGCATAGTCGTACCGTCTTCTCCGGAATTTACAAGTTCGCGGACTTATTTAACGGAAGTCGTAAACTTTCTTGGTTTCTTATCGCATCTTTTGATACTTATAGGGGCTATGTTTTGAATATTATTAGTTTAAAATCAGACATTAGTAGACCTATTACCTAACATGATAAGTAACAGGAACGCAATAGAATATTGCGCTAGAATATTTGTTTCAATAGTCCTACTTATTTGATGATACCACTATTTTACACCACGTACCGAGACTTAGCAACTTGCAAAGCTCTCGAAACTAAACTAAGCGGTACAAGCTGTAAATACAAACTAACGATATCACATAATTGATTAGATTGTTTCTTCATACAGGGTGTTAAGAAACCGCTGCCTGACCCGTTTAGTTAATGTTAGGTATCGATATATGTTACCATTAATGTAAAAAATAATTGGAAGACAAAAAAAAAATCATAGCTTCTTTTTCTCAAAAGAGAAGAGAGAGAGAATCATCGGCGTTACTGGTGATGCCAAATAATCATACAAGAGGCCGCCAATAATACCGACGACAATGGTGGTGTAACTTTCATTTAAACCCTAAAAGGGAATTTCGTGGCAAAAAATGGTTATTTCAAACTTCATTATAATTGTTACTATCATGAATATTCCAAATTTAACATTTTATTTGGGCATTTGATCGTGAACCCTGTATCACCCCTTCGAGTCGGTTAGGGTTTTCAAAAGACCCTGTTTGTAGTGTTTCTACAAAGCTTATGTCAATATGTACATATGTAAATTCAAGTAGCGAAGTAATGTGTGTATTCGCTTGCTTAAACTTTGGTGTATTTTGACCTATTGCATTTGCATCTAACTTGCTATCGTTTTCATTTAGATCTTCATTGATAGCTTTAAATAATTCACTAACATAACTACTAAATGTTTTTATTTATTGATCTCTCAAAAGTTCTACTTCATCATTTCATATTTTATATTGATGGAGATGAAAAAAACCAAGGCTATAGCTAATCTTTTGTAATACCTAACATATTACCATCGGTGTCTGATCTCCAAGTGACGATTGAGAATTTCTAATACCACAAAGGGAATAGAGCCATGAATATGGAAGTGCTTACGTCACAACCCCGAATCGAGTCACTACCGGCAAATTAATTGAAAACGAGTCTACGTTCAAAGGAATAACATAGCACTGTAAATATTAATACGGACCTTTTGATCGTAATGATTTGCTGATTGTTTAAATCTACGCTTGTTGTAAAAGGGTTTTGATTTTGCGAAGTGATATTAATTGAAGGATAATAAGAGGTTTCGAGTAAGGATTCTTGTGAGTTGACTTTGTTTCCGATTTAATTGGCTGGATGTATTTTATGTATTATGAGTAATATGGTTTTAATTTGAGTTCGTTAAATATGACTGCTTTTAGAAGTAAGTTACAATAATCAACGTGCGAAACAGGGAATATCGTAGATGGTAAATATATGGACAAAATTTTTACGTTTATTTATCGCTTTTACTACTAGTCATTTATGAACTATTTCTAGTTCTGTCTTTAATTTCTCTGTGTTTTTTTTCTACCTCTAAAATGCGTGTGCTTAGTACCTGCTAGTACCAACCACCGTCCCCATAAAAAGTACCATATTTAATTCTAAGAGCAATCTTTACGGCGTTAAATTTTCTTCAAACGTAAGGATGCTCAGGTTTATCGATGTTCAACTTCAATTATCCTCTTTTGATGTTCAAGTCCTCGAGGTGAGAGCCAAAGGCATCGAAATCGCGTGTTTAATGTGTCGAGTGCGTTGAAATTTCTAAATGGATTTTGGAATAAGATGCGAACGTAAAGGATGCATTGAGACAGTTTAGATTGGATTTTAAGAAACTCATTGAAGATTTTGTACGTTATTTTACCTTATTTTTGTACGAATTTGTGTATGGTGCAAATTTTTTAGATTGAGGATAAAAAATTTGAATTTAAGCGAACTTATGGGTTCATATTCTAAGTTAGATGGATCAAAAACGTCGAAAACTATTTTAACCATTAAAAGTTTAGCTCAATTAGTATCCTATTGCAATTCGTGTACAATGTTATGGACTTCTTAATTAATGTATAGGTAGTTTAATTTCAGGTAAATATTTGTACCTGAAACTTACTCTTTTCTCATTTGAGTATCATGTATCACTTTCTCAGGTATTTTCTTGAACAAGGAGGACATGAACAGAGCTAAAATTCAAGTATAAAACACTTGAGTTTTAAAGAAGAATCTCGAAGCCACGTTATTTACCATTCCCAACGATTTATTACCTTTCCGTATAATTAAATTAAATTCTCTTGCTTCTCGTAAATCGCTAATAACTAGTCCCACTTATCTTGGTCTATTTTATCTTCGCATCCTATATTACTAATTGCATTCCTTTAAGATCCTTGAGAAAAACTGTTTAGTGTTCATGCGTTCGGAAAGTGGTCTTAAAAATTACTTTGATGTCAATTTGTGCCTTTTTTTCTGCCTTTAAAGGTTATATTATTATTATTATTATGTAAATCGGTTGTGAGTTTATTTGATGTGTGGTCTTTGATATGGCTAAGTTGCTTTTTATTGTGTTTCCCTAATTTGATTTTCGGAAATAAATCTTGTACAAGTATAAATATAGGTTTGTTTTCATATTTTATTTGGGAACGTTTGTTATTTTACATATGAAATCATACTTCATATTTAGAGCAGAATATTAGCAGAACTATGAGAATCAGACTTTATGGTTCTTGTTTTTACAGCTATTAATTATCGTTGTTCAACATTTGGACACCAACGTTACCGGCTGTTTCGGTGTTTTCAACTTTCATAATCTGGTCTTCGTCGCTACAACAGCCAACGTCTCCCATAAATCAAAAACAAATGTAACAATATTTGAATAAGCATTTCAGTCAAAATCCATTGGTAAATTAAATACTAACACAAAAAGAACTGGAACATGATAGAACAGTAAAAAATATATTGACAAGTTATTTAAAATTGCTGAGCAATTGGAAGGAAACTCGTTTTCCACGACTTTCATAATTTACTGAGTTTGAATCCTCGACACTGTTTTATTTTCCATTTCATAGCATTGCATGCTTTCTTTTTCCAATGTAAATTTTATTCACAGTAAAATTTACTGAGTATTTCTCAATCACTAGCGATTTTCCGAGGATTTTAAAACGCGACAGTTTATTTAGAAATTTTAATTGAGCATAATTAAGTTTAAATGGATTAAAAGGAAACTATTATCTTCAATATTAAAGATACTGCATAGTCGTGTCAACTGCATTCAAACTGCATCCGAACTGCAATTTGCGGTTGGATTGCAGTTGAAATGCCGTCCGTCTGTCTAGAGCCTTAGTGACCTTGCCTAAAGTAACATTAACCTTTCAATCAATAATACTCATAGTTTCCTTATTTCATACTTGACTATGATGATTTGAACTTTCCATACCCAAACTAGAGTGGTACCTAAAGATGTACTACACATGTAATATCCTAGAAATAGCTGTATGTGTCACCCATTGTAGAGGTGTTCTCAATGTTTTATGGTAATCGCTGTTGTTGTTGGCAACGCAACGAGCTTGACCGAATACAATTCCCATGCATTCCATGTTATTTCCAAATGATTTAATATTCAACGGATTTGATACGAAAGTTATCGTTTGTTTTCAAAATATGATAAATTCAGATTATTTTTAGATGTTCCGTGATCTCATATATTGATGATGTTAAGATTTTTGTTGTTTCCCTTTTTATTTTCATGTTCGGCTTTATTATGTACCGCTGTAATATTTTCTTCATCAATGTGTTTTGTTATTTCAAAGACATCTGTTTTAGCATTTTCATGGAAAATCAATCTAAATTTGTCACGAATCACAAGCATTTTATTCGTAACAAAAGCGAAATTGAACATCTATTTCTGTTTGTTTCCCCATCTAAGCTAATAAAAGCTCTATTAAAACAAAGTGAAAAATTGAAAATCTTCGAATTGTCCAAAATCTCCAGTTGAATTGAAACAAAATATTCGCTCTCAGAGAGGAAATTTGATTGAGACTTGAATTTTATTAGGCAATTAAAATTCATAAAAATGTTTCAAAAGGTCCTTTTTCACTTCGCAAATGGGGTTCCTCCGTTCCAATAATCTCTCGTTTCTGACGAATACAGACAAAGCTGTGATGAATATCTTTAATTTAAGAATATGGTGGTAATTTCTAATTTATCCTGTCCAAGTTTGAATGAAAAGAAAATTAGCAGCTCTTTTGACTGTAATTGAAAGATCAAATGAGAGATTGATGCTTGTTGCGTTTATTTTTGACGAGCGTTCTTGTTTTCATAATTAATCATTATAAGAAGGATTTCTTGTTTAAAAATATATTTGTGTTGGTGAAGTAATTAGTGGATTACGGAATGATAGAAAGGTTGAGCTTGGGATATAAAGATGACTTTAAATATCCGTCATTATTAGCGAGCAAATTTTTTTTTAATAATAATATTTGCACATTATTATATTATGAGCTACATACCGTATAACATGTTATACTATTTATACATCCATATCATCCGGTTTTATTTTGTTGGACACTATTCAAAGAGGATTCTAGATTTCTTTATCCAGAAGAACAAAGAGACCAAGCAAAATTTCGGGAAACTATACCTCGTTTTAATCTGTACCCATTGTTGTATTCTCTTTAAGATTCAAGTCTCTTAGAAGTAATTCAGTGTTCATTAGAGTAACGAACGGTCTGTGTACATTGGACACTTTATCTCCGGATAGAAATTATTCAGACACTTTAGAACTGTCGACACTAGTTTCATTGAATTTAAAGTCTGTTATGTTTAGTTTAAGAGTTTGAGTTTTGTTAATCTTAATTTGGTGGAGGGAGGTTTTAGGTTATGTTTTAAAATTCCTCTTTTTGTTCCGTAGATTGTTTTTAATAATTTTTAATAAAGGAAATATGGGACATGTAAATTAGGGAATTTTAAAAGCAATAATCAAGAAAAATTATAATACCTACATGTGTTGTCTAAAAGCAATATTTTAATTCAAATAACCCTAACGATATTTTACAAATACACACAATAATTGTCTATAGTACCTATTATCATTTTGATCCTTTTGATATCAATCAACAGATCCACTGCTGAACATAGGACTTTCCTTTAGTCCATTCTTCTACCAATTTGCACTGTATACTATATCCATTATTCTTTAAACCTTATCCATCCTGACATATGTAAACAATAAACAATTCTAAAACTCCAAAACCCCACCCTTGAAGTATGCATGGGGAAATAATTTTAACTCCCTTCCCAACCTTTGGGTCTAAATTGAAATTATTCCATGGTATGTCTGGAATTACTTCATAATCCAGTTATTCGCCCATTATTGGTCTAGGAATGTAAACTTGGATTAAAGCTTGGGTGTTTAGGAATGGGTTGGAGATATCCTTCATGGGTGAAGATGAATGATGATTAAATGAGTTTATGAGTTTTGAGGTAACTTACTAACTAAACTAACGTAAAGTTTTTTAAACTCAAATGTCATTTTTATATGGCGTTAGTTGTGTGTGGTGCTACTGACCATTGTAGTGTGTCATGCAGTACCTAACTGCAATAAGATATAGGTGCTTTTTGAAATTCCAAATTGTAAACATTAAGTACCTAAGTATATTTTTTGGAAGCCAGACAGATAAGCTGTGAAGATGATTTATTTTATTAATATTGTTTTTTAATAATAATTATAAGCAACTGCTTAGTATTAGCAAATATTAGTATCTTAATTCTTTAACTTTATTTTAGATTTTTCTCCATTATCCAGTATATCAACGTTTATCGAGATCGAATTAGGTTAAGGAAATTAAACTTTTTATTGAATATAGACGAGGTAAACGTTACCTGCACAAGCCTGTGTACTTAACCACGTAGTTAAGACTGATGTTTAACTAAGTTAGGAAACATACGGAGAGATTAGTGCGTGCGGTTACGGTTGTTTTTAAATTAATAAGTTTTGTGATAATAAAAAAAGAAACCTAAACCTTGTCATGATAGGTACATAAGATAATTCGTATGTCTCTTCTGATTTTAATCTTAGGTTCACAAGATTTATATACCAGATTAGACAGCCATAAAAAAGTATTTTTTGGTCTTGATTTATTTATATTCTACCAAGTTAAAATTCACATAATAATTCTACAATAAACACACAAGTAGGTACATAATTTTTTAACGTCTATTACGCAAGCCCGGTGTTGCAGTGTGCACCGTGTGCAATAAGAAAAGTATAAGGGGCATCTTTCTTTTCTTGCTCGTATAACAAAACAGTACACTATAATATATTTCAACAAGAACTTCACTACCGTGCAACAAGAAAGCCGTCTAGTAAACATTCAACCCAAACTTCGCCTGACCGCTCCGAACCAAACCCCGTACATTTCCAAACTAGAGGATATTTAGGTCGGCACACTGCTCTAAATCGCAATTTATAATTAATTCATGGCCTACCGACCTCCCGAGGTTACACGTCGTAATGGAACAGCACAGACCTCCCCAGCGAATACTTGTTAGCTTTTAATTTATATTAAGTGACCCCACAAAATGCGTTTTCATTAACAGATTGAATAATCGAATATTCACGACGACGCTTCACACCACGAGATTACTTTAATGTGAATTGTAATGAAAAATAAATACCATCAACGCTTATCGTTGCTAAAGGAATGAGGAAAATGGGGATAATTTGAAATCTAAAAAAGATTGTGCTATTTTTTTAGAAATAGATTTTTGAAATCGATAACTAACGGTCTCTCGGACATAGAATAATTCATTTTAAAATACTAGATATTCCGTAATAGTTAGTGGTAGTTCCTTTTCACGTGGTTTTTGCATTGTAGAAGTGTTCTGCTATGCGAGATGCAAATTAAAGATGATAAAAATCATTACCGTTTTCGAGTTTTAAATGACATTAAAATGTTAATTCGACTTTGTTATATATAATATATAGAAGATTAGTATGTAAAAAGTTATTGACGTTTAAAGAGTCGATATCATTACAAACTACAAAAAGTGTAAATAAATTATATTTAACATGTCGTAGTCCTGCTTACCCTTAACACTTATAATCATACGTATTATTATATATTACCTCGACACCACAAAGCTTAATTACAACGGAAATTACATGAGATAATGTATAATATATACATACATAGGCCTATCTATGTATTGAGTAATAAACCGAGGGTTTAATTGCTAAGGCATTAAGTTTGTTTAATTGAGCAGGCTTCGTTCGTGAGGCTGTTTAATCTGTTAGAAAATGATCTTCGTAGAATATTGTATACAGGCTATATAGTATAACTAGTCTAGGAGAAATTATTGTGTAATAAACATAACATATCATCACGCCTGTATCCCTGAAGGGTTAGACAGAGGTGTAATAATGTACACCCACAGTTTGCCGGTATGTTTAGGTCCTATGTAATAAGAGGCAGGCCTATTGCCACTAACCGGCCACTAACCGGGCACAAATCCAAATGCCGACCTGCTACTGAGAATAAAAATTAAAAAAAAAAAATTAAATGACAATGATCGACTCGATAAGAAGAAGACTGAGAATATTATAGAAAAACCCAATAACTCCTTGGTCGACTTGGGAATGGAACCCAAGACCTCTAGCGTAGCAGTAGCGCTTAGCACCACTAGGACAACGAGGCAGTTTACCTAGTGACTAGCAGACAGTTACTGTGTAATACTTCATTGAATGAAAGTCAAGGATCATTAAACCAATTTGTGAGACATATGGAATCTGGTTAGTAAATTAAATGCGAAAAATCATTGAATACCTGCGTGAACTTTCGACTGTAAACCTTAATATTAGTGGGTATTCCCAGTTTTAATGTTTTTACACGCAATTTTCAAACAAATAACTGTTAGATTATAAAATATTATTATTATGTTATATCCTTAACAAAATTATACCATTTCTTAGAATGGAAAATTGTTAGGTAAGTTGTTTTCGATAGGTTTACTAGGCAATCTTCTAAATACATTAATTATCCATTCCACTGTTTCTTTTTCAAGTGAATATTTAATATTATAACAAAACAGGTAAGGTAAAACTACTTACCAAGTTAAAACGATGAACAAAATAAGAAAGAATATAGCTTATTACCGCATCAAACAAAAAACTATACTAGCACATAAAAAAAAAAAACAAAACATCGTAAGTAACAGACCAAAATCACATACTTCCGTTGCTCCTTCAAAATAAAGAGTAGGCGCGGCTAATTGGACCCAATCACGAGATTGTGCAATTTTCTACACACTGCATTAAAACTGCACACATTACATTTTCGGTGGCACGAGTATGCAACAATACTTCATATAAATTCATAAATGATTACTATTGTTAAACGTATTCTGTGATGGTTATGTAAATGCAACTTCAAATTTTTGCCTGCAGTGCTTATTAATCAGACTGCATAATGTGTTTTTATTATACTTTTGTTACACGTCATGTTTGACCCGGTTCACCCTTTTTTATTTAACTGTTTTAAATTGACGTAATTGTTCCGCACAGTTTCACTATTTTTGTGTTTTCATACATACATATAATCACGCCTGTTTCTCGTAGGGGTAGGCAGAGACCACTTCTTTCCACTTGCTACAGTCCTTACATACTTGTTTCTGGTGTTTTTATGTTTAAGCAAATTATATTACTAGCAAATGAGATATTGTTTTTTTTTATATTTATTGACTCGATCTTCGTCAAAAACTTTTTATAGTTTCTCTAGGATAAAAACTCGACTATTAGGAAGTACAAGAAAAATATTTTCTTGAAAAATCCGAAAATAAGCAAAACATTTTAAACCTGACACTCTACTATATGCAAATGATAGTGATGTCAAGCATCCCTAGTAATGGTTGACGGGTTCCTACCAATTTTAAGGTTCTGTAAGCAAGGAGTCCTTCTAAAGAAGTTTAGAACCTTTAGAAGGTATTAACAACGCTTTTTGGGTATGACATTTACCGGTAAATGTTTGAGATTTGAAAATGTTGTCTTAGATTTTTTTATTTTGTTGGTTTTTACACTTTTGACGTCATTCAACAATAACTCAATCGCTTTCAAGTCCTTTAATGGTTAAGTTTGAAAACATAATAACTTACCTTGCATCAGTTGAAAATAACAAAAAAAAAACACATTAGAACTCCAAAATCACTAGTATACAAAACACAAAAAAAAAACAACAGACCACTGATTAAAAAGAATTAAATGGCACTTAACAACAACAGCATTCGAATTTACGAAATTCAAAATTTCAAACGGACAAATCGTGTGGCGCGAAACAATTGGCGGTAAGTCGCGCTAGGGCCGTACGTATACTGAGTTCGCGATAACCGATTGCGAACCAGTGACGCGAACGCTGCCTTATCGATGTCGGTGATGCAATTTAATGATGTAGTTAAATTGCATTGAGGATAAATTTTAGCTTCGTGGTATGCTGATTTTCATTATAGCGGAATTCCGAGATTTAGTTTGTACCTATTCAAGTGAATGTAGTCAAATGAAAGTGCTGACATAAGTTTAAATACTGTATTTAATCGTGTTCTAGTTAAAATCTGTTTTGATAAAATAAAAAATAAAACTTATTTTTAATTGAATTAAGAAATAGAGCTCTTAACATAATGAAGAGGGAGTTTTATAGGATAACAAGTAAATACAACGAAAGGGGACTGATATAGGATAACAAGTAAATACCATCCACCATATTTCCGTTTGTGAATTTAAAGTTAGGTAAGTTTTTTAAACTAGGAAACATTTCAAAATACACAACTTCAGTGCACAGGAAATAAAAAAGCAAGTTGCTTTTAAAAGAATTTCGCAAGATAAAACCATTCTTGGCAACACAAGCGGTTGCTCTGTGTAAAAGAGCAGCAAGTGTGAAATCGCGAGTCACACGCATATTGGGTTTGCGATAACAGACTGCAGCATTAGTGACGCGACTCAACTCTTATCGATATCGATGATGTAATTATTACGTCATTATACACGTGCTTTGTATTATAGTGCGAAATTTATAGTATGTTCCTTTAATTGAGACTTAATTTTTTATGCTTTGAGAAATTACTGACGCATAGTTTGCGTGAGTTTTTTAAAGTTAATCGATTAATGTTTATGTGACGTAGCAATGCAAGTTTAAAGGCAAAGTCTTATCCTGATGATGTAACCGGATTATTATGAAACGGCTTAATTTTACACAGAATCCAATTTGCATAACATGAATTATGTATTCATATGAAATTTTATTTGTAATGCAATTTTATACGACGTTCTACTTAATTATGGTAATTAATTCCGGTAAATTATTTAAATTGCTAGCGTGGAGAGTGACTTTTATTTTCAATTTCAAAATATTTACTTTTGTTGATTGAGTTGTTTACTTGTCTCAACTTTGACACTGATTAAACAATGATATGGTTCTTTTGAGCTGACCTGATGATGGAACCTGAAGGTGGCTATAGGAACTCTGTAACGAAACGTCGCAATCCCGTCGTGTTTGGACTTATTTGATTTGTCTTTACTAGTTTTTTGAGCCTAGCAGATGTAAAAGCATGAAGCAGAAGACTTCTAAGAAAAGCAGGTTCTCAGTTTGAGCTGTATATGTTTGTATGTTTGTAAGCGATTATCCCGCGTTTGGCTAAACCTATTTTGATGCGGTTGTCAGAAATTAATTTGATATTTTATTCGTCTCAATCAGTAAAAGTAAAGCATTTGTTATACACCGTAGTCCCCGATAAAAGTTACATGACCTAACTCCACTGAATGTTTATAAACTTATAATTTATTATTATTAAATACAAGTAAATAATTTATCTGAGTGTCAAACGGTTATCATTCAAGTTCAAGTTTCATTATAAACACATCAATTTGACATAAATCAAATGTCAAGTGGTATAAAGATATAATTTACTGGGATAGTGTGTCTGCGAGTGAATATCTTAATTATTTAGTTGAAGTTCAATTTAAATTATATTATTATGTATTCTGAAACTACTAAATAAAATTTAATAAGCCTAAGCTTGTGCTGAATTAACTCAATAAGAAAGACGATGCTTACATTTTTGACGTCCCTGTCAATTAAGGATTTTCAAATGAGTTGAAATTATTTTTGGTTTTTCATTTGTTTTCTTTCTCTATTTTTTCTTCTATCTTGTATGGTTTTATCATAATTAGATAATCAATTACCATACGATCATAAAATTAGAACTTTGTAAAAATTGTTATAACTAATTATGTAGGTAATACATACTTTTTTATCCTATACTATCCCACCGCTGGGCAAAGGCCTCCCCAATTCCTTCCATACTACGTTTCCTTAATAAATACCAAGGGAGGTAATTACTATGCTTAGCAGGTGTATTTTTTGATATATCATATTAAAATTTACAAGCTATCCCTAACTTTAAGTGCGGCGCGTGTCTGCTTCAAATATTGAAAAGTGATAAAAAAAACAATTAAGATTATACAAATAAAGCCACGTGCTAAACAGATATAATCACATATCAGAGTCAACGGCCTAACAACAAATTTATTCAATTTATTAACAATCTTATCGCAATAATAATGTCATGTTTACTTTCGATAAATAATAATCTCGCTAAGTGGGTGATTGACCTTAAACCAGACCAGTTTGTGTAGGTCTTATGTTTTGTAAATTAAATTTATATTGATAAAAATGCTTTGGTATTCAATCGTGAAACATCTAATCTGCAATTTAATAATAATCTGTACTTAAATAGGGAGATGCAGCAATAAAAAAATATTTAGACTAAACAAAATCATGACGATTTTCTACAAACACGTTTCTGAATGTTTTTTTTTTGTTTCCTGCCTTTATTGTCTAACTGCATTATTGCCTGTTTAGTTATGCAAGTAAACTTAATACCGTAGTTAAGTCAAGGTTTGAACTTAACAAAAATAATATTGCACTAAATAATAAATAAAAACATCGATACATTCGGTAACATTGTAGTAACTCATCTCATCACTATTGCAGTACATTTGTCGTTGTTATGCTCTTGTATAACACAATATATATTTTAATATCCATAATGCATTTTATATTGATTACACATGTTTTAGTAGTGCACAATGTTACACGAGTTTATTAGAACTAAATTAAATGTTGTATGCACAAGTAGAGTAGTTAAGAATTATAAAAAGGCAAGTTCAATAAACATCTGACCAGAATCAACAAATATGTAATTAGATATCATCTGCTCGATGTGTAAAATAATTATATATTTCAATCTGATCCGACATCCGTCATACTATCATATTTAAATGTATGAAATTCAAAATGTACCTACCAAGCTTGCAGTGTGTATTTTTACACCACCTCCAAGAAACACCATCTAAAATACTTTCAAACTATCACATTTCATAATGCACCACGAAAGTAGAACATCGATACATCGGAGTAATATCGATATACTTACTCAACAATCGGTATAGCGATCGAGTACTCGGCTCTTTCACAACTCGGTATGTCCACATACTGTAATATTTCTAACGTTACACGTCCGAAGCGCGCCCCTAGTGTGCACCAAATGTATTCTTAATGACGTTCAATGCACGTCGACGGTATAAAAGTCGGCATCCGACTTTCTCAGGTACGATACGGAACACGGAACAGTAATCCATTTTTAAATTTTTGAGTTCGAAACTTTTTAAAATTCCAATTCGAATCAGCAAACACGGTTTGAAGTTTTAAAAGTGGAACGTAAATATTCTTTTAGTGGGAGATATTTTAATAATGTATAGTTTGCTAGGTATCTTGGAGTTAGCAGTTCTTAAAAAGTTTGGTTATTTAAATTTTTCTCTTGCATTCCCTGCGGTGCAGCAAAGGTGTGTTGTTTTACAGCCTTATTCGCCGACGCCGGTATTAAGTTCCACGTATTAGGTGAGAAGGATGCAATAAACTGGGTACAATTTTAAACGAAAGGGAATACTTTTTAAAGTTATTTTCTTTGCAAACCGGCACTAGTCGAAATATCTTCTTCAAAGGTTGAGGATATTACTTTTCAACTATAAGTTTTTCTTTTAAATTGATTACCTACCGAATGTTGATATTCAATTATACCTTAAAACTTAAAGACCTGTGTCATAATATCTTTGAGAAGAGCCTACGAAAAACATTTGATGTAAATGCATTTCTAAATGTTCAAAATGTTATGTGTGAATAAAAATGCCATCTCACAAGGAAATGATTTCCCTAAGGTTGTGGAATTCGGACTCGACTACTAGGCTTAATCTACATATTTATCAACATAGAACTTTTATGAAAGAAATGTGGCTATAGGTTAACATAAAAATTACGAAGTACGATGCGATTCAAATAACAAATGACTGTTTTATAACTAATTTATGTAATAGAAGTTTTTATCAATCTTGACTGGGACTTGACTTAGCGCAGGAAATAGTGGATCACATCAATGCTTATCCGACACACACCGACCGACTAGTCTTTTTTGGTAGAGATCTTTGCAGTTAGCCTGAGCGCAGGCTTTGACTGCTTCACCGGACTTTGTCCCATGCAGGGATCGAATCCTCAACACAAATTCTATCAGCGTAGTAATCTATACCACTCAGCTATAATAATTTTACCAATCATTTATTTCAGGAACTTGTCCCATATGAAAATAAAGTTACAAATTTAAACAAAACAAAACTAAAATTAAATTAAATTAGAATTAAAATCACTTTAATGACTCCTTAACGGTGAACATCATGAAATATTGCATGCATATTCTATCATATGATATCCCTGTTTTCTGGCTTTAATACATACACTGCCTCGTTGACCTAGTGGTGCTAAGCGCGACTGCTACGCTAGAGGTCTTGGGTTCGATTCCCGAGTCGACCAAGGTGTTATTGGGTTTTTCTATGAAATTCTCAGTAGCAGATCGGAGTTTGGACTTGTGCCCGGTAAGTGGCAATAGGCTCGCCCCCTATTACATGGGACCTAAACATATCGGCGAACTGTGGGTGTACATTGGTACACCTCTGCCTACCCCTTCGGGGATACAGGCGTGATGATATGTATGTAATACATACACAATAATAAGAAGAATTTATACGCTTCTTAAAGTTTATATTTTTAAAACAAAGTGTTAAGTTCAATATTGTTAGCAGAACTCTAAGAAGTAACTGTGTTCGATATCCATAATAAAAGTTCATAATAAAGTGAACTTAAGTACGAAAAACTTCATACAAAGTGTCACAAAAATACATATTTTGTATGTAAGTCCATAAATTGTTGTGGCAGTGTTTATAGGGAGTTAATCCAATATCTCGGCTCACACGTCGCCACGTTCGTTGCATTATTTATGATAGCACGAAGTTATTGGGACCAACGGCGACCAACGGCTTTACACAGGGCCAATGGACCAATGTTCATAGTTGCAGTATCAATAGTTTGATAAATACAAAACTGATCAACATACTTTCAATATTTATTATTTAATTACATAACATAATTGTGTTTTCATTGGTCATTTAGTTAGGATTTATTTAATTCCAGCATGACGCTTGACAACACCCCAAAAAAGTTGTAATTATTACAATGCATTATCTACTTGCTTATGCACTTTCAAACAATATTCGGGAAAATTTATGACGGGAAGACTTATGTAATGTAATGTCCTGATTATTTTCCTACAATAACAATTTGATTTTTATAATAAATTAAAACTTGTATTTTTTAAGACTCGCAATAATATGAATATGTATAATAATATGAGTGTGTGCTGCCAAGCTCATATAATTTGTTCCACGTTCATGCGTTTTCTACGCGAACATCTTTTCCGCATGACCAGACCGAAAACCTTTTTCAACCCTCGTCATATCTTCTAAAATCAGAAATGTTTAAATGTTTTGTTATTATTTAATATAAACATAGATTTTTGTAAATATTTGAAGAACTTTAAGTCGCGGTGAGTATTGTAATCAAATAATTATAATAAATCAAGGCAAATTAGTGTTTTTATCGGAAACTAAATTTTGAATGACATTTTCTTTTATGGTAGGTAGTTATTTAAGGTACGTAAGTGTGTAAGGCTCGTAGCAAGTGGAAAGAAATGGTCTCTATCTACCCCTACAAGGGAAGGAGGCGTGATTGTTATATGTATATAATGATACTCCACTTTTGTTCTTCGTTTTTAGAATACAATAAGGATAAATGTAGTCCAAATATACATTTCTGGGAATGGCTGACGCAGTACTGTATTCATACATCTTCCTCAAACATAAACACAATTTGCATTAGTCTAAAATTTCACTACACAAATTGTAGCCTTGCTTACCCAAAACAGTTTGAATCCAAACTCATTACGGAGCTCCAATCACAATCCCCCAGACAATCTTTATCAAAACATAGTAATCTGTTTACTAGCGCTTATTGGAGCACTTAAAACATAGTCGTTTCTAACATAATAACAAGGTTGAACTAGTCAGTTTAAAACTTAATAAAAGCTTAGTTTAGCGTCCCTGTTAACTGTTCCTCTACAGTACACAAAGAGGTTGGGTAGAGGTTTTAGTGCTTAGGAATAGCGTGTTAAGAAAACTAAAGAAATAATGCGGTGTTCGGGTCTTCCTACATAGTTAACATAGCTTTGGAAAAGGCTAGGAAGAAAGGACGCGCGTTAATATAAGGCGCTTATATATTTCCTATAGCTTAAGAAATATGCCGTATTTCAATACAGACTTTTACATACATTTAATTAATTGTGTCAAGTTTATACATATTGCTAGGTTTTTTTACCGTTAATAGATGTGGCAGTAACTAAAAATATAAGCTAAAAGCATTAAATCATGTAGTTTTTCGATATAGTTTGATATTTATTTATTTATAACAGGCACATCAACAACATTAACACAAACATAAAAATAAATATTACACAAGTCTTATTACTAGTGTATAATCGTATTACTAGTGAGATATTAAAATGCTACAGACATTCAGCTCACGCGATGTAAAACTTGATTGAAACAAAACTGTAACATCGTTTGTAATGGTGGATAAATCCGTTTGATGGCCAACAAATACGAAAAATATTTTATTGCAACCCTATTCATTGATCGTACAGTAACATAGGTATACATAGTTAGATTAGACTATATAGACGACCTCCGTAGTCGAGTGGCGTAAGCACGGGTCTTCAGGTGTCGCAAGCTCTGAGATCCCAGGTTCTATCCCCGGAAATGTCAAAAAAAAAACACTTTTATACATAGGGTATTTGCGTATTGCGTATGGATGTTTGCGGTACTTACGTTGGCTCTGAATTTCATAACAGAAGTGCTTTAGCTACTTTGTTTAAATAGCAATGTAATTAGTGATGTTGTACACATTTAAAATTTTAAATTTATGATTATTTATTTATCACACAGGTATCATGTAATACTGCATAATTTTATCGCTTCCAATAAAACATGACACCACAAAATATCGAGGTAATTGACTCTAGAATTTCGCGTACCTGTAATCAATTAATTTATAGTTGATTTAAAAGACCTTAATTATCCAAAATGACACGGTACGCATATTTAACGTAATTAGTAGCAAAGTACCGCCTATTGATAATATAATTGATATATTGTTTGACCGTTTGATGGTATTCAGCTTGTTGTATAAACGTTAATTATTTGTAATTGGGAAATTAGCTACTCAAAAGGTTTATTGAACATAATTAGGCATGTGAAGTTAGAATAAAATTGGAATCAAATAATTTATTGTATTGTTGACTGACGCGATCGTTGGGCATATAATTAAAAATATTTAGAACTGTATTCATCGTAATTTTCTCTTATTTCAGTTTCTTGGGTTTAATTTTGAGGGATCATAATTATTCTGTCATCCTAATTATAAAAATGTAAAATAAAAATAAGATTTCTTTATTTCAGTAAATCTTTACAAATAAGTTACCGGGGCTTCCCAGAAAGTAATCAAAAGATACTTGTGTTGGGAAAACCTCGCTCTTCCCATGTGGACATACTTAACTTAGATTTACATAATGTCAATTTCACTTAATTCTATTTTTTAAATACAGAAATAGTATGTTAATTATGACGCCGATCCTGAGTATACAGACCATTAGTTATAGTATTTTGTTTTGGGAAGATATAGGCATAAATTGGGTACACATAGCAGTCAGTCTGCCCGTGACCACACCACACCAGAAAAGTCTTTAAATCGTGCGAACATAAGTAACGCAAAGAAATAAAATCTAAAACAAACCACGACATGGTCCGTAAACATCTGTTTCATTATACACATAGCAGTCAAAATTTTTCACTTTAGAAGAAAACTTTCTTTACAAAATCGCTTCCGCTCCCGCTCCGCTCATCACAAAGCCCCAATACCTTATTCCCACAACAATTGCATTTAGAATCCCATTTCATGTAATACAGCTCTTTGTTATTTGCATAGAAATTTTTAGCAAAGCACCAGATTGTAATATTGTTTGGTTCGCTATATTTAATATACGGAACTTGCTTTCAGGTTTTTAATATAAAGATCTTTGCTTTGTTGTTGCTTTAGTCAATGTAAAATGTTGTATAAGAGTTTTTGTTTACATACTGACTTTTATGCATTTTAAATTTTTGATTTACAAGGAGTATTATTTTTACTAAGTATTCATACGTTAAAAAGCTTAATTTTTTTTTTTTTTTTTCGACCCAGATTTTTTACTTTAAGCACCTAGATTTCGGAAAGATTAAAAAGATTTTAAGAAGAAAATTATTAACAATGGATATCCACACTAACCAACGTTAAATTAAATCATAAACCTTATTTAGTACTTCAGTAAAAGGCAAAGGATCTAGGTAAAAACTTAACTTAAGGAAGATTTTCGCAAAATTTACCTTTTACATTTAAATTTTCTTTGCTATTAGTAAAGTATGTTCAAAGTTAGTTTCTCACAAAGATTTCCTTTAAGAAAAAGTTATATAATAGCAGTAACGAGTTAAGTGGAAGAAAAATGTAAAAGAAATGCACATTCAATGAGTAAAGTCTTAGCTTTGTGCTCAACTCGATGTTGAAGAAAAACTGCAAAATTAAATAAAATGAATATTTATTTAGTCACTAGAATGGAACAGGACAAACTAAGAAACGAAAAATTAAGTTTTGTGTTTAAACTTTAGTACTATATTAGAGTGTGCTAAGTAATTTTTAATTTTAAGTAAAATCAAAATAGCTAATTTACAAATTTTAGGCAATACAATCACCAAAATCATGTTTGAGTAATCGAAAGTAATCGACAATTATCTCAAATATCGATACCCCATCACTACAAAGACAACAAACCGTTACGTACACCCTATATTTATCTATTTGTCTTTACACCTGTTTCCCTTCGCAAAGCCGCTCCCATAGAATGTTTTCATTAAACTTTCTTAATTTGCCCGCCTCCCAACTTCGCCCTACCGGTTAAAGACGCCATTCTCAAATTATTTTGTCCTTAATGAAATAAAAAGGATCCTTAAGAGATCTTTTCAAATTGGCCCTTTCATCGTTAGGAGCTTATTTCAGTAATTTATATTCAAAGATTTGACTGATTGGTGATTTTTAAAGATGTATAATTTTTTTGTTTATTTTATAGCTGAGTCGTTTTGATGTTACTTTAATCAACACTGAAATATTTAACAAGACAAAATAATAACTGAGTTTTTTTTTAAATAAGGCCTTCTGTCAAATACAGTCAAGTGCACATTTTTATGGAGACATGATCTTCGTCTATTTACCTTATCCCTATTAATACTTTACTTTACAGTCTATGTGGGTAATACAGTGTTTCTTGGAAAGGTTAGTTTTCAGCATTAATATATATCTTTTAATGCCTGCGAAAAACAGCTACACTAACGAGTCATCACGTTTTATTAAACACTCTCTTTTGTAAATACTTACCTATATGATGATCTCTTGTTGACGAAGTGTAAATAATGATAGGTTAAACCCATAGACTAAACATGTACATAGACTGCTAATATCGCTAGTTTCCCCTTGTGATAAGCGAGAGCAGTTTTTAGTCTGAACCTAGTACATTCGTTTACTTATTTAAGTTAATTTTCGCGCAACGAGAAATAAAATTATATACGAAAATATCGCTGGTTTGGACATAGAATAAATTAGTGTTTTAAATAGATTTGTTAAAACGGCGAGCTCCATCTTCATTCATAATTCACGACAAAGCTATTTCATACTAGTGCTTACGTTCAAACTCTGATAGGCTCACTCTAATTGATTATGTATACTCTAAGGTTATACCTTTTTCAAGTCTAAATATCACCAAAATTCTCTAGAAGGTTAAATGCCAAACAAACTTTGACGTTAATATCAAATTGTAGATTTGAGGTTATGTTACGTTGTTTTCTGGGTAAAGTTACCCAAATGTTACTAATTACTGTATCAAGTTCTATGTAATGTGGTTAAACAAGACCTAATATCGTGTAGGGGAATAATTTGGAAACCTCCAAAACATTTTAGGAACCTGTAAAATGGAAATGAGGGTACCTAGTACCTCCTCTGAATAAAATAACTTCTTAAAACTTTTTATATGGTACGAAATTTGATGAAAGCTTGTTTTTAATATTATTTCAGGTATGTGTTTTGTTGTTTATTACAAATCATTGGTTTATTTAGTAGGTTAATAGTTTTAAAATCGTAAGTAAAAATGTTTACATTTTCACATTACATTCTGTTCATTCTGGGTACAATGAAATACTTTGAACTTTCAGTCAAGATTATGCTTATTAAAAATATCGATTAAGAGTATCGATAACTCGACACCCATCACTAAAACCAAGTCTTTCAAGATTCGAGTTATTCTGTTTACGATGCAGTTTTATATTTGCAACTTACTTACTTTTGCTCTAAATTTCCTTGCAAATCCAGGATTACATAGTCGAACAGAATTTCAGAATGTACTTGGAAAATAATAAATTGGGAGCTAAGCATTAGCTTGACTTTGTGTCGTACTAAGTGTCTATCAGAGTTGAAAGGAACTTTAGTGGTGGGATTAAAATCTTGTAGCTAGGTCGACATTTTTAGTTTAAATAAGTTTTATAATAACATTTATTTTTATTATGTCAATATATATATATGTATGTATGTTATATATGTCGTCTAGTGTGGGGCAAAGATCTCCCTTTCTTTTATAAACGTTGTCTGCTAGGTTCATCCATGATTTTAGTCATCAAGAGACGTGTTCGTCAATTATGGCATAGATTTAAAAAATAATGTGACTGACAGCTATTCGTTAAAATGAAGCTAAATCGCCAAAGACGCTGCAGTCAGTGTGGCCAACTACTGGGCACAGCGTATTTAAATAAAAAAAAAAAAACAATATTTTCATCGATTCAAAAAGGAGCTAAAAACATTGTGCTAGAATTTAAATAGCGTTGCTTTATTTCAAATAATACCAAAACTTTAATAATCGTTCAAAATTCCTGCTGTACTCAACGTTCTCTCTCAACACATACAGCCATAAAAGTCGCTTTTTATTGACTTTCATGACTGCACAGCAAAACATTCCAAATATGATGTTCTAATCAAATTAACAGTTTACATCTCATCATATACCTTTCCTTTAACGTTACAACATTCAAGATTATGTTAAGCCTTAAAAGCTCTGATATACGTTTAGAGATTTCCCCGTCTCAAGTTAAAGGCTTCGCAATCATATTATGTATTTTTGGTACGAAATATGCGCTGTAGAAGTTAGGTTTTAGCTTACGAGTAGGGAATCAAATTACATAAGCAATCTGCTTTAAATATAGGAATGATAAAACTTGTCTGTATTTTCATACAGAGCTGTTAAGGTAGTGCTTTAGAAATTGTTACAGTATTTTTCAGTGTCGCTCAAAGAAGTGAGGAAACATATCGAAAAAAAAAATATTAAAAAAAAAAATACATAAAAACTTGTATTTGCAGAGAAAACCTAAACCTTAAAGTGTTTTCCAAGACTTGTTGTAAAGAAAATTCCGAATTTGAGTCTTCTGAAAAACAAATCGACGTCCAAAAACACGTCGATCTCCAAATTTCACGAAAAATCCTCATCTTCCAAAAAAAAACAAAATCGCACAGATCATCGTTCCAAATTCAAAACACAATACATTCCCATTACGGACTCCGGTATCGCTGCTAATGGCGACCATTTTGCCGAAAGTACATGCAACATTAACGTTTATTTAGATTTCAAATTAGGACCACCTGTTGAACTGAGTTTTCGGACGAAACGTACAGATAATTTGTTTATTTAATGTAAATTGCATCTTCCGTTGACAAGTTTGCAAAGGACGGTTGCCTAATGAAGCGCTTTGTTCGGTGACATTTTTAACACCTGTTTGTCGAATGGACATAAATATTTATGGGGTCACCCGTTTGAATGGTTTAATGAGGGTCTAAAGTCTTATGGATTTAAATTATTAATTTAAATTTAAATTTTATTTAACGAGTAGGCATGATGGTTTGAGATAAATTGTCTTATCAAATGAATAAATATTCTTTATTTATTTTGCAATTATATTAAGTAATTAGTCACTCAATTTCAGGCTTTTGTTATTGTACGGAAAATAAATTAGAATGTAGGTAAGTGTTTTCAGATTAAAAACTCTGGCAGCCGACTACAACATAGCTTGGAAAAAGAAAAGCAGTCAAAAAAAGTGTTTAGTATAGTTTCAGCTTTTAGAATTAAGACCACCTGTGGACTGATGTAGTTCTCCTTCATTAGTTATAATTAATACTGTTTAACAGCATTAGTTTTATGATCCAAGATAAAATAAATTTCACTTTCGCCTGTAAAATACACCATCATCATAAAACGCAAAATCATTAGGTATAACCGCCGTAACAAATGTGAATTTTCTTTATGAATACAGTCATTTGCGAGTAACAAATTGTCTACAATTTCTATTACGGCGATGACAAATGAAATCACAACAATTACACTTCCTTTGCTATGTTGCAGATCAAAAGAATTGCTTCACCCGACGACAAACAGGCATTGTGCCGTTTTAAAATCTCGCTGGCAAATAAGAAACGCAAAGGGCGCCTCAAGACATTTAAAAGAAAAAAACAGTATCATAATTTCGAATTCGGAAGACTTGGCCTTATTATTTTGAATTTAGAACGCTTGCCTTTACCGTTAGCTGATGAAGGGTGAAAAGACTTTGATGTGGTGCATTTATTTGAAGTTCGGAACTTTCAAAAGAATAAGTTTGGAATAAATAAATTGGTCCAGAAAGTTCGGGAACATTTTACGTTTTATATTGGAAGACAGTTGTACAGTCAGCTGTTGGAGGTAAACAAAGCAATAGTATCTTTAATTTCAAGCATGAAGGTCTAATTTACGATGTTTTAGCAATGACTGGATAATATAGTTGTACATTTAGTATTGAATTTGTAAACTAACATAACATACAAAACGAATATGGCATAAACAAGAAAACATAGTGTCTAAATTTCTATGTTAATTCAATTTCCGAAGATGTTTCCGCGAAAATATATTTGACAATTTGTATGGAAATTATATTAGACAGCGTCTTTAAGTAACATTTTATTTTACTAGACAAATGCTGTAGCTACACCTACACCCAAGTTAAGCAAGTTTGTTGAAGGTTTAAAGTCTAGAGATTTACATTTACTGCAATTCAGACACTTTTTCTTCCTCATTAACTGTCATAAGGTCTTTTACGTATTTCCTATGGGAAGTTATTTTTATGGTATTTTAAGGATGTTAACTTAAACTTTAGTCGTAGACTAGGACAGTAAATACTACCTTTGCATCAATAGTAACTACTTGATTTTTCATTCATAAATTCTACCTAGGCATCGTTTTATGAGCAGTGCCTATTTTTACCTTTGGAAATCCTCATGGACTTCCTCCGCCCTGGTGAAAGGGGAGGTTTGTCGGATTCTTACCGGCTAAAACCTCATGTACAGTGCATAGCCTTTGTAGAATTTAAAAGTGAATTGATGAACTTTTCGTTTAATAGCATCTACTATAATTCTTGGACACACACTTTATAAATCATAATTTCAATATGAAATTCTTAATTTTTAAAACCGCAAGTTCATTTACGGCAAATAGGTATCCTCTTTACACATTAAAGCTATTAGCTTTAACTATAATGGAACGATAATATATTACCATCCATTTGAAAGTTTGACAGCGCTAGTATTTGTCTTTGCTTCCCACAATAGGAACAATGTCAACGACACTAAAGTCTAGACGAAACGTCGAAAAAATTATCTCTACCCATCTATACGTGATGTCTATATTTGAAGAATTTGATATTTTAAAGATGTTAAGTTTTTGGGAATGATTAACTGAACGTGTATCTTATTATTTGGATTTCTGTATGGTTTTGCAGGTCTTAGTTACATTTATTTATTATTTAAAGATTTACACGGCTTGACGCCAATTACATAAATCACAATCAATAATACACATTATTCTAAACTAAAACATAAAAACAATTGTTAAGTAGAAAAATAAATTTAAAATATCTACTACATACTATAATTATTTGCATTGAATTGCAAACAACTAAGCATTAATTTGGGTAAGGCATCGGTAAACAAATCGCAGTCCGGGTTGGACTTCTTGCTATTACATCTTGAAGAAGTGTTGTGCATGAAGGTACTCTAAAGATTTTTTATAATTAAGGCTACATACAATGAGTGCCATAGCTGCTTAAGGCTCTTAAAGGATAAGTTACGTGATGGCAGCATATTGTTATTGTGGGTCTGGTATCTGGGCTTCTGATTCATGACAATTTCTATTTAGATATAGATCAACGAGTTACAGGCACAAACGAACAACCAAAACACCCCCACGATAAGCACACTCAAAAAGACACAAAACGAATTCTTCTGACATAAAACAAAACGATACGTAAAAACATGATGCCCCAAAAATCAAAAGAGCTTAAATCAGATGAAAATGCACCTAAAAATATCGAATCCGAGAACCAATTTCAGAATAATCACAAACCAATAAAGTCGGTCAGCCGACAAAATGTCATTTCAATTCATCGTTCGAATGCAATGACATTAACGGGAATGATTCCAATTGGTCGCGACTGGAAGAAAGGATCCTTTTCAAGATACGTTATTAAAGATTATTTTTCAAAGAGAAAAAGAGATTTAATTTCGAGAATAGTTTTCGAATTAAGTTTCTGACTTTTTGACTTAATATGCACAGTACTGCAATTTAACTCTGTACGCTTAGTTTACCTAATTGCTTTAAGTACTTAATATTGCTTAACATATCATTTCACAATTTCTCGAGTATATATTTTGCGAATCTTAAAGTAAAGTAATTCTTCTTAGATTTCATATTCGAAGAAGCGAAAAAAGTTTATAAACTGTCATTAACTCGGTCACATTTATCACAGGTACATTAGCCTAATGTCAAGTAGAACTTCCATTTGCCTCCACAACTCTCCAAACATCTATCATCTTTATATCATCCTAAATATTGTTCAAATGCTACCAAAAGAAACATTTCTCCGTTACCATCAAAAAGAAAACATATTTATACCTCATCAAAGTGACTATCGATCACAATAAAAGATAAATCAGTGACGTAATCTCTAAATTGGCTCTAAAAGTCTCTAATCCTAATATCAGGGGCATTGTGACCGAGATGGGAAGCCGGACAAAATGGCGGCGAGATGAAAAGGCCCGGGTATAGCAAATGGGAATATTCGATTGACATGCGATAGTGGGAGACGACGAAAAATTGCTTCTTGTGACGTCATATCACTTCGTTTTGATTTTGACTTTATTTACCGTAATCTATACCTAATATTTTTGTGGGATTTTTCTCTTAGCTTTAATGCTTAACTATCGTACTTACTTTTATGTGTTGGCTTAAATTAATGAAGTACAGTTTAAAAAATATATTACATTTAATAAATAAATGCGGACACAATCACATACATTGCTCTGAACCCAAAGTAAGTAGCTATTAAGCACTTGTGTTATGGAATTCAGAAACAACGAAGGTACCACAAACACCCAGTCCCGAGACAATGTAGAACAGTGACTAACTACGTTGACCCGTTGGGGATCGAACTCGACCTCAGAGCTAGCGACACCTTAAAAACCTGTGCGAACGCCACTAGACCACGGAGGTCGTCATTTCTGTCCCTACAAGTAAAAGATTTTTATCTAATATGCCTGTAAAGCTATGGCATTGACCACAATGCTTGGTTACAAAGTGTGCTATTTTTTATTTATTATTTCACAAGCTTCATGTTTAAGTTATTTAAGAAATCGATAGATCTTTATCGTTTTCCCAGGTAAATTGGTAGTAGTCAGAATTTCATACGTGCAACGTATATCGAGAATCTTCGATCAGTCAGTGCTATGAGCGGGATGCAATAGTAATAAATAATAGGAACTGCATCGCCTCTTAAATGTATTGAGTTTAATATATAATGGTTTAACAATTTAAAAATTTAATGAACTGTAATTTTTCTGTTCAAAATAAACGTATTCTTCAGTTACATGTCTAAAAAACGCTATGCTATATCTCATAAAAATTAAATGTTTTTTCTTAAGAACTAAATAATAATGAAGTACCATTTAAAAAAAAGATTTTCTTACAAAATTTCTTAAAATCAGTTTCCTTTTCTCCTTTAACCAGCAAACGTACCTTATAATTGTCGAAGTGAGATCTGAAACAAAACAAAACCATTATAAACAAGACTCCTTTGACCACAAAAACTGTACTTAATAACGTAAAACGCTTAATACTTATTTTGTAGCGAGTTAGCGACAACAACCACTTGATAATAAAGTACAGAAGGTCCACAACATTAATGCTCTTCGGAATTATCCTGAAGATTCGAATACAATTTACTAACTGTGAATAATTAAATATTTATTATTTAATTTTCTCTACTATAATAGAAAGTAACGCGACATAAGTTTTAATGGAAGGACTTAGAATAGAATAGAATTTTATTTTGTTAATATGGGTATTATACAATAGTTGTTATAACATACTTAAGTTCAGCCATATTTTACCACTTGACATGCACCACTTCTTTGGGGAAGGCCTTTGCCGAGAAGTAGTCAGCAACAAATAGAAAGTGAATAAACTGACTATTCCTAAATGGAGATAAAGAAATCCTCGAGATATCCTTACCATAGTTTACCATTAATGACAGCTAAAAGATATTTAAGAGTAAAGCAAAATTTCATTTATTTTTTGATTGAGTGAACTTATGTACATTGTAAAATACCTTATACTAATAAAATACTTTTATTTATTATTATTTTATTTAAAGGCTGAACTGTCCCATTGTAGGGCAAAGGCCTCTCTTCCTTCCTTCCACAGGTCTCTATTGTTTGCTGTTTGTTGCCACTCCTTTTTGTATGCGTCTAGTTCATCCCTCCATCTTCACCTGAGTCTTCCACGCGGCCTTCGTCTATTAGGAACCAAATTTGTAGTATAAAATACTTAACATACAACTATATCAATTCTCTTCAGGTGGTTTCCCAAAACGACTTCAATACATCAATACAAAGTTCATCCCATCCTGACCTTTTACATTCACCTGTCGTACGTCTAAACGCATCAGAGTCGCTCGTTTATCACCGTGACAGATCATCCCAGCTCTTAGCGATCTCGAATGACAAATGTTACGGTCAGGTAGAAAGGTTCCATGTTTCTTAAATTTCACTTAACCGTTTCCTGATGACTGGTCTTTGAGTCTTTCAGACTTATTTCGAGTTTAGAGGTCGTTTGGTATGATTAATGTGTTGGTGTTGGTTACTGTTTAGAGAAACAAATGAAAATCAGAAAAAATCAGAACACAGTTGAATCGACGTGTAGATACTTAGATGGATATAATATTTTTTATTGTACACCATTAAAGTTACATCATAATGAAGACGTTTATGATCCTCAATGACCAAAGATTAGCTTATCAGATGAACAGAATCAAGTATGGTACTAAGTATTCACAAAATTATTTATATTATTATTTCTTAATTTAAAATGTTTTAAATAATATAGAAACTGAACTAAATAACTAGGTAGACGCAAGGAAGAAACATCTCAGTTTATCCTGGTGGTCATTTTTGGAAGTGATCTCTGCAGATAGCCTGAGCGCAGGCTTAGACTACTACCCCAGACTTTGAAAAATTATTATGGGTAACTCTTTCATCTCACATCAAAAATGATAATCCTAACAAAATTCCCTGATAAAAACAGCTTATGAACCTTCAATCTTCTGATGGAAACAGAAAACTTATGCGTGTATTATAAATTCATTTTTCAGACTTCAAATGACACTCACTACTATTCGAGAACTCAAACGAGATTCCCATTTCCTACAAGTAAACAGTTTTATGTTTTTGACTTCCACCTCAGTCTGAGAGATAGATCGGTCCATTTATTTTGCAGGCTATAGTCAATTGGAGACGATGCATCACGTCACATGCGGTAGTATAACTCGGTATAGTAAATAACCTCAAATACATTGCAACTCAATTTCATCTTTATGACAATGGGACACGGCTGATTTTTGAATGGGTTGTGGTCGTTTATTCTGTGACATGTAATGTGATTCAGTGACGTCAGCTGTTCACACCTTTTGACTACTAAAACAGTCGCCTTTCACTTGTTAGTTCCATATTTAGGAGTCTTTTTGTAAGGGTTAAGCAGATGCAAGTACGTACGATTATAATGTACTGCGATTGCAACGCCGTGTTATGTAATATACGCGTAGGTGTACAGTGGTTTTTATTACAATTACAGAACTAAATGAACTGAAAATTGACCATAACATGTCCATTTTATTTATACTGGTGTTCTAATAAGATTTATAGTAGAATTAAGAAGCATAAATAGCACCCTCATAATGGTTACATATTAAAATATCAAAACTTTCTTGCGCAAATTTCAAAAGAACAACGTACAAATCAGCAAAGTTTAAAATAACAATGGTCATTTGATCAAAAGTTCAACTGACCAAAGTCTGGAATATCAATGTTTAAATTGTTTTTACACTCTTGACCAAATCGTTTAAAGGTCAAATGGACTACTGGATAAATTATTAATTATAAAATGGATTAACTGAATAAGGTAAAAATAATATTAATATTAGCGAATAACTTAGATATATAATAGAACAGAAAGCCTTTGCACAACATGACCGGTTTGCTAATACAAATAATATAGGCGTTAAACTAATGGGGGTAGAACTTAGATAATAAATTTTTTAATTTAATAGTCAATTGAATGCATGTTACAAATTGTTTGAAGCGTTTTCGTTTTCACTCGTGTTCGATTAATCATGTTCTAAATAATGTCTCTTTAATGTTTCTTTAATTTATAAAAATATATGTGATGGGTACATACGTCTTCGCTCGCTTCGCTCACTCTGTTGCAAGGTCACAATATCTAACCTAACCTAACCTAACCTATTGATCTCCGTCACAAAGTCGAATCTAACCAAGCATACTAAATAAACAGCCCCGCAACCCTTGGCCACTTATTACATTTATCACTACTAGGGTTAAATTATTAATAAAAACCGACAAATGTGTTTAATTTATCACTTTTACCTCGACTTTCGGTAATTATTAATAATACTAGATAATTATTAATAATCTTCAATTAATCACTCTTACCGTGACATGTATACTATTTTGAGGCACTGTTATTTTAATCATAATTTTTGGACAAATTACTGTGTTAAAATTTTGTACTTCAAATATAAGTATACCTACATTTAAATTAATAATTCATAATAAGAAATCATTTGTGATTATAAAATTTGATTAGTTATGATTTGATATTTTAAAATTAAATCTAGCAACTTTTGATCAGTCGTTCATTTGATGTAACATACATTGGGATTGTAAAATTTTTCTAAATAAAACATTTGGTCATTTAAATTTTGTTAACTCGTTTATTGTTCTTTTGAAATTTGCTCGAGAAATTTTTGATTATTTAATATGTAACCCTCATAATAATTCACTTCCGGTGGTTTGAGGCCGTTAATCCCTGCATAGATCACTATTTTAATCAGTTATACATTTAATTTATTTTTAATTCGATAACCTTTATATAAAACATTGAATTTTTTTGTCAAATTTTTATCCTGCAAAATGGTACAACATTCAAGTTCATCAAAATTAAATTCCTTTTTCGGAAGTCTCCATGTTTCAAAAGACGAGACTTCAAAAACAATATGTAGTTACAAAGTCACCCCAATCCAAAATCCATCAATATCTAAAGTGGGAATATCAAAGCATTGCAAGATGAAACCTCGGTTCCCATTCACGATTTTGATCGACATTTCGGCCACAGATAACCTGAACTCGTCCTGCATATAAATCAAGTCGTCAAGCCTTACTTTGTCCGAATCTGATGATATGTTATCCACATTCAAATTTCGGGATCCCATTTCTCGTGGGTTTTGATCGAAAGTTTTGAGGTCGGAGTTACGTTTTAATAATAGCCATTTTAGTGCTTGTATATGCTAAATTTATAGATGCTCTACTAGACTGTAAATTTGAAGTTGAATATAATACTGCGTCATACATATTTTATTTAATATTCGCTTTTTCTATGAAATTGCATGACGCGTAAATATCCTTATTCGGAAAAGAATGATGCCAAGATGAATATGATCAAAGATCTTGTATGGTTTTTTTACTTGTTTACGTTTCCTTGATATTTAATAATAATATGACACAAAATCATATCCCCAAGTAAAATAATAAGGAAGAAAAATATCACCAAAAATTTAAACCAACCAAGTACAATATATTCAATTGTATCTTTCCAAAAGATATAGCACAATACAAAGACCAAACAAACAAACATTATAAACGCGAAACGGTATTAATATACGCGTTATTTCCTCAACTCACTAAACCATAATAATTCCCAATTCGCAGTACAAAAGGAATATTATCTAAGGGCCATTTAAAAAGCCTACCACCCTACTAAATTCACTTTTCTTCGCAATAAGGGAAAGTACTGTGTTGTAACTTGGAACACTGTATCTGGATAGTCGTCGGATAAGGCGCTGTGAATTTATTACGACATTTCGTGATTTTTTTGTACTGGAATTGTTTTAAGGTGTTGAAATTGTAGGAGTTTTTCAGACATGTACTTTGACGACCTCCGTGGTCTAGTGGCGTAAGCACCGGTTTTCAAGGTGTCGCTAGCTCTGAGGTCCCGGGTTCGATCCCCGGATGGGTCAATGTAGAAATCTTTTTTCTACATTGTCTCGGGTCTGGGTGTTTGTGGTACCTTCGTTGTTTCTGAATTCCATAACACAAGTGCTTAATAGCTACTTACTTTGGGTTCAGAGCAATGTATGTGATGTTGTCCGCATTTATATATATAGTTGATAATTGTGATTTATACTTAACTTTCATTGGGATTATACGAAGGGAAAGATATATGGAATTAGAATTATCGTTCTCAGGTTTTACTATGTTACCATTTAACTGTTTACCTACAAAATCTTTAGTAGGTAGTTTTTCGATATCCATAAAACATATTGTGTAACACTAACAATTCAACAAACATTCATAAACTGCACACACAAAATCTATCACGTACAAACCAACAAAAAATGTAACCAAAGCTCGTCAGATACCGCGTCATAGTACACAAGCGTCGATCATTCAATTTTTGCCCCTCGAAAGCTTTCAATACCTAGCTAACAAAAGAAAGTAAATAGTGAGCTTGAACACTTCACATCTAATCCTGGACATTTCCGTTAAAAGTTTCATTTTTATTTCATGAATTTTCCATGGTAGAAATTAGTTTGGCATAAATAATTTCTTTCACAATATATTACGTTGTAGGTTTTGGTTACAAAGTTTTGTTTTTGAATACCTATCCTTTAAATTATTTGTTCCTTGTGTATTATGGCATAAAATTAAATACATTTCGTTACATTTTGTTCTTCTTAGCTTCCATTTCGTCCTCGAGTGATTGTATTCAATGAAATTTGTACCTTTTTATTTAATTTCAATTATCTTTGGCCATACATTCTAATTACTGGGAAATGGCCAAGACCTTACTTGTTTTGGCTTGAAAAAAATACACACACAATAAATGGAATAGTCTAGAAGCCCATTCCATTAGTTCAGTAAGGTTTCAAATTTGGAACGAAAAGAAATAAAAATGAACAAGCCATGCGGTATCTCAATGTGACCACCGACACTAATCCCCGAAAATAAGCATTTAATAATAAAACCGAATTTAATTTTTAAATTCTAACAAATAGAAGTAAAGCTAATTACAGGGTAGCAATCATTACAACACAGCCAAGCAATTGTGGCGGTATCCTTGAGAACCATTCACTCGATCTCAAAGAGTCAGATTGCTGCTGTTTCGAAACACCCAAGTGGGCCAAGTACGCTTCCTTTCGACCACTCTATTCATAGTATATGTAGTAATTATAGTTGTACGAGTATCTTTAGTAATGGGTGAAAGACGATATGAGAGTTGAAATAGTAAATATACATTGAAATAATGCATAAATCAGAAGACAAAATACATAGGTACCTTACTTTGCGCTTCGTGGAATAAGAGATATGAACGTTATGTGGCATTGTGTGATAAAAAACTAAAATATTTGTCCAATGTTAGCTTCTTTTGAATCTAGTCTCTAGTATTTTTCTTTAGTTTAGTCTGACGTAGATAAGCCCTACTTTTTAGCCTTAATCTCTCTTAAAAGTTTTTTTTTTTTATTTTGATTTTATTGTTTTAAAATAAAATGTATTGTCAAAATTCTGTGATGGTCCAAATATTTTTGTCCAATATTAAGCACACTTTTGTGACAAAACTTTTTATAATACGAAATATTATTCACACTTATATCTAAATAAAACATATTCCACACAAATGAATAAAACGCTAACCTACAATTTCTAAGAATGATAGTTCTGGATGAGAATCATAAATAATTCGCTGTCGTTGAAGCGATTATCCAATACTCTTGTGGTATAACTGTTATTTAAACATGACAGATGAAACTGGACCAATTGAAGAATATCTAGAAGCTATTAGAAGGCCAAGAAACTGTCGTTAGTTAATAATCAAGGTAACTATAATAAATATGCAGAATAAGAAATTGTTGCCATGACTCATGAGGACTGTTACTTTTACTCGGCAGTAACATAACATAACATATCATCACGCCTATATCCCCGAAGGGGTAGGCAGAGGTGTACCGATGTACCACCCACAGTTCGCCGATACGTTTAGGTCCCATGTAATAGGTGGCGAGCCTATTGCCACTAACCGGGCACAAATCCAAATCCGACCTGCTACTGAGAATTTTATAGAAAATCCCAATAACACCTTGGTCGACTCGGGAATCGAACCCAAGACCTCTAGCGTAGCAGGCGCGCTTAGCACCACTAGGCCAACGAGGCAGTCTCGGCAATAAGTTTAACAAATCATGATTGTTAACAATATATATGTGTGTATGTGTAATATGTACTATGCTATTTGTTGTAGGTAGTCTACACAGAAATATGTGGTCGCTCTAAAACAAATATCTTTCTGGAACGGAGTAGATTATGTAGATATGATTTATTTGCTTTATAGACAATTAATATTACTACTACTACTACTAGCATTGCCTGGATACTATTTTGTTTCAGGAATTTTATTTGATATTTATTTTTGGCGGGATGACTTAGTCGCATACCGCGAGGGCTGGTTCGAGGCGGCGCAGGATAAGGTAGTATGGAAGGAATTGGGGGAGGCCTTTGCCCAGCAGTGGGACAGTATAGGGAAAAAAAAATTTTTTTTGAAGTGTCTTAAAAAATAAAGTAATTAGGCGTTCCCGACGTAATAATACGCCGAAGTACGTACAAAGTTGTTTTGACCGACTTCCAAAACCAAAAAGGAGGACGTGCTATGCTCGAATGTACCTAAGTATTTCTTTTATTCTAGTTTTTGCATTTAGAAACACACGTATATTTCTTGTAAAACAAAAGATTTCAAAACAATTGCCAATAAACTTTCGTATCTCAAACCATATCACTAATTACTGAAGCGAATCGTTTAAGGTCATTTTCGATTTGTACATTTTGTATGCACTTTGATTGATGCATAATGTCAAGTATACAATCACAATGCAATTTAGACTTTAATGGGTTAAGGTAACTATAAAATGCCGCTCACCTAATGTAGGTACAATGTTGTTTTAGAAATAAGAATTGAATTGAACGAACGTCGGTGTTAACCTCAGATCACATCAAACATAGTTTGATGTGATCTGAGGTGTTAACGGTTTTTAACCGACTTTATAAAGGATGGGAGGTGTTCAATTCGACTGTATGTTTTTTACTTTAGACTGGGTCAACGGATTTTGATGACTCTTTTTTTTATTTGAAGGGTGGTGCTTGCAGTGTCGTCCCATTAATTTGGTCCAGGTGTGACAATGGGATCCAAAAAAACCATATAAGACTTATTTTCAGTCGGTTTTTCTTTGTAAGAATTTTTGTTTTATCAAAGAATTAGCTTTAAAGATCTTAAAAGAAGACTGACCTTTAGCGTTACTTACCTTTACTGACCTTTACCGTTACTTACCTAGTATATGTGACAAAAATCCATGTATACATGGATTTTTGTCACTTTTGAAGATTGTTATTTAATGTGAATTTGAAATAGTTTTCTTATTTTTTTTTAAATACCTGTATAAGGAGTTGATCCATATACAGGTATTTATTTACGACTTTAAGACGCAAACATTCAAATCATATACGAAAAAAACACATATGCAATATGCACAATCACGTTGTTAATTTTTGTTGACAAACGTTTAGACTATACCAAATTCGAATACTATCCCGCCAAAAAAGTCATTTAGGAAACTAGTAAAAAATAAAAAATAAACTGTGATTAGTAAAATAACTATATACTAAAGCCAGACATTTACAGACTAGACACGTACAATCAATTCACGGGTAAAGCTTTACACACAGCACTATCCCAATAGAGTGAACGATTTTATTGTATTATTTACATATTCGATTCACGCCATGCAATCGAAATGCTATAATTCATCGATTTCAATTTTCATTCGCAAAGAGATTTCGTTCACTGATACCGATGATTGATTTAGCTCCCGTCTCCATTCCTATTAGTAGTTTTATCGTTCATTCGTTCGTTTCGAAATTTGAATGCGCCAAATAGGATTCCATTTTTGAATTGATTCGGAGGCGTTTTGATACAGGTAATTTGTTTGAAATGCTTCTTTTCACTATTTTTTATTCTTTTTTTTCATTATTGGCGGTTATGTAGAGTTAACATTGCCAAGTTTAAAAGTATGTAAGTATTTAACCTTTTTATATACTGTAGAGATGATTTATTTTTAAGCGTTTTTTAGAATCTACTCGTGATCAGAGGGCTGGTTTGTTCCTTGCTCAGAGAATCGGCATAGCCATTCAACGTGGCAATGCAGCCAGCCTTCTGGGCACGTTTTCCGCCATTGACAAGGATGAAGATGAGTTCTTGGACGCCTGTTAGTTTTTATTTATGTTAGTTTTAATTTTAGTATGGTTAGAGTTTGTTTTTATATAAGTTTTAATAGTGTTTGTTATATATTGTAACTACATCAATTTTTGTTTAAGCCGGGAAAATCCTTATGGGCTGCGAAACACACAGAAGCATGTCTTCTTCTTTCAATGTTTACTAGAGACCAAATGAAAATGTCATCCTAAATACGGCGGTATAACATATTTTTCAAGTTCACTATTTGTTCATACCACTAGTCAATGTTGAAAGAAATTAGACGTCTTTACAAAAGTAATTATAAAATCATAAACTATGGTTGAATGACCTATTACAAACATGTGAACTTAGACCCTGACCATTATTTGGCATTTATATTTAGAGGTATCTAATTACAAATCGTCATGAAATGCACATTTAATTATAAACAGCTTATTACTTTGATTTAATGTTATGAAAATATGTGTTACAATTTTTATGTGTGTTTTGTTGAAATGTAAGGTATTAAAAATAAAAAAATAATTACCATAGACTATACAATCGCAATATACACAAATATAGGGGTCACAAAAAATTTCTTATATTTTTAGTGCCGATTTTGCTACCACATTAAGAGCTTTTAAATACACACACAATTATTATTTAAGTTTAGTATTTAACCCGTTATGTTTTTTTATTTACAATTCAATACCCTTTGTGTACTTACCTTGTTCACCTTCAAATCTTAAAAATATGAGGTACAGTCAGCGTCTAAAGTAGATGACCATATCAATATTTCATATTGACGCTCACTGTACTTAAAATATTAGGGTACCTAACTATAATAGGTCTCCAAGTATCGATCAAAATGCTCCACAAATTACCTGAAGCTCAATAAAAACCAGTTCGCTACAATGTGAACATCAAACGAGTCTCAGGAATGTGGTATTCTCCTTTCGGTTTCAACGGCATCCCCGCCCTTTCCCTTTTGTTTATAACCGGTCGGCGCGTGCGCACATCACAGCTAACGAACGTGACACATTCGGTTTTTGAATTTGGCGTTGCGAGATTTGGTAGTGGAGATTTGAATTTGGAATGTTCGATGGGTAGCTAATTTGATGTTGGTTTTGAATTTGGAATGTTCGATGCGTTTTTGTTTGAAGTCAATTAAAAATGTGTGGACGTCATTTAAAAAAAAAATATTGTAGATCGTATTAAGGTCTTCATATTATGGAGTTATGGCCAATCCGAAAGTGAACCACCTATAAAAATAAATGCACGATATCATAAAGATTTATAGTATACAATAAAAAAAAAAACTATTTTTATATCTATCTATTTTTTTTAGTTTAACAATAACAAGAGCAGGATCGATGGAAATAATAACAATAATCCAATAACCAAGTATTGCAACGAATGACTTGTCATCACCCAATCGACTCTTGCGCATGAAACGTTAAGGAATGCGCCCAATCCTGTCAAACCTGTGAGACGAGGTTTGTGTCTGATGCAAATACTGAGGTTTTAACATCATTGTCATTACTTGCTATTTACTTGATATTTCTGAATTTTTATAGAGAATTTTACTATACCTTGTGCGCTGTAGCTTGGTGCGGGTGACATTTGTCATTATGACGTTGAAATCTATCAATATCACATGGCTAAGGATGTAATGTCATGCAAGTTATTATTATCGATTACGTTTTTCACAGCAAAAATCACATTCCCTTTTTAATTGTTATAAAAATTATTTATATATGTGTCAGCCCAAAATTCTGCTGCGAGAACTGCATTGTCAGTAGCTTGCATTAATTTAAATTAAATTGCAATATTAATTTTAGTATCAGTTAAAAAAATATATTTTTGAATATAAAATAAATAAAAACGCATTCAAAGCACTGTAACACGGTATTTTATATTTTTTTCATGATAGAATTTTTACGGCAAATAAGATGCTGACACTACTGCAACAGGCCATCAACAATGTTCAGCCTGAAGACTGGTCGAAGGTCGTGATTAAAAGAAAAAGGAACATTATGTCTGATTGGGTTCGTGAATCCATATTGATCATTTAATGGAGTCATCGTTAAAATATCAGTCACAGATTCAGATGATGTATTGAGTGACCATTCAGATGTTTCTGACTCTGATATGAGTTTAGACAAATAAAATGTACGTTTTTATAAGTTATAAAAATATCGACTATCCATCGTAGCAGTACATCCCATCACTAAAGACGTATTTGGCGTTACGTTTTACGCATAACACTTTGCGTATTTTGTCTTCTAATATAATTATATTTGTAAACTAGAACATTCTGGTTGGTTTAATTTAATAAATAACCATGATTTATGATTTAATATATTAAAAATATGGTGCACCTGAAATACTAAAGTCATAATTGTAAATCGCGGCAACTTTCAAGAGTGAAACGAAACATGACTGACAACTGTCACCCGCACCATGCTACAGCGCACCAACTGTAAAGGGAAAGGTGTATTATGTAATGTAACGAATTTTGGGTCATAAATACGTATTGTTTAATATAAACATACAGTATTAACATAACATATCATCACGCCTGTATCCCCGAAGGGTTAGGCAGAGGTGTACCAATGTACATCCACAGTTCGCCGATATGTTTAGGTCCCATGTAATAGGGGGCGAGCCTATTGCCACTTACCGGGCACAAATCCAAACTCCGACCTGCTACTGAGAATTTCATAGAAAAACCCAATATCACCTTGGTCGACTCGGGAATCGAACCCAAGACCTCTAGCGTAGCAGTCGCGCTTAGTACCACTAGGCCAACGAGGCAGTTACAGTATTAAGATGTAAAAAAATACTATAAATACAAAAGAAAATTAAATTATATGTTATCAAAACCTCAAAATCATTTTCGAAGACCTATCCATGGCTAGTCCAGAATTAAGAGTTTGATGAAAAAAATTGAGAATCTCACTCTCATTTTGTATCTAAAATTTTTAATGCGGTTTACAAAATACATCTTCTTACCAAGTTTCAACAGTATAAAAAGTGGCTGTTGAATACAGACGGTCAGACAGTTAGACGGGTTCCGTGTTGGCCATTTGGCTACGGAACCCTAAAAAAGCTTATTTGAAAAATAACTATATTGAAAGTCAATACACAAAACAAATCATTAATCGCCAATATTTTCCACTCCAAAACGTACGCCCATTCAATAAAATAATGTTTTTCGTTTAAACAAACAAAACGAAAATCTGCAGAAAGAGGTATTACAACATTTTCCTAAATAAACAGTTTTTCCGTTGAACCAACAGTTTATTTTTGAATCGCCAATAGATATTTTCGTTGACCTACGTGTTAAATATTTGTTTCACATCGTAAATAGTGGAGTAAATAAACAATATAGGTCAGGTTTTGGTTATTCCATTGGTTTACGTATTGATTTGGTAATTTTCGCCTGATTAACCGACTTCAAAAAAGGTGGAGGTATTCAATTCCACTGGGTGAACCAGTTTTGATGATTGTTTTTTTATTAGAAAACTGGTGCTTTCCTTATGGTCCCATTTTGACAAGAAAACTTACATCAATTATTTATTTCTTATGGACCCCGATCCATAAGAAATAATGAAATAAAATAAGACTTCTGTTGATGTCGGTTTACAATATTGTTCTTACTTCTAATAATATAATAGACCATAATTTCTCAGGATACTTTCACAAAAATGTAACAAGGACACTGTCACAGTAAAATCTTGTAACTACAAAAAAATCATGTCAAGATAATTTGCAACAAACCCTTTTACGGTAAGTTCAAAAATAGTTCCAAGTACTACATAATATTCTGACCCGGTATCAGGGTCCGTTTGACCCAATAAACTGGGTTCTTTTCTTTGCAAACTGTAAGATTAATGCTAAGATTTCACGGGTTTTACCTCGAATAATACTGAGTGATGTTTTCTCCTTAAGGACCTTGCTGTCAGCTTTTTAGCCGGTTTAGCAACAGTTTAAAAACAGTTTTTATGCGATGTGGATTTTTGGAGGGTAGATAGCCTGTTGATTGTTAATGGAAACTGTGTAGGTAGTTTGTTTTGTTTTTTTTTCTATACAATGTAAATAATGCAGACTCAAATCGAAACGGTTAGACAAAAGAGTTATATTGCTCACCACAAATTTTTGCTCGTACTTGCTTAGTGTATATCATAAATCGTGTATGTATTTATTGTAGCTTACCTAATTTTGGAAAATAAAATTTAGGCTTATTTGTCCTAGACATTGATTCGAAATACATATATTTCTACAACCTGTACTTACACCCCGGTTTCGGAGTAAGTACTATAAGATTTACGAAACGTTTCCCTCCTTATTTTTTGTTTCCTTTAATACAAACCTCCATTAGAAAACATTTTAAGTACAGCACAGACATACAGCATAGACTGCCTCATTGACCTAGTGGTGCTAAGCGCGACTGCTACGCTAGAGGTCTTGGGTTCGATTCCCGAGTCGACCAAGGTGTTATTGGGGTTTTCTATGAAATTATCAGTAGCAGGTCGGAGTTTGGATTTGTGCCCAGTAAGTGGCAATAGGCTCGCCCCACATGCGACCTAAAACATATCGGGGAACTATGGGTGTACATTGGTACACCTCTGCCTACTCCTTCGGGGATACAGGCGTGATGATATGTTATGTTATGTACAGACATAAGCAGAACAAATACAGCCTATAAAATTTTACACTGCAATTCAATGTTGTATCTTCAAATCAAACATACTTCATATCTCTCTGTAGGTATTCACAGCTCACAATCGAATGATTACAAGTGAACAAACTGTGTATGGACTGTATGTGTTGTATGGGTTGTATGGTTTGTATGGGACGGTAATTACGTTAATAAAGCTGAGCTAATGTCGTTGAACTGAGCATTGAGCTGCAAACAATGGGTTAGTTGAGCATGAATACCTGATGAACGTGTAATACTAATACTGTATTTGTTGGCTTTTTAATTATTGTTTCTGACTAGTTTTTCGTGTATATATTGTAGATTTATCCAGGGCTGCACTGGATAATTATCATGATAATCTTGATAAGTACGTATTGATAATTATCATTAGGATAGACCTGGCGGCTAGCCTCTGTCACCGAGCAGCGAACACTATCCCACAGATTTCCTATAAAAATATTATTTTATAATAAATTAAATTTAAGACATACATTTATTTTTATTTTTTAACATACATTATTCATGTGAATGGATGATTATCAAATAATTATCGGATCATTATAGGAGGATTATCAGATAATTTTCCGTGAAAATAATTATCATGATACTTTGCAAACCTGGATTTATCTATGACTGAAATAATTTCAGGCATTTCTTTAGCATAGCTTTTTCCCTATTAACCCGTTGTATGCCGGAAGCGCGGATCCACGCGAGACACAATTGAATTCTATTGTCTTATTTATTGCGGCATACGAGAGGTTAAGCTGCTTTTTTTTCAATTTACCTTTGTCTGTTAGTCCTTCAAGTATTTACGTGAAATGTCTGATTATTGGTATTATTATGGCATAAATAGTGTTAAAGATTACGGTTTGGTATTAGCTAGGTATATTACCTAAAAATAAAGTAGGACCACTATTAGGTTGGGATCAGTAGCTTGTTTTTCTTGGACTTCAAATTTCAATAGACAGCCTGACCTTTAAATCGTCAAATTCGAAAGTATTTCACTAGCTACGATAACTTTGACTTCATTTTACATAACATTTTGGGCACGGCCCGTATACTTAGCCTTTTTTCAGTACTTTCAACAAAATTGAATTATTGCGAATTCCATTCCTTCAAGCGTCATAAAAATAAGATAATACGTATGTTACACAAAATACTCATTTGGAAGAACATCATACAATTCTTGAGCGTAGGCGTAAAAAATATAAGGAATTGTTTCCACTGAATTCTCTCGTGATATAAGGCATAATATTACGATTATAGGATATTTTCTGAAGGCTGTATGTGACAAAATATGGCTTTTTGTGCATTATAATAAAAAGTTAGTGCCTTGGATAACATGTTTGGTATATTCATCAAAAAGTTTTTCGCAGCAGTGAGATGGTTGGATATTCTTTAGTAGTCGTGGGTTTGATTCTCGTTTCGAACATGTGTGTAGCGTAGCATATATAGGACTAATAAGGAATGAGGTCAAAAAATAGCAAAAATATAAAAGTCTTATCTATTCAAAAATATCCTACGCAAGGCGTGCTTTCAAAAAAAACATAACATATCATATCATCACGCCTGTATCCCCGAAGGGGTAGGCAGAGGTGTACCAATGTACACCCACAGTTCGCCGATATGTTTAGGTCCCGTGCAATAGGGGGCGTGCCTATTGCCACTTACCGGGCACAAATCCAAACTCCGACCTGCTACTGAGAATTTCTTAGAAAAACCCAATAACACCTTGGTCGACTCGGGAATCGAACTCGATTTTTTTAATAAAGGTCAACGAGGCCGTAAAAAAAACTATATTTAAATAGGCATTGCAACTTATTAGTGCTGACTGATAACACTTTTTAACTAACATTCGTTTGCCGTAAAGAAAGACAGGTCTGAAAATTCTCTTAATATCCCAAACAAAAGCATAATATTTCCATTCATTAATTTGTATATAAATAAAATTAAACATATACATAAATTAAACACCTCAAACAATTTAAAACTTAACACGATTATTATCATTCAATTAATTCACTCTCGAAGCTTTTACAGTCCGGTTGGAGGCTTGCGACGCATTAATTTAATTCATAAATTGACCGAATGATTTTCTGTCTGCATAAATGAATAAAATCCGTTTATTTTTCAATAAAATTAAATTGCATTATTGCGATTGATAGTAATTAGTTTGAGTTGTTGTTATGGATATTATTTTTGAGGTCGTATTTTATTTATTATTGAAGATTCTACTTAAATTTTTGGCTTTTCTATAGGTGTGTAGTGGTTTATGTGTCGTTGGTGAAAAATAACAAAAAAAAAAAAGAGTTTATTTATTTGTGAAAGTTTGTGTTGTGGTAGTTATTTATTTTTATTACTGTAACATTAAATGGCATCATAATATCACTACTACCAGTAGATTTTTTTATTGTCCTTTGATTTTGAGTTAGATAAAGATGTTTTAATCTTAGTAGTTGGCTTAATTATGCCTGAATCGAAATCATGAATTTTATTACAACTACATACTACTATTGGTACTGTTTATCAATCTATTCTAAAAGACGCCTTTTCTCAAAAAAAATATGAATGGACCACCCAAAATTCTTTAAAACCATTATTTAAACACTAAAACCTAAATTAAGTATACAAAAGGAGAACTAAACGGCTACAAAGCTATTGGCTACGGTTTAGCCGGCCGGCTATAATCATCACTTTGATCACTCACTCGGCAATTTGCGGCTAAACGCTTTTCAACTATTTTGATTATGTTTGTTTTGAATACTGCATATTGTGCAGTTTTTATAATTAGATTTCTATTGTTTTTTAGTTCGGTTTGATTAACCAATTTAGGTACCGTTTTGTGGTTTTGTAATATCATATTTTGGTAAATGTGTACACATTTTTGAGCACACAGTGTGTGTCGTCTTTCTGTATTGTGTACTATAATTTTCTTTCAAATAAAAGGTCACATAAAATCGAATATACGACATATGCACTTTCATTTAATTTAAATAAAATCAACGGTTACTAATCAAAAACTTGCCCCAAATCTGCCGTACAAAGAATAATAAAATATTTCTAGAACAGCTAGCAACTGTAAGGATTTTTATATATGTTTTTTCAGCAGACCATATAGTATGCAATATTCATAAACCAGAAAAAATACGTCTTTTATAAACCTCAAAGGATTCCATTTTTAAAAATCATATAAAAAAGCTATCGTGCGGCTGCGTTCCAGAGATACCGTACATTCGTTCATCTGCCATTGGCTGTCTCTATTACGTATCTTGCAAAAGATCAGCAAAAGACAGCAATATTTGTACAATGATTGCTGTTAAATTGCTAATTTATACAACGTTATCGTGACACATAGTAACATTGGTATAAGTTGGTGATTTGACAGCAATTATTGTACGATTGTTGTCGTTTTTTTTGCGTGTCCAAGATACGTAATACCACCAGTGCTCAAAAGGTTCATTCGGTCGTTCAGTTCAGCCATTCAATATAGATGTAGGGTAGTTTCAATGGCGCCCATTGTAGTGACTTCTTGTTGAATAAAACGATTTTAAACCTCATTAAAGTTATATGAGATCATCCGTTCTCATATGTCGGACGTTTAAAATAGGTCAACTTTTATATAAAAATAATAAAAGCAATGAATATGAGTTTACAGACCGCAAGGGAATACGTACAAAGCAAAATAATCAGACTTTTATGAACAAAAGGCTCACTATTGACTATACTTGACTGTCAATTGGAAAACAAACACGAATTTTATATAGCGGGATTAGGGTGAACATGCATAAATATCTAATTAATGGCTTGACTGCATAAATAATATTTATATGAACATGCAGAGCGATAGTTTAAAAGTTCATTTATATTTATTAAACTAATATAGTAATAATATTATCGTGACTGCCTCGTTGGCCTAGTGGCGCTAAGTGCGACTGCTACACTAGAGGTCTTGGGTTCGATTCCCAGGTCGACCAAGATATTATTGGGTTTTTCGGAGTTTGGAGTAGTGCCCGGTTAGTGGCAATATGCTCGCCTCCTATTACATGGGACCTAAACATACCGGCGAACTGTGGGTGTACATTGGCACACCTCTGCCTAACCTTTCGGGGATACAGGCGTGATGGTATGTTATGTTATGTTATTAAGGTCAAAAATGTAGATATATTTTCTTGAAGTAGTCATACTTTTGAAACAATTTATAAAGCTTATTCCAAATTAAACTATATTTAGATTAATGCCTCTAAGAGTTTCAATCCTGGACGATAGATAAGGGATAAAAATCTCAATTCGAGCTCTTCAGTTTTATTATTTTAGGTTCACAATCCAATAATCTAGATAAGTTTTATAGCTTTGAACAGATTCCATAGTAATTGTTTTAATAGGCGTCCTTACTTCTAATTCGTTCGACCTTTAGGTTTAGTCTTCAGGCTTTAATAGCTTTTGGCTGAGCATTTAACCTCGAAATTAAGTTGCCAACACAATCTTAAAAGAAAACGAAAAGATATTACCCATGTTACTAAATAACACAATCTTAAATGAGAACGATAATAAATAACCCATTTTTCTTACAGACGTATTTTTATAATCTCTGTCTACTGAAACAACTTAGATTTTTTCTTCTATGTATATCTACGATATTAAAATCTTTTTCAATTTCTGTCTAGCTTTTTCTTAAGTTATGTTGGGGTCGGCTTTGAGTCTCACTGGATTCAGATTAATATCAGTATTTTAGGAACCACTTCCAATCCTCCACTTCCCAATATAATTAATTGAAATCAAATATGTCATTTATAATTAAATGACCTCCAAATTCTAATATTACCTCAATTATTCTATCCTAATTAAAATAATAAGACATTAGCCTAAAACAATAAATCAATAAAATAAAACAAACACCCACTATTTGTTTAATATCACGTTTCAAAACTAACTTCGTAGGTGATTTACTAATTATTACGCAATTTAAATTAGGTATTGCATTATTTAAAATGAGTGAAGCATTTTTTTACTAAAATTATACTTATATGGGTAAAATAAGATGCAATAAGATGATGCAAGATCATTGCTATTTATTTTCAGAATTGCGATACATATTTCTGTGCAATATTTCGCCCTATTTCGTGACGCACACAAGACTGAATTCCGGTAAAAGGAAATAAAACAGAACCTTGGTAGTTTTTGAGTCATTTCTTAAAAATACCGGGCTGAAGACGGCTTCCGAAATTACCGGGTTAAATATGCTGTGCTAAACAATAGTTCTTAACTAAACATAACAAAACTTACTCTAACACACAACACCCCTATCTTTTTTACAACTAAACTAAGCACACACCTACAACCTCATAATTAAAACCTTCATTAGTTGCACTATAATAATATCTCCAAACTCCAAAAAACAATTAACTCCAAGGTTAAAAAAAGAGGTCAAACTCAAAAGGTTATTACCACCAACCGCGGTCACTTAGAGGTATCTATTATTTGAACCTTTGGGGTCATTCAAGTTCAAGGACACATTATAATGGGGTCTAAGAACGACCTTTGGAAATGTGGCGACATCTGTTGGCAATTGAAGGTACTACGCATGTAGTTTTACTGATGATGTGCGAATTTGGGTATTGTAACGCCATCTGGTGGGAAAGGTTGGAACTGTTGGCGTATTATGCTATAGTTAAACTTCGATTGATTTATAGGAGGTAAATATTATGTAGTTTGCTTTTGAAGCAAGCTATTTGTTTCATTTACATTGTTATTTTGGTTTATAGTTTGAATGAAAGGTTGAACAAAGGAATATATTTTTATCAAATTATTTATTTAAACAAACCTCCGTTTCAATTATGATCACTAGTAAGAGGCAGACTTGTATTCTTTTTAACAGTTTCAGATCTAAATATGCATAAGCTTAAATAAAAAGGGGCCACTCAAAAGTTTATCTAATGTCACAGTACCAAAACATTATCACACCTAATCTTTTAGAAGCAGAAAAATCAATACATAACACTGATAGAATCAGATACCATGACTATTAAACCTTATCAGTGTGATAACAGTCTATCATATTACCTATCTATTTAATACGAGTAAAAGCACAAGAAAAAATATTAGGTAAACAAGTTTTATAGTAGTGTAGCAAGCGGTTAAGTATATTAGTAAAATGTTGGACCTAACATTAGGCCTTGAGAAACACCCCAAGTTTTTGATATTAAGACATGTCATCCGTCAATACACACGCTTATTATAACTATTTAACATATTAAATACGTTTTGTTTCTAGTGTACTAAAGTTGAGAATGACCGACCGAGAATAAGAAATATTAGATTGGAATGATTGTTATTCGAAGCAATTAGTTCGGGTCAGAATAATGACTATCAAATCAAATGCCTCATAGAAATCACAAAGTCCACACTTTACGTCACTTGATGTTACTATAGACTAACTACTTACAATTCTGCTAACACTACACAAGTTATAATTAATCACACGTGCGACAATGTAGCTGTCATTGTGTCGCAACAGCGCTTGCGCAGTCGTCGAACAATTGTTGTCGGTAATGCTGACATCTAATGATTTAGAGATTTGCTTGGTTTTGCATGGCTTCATGGCTCTTCTGATTTCGTGATGTAGCTTATGTAAGTGACCAAGTAAGAGTCAAGTTTAAGTAAAGTTTTATACTTAGTACATACATCCATACATATAATCACGCCTCTTTCCCTTGTAGGGGTAGGCAGAGGCCACTTCTTACCACTTTCTACGACCCTTACACACTTTTTTCAATTTGTCTACTTTCATTATTCCCTTCTATTATATGCTGTTTGGTTTATACTTAGTGATAATTTTCATTTAGGTATCCCGAACGAAGAAGCCTCCAAGTTATTTATATTCCTTGCCTTTCTTTAATCTGATTACTATAGTAAAGTTAAGCGTTCTGTAATAAGTTTACCGATTTATTTCATTTTAGAAACTAATGTAATGGTTTGAGCCTATTAACCGAGGCCCTATCGAAACCGTATTGAAAATGACTCATTTTTATCTTGGGCCTTTCACTAAAAGGTAAATAAAAGATTCCATCAATCCAGATCCATAGTACGAAAAATAAGCATAGTCTAAAATACGCAAACGTGAAACAGTCTACTAACAAATATAATGATTCATTCAATAACCTTCACTTTTCTGTTTCACATACTTCTAACTTGTTATAATTCTAGCAAATGTCACATTACTCCGACAACTAAACATAACTTTTATTTAAACATTTCACGAAGTTCAATGCACAAACATAACATAACATATCATCACGCCTGTATCCCCGAAGGGGTAGGCAGAGGTGTGCTAATGTACACCCACAGTTCGCCGATATGTTTAGGTCCCATGTAATAGGGGGCGAGCCCATTGCCACTAACCGGGCACAAATCCAAACTCCGACCTGCTACTGAGAATTTCATAGAAAAACCCAATAACACCTTGGCCGACTCGGGAATCGAACCCAAGACCTCTAGCGTAGCAGTCGCGCTTAGCACCACTAGGCCAATGAGGCAGCAAAATACCGCATATTTCCTCAAACGAAGATGATTTATGTAGTCAGCCATTTTGGAAAATCTTTTTAATTTCATCTACAAGTTGAACTTTGATGTAAACTAACAAAGTAGCTTCGTTAGCTGTTATTTCATGTTCATTAGTTAGTTATTAGTGACATTTAAATAGTGTTTATTTAACACTTTTGTTCAAACAAGTATTTTAGCTCTATATCTATAATTTTGTTTTATTTAGACATGCCTTTTAACCATCTTTTGTGTCTGTTTATTAAATATTTTTAACAAAATTTCTCGAATTCTCTCGCTTATCTTTTGTGTAAAATCCTAGATTTATTATTACCTTACAGTGGTCTCTGGCTTACGGTTATTTAGACGTAAATAAGATGATTACCTGAAACAAAAAGCAGAACACTATTAGTACAGAAGCAATGCCTAATTAGAAAAAAAAAGTTCAACGCAATCAATCATTAATTTATAGATATGAAAATGACTAGTCTGGGGTGCTATAAAACATAAATAAAAAAGAAAAGGCTTTTTAAACAAGCAGACATTACAAAAAATGAGTTTTTACATTTCCACATTCTTTCACAATAAAGTTATATTTTCTGTCATAATATGAGAAAAAATCATTTTCTTTTCTATATTCCCCTTATTCTCATGAAAGTGTCATAGGTATTTACTACATTAATATCATATAAAATGCATGTATGTGGCTTTACGAAGCCACTTGCCGTTGCGGTCCTATTTTTACTGCAAACCATAAAAATAAATAGGCCTATGAAGTAATCGTGTAACACCTTAGCAGCTATTTTAGGATTACCAACCCTATTCTGTGGTAGTTAGAGTCTATTTTTATGTGCGAGAATGCATGGAAAATTGTTTTCAAAGATGGTTGCAGGAGAAAATTGGTGCAGCAAAATAAAATACCTGTTTTGTCAGGAATAATAGTTAAATCGTATTTGTTATTGATTTTTCCTTGGACTGCTTTTAATAAAATAACATAATATTATTATGTTAGGCGTATAAAAATAACTTTAGAAACAACAATATTTAAAATTCATCAGCTCATCTCATTCCGCTTTTTAAGAGTTGCTTGAATTGACTGAATGGCCTGCTTCATTTGGACATTTTTAAGATTATTGGCTTTCTGCTGGCACTATGATCATTAGTTGGTCATTACGATCATTCTCTTGGGCAGTTCAAAGAGATTTTATGTGTCGGTTTTTCGTATATAGATAGAATATCTGAATTGTACCAAAAACACAATACTATCTTAAACCTGAAAAGTAAACTAACCAACCACTGACATACATTTAGAATAGCTGAATCGGGGCCCAGATGTAAAGCATTGCAACATTAAAAATACAATTTTATATATACCTGGGTTAGCTATAATATTCCGGGACAACTCACACACGGTTATCTGATCCCAAGCTAAGCAGAACTTGTGTTCTGGTAACCAGACAACTGATAAACACACTTATATATACATATATATATATAATTAATACATAATTATAACTATCCACTATCCTGTAAATTTATGTCAGAAACCAGATTCAAATTCCTAATTACGTAATAAGCATGCTAATTTTAACTTAATTACAGGAAAACTAATTAATTACCCAACGTTTATATAATATAATTATTTTTAAACTTTAGGTAAAGTGTATATTGGGCTCAGTTTTAATAATGTTTTTTGTGTTATTATGTTATGAAATAAAATTGTATATTTATCCACGTAATGTACCGGCTATTCCACGAAACAGAAAAAACAAGTGGAAATGCAATACGCCAAAATTACTATAGGAACCCACGGGTTTTTTCTGTATCCAGTTAAATGAAAGCTGACCATAGCTTGGGAAAGGGTTAGCCTAATTAATTGTGTTGTTTGGTTTCCAAAAATATTCATATAAGCATTGATAATATTTGTACAGTACCTATTTACTATCATTCCATATTTACCTAGGTATAATACTGAATATAGTTTTTTTTTTATTTCCAGAAAGGTAAGTGAGAAATTGAAATTTCTCAAAACACATTTCTTCCACTCCGAATTTTCGAATGATTTCATATTTTTTTTCATAATTGAAAATTGAATAGCTTGTGTAGTAATATGATTACTGTAAGTAATTCTGAGAGGCAAAAACATCGAAATATTATTAAATTAGAGAAACAACAGAACTGGCAAAATTTATCCAATTTAGAAAATAAGTTTATTCTTTTCTAAAACTTCAGTAAATCACATTATATGCCGGACATTCAACCAATACGGAACTTACACAAGAATGGTAGGATCACGACTGGCCATAGGTCAATCTGAAGCACGATGTCGTCAACACAACTGACAAAGAAAACTAGACCCTAACGCAATCACATAAGGTTAGTTTTCAAAGTTAGCATTTTCGTAATACTGTCTAGTTTTCTAGAAGATTAGATTTTGAGCTTTATTGTTTTAGGTTAAGGTTGTGTTTTGTGTGGTAATATTGTCCATATGAAAGTCAAGAAAGTAGCGTGATGTAATAAATTAGCGGGTAATATTTAGATTAATAGGTTGTTGGATAAAATATAACAAACAGATTATGATCTCGATAATTAATTGTCGGTATAATTATTTCGTTCACGAAGACTTGTTAGAAAAATCGCGGATTTTAGTACTTAGATTAATGATATTAGTGTTTTAGTGCGTTGCTCCTCGATTTAGCTACGATTATTAAAAGTTTTTTTTTACCTTTATAGTCGCTAAGTACAAATATATTGACAAATTAAATGTTATAGGTCACCACGAAAATGTTTGCGCGCGACGACAAAAACTTGTCCCCCCCCCACGGTACACAGTTATCCTAAATTTTTCCAAGAATTATGTACCTAAGAATTTCTCACATCAACATTTTGATAAAATCACCCGTATATTACTTATTATTTCATATACATACCACCTTATAAACTTAACATTTATTCCGCCATTTTTAATCCACCATCCAGCTACATCCACCATTTATAAGCACAAAGTAACTATTACGAACAAAGATATTGTTCAGAAAGTATTGTTTCACAAAGGAGGTGCTATCACAAGCATAATGATATGTAAACTGATGTCGCCTTATTCTTTGAGAAACGCTTTTCCGCGTTGCTATTCTGTACTTTTTTTCTTTCTGTTTTGTACATTTATTCTGATGTGCTTTTGTTTTGTTTTGGCTAGCAAGCACGCATTTTTGGCACTGCTCGCTTAGAATATTGAGTTAATACAAGTGAATAATCAAGCTCTAAAATTTTAAGCTAAAGAATCGGTCTTATCTTTATTATTTAAATTAAACAAAAATATTTAAGGAAGTTAAGTTTCTTTCTGCATAGTTTATTATATTTTGACTTCGAACTATTTTTTTATAAACTTTTTTTTATCATAAATCTTACCTTTATAATGAGGAGCATATAAAGAGGCAAAACAGCTTTTTTTTTCTTTATATGTCGTCCAAATGCTGGGCAAATATCTGTCTCACCTAACCTAACGGACTTCAAAGGTCTCACATCTAACTTAATCTAACTTATCCTGCAAGTCAGCGACTAGTATTGTCTTATAAACTTTTAAACTATCGCGCTGCATGTTTATAGTAATATTATAACGGGGATTAGCTCGTACATGCATAAATACCTTTAGGGCTTGACGTTTCGACCGGGTTACACCGGCCGTGGTCGCTCAAGGACACCGTCATTAATTTATCGGACACGAGTTTAGATGAAGCTACCGTCAACATCTTGGCTAAAGGTATGAACTTTGCGCTGACACCTAAACGAATACCGTATGAAAGTATAATTAGTAGTGTAGAGGAAACGCTAATACGTAATAAAGTGCCGCCCGGTGATGCCGATACCGTGAGACAGGACGTCGCGGTAATATTACGCAAAGCGAAGCCCCCGACTAGCAACATTGCTATGGAAGAGCGTCAGGCGCTAAAAATCATTAGGAGTGACCCGAATATTTTAGTGCTTAAGGCCGACAAGGGAAACGCCACCGTAGTAATGAACACTACTGATTATGAAAATAAAATACGTGAGTTGTTAAGCGACGATAAGGTTTATAAAACGGTAACGTACAACCCCACAGCCAGAGTTACACGTAAAATACGATCTTTGATACAGGAACACCAGGACCTATTCACTGAAGACGAGTACCTAAATCTTTATAGACCAAAATCGCACCAACCCCCTAAATTATATGGCTTGCCAAAAATACATAAGCCCAACGTGCCATTGCGGCCTATCGTAAGTCAAATTGCGTCTCCCACTTACGACCTTGCGAAGCACGTTGCGTCAGTATTGCAGCCACTTGTGGGAAAAACACCGTCTTTCGTGAAAGACTCGCGACATCTCGTTCAGATTTTAAGAACCCTAGTACTGGAACCTGAAGACACAATGGTAAGTTTTGATGTGGAGTCTTTATTTACCAATGTTCCTATAAAAGAATGTCTGGACGTAGTCAAGGACAAGCTGAGTGATAACGAGATGCCACACAATTATATTGATCTGCTGAAACACTGCTTAGAAGGCAACTACTTCCTCTTCCGCGGCCAATATTACCTCCAGATTGATGGCGTCGCAATGGGGAGTCCAGTAGCCCCTGTACTAGCTAATCTCTGGATGGAACATTTTGAAGAGAAGGCGTTGGCCTTGGGGCCAAAAACCATCAAGTTGTGGAAGAGATACGTAGACGACATCTTCTGCGTCATCAGAGGGGGCCAACAAGAAGTAGATCAATATCTAGAACATCTGAACTCCATTCACCCTAAGGTGAAATTCACGTGTGAGATGGAGAGGGACTGATCACTCGCTTTCCTGGATGTCAAAATAAGTGCGAGAACAAATGGGTCATTAGGACACTGTGTTTACCGAAAACCTACACACACTGATAGATACTTGCATAGTACGTCGCATCATCACCCTAGACACCTGCAATCTGTTATGACGTCATTAAAGAATAGAGCTTTTGATCTCTGTGACCCTGAACACTTAGAGCGTGAGCTGGAACATGTTCAGGAGGTGCTACAAAAGAATGGATTTCGGGTGAAAGGAAATATGAAGCGACGGTTGAAGCGTGTCGAGCATCCTGACGTTAACAGACAACGAGCCTATATGCCCTACATCAGAGGAGTCACGGACAAAATCGGAGCTGTACTTAAAACAGTCTCCATCCCGACCGTCTACACTCCAGGCACAAAGGTAGAAAACATGGTGGGCACACCGAAGGATGTTCTACCCCTACAACAACCAGGTGTCTATAAAATCGACTGCAGCTGCGGTAAGTCATACATAGGGCAAACAAAGCGAACGATCGCGGAGAGGCTCAAGGAACATATCGCAGTTGTAAAAAACCGTCAGACATCTAAATCGGCAATAGCAGAGCACCTACTACAGCCGGCGGTCAGTCACTGGATTCAATTCCATCGCGCGCAAGTCCTCTCCACCGATCGCCACTTTCATTCGAGAGCAGTGCGAGAATCGATTGAAATCAAGAAACATCCTAATTTCAATCGGGAAGACGGCTTTAATCTATCAGCATCGTGGAATCCAGTGATTCGTTTATCACAACCGCGCGTTTCTGCAAGGCCGGATAGTGATCGTAATACGGACACAGTCAGTACAGTGTGTAGGGTAGTTCAAAAACATGGGGTAGATGAAGAAAAATCATCAACGCCGTGCACGGAAGAATCACACCGCATCTCCAGTCTGCTTGCGACCACGGCCGGTGTAACCCGGTCGAAACGTCAAGCCCTAAAGGTATTTATGCATGTACGCGCTAATCCCCGTTATAATATTACTATAGTATTGTCTTACCACGTCTACTAATTATGACTAACTTCAAAATAATAAAAAAACTACCAAATCAACACCCTCCCTATAAAGATGCTATTTAAGATAAAAATAGTATCCATATAGGTCAAACAGCAGAATAGCCGAAGTCCTATTAGCAGCGGCGGCAAGGGTTCTCTAGCCACTCGCTATAATGAGGCGTTCTATGTTGCTACTTGTTATGCTAGCCTGGTACCTCTGGTAAGGCCTCTAATGGTCAAACGGTTTTCTTCGTTTTTAGTTTCTTAAAACTCGACTCTTTAAGTCGCGATTTTGGGTATTAAATGGGGCCTCGATAGTTATTGCGAAATAACTATGTTGCTACTTGTTATGTTGGCCTGGTACTTCTGGCTAGCGAGGCCTTTAATGGTCAAACGTTTTCTTATTTTTTTTAGTTTGTTAAAACTTGACTCTAGTCGCGATTTTGGGTATTAATTAGGGCCTCGATAGTTATTGCGAAATAACTATGTTGCTACTTGTTATGTTAGCCTGGTACCCCTGGCTAGTGAGGCCTCCAATGGTCATGGTAATGGAGATTTAGGGGTAAGAAATAATGTCGACTGTGATGAATCTCGTTAGAAAAATCGCGGATTAGTACTTAAATTAATGATATTTGTGTTTTAGTAAGCCTACTTTTATCAAAATCTACTTCTTCGAATATTATTATCACAACGTTTTTGCTTAAATCACCCCCGATTTTTGAAAGGCCTTCCAAAAGTTAAGTTAACAATTATAGACCATAGACTAACAAATTGACAGACTTTTGACCTATACCTGTACTTTTTTGAGAACATTGAAAAATACGATTGAAATTAAAATTGTGTTTTTCCACATAACTGGTAATGTATTGTAGTACCCCGACCATAAACTTGATGAGTATATTTTTAAAACCCAATTACATTTTATAGCTCCTGATTAAAATGGGTTAAAATTGCAATTATCCGCTCAATGTTGTGACAACATGTACCAATAATAAACAGACTATATTTAAAATCTTGGACGGGCCTATTGGTCTAGTGGTTAGTGACCCTGACTGCTATACCGGAGGTTGTGGGTTCGATTCCCACTCAGGACAAATGTTTGTGTGATGAGCACGATCATTTGTTCTGGTCTGGGTGTAATTTATCTATAATATGTATGTATTTAGAAATATATAAGTATATTTATCAGTTGTCTGGTTACCATAACACAAGCTCTCTTAGAGCTTAGCTTGGGATCAGATTACCGTATGTGAATTGTTCAGGAATATTATTATTATATATTATATTATTTAATCGTGTTTGGTTCACCTTCTTTTTGATTTAATTTTAATTCATTTTACAAAAAAAAAACAGTGTGGTGTTGATAAAATCAAAGGCCTACTCAAAGTCTGAATTATGTGAAATATATTTATTCTAACATAGTAACTAATTCCACTAAATATATAAAAAAATAGCAAAAAAATCTATCTGACATTATTTACATTTCGAACATAATTGCTATTTAAGTTTACCAAAACGTAAATCGTTTAATCTAAAAACTGACATATTTACTGAACACTATTTAGTGTCAAGTAATCACTAACAACCTGAAAATCTAACCCTCTACTAGCATTCGTGATAGTTTGAAACTATTCGTACAAATTAACCCTCCGCAGCCATTTGTGATGGTTACGTTAAAAGTATAAAATCGCCGGACCTGCCTCAACACTGAACTGATAGGGCAAGGGCATCGGACGGGCACAGCGCGAGTGCAATAGTAACCAAAGACTAAGTGTATAAGTGATAAAATAACACGAAGTTTTCTTTTATGCCTACTCCTGAAAGTCCTCAGAAGGTGACACTGCAACGTTCTTAACGCAGTCTAAAACTGCATTTAGTTTTATTGTGTGTTTTATTTATGATATGATACCTATTTTCTCTTCAGATAAAGAAAATAATATACAACTCGATAACAATAATGTTCTTTATCAAGGTATTGTTGTGTGAAAAATGAGATACCTTTAAACTCTTCTTTTAACAACTATATAATAATATGTATATGTTTGTTTTTAAGTAACTTTCATTATCATCTATATTAATTATACTTTTTCAAGGAAACAAATTATTGAGACACTCGCAAATAATCATACACCAAAAGCCAACGTCATTATTTTATTACGACCTGTTTCCCACCCACCAACCAAAAAGATACTCGAACAAACTCCTTTGACGGTTGTCACTACTAGTCATTACTCGTAAAACCAATGTCATCCCAACATGACTCATCTGCCGCATCTGCAACGTTACTCTATGAGTTACTTGACCCCGCTCGTGCCCAGAGAGCGTTGCACCGCACTCAATTGGATGCGTGTAGGTATGTATGGTTCCGTGTGTACGTGGGAGTTGCTCTATGTCTATGTTGGTAATTTGTAGCGATTATGTTGGTAGATACGATGGGTGATTGATTGATTTTTATTTTTAAATCTTTTTTTATCTTTATGTATAATGTGTCATAACATTATATGGGCTTAATCTCAAATAGCTTTGTTATTTAATCATTTTAAAATATGGCTGAAAATGCGAATTTGTGAAGTTACATAACTAAAAACAGATGACAAGTAAAACCATAAAGAAAAAGTAAAAAAGAAAAACCGAATAATTATTGTTCGTCAAGTGTATAATAACATGGATCAGTTTATCTTTACCGATGATCCTGAAGAAGACAATAAGCAAGATGTTCAACTTGAAGCAGTTTCGAACCCGGATCTATTTATTTTACACGATTTGCAAGAGGGCTGCGCTAAACCTAACCTAGGTACAAGCAATACCGCAAATGACATAAGTAATAAATGAAAAGATAGATGAAAAGGCCCATGACGACGCTTCAACTAACACAAATACTAGACCTCATAACACAACCGAAGCTCGAATTCACAACAATGCTTTCAAGTCTCAAAACATTAACTGCAATTCACCACGCCCAACTTCAAATTCCGTCATTTAAATCACTGACTCAGTTTCATTAGTAACCTTACTTTCGCCACCATTCCTACAACGATATAAATCGCTAAGCAGGTCCCAGAACAAAAACTAGCCAACATAAACAACAATTTCTAGTTTTGTTACCGCCCGGAAAGATTGCACAACCGAGTTGCTTCCAATTGGACTGGTGAAATTTCCTGGGGCACTCGAATAAAGTTTAAATTATTTGTTTTTGTTCTGTCTGGTTTGTCCGTCTGGATTTAGCTAGGGATGTTATGTAACGTATTGAAGTTGGTAAGTTCAGTCGGTAATTTGATATTTTTGTGTTCTTCATTCTGATAATTATTAGACAACCCTCAACTGTTATTTAACTCGTCGTATGCCGGAAGCGCGGAACCACGCGAGACACAATTGAATTCTATTGTCTTATTTATTGCGGCATACGAGAGGTTAAGGCATTATTAGAAAAGATTTGCATGAGTTTTCTGTGTATAGTCCGCCCTAAATCAGTTTTTTTTTTCCATGTAATTTCTGACAACATCCGTCGACTTTTAATCGCCCTAAACCTTACCTTTTCTTTTCCAAAACTATGCTGGTGAGGGCTTAAAGTTTCACCAAGTTATGTTGGTCTAGCTATAAGCTTATTATATATGTTAATATTATATAACAAAACAGAATTAAATACGACACGGTCTCAACAAATTAAAACTTCAAAATCTTCAGCAGATCAACAAATACTTGTCTTAACCACGGAACAATACCAAGTCCACAATAACTATAGACGAACAAAACTAAAACTTCACTAAAAATAAACAGCCAATGTCTCTACTTTAAGTTTCTACCAATATTGGACAACAGAATTTTAGCTTTCCGTCCACAAAGCATAAAGCTTGGGGGGATTTTATTTTCCTTCAGTGCTACCCTTAAATTGTTGGCTAGTTTGCTGTACCACAATACCTCCTGTTTTGTGTTCAGTTTCTTGATTATTAAGCCTTTTGTCGGGTACCGTATGGCTATATTACATTGGTTGTATAGTATGTCATATGTTACGCACCGGAATATTTTAGTCTCTTTTGTTTGTCTGCAGTTTCTCTGTGATGGTCTTGTGGTGGATGCATAATAATATTTTGCATACAGAAAATGTTTGAAGCACTATTTTCATTTAACTATCACCATCACTTTCGTATTTAGCCGTATTCTCAAATAATTATAGTATATGAAAAATAGGAATGGTGGTCAAGATATCAAAACCTTATTATTTTGTCTATCATCGATGAATGATCTTGGAGGTCTTGCTAAAGTCCTGAGAACAAGCGCAGGGTGTTCTACACCTAGCATATGCTGAGTTGGTGACCTTTTTGGTACTGTATGCTGGACGACGCTACTAGTTTATGTATTTATATTTTTGGATTATTTTTAATTTGCCTTGTTTTTTGTCTTGTTTTTTTTGTGATTATTTTCTTTGTATTTTGTACTGTGGTAAATACATTCTTTTTCTATTCAATTCTTGCAAAATGGCTACAGTCATGTTAAACTGGACTAACCTAAAGTTTCGTAAGCACTTCAAAATTAAATTATATCAACCTTAAGTTTCCTCATTCTAGAACCACCTCAACACTTTAACTGCCACAAACAAATATAGACTACAAAATAACAAATCGCGAACGCATTGTGATAGGCATAAGTTAGAGTGAGCAATAATTGCACAGCTGTGATTCAGTTAGGTTGGTACAGGCAGTACTGCAACCCACGTGGTCGACTGTTTCCTCACCGACCGGTCTACCCACTCTGGTTGTGGTTGCAGTGATAGCGAAATAGAACTTCCACAAAGTTATTTCAGAGCCGTAATAAGGAGAAAAAAATAGCGACTTTACTAATGACTTTTATTTTTCGATTTTCATATTCTAAGTTTCGACGTTACTTCATGAATGGAATAGCTATGATGGCACATGAGCAGAGTAAATAAATACTACATATTTCTTACGAGTTGGATCTTTATTAATTAATTTATTAATTGAGGAGTATAAAGCATATCAATAAAATAAATTTGTGTAGGTAAATTTCAATTACAAATTTCAAGTGTGTCCAAGAAAAGATTGTACGCGCAAGAAGCAAAAACATGAATATAGTATTTTAACTATATTCATGTTTTCGCTTTGTCACCTGTACTTGAAAAAATTAGAAGAATGGCAAAGGATATCGTCATTTACTATTAGTAACGAAGACCTTTTTAAATTACATAACTGAACTTCGCACGAATTTTCCGACATTTCCGCTAACACTGGCACCACACCCAACATTGCATAACGCTTACCGTTTGAACCCGCTATAATTATTACTATAGTTGTAGCCATTACACAAGGTTTAGACTAACTTTACCCTCCATACTATGAGGTAGTAACATGGTGTCTTTGACCTACTTCAGCAAAACTACTAATGAACAGTTCCAAGAATAAAATATGGTATGATTTATAAATTCCTAGGAAACTTACGTTTTAACCTAGTTCTGAAGAAAAAGGCTTGTTTAATATTTGAAAGTAAATCACTTAAATATTATATTTATGAGATTTTTGTTTTATTGAGTTTTGAGGTTTACGTGAATGTTAGACATTGAAATGAAACTACTTTTACGGATTGTATCGCGGCTTGTATTCAGGTTTTAGTTCCAGACGTTTCGACACCTTTGCAGGTATCAGTCTGCCCGTGACGTTTATTTAATGTTGTTTTGGTTATTAAGGGCTTTTAAATGCAATCATTTACAAAACCGACTCCTTCTTTTCCTTTCTGAATCGACGACTTATGCCATACTTTAGGTATTGGCGTAGGATTGGAACCAAATGTGTCCGAAAAAATCTTTAATTCTTGTAAATGCATAAAAGGAACATCATATAATTTTCTTTATATTTAACGTTAATTTTTTTTAAACATGGACTTTTCATGAAGTAACATATTGTATTGTAGTTTATGTAATGATCAAACGGTTTGAATTTTCTAAATTAAATATACATAGGTTGAGATATTACATGACAACATAAAATAACATTTTTCTAATTTCACTTATAATAATATCTTTTATTTTAATGAGCGTACTTAATTGACCTTTACAACCCACCACGAATAATGAACATCATGTTTGATATAACTAGGATAAACATTGATACAAAAACAAACATGTTATGACTGGCATTATTAGTACAAACCAGTGATGTTGTTTGTTCAGCGGGATCACAGTTCCGACCATACACAGTCGACCAAACAATGGCTGAATCACAAGCCAGCTGCTTCGTTGCGCACTATGATTTACGAGTGACGGTTTTACCTTAGATTAGAGGATGGGACAGATGTGTTGAAGAGACAGGAATTTCAAGACGTTTTTGAGTATTTGAAATCGAATACTGTTAAATAGTTTGAATCCGTCGTCACTTGCCATCCATGTATCAACCACTTTAAGGTAAATTAGCGACATTAGAAAATTAAGAATGTCTTGAAGTAATTTGTTTTAGTTTTAGTATTTACTCGATAGATGGGGGTATAGTTTTTTTAAATTTCAGTCAGAAAAAACCTGTGAGTCTGCTGCGGATGAAATTGGCTGCATCTCATGGTCCGGAAGTACAATCAATTCTGAGATTAATTAGATAAGGTTCTAATGGCTTTCTCACAATTTGAGTCCAAAATATGCAATCCCGGCAATATTTTTGAAAAGATTTCAATCTGTGTGTTTTCGCTTCCTTATAGATACTTGATAACAATGAATTTTCACTACATTCGCTGTTAAGTTTAAGTCTTTGCAACCTTTAACAGTACTTTTACTCCTAAATAGGTGCACTATTTGCTTAGGCGATGCAATAACTGTCAGAAAATTTTAAACAGCTAAACAAAAAAAAGTGTTTCAATAATTTTAGGGCTTGAATTTCAGACTGTGTACCGGTCAGATTAAACTAACAGGTAGGGTTTGGCATATCTGCATTGTATCCATAATCTATGGCTGCAACATTAACCAGTTTCAACGTATTTGCACTAACGCGGCCGATTGATACGACAATTTCGCAATGTTAGGCAAATTAGAATGGGCCGTTTGGAATTGTGCCTACCTTGTGTTTGGTATTTGTTGCCTGTTTGAAGCCTGGCTTTAGGCAGTACAAAATGCTTGAGCCTCAATGCCTATTCTCTGTATTTCGGAAATTGGTGACGGCGATTTTTAGAGTACTTTATTTGTGTCCGAAATTCGAAATCATATTACGGCAAAATGACTGAATTTTTAATCATGGGTAATGAAAACGATTTTTGGATGTAATTATTTTGTGCTAGGTACTGAATTATTATTATGTTAATGTGTACTAAGCTAAGAATTTTGCTGATATTATTTTGTCTAATGTAATGTATGTAATTCGGAATTTATTGTATTACATAAAATATTTTTACATTGCCTTTCAAAATTAGATACTTACTATGATTTTTTGGGAGTTCTCTAAATAAAACTGTCTTTTAAATATGATGTTAATGAAATCGAGCACGTTTGTATATTATCGTTACGAAGATCGTAAAATAGCCATTTTATTTAAAACGACATTACAGTATATCTTGAAAACCAGTAGCTCAACCTATATATCTTTATTAAATGAAGTGTTTCTATGAGAAATGGAATATAGATTAATTTCTTAATAATGAAACTAGTTGCTGTCATGATTTCACATCCATGACTAAATTGTTAACTTACTGTAAGAGAAGGGACAATTTGACCGAATTAAATAATAAAAAAAAATCTTCGATAGTAATACCTCAGAAGTGGTCCCCCATATTAAGTAAAGACTATAGTCAGTTTCTTTTTACATTTGGGTAAGATTCATCATTTTAAGTGTTCCTTTTGGGCATCTTCTAGGGAAACGCTAGAATTACGGCAATGTCTAGCGTATTTATGACGATGACGAAGACCTCCGTGGTCAAGTGGCGTACACAGCGGTTTTCAAGGAGTCGCAAACTCTGAGGTCCCGGGTTCGATCCCCGGACGGGTCAATGTAGAAATTTACTTTTCTACATTGTCTGGTGTTTGTGGTACCTTCGTTGTTTTAGAATTCTATAACACAAGTGCTTAATAGCTACTTACTTTGGGTTCAGAGCAATGTATGTGATATTGTCCGCATTTATTTATTTATTATTTATACTTCAAACTTGAAAATAAATACACATTTTAAATACTAAACAAGATCAGCAGAACTACTGTTTCAATTCTACTATCGTTATCGGAGTACAAAATGTTTACGGCATCAAGTACATCCGTTGTCGGGCAGATGTCATAAATACGATCGTAAAACGTTTTATACATTTCAAGTGGTATTGGATCGCTGGATGGTGCTGAATTTTCTATCTATTTATTAGTTTAACCTATTTAATTTTATACATTTTTTGATAGAACATAAGCAGGATGACAGGTCTTATCTGCATAAGATGAATAACACAATACTCATACTTATTGGCAGATTAACAGATGTTTAATTTTACTGTAGTAAGACTTTTATTAAACTGAAAGATTTCTTTTGATGTTCATAATTTTAAGGTACAAAATTTTAATATTATGATAAAATAATGAATATTGGAAACCAAGATGCTTCAAGCTTAAAATACTATTTAGTTAAACCTTTATTTATTTCTTTATCAGCCTTTGAATTCTATTTCATTATTTTACGTGGACATGGACCTAAATCTATTTTTAAGCCACTCAAGTTTTACCTTTGTAACATGGTCACTAGAGTACTTACCCTTTTCATCAAACATTTACTTATATGTAGTTTGGATTTGTGCCCGGTTAGTGGCAATAGGCTCGCCCCCTATTACATAGGACCTAAACATACCGGCGAAGTGTGGGTGTACATTGGTACACCTCTGCCAAACCCTTCGGGGATACAGGCGTGATGGTATGATATGTTATGGTTTTTTTTATGTTTATTTACTTATATTCTTTGGGAGCTAGGTAGTACCGTCAGATAATTCTATAAATATCTATCGTAATACCTAGAGCCAGTCAGTGACCGTTGAAGGATGTATCGTAATCACGTCTGGTATTATAATATTATTCCTATTTAGAAGCTATGTGCTTTCCTGTTTGTAAACTATCGCCGTATAGGCCGGAGATCCGATTGAACTGATGTAATAATCTTCTAAGCAAACACTATACTACTGTATAATTGTATTCGTATTATATGTGTAAGTTTATAAGTGAATCAAAGTCTGGTTAAGCAGTTTAAAAGTACCAAACTTACCTCTTACAAGGCAACTTCTTCCAAAAAATCAGACAAAGCTTGTACTCGTTCTAAGAGAAGCAACTTTTTCAAAAAAAAAATAGGTTTTTTTTTTTGGAAAAAACGAAAAACAAATACTTTGTTTGAAGTCGGTTAAAAAAAAACTGTTATTTCACGATAGGTTTGTAAACATAAGTTTCCGAAATTAAAAACAATTATCGCAAGACACACATTTTCCAGAAAGATAAATTGTCATAATACTATAATTAAGAATTTTTATAAACATTAGCAGCTCAAAGATAATTCTCTAGTCGCACTGAATCATGATAAAGTCTATGACCATATTGCTATAATGTCCATAGCACGAGAGGTCATCAGCCTTAATAACTATAATTCTAATTATATCCCGCGAATGATGTCACTTCCTATTGCATTGTATAAACGTTACGTCATCGCCAGTAAATGGTTATTACCTAGACAACTATAATACATACGTGTGTATATTTTCTACTTAGTAATAATAAGTGCAGAAGTTTAAGGATAGATGTTTGTTGCTCTTTGACTCAAAAATGACTGAACGGATTTGGATTTGGAATTTTGAAAGAACAATGGCAGAATTTGGTCTGGACTTTTTTTGGCGTCCATAGATTTCATAAATATCAATCAAATTTAATTAATTTTCTACGATTTTTCAATTATTCACTTCTTCTTGTAAAAGCCGGAGTTATTTTTATGTTTTTAAAAGCTCATAAAATGATGTTCGAATTAGGTTACCTACATTCGACATTTTACCATTAAAATAGTGGTGTGACGCTGTATAATCAAACGAATGATCGATATAATCGACCGATCGATCGACCCGTGTAGAGTTCGTTTTGTTTTTAACATAATATTAGAATTATCTATTCTTTCTTCTTTAATGAATGATATGTTTGAAGAAATGCTCCTACTTTTAAATCCAATTAATAATGGATCAAAATATCAGAGGATCGTTTCAGTGTCGTATCGATTCTCAAGAAAAACGAATCCAAAAGTGCAGCACTACTTTTGTTTTGGACAGTGAATGTTATCTGTGGTTGTCTGTCAAGTGAAGACGCTACAGAACTACCAAAACCTAACCTACCTGGACTGTTTATGGACTGATTGATACTGCCTTGTGTGACTAGTGCGTGCCCTTAGGACTACGATATTGCTTTTGCGTGAGCATAAGCTAATCTTACTTTGCTTCGATTGTGCCTATATAGTGAATTGGATTTTTGTTGTAAACCCATAACAATAACTATGGAAGATTACGATAGAGATCATCGTCGCACGCGCATTTTATGTGTAATGATGATAATGAGATGAAGAATGAAATAAATAATTATTTTAAACAAAATATGTTTTTTATTTGCCCTAACATAGTTCTATTGTTTACGCGGCAAGTGCATTTTTTTAATACGCGATCAGCTTTCTTAAACATTCAATAATTGAGTACTATAGTAATATTATAGAATGTGGATTAGCGCGTACATGCGTAAATACCTTAAGGGCTTGACGTTTCGTTCTATAATATGCAGCGCGATAGTTTAAAAGTTTAAATTGAGTACTACTCTACATCGAGTGTTAGAATTTATTTAGGTTTTTCCCATTTATCCGTAAATACTCTTATTCTCACTTAGACCACACCACATTATCATTTCTTAAGGACATAATTTCGATCTGCGTTATGTTTTATAGATACAGCTAATTGACATTGACGTTAATTCATAACCTAAATAATAAAATTCTAACACCGAAATCTTTTTTTTCCGGCTTTCCCAAATGAAAATAGTCTCATTTATAGATTCTAGAACTAACGCCAAATCTTTTAACATATTTTTCATTAAGGGACGCTTCAATTTGATCCCAGACAATTCTTAGTATGGAGACCTGCCATTGTCCTTTGGCAAACTGGTAGATTATGAACTATATTAACATATAGGGCTCTTTTATTCTTACTAATTCTAGGGGAAGGAAAACTATGCAAGTAAAATCAAAGTTAACCGTTAGTACAATATGTGGTAAAGTAACACTTAGGTACTTTTGATAGGCCAGTTAGTGTGGTGTTTGTGAGTTTGTTACCTCATGCCGTAAAAATAATAGAACAGATTTTGATGAAATTTTACACGATAGAAGTGCCTTAGTGTTTTTTTGAAGGATGATTTATTATTTTCTATACCTATACATAGATATACGGTACAATGACTTGGTGACCTTTGAAGAAAAATTTACATTTATAACAAACACGCTTCAAATAATAGCTCCAACTTTTTATAATTGACGTGTGAAACTATATTTAGCCTTGACAGAGAAACTAATAGACACTGCAATTAAATGATTCAGAAGTTCTACTTTTCTTAAACGAAATAATATTAAAATCTTGACAACATCACATACCTTTATATTGCTGTAATACAAAATTAAGTTATAGTTAGCACTTATGTAGTGGAATCATAGACAATGACGGTGCGACGAGCACCCCGACATTGCCTTCCCAGGGAATCGAACCCGGGACCTCAGAACCTTGAAAACCGCAGTGTACGAAATTACACCAAAAACTTTCTTACTGGCTCATTGACTAAATGAAATTCTTTTTATCAAAATGAAATACCAAGTACCTATTTAAACACATAATATTTGAACAGTTCATTTGATGTTGTTTTTTGCCTGTAATATTTAAAGAAATTAAAAGTGTTATTCTTCTGTAATATATTTTTATGGCGATAAAACAATTTGTCGGCCATTAACACGTACTAACACGTTCCATCAGCTTGATTACGTAAAGTCGTAAATTTTGACTTCTTTTTAACACGTTTTAATTAAAAACGAATAAATTAAACGATGATGACTTAGAAAAATATCGAAATCTTCACACAAAAAAAACATCCAGATACTTACATGCTTGAGAAATATTTTTGTATATCACACCATATTTTATTTCATGCGAGGGTCGAACCTTAGTATATTTATAGAAATTACAACTTCCCACTAATTAATCTATTACTCAGTACCTATACTAACTTTTCAGCCATTTCAATATTTTTACTGAAATTCTATATTACTCTTTTGAGAAGTCCCACTTTCCTAATTTCTTGCTATTTATTAAAATAAGCCAACTCTCACATTTTCTAACTCAGAGTTTGATTTAAAGTAACCCTCAAAGACTCTGAGTTTGGCACTAAGTAATTATATAGGTACCCAAACGTGCTTACAAAGCAATCGAACCAAACAATTACACACCAACAGCTCTTAAACATCCGTTCTCATCAAGTCACACTCGACTTGAATACCGGATCTACAAGGATCTTAACACATCCAGATCCGTATACCGGTATTCAGAATTGGGATTGCATCTCTCTCCCAAGAGAGTCACTTCACTCGCAAGCAGCTGCATTCTGGTTAATTCCAGATTGAAGCGGATCGGATCTGGGATTTGATTTGTTAAAAGTACGGGTGTATTTATTGAGGTCTTTGGGATTTGTAATGGTATTAGATGGAGGAAGATGAGATTTTTTAATGCTCTTATCTTTGCATGTGATTTTATATGACTAGCGACCTGTAGTGCTAGTATTCTGTAACATTATTTTCGTATCACGACAGCGGAATCCGCGATGAAATGTCAAAAACGTATTCTCTAATTTGAATTCTAAATCAAGGGTTCACTTTTGAAATGAGCTTTATTATGACTCAGGTGAAGCTAAATATCGAAATTATTTACAGAATAGACATACTGCACCGGTACACAGGTCTCTCCGGCTTCGCACGGGTAGGAAAATTCTTTGATCTCCTCTTAATAGGCAAGTTTAAGAGCTAGGTAAAGCTTATAAATTTGCATAACTATAGGTCCTCTTAGCGTCTATCATAGTATGTTCTTGTATCGTAATGAAGTATAGCGTGAGTTCGGTTTTGGACAAATATTGTTTACTTTTCCTTACTTGTTTTTTCAAAGTTAAATGGCTGAACGGTGAAATCTAAATCAATTTTATGACGCAGTTAAGTCTTATTCTGTCTCACCTTAAAGCGTAAAGTAGCAACCTACAGATAGACATTTAAGAACGTGTTAAAAGTTAAACGAAGTTTGAGTATTCGCGGAAAAGTCATTCAAAGCCATTATCTTTTAGAAATATGGAAAAGTACATAACACTTATTAAACTTCTATTGTGGTTAGTGAAAGGAAATATCAAGCGTCTGTTAATTACAAAAATACTCCTGCAAAACACAAACATAAAAAGAAACATTCGAATTGAGAACCTCCCCCTTTTTTGAAGTTGGTTAAAACTAAATATTAATAATCTATTTACAGATGATTTAATCCAAACTTCAAGCATTATATTTTGACAAACATCATCAGAATTATGTTATAAAAAACCAGGTAATTATCAATAGCAATGAGAAAGAATAAAATAAAACGCGAAATATTTATAAAATTTTAAAGAACCGACATTTTTCTCTCAGGATTTAGCTTCATTCAAGTAAATCTCAAGACTCTTTACAGTTTAAGAAATCCCATCGAAAAGATAGTCAATATTACGAACAATTATATTATTTGAGTTATATTCTATGGACGGAATACCGGACGAAGTTTAAATGAAACTGAAATAGATGGTGGATTCGTATTTGTTCTTAGTAAATGGGTTTAGATTTGTTGAGAATTCATATTAGAATTCTGTATTTATGATTTAGGTTCCTATATATATTTTTATGGGTTAGTTAGAGATATGAGGCGATAAAGTTAGTTTTATACCATAAGTTTACCTCTCTGCCTTACTTATTGATAGATACAGACTAGTGATAATAATATGATCTACCTATAAAATGTTATAATCTACTATTTCTCATGTTACAGACGGAAGACCGTTTTTCTTCTTTACATAATGGCACAACCATGTAGGAATGTATAAGCTACATGTTGAGTTTGCTTCTATGTTATTGTATAATTAAATCAAAGACATCCAAGAATAAATGTCTACTCTATCGTATTGGGATTAGATTCCTGTAAAGGTAGTTGTAAGTGTTTTTAAATAAATAAAAAATAAATAAAAAAAATATCAGTAAGAAGACGTCGAGTACCTATCATATAAAAATGTTTCATTAACAAAATTTAAGACTGTTTAAATCTCTACAGACATCCGTCGCCATGTCACATCTCATCAAATCACACCCACACACATGCATTCCCACCGTCATTCTACCCCGATTGATACACAAGACCTTAAATAAAACTCACTCGAATAAACTCCTCACTTTTACTATAAAGTAGAAAGAGTACGAATGTCATCCACCACCTGGCAATCCAATTTCATCTTGAGCGCCTCTCAAGGGACTTACCCGATAGACATGTATTCTATAGATCTGTTCAATACCCACACTTATTCTGTACCTAACGCATTCAAGGTATTTGCGAACCTTATTCTGGAATTGCTTGTAATAGTATACCGTTTTGGGTTGGATTTGGGAGATTGAGTTTAGAGCCATCTAGCGGCGGGTAGCGGCATTTATAGTGTGTTTATGAAAGCTTTATTTAAAGTAATACAATAAAATAAAATTAAATGTCGATATTTTAAGAATAAATTTGTTTTTTTCTTATTTGTAATAACAATAATATAATAATTCCAGCCTATAAACGTCCCACTGCTGGGCACAGGTATCTTCCCATGAGAAGGCATGAGCATTGATCATCACGCTTGCTTGATTGCGGATTGGCGATGGCCCATTGTTAATTGTTTTAAATTTGTATTTAGTTTAAATTTAACTAAAACATAAAGTATAAGCAATGCTAGTGACATCTAGTTCCTTAAGAAGTAAGTAACACAACACCAAAACAATTTTAAGGGTGTCAAAAAATAAAAAGGTTTTCCGAGATTTTTTTCTCTACCAGCCCTAGTATTTTTTAATTCCTATTTTTACAAAGATTTGGAATTATTTATTTACTTATTGTAATCGTAAAACATAATAAACAAACATTACAAAATCCTACCACCAATCTTAAACGGATTCCTTACTTTGATTAAAAATAAAACGTTTGTAAGGCTTTGCACATGTCGTCGGTAACTACATTTTATCAGAGCAATCCCTTGGGAAGTACAGTGAGCAGATCGAATACGTTGCTTATACTGTTCTATACATTTACGTCAGAAATGTATAAATGTACTTTTGTTTATTACTTGTTCTGTCTATTTTCGAGTCGGCAATCGTCGGTAAGTTTTGTTTAGGATTTGAGTTTGATTTTTTGTGTGTTTATCGGTTTTATACGGCCAGATACAGGGAGCGGTACATAAGGTGCAGAACCGGACTAAATGGAAAAGATTGACATACAGTCACGATCCTAAGCATTGAGGGAACGACCAGTAAGTACAAAGAAGAAAATCAGTTTTATGATACATACTATGTATTGTTTTGAAGGTAAGGACACGACAAGTTTTTAAGGTTTGGATCAAATACTTAAAAACCGTATACGGAAAAAGATTGAAAATGAAACTTAAACGAAGGTCCGAATTGGGATAATTGGTAAAACGTAAGTGTATCTATTAAAAGATGCTGTCGCATTGTCTATTTTCTGGATAATCCCCAAAACATCTAGATAGAATTCGGTAAAGCTTTGCAAATATAAAAGAGATTGTCAGGATACTTAAGAATTCCCATCACATCTCTATTTCAAGAATTAATTTGGTAAAGTAGCTATCATCCTTGAAGTGAATGCCGACGAATACATTATGTAAAAGTTAGTGTTCCTAAAATACAAATACAATTGTATAAATTGTTTAGTCAAATCAACGCCCGATTATAAATCATTTTGTATACGAAGACAAATTAGCATTATTAGATGTAAATGTCTGTCTGTCTAGCGTTTGATCTCTAATCTTGTTTATACAATGTTAATATCAATTATTATATTGTTTGCAAATTATTTCTATGCTTAAAGGTAAGTTAGATAGTGCAGATAGTGTGAAGGGTGTAAGACACGTGATATTGTGTTTAGTGTTTCATTTTAGGTCTGAATATCTAAAATCTTAGTCCTGAATCGCGATTTGTAATTTTGTTAGGCGTCCTACATAATAGTATTATTACCAATGTACTAACTTTTAAACTATCAAGCTGCATGTTTACAGTAATAGAATTCACGGGAATAAGCACACATGCATAAATACCTTTTTTTGACTGTCTCAATTAGAGTCTGCTTATCCCCGTGAATTATATTTCTATTACAAATGTAGTCTAATAGTCATTATCTTTACACAATTAAAATCGCTTAGATCTATGCAGCAGTTTTCAGGAATAGATAGGGTGATTCAAGTGGAAGGTGTATGTAGGTACAATAATAGTTTCATCAAGCAGTATATTATAACTTATAAATATGATTTCATCACACTTTATTGATGATGGTTGATTTATGTTAAGTTTTGTTAGTTGCGTATAAACTTTGCGATGTTTAGATAGTAATATATTACTATCATACTATAGTATAGATAGTGATAACAAGTGGTTTAATAATGTGTGCAAATAAATAAACCAGTACGGTATTGTTTTTAGTAACCAAAAAACATCCTAAAATGTAACCAAAACGATCTTTATAAAGCAGCTACGTAAAATAAAACCTTATCCAACGCAAGACATATTTTATCTTAAATTTATTAGTCATTAAATTAACTAAGGATAGCTATTCGGGAACATTCTTTCGCCTCCATTTTAGCATTTAATTGTTTACGGAAGCTCCCAAAGTATTTATAGTTTGGTAGGAAACTTTATGGTTGTGTTGCTTCCGGTTTTATAAGTCAAAGATTAAACACGAAAATGCTATTAAGCTTTTTTAAACAAACAAATATCAACTGAGATGTATTTACTACTAAATAAATAAAATTATATTTTATTAAAATGATTACTTTTTCTATAGCGTTAGGTCCAGAAAGAGGTGGTGAGATGACTGATTCTACTGCGAGGGTTGGTTTGCCGTGGCTCTATACATATAGAGAACTATGGAAGCACTTGCGAGAGACCTTTGTTCAACAATTAAGACTGTTAAACCTTAGTAAAAAACTGTCCGGGGAATAAACATAGTCCGCCGACCCCAATTAAATTGGAAAATGGTAGGAAGAAGAAGAAACCTATCTTTACTTTAAAATTATTGTCACCCAATGTTGAGCGTTAACATGTTGCCTCTTCAAAGTATTTAACTTTGTAATATACTACCCATTTTTTTTCCTAGCCATTTCTGCCCCACTGCAGGGCAAAGGCCTCTCTACCCTCCTTCCGTCTGCTTCTATCTAGGGCCGTGGTCATCCACTCCTTATCAAAGGACTCCAGTTAGTCCCGACATACTACCCATTAAATATTATAAATACTACAATAATCATCGAAAATAATTAATTAGACTACCATAAATATTCATAACTTGTGACATCACACATCTAATCCAAGGCGCCTCTTACCGTTCAGCGCGGTCTACATAGTGACCGGTTGCAATTCTGCGCGCACGCAACTCCTTGCGTAACCGTCGCTGATTGGTCGATATGCCGTAAAGATTTGTGACACAAGGCTTTGTAGATTAGACAGCTATGTATACAAAACTTGTCTACTGTTGTCAGTAACAAAAGTTTGTAATATTGAAAGATTTATTTTAATGTTATATTATGTGACATTATTTTAAAGTTAATTCTGAGGTCGATTTGGTATGATTTTTTATCAATTACAGTTGAATGAATTGCGAAGATTTTTAAGCAAGACAGAATGTCACGTTTGTTCATATTATTGGGCTGCCGAATTCTTTACTCTATTTGGAGTACTAAATTATATTTATTGAAATACGCTACTGAAACTTTCATTTGTGTACGTCTGTTCTTAGATACTAAAAAACATAAAAGTATTTTCTGAATGGGATGTATTTAATAAAAAATACTCACATAAACATAAGCAGAAATTGAGGGACTAAAGCCTCTTTAAACATAAAGCCTACATACACATGATACAAAACTCCAAATGTATAGGTAAATGTAAACAGTAATCGAGTAACTAAAGCCTCCTTGAAAACACAGCCTCCTTACCTAATCCTAGCAAACTACACACTAATACCACAAGTTAATTCAAACACACGCAGTATGTCCAGACATGCAGCCGATGTCTCTCATGTGCAAGTTATTGCATAACAAGCGGTTAATTGGCAAGCCTTGAGGCGCACACTGTTTCTCAAACTATATAACGTTAGGTGTGTATGGTAGGTATGTTAGGTAAATTTCTAAACCGAATAGCACAATAACTAAATTATAATTTAATTTAAAATAAGCAAAAACTACAGCGAAAATCGAAAGAAAGAGATTTCTTTCACGAACGGGTCTTAGGCAAGTGAAACCACGGGGAACCGCTAGTATTATGATAATACTTATTATTAATATAACTCCTGGTGTCAGAATTGCCGATGGGCACTGATGTTTACAAACAATCACGTAAATTGTTTTTCCGTTCATAAGATATCGAATGACAGAAAATGACATTTTCTCTCTTTTAATTCTAAGCTATAGGGTGATCGTGTTTTAACATATTAAATAGAGCAGAGGTTTGTTTTAGTTATTGGAGAATGGGTATGAAATATGTAATTTATTTTTCATGACGCTGTAGAACTTAATACAGTTCGTTTAAAGGTCGATCTAAAGAACGCTGCAATTAGATTCAAATTTGAAGGAAAATAAATGATATGAGAAAGAAAGGAGTGACGAGGAGATGACGAGAGACCCCAAATAATTGTGAACAGGGCAGGGAGATGATGATGATTTGAAAAATAGGTATTTACAAAAATGATACTTCATCCAACATGTTCGCCAACAAGTACGTATACTCCACCGCTCGCTGTTCTTATCGCCCGTAAGTCTCGCATTACAGTCGCGTGCGCCCGCGCACGTGTGACGTGCCGTGACAACCGATAACTCGCTCCAACACTTTCTTTGTTTTAGCGTAAACGCGTCGCGAATACAAGATATTTAGTTCGTATGCCCAAACATCGATAACGGCTTCCGATTTCTATCCTCCGATTGGGTTTTTGATCGAAAGTTTGATAAGTAATTGTGTAATCCCTGTCTGGGGTAAACCTAATCGTATGTCTTTTTTTTAATAATGCACCTTAGAACAGATTTGAACTATGCTACAATACATAAAGTAGAACTAAACTACATTGACTGATGGATTTATTGAATGGATCTGTGTTGGCTTGTTGTAGGAATAAAAAGGCGTTCCTATAGTCCTTACTCATATCATTTACGGGCCCATGATTGAAGACAGATTGCCGGAGATTGACAGGGTGTCGCCGCCGACGGACACGTCTGGGAGGACATCATCATCATCATTTACCGAAACGTTCAAACATAATTTATAATAAATAATAGGCAACGTCTTTTTCCCAATAATTTTAGCGTAGCAATTAAAAATTGGTCAGTTGAGAATGTAAAAGAGCGTAAGTCCCATTATACATTACACATATTGTGATATGATAACTCTTTAAGACATGTATTGTTAAGCAAACCCTTATTTAATTGCAACCCAAGACTTTTTAGACAGCTATACTATCCAAACTTAACTGCAAAATCCTTGGCACTTGATAACTTTTATGATAACTACAAAAAAAAATGCCAACTTGTAGAAAGTATTTTATCAACCCATGTCGAACCACATTGCACCTTCTAGATATTTTCCTTATCTTTGATTAAGTCTTAATTAATTATTACGCAAATTACCTAATCGAGCAAATATTTAATTAAACTTTCGACCCATATTTAACGCACGAACGTCTAATCGGGTGAATGCACCAATTATCGTCCGTAGCAATTTTATTAGTTAATTAACTTATAAGGACCTAAGTATCAATATGTTATATGCAAACATATTTATCTTAGTTCTTTTAGCGATTATTTGTTAAACTGTCTTTGACCATTTTATATATTTTTGGCGTTTGTGATCTTAATTTAGTTGTATAAATATGTACAAACCTGCATAATATGACAATGGAAGCTTACTGTTTCTTTAATTTTGTTTTAAATTATAATACGTGAAACTCTTGTTAAAGGCAAAGAAAGACAAAATAAAGTTTGACCAACAATATACCTATAGACAAACGTTAGTTACTGTAAATCATACAAACAGACAAACTATCCAAATATAGTTTTGTTGGACTTTTTGTGTGTCATAAAATGTACCTTGTGCCTTATTAAATAAATAAATAATAAAAAATAATAATAATAAAATATTTTACAAAAAAAAATCTGAATTTGACGAACTTGACTACTTCTTAGTTTGATATCTAAGAAGAAATAAAACTATTTTTGCAATCAGACCTGTATCATCAATCTACTCGAAGGTTCTATAATTACCGAAGTATATTGCAATATTATCGGGCACAAGCCACATGACTCAATACTAGATTACCTAAGAAAGTACCTAAGACATGTGATTTTAATCTAGTACTTATATTAAAGTCAACATACTTACATTCCAGTTATCATGAACTAGTTTACCGTTTCCGATCACCGAGTTTCATTCGCTTGTAAAATAATGCTAAGTTAAGATTATGAACTGCTTTTAAAATAGCTAAACTTCGTTATAACCTATGCTATATATTGTTACACGCAGAGATGCACAGTTTTACATTAGAAAAACACTTTTATTAAGATAAAAAGCTTTTAGTTTAAAGTAAAATTATTTTAAGAGACCTTAGAGAAATTTATAGTGATAAGATTTGTTGGTGCAGCCAACGGGTAACAATATCACGGAAAAAACATAAGACCTGTCTTGTTAGATAATAAATTGATAAGTAAATTATATTATAAAAAAAAAATAGCCCGAGTGTTTTTAAATAATTATTAAATTGACAGTTAGGCCTTGTCTTAATGCCTATATTAGGAAAATGCATGTAATTATTGCTTGATTTAAATTGGCTTTTGCATTTTGGGCACATGCGCAATATCCTCGGCTATGCTCCTAAAAGGTTCTGACAAGTATTGCCATTTCGTCTAAAGGTGAAAATATGGGATTGTAACTTTATTGAAAAGAAAAATAGCTTGTAGGATATACTTCTCAGTTGCAAATGTACAGTTTGTTTTAATTTATAAAAATATCTAAGGTATCATAATCTTAACCATTAACTGGTAGTACCTATTAAAAAAAGTTGTATGTTCTTAAATAGACCATAAAGTAAGTATTCAATTTAGATTAAGTAATGGAAATAAGTTTAAATGACAATAAGGCAACGTTAGCCAGAATTCCTTTTAGTGTTGTGTTCTTTTTTTTTCAGTTTTCAGCGCAAAAGGTTCTTGGCAACAGTCCCCGAACAAACTGTGAAGCGTTTAATGCGTGAAGGCAGTGTTTACCAGTATCTGAATGCTGGAAATCTGTTTTACATTTAATATTTTAAAGGATTTTGCATTCAAATGTGGTTGGGACAGATTTGAATAGTATAAAGTAGAATCTCAGTTTTGTTACTTTTCGGGCGGTTTCCTATTTGATGTCATTGTTATTTAATTACAGAAGTACATTTTGTATATAAGACGATTATTTAACTGTTAATGAAGTCTGTTAATGAAGTGTAATTGTTAATGGAGTCGCTAATCCGCATAGAGCAAGCGTGGTGATCAATGCTCGCGCCTTCTCTATATGGGAAAAGGCGACGTTAGTAGGCTGGATTATTATTGTTACTAATTGAAAATCAACAAACCGTTTACTGTTGCTATTTGCTCTTCAGATCACACCACCAAGCCCAGCCCTTTCGTATGAAACCAAAAATGAAAACTCCATAATACCTGTAACAACAAAATATTGCAAATCAATAAAAACATACAGAATAATACACATACGACCCATCTACATAACGACCGCAGCTTACACCACTCAACCGACCCCTAAACATGTAATATGACGTCAGAAGTAGGGTAAAGGTACCTGTTGACGGTCGCGTGCCACATTATTACCTTAATCCGCCATTTTGGATGTAAGTGTGTGTTACCGTTTCATTTGTCACTCACTCACGTCATTGGTCGAAACCAATTGGTTCTCGTTTTGAACTCGTTTCGTACGCGAAGGTTTGGTTTTAATTGGATGAGTGGAATGCATTTACTCGAGTGTTTTTGATTGGATTACGCTGGGAGAATTAATTCGGAGTATTATTACACGTTTTGTAATTTATTCTAATATAGTAGCGATTAAAAAGAACTGAAACTAAATTTTAATTAAGTTTAATATACACCGACCAAAAAAAAAAAACTCTGAATCTGACAAATTATACTCAATAAACCTATCATTGCAAGATTGACGTATAAAAACAAGAGGAATTGCTTTGGAAGACAGTATAGGTATATGGGTGAAAAAAAGGTCAAATTAATCATAATAAAAGTAACGAATTTATCCCTTCTGAGAACTTTCCTTTAATCCAACTAATTACCCTTAATAAATAATTCACTAATTAGTTATCAATCCTATTTAAAATATCCTTTTACCCTTTATAAAGTTTGCTAAGTAAATATCTACTTAAAAGATTATTTAGTAAATACTCGTTATTTATTAATTCTAAACAAGAAATTATGACGAGCATTTGTTAAACAGAATTAATAGCGCTAACGAAACGCCTGATCACTTTTACAAATTAATTAAGGATATTTATCAAAACTAATCCAGGCCAAGTTTAGAAATCATTGAGCGCAAAATGTAGGTATACTGTACGCAAAACATACATTTAAATAATATGTATATGAATATTAAAATTTAGTCTATCTTAACTAAAGAAAATGCGATCTATTATCCCTTATTTAAGACACATACCTATGACACAAACGTTTTAGATCGTGAACCCTACGTTTCTTTTTATTAGGTATAGTATATAAACCATACAACATATAACCATACATATTGCCTTTGCAGTCAGCAGAAAAATCTTAATAACATAAGGCTCATAATAAACAAAAACAGCTAATATCTAATTCTATCTAATAATAACTGTCACTGACAATGATTGATACACAAATCTCAAATACTTATCGAATTGTAATTAGAAAGCTCATAATAACAGCAACAAGGCAGGAAAATACGATATTTAAAAACAAAAAATACTCAATTAGTTACAAAAATTTTCCTTGACAATAAAAATTAAGATGCCAATTGTAACGTATCCAAAAATACTCGGTTTTTAAGAATGAGTGATCTAAATAAGGCCCAATTATGCGATTAAAGCCCACTCGCCTTGCTCAATTAACGAGCTTTCGATATTGGGCGTTAGATTATATTGATTTCCCTATTTACGACACTCTTTGTTTTACGAATAATAAGTAATAAATAAACCGGCCCATAAACGTCCCACTGCGGGGCACAGGCCTCTTCCCATATAGAGAAGGCTCGAGCTTTGATCACCATGCTTGCTCTCTGCGGATTGGCGATTCCAGACCCCAATTTTTTGGAATCCAGGTTTCCACACAATGTTTGCCTTCAGCGTCTGTCAGAAGAGTTTTAGAATAATTTAAAAAAACGCCTCATTATGAACGCTAATCATTAATTATTTACAAAAATAGCGTCTGTGCCGAAAGAGAACCGTCGTAGGATATGAAAGCGACAGATTCTCTCGCAATATTTTTTTATCCATAACAGGATCACTTTTGACAGAGTTTGTGGTTCATTCACATATTTAAGTAATTTATTTGGTCGTGGACTGACCAAATAAAAGCGGTAGTAAATGGCTCATCATCACTATATGAATTCACGAGGAAGGCGGCCATCAGAGAAGAGTGGCGGCGTGTTCTGAAGCTTGCCACCAACACCTGACAGGAAGTGATGACCACGACCACTCTTAAATAACGAAAATTAAAGATGTAAAAAAGACAATTTGACGATCCTGTATAAAATGTGATAGCTTGGGATAGTCCTTTTATCGCGAGCAATGAGGTCGACACGAGGTCGACGTGAGTTTTAACCTCTTCACCCTATTAACGGAAAGTGATAAATCCAGTTCTGCGAATATTTCGCTTTAAATGGCCGCAAGTATTGTTAAATGTAATACTTAAATGTGGTTTATTTTATTGACATGGTTAAGGATAGATCGTTAAACGGTTCGCGTAGTTGTAATAGGATTTCTGCGTTTTAAAAAGCCGTGTTACAAAACCGGACATCCATGGGATTTATCACAATAGTATCGGCTTCATATTAGAATTAATAAAAATTTAAAAAAGCCCTGAAATACAGACAGTATATTATACATACTATATTAATATTATAGAACGGGGATAAGCGCGAACATGCATAAATACCTTTAGGGCTTGACGTTTCGACCGGGTTACACCGGCCGTGGTCGCAAGCAGACTCTAATGACTTAGGAGACGTACATTCGCGTTTAATAAAAAAAGACAGTATACTGTTTTTAAACATGCTGAACGTGTAAGGTAACATATAGATCTCAATTAAATAGTCCAACAAGTTAAATGAAAAGTATTTACGATCGTAAAGAACTGCTCAAATAATTGCGGTTCCAACGCCGCACGTTTTCAACTTAATTCCGTAACAAATGTTCTGGAAGAAGCAATGTATTGTAGTTCCAGAATTAAGATCGTTGAATGCTTGACCACAGCTGGTTTTGTTAGCACTTGGCTTTTACCACATTGCATTTTGCATTTGATCAAAGAAATTAAGAAGGTGCAAAGTGGAAAGTGCTCTTTGTTTGAGTTTTAATTAATTTCTAGCTTTCTTTATCCGTTCATAGAATTTCTTAATACTGGAGTGACAAAAATATGTTTTCCATATTCTACTGGTGATAACTTAATTCTGGAATAAATATACACAATAAGTTTTAAAGAGACCGAAATGTTCTAAACAATCTGTATCTCGTTTTAAACCGCGACCTAAGAAGAGGGGTATTATAAGTTTATAAGGTGTATCTGTGCATCGTAGCTCCTAAACGAATCAACTGCTTATGGAGAAAGCTTACGTGATCGAGATAGTTTTTGGCTATTATATGAAGATATTTTCACGACTTTCGAGACTTTCTCAATTTATATTTATCTAAGTCATAGATCGTCTACGAAAGGTTTATGTACAGGTGTTCTGTATATACATAATGTTTGATAACACATCTATATTTGTTTTTATTTCTGTCCAGTATTGCCATTGTGTTGTTACATTGTTACCTTTGATCCGTTATGTTTTGTTATGATATTGCCAATTCATTGTTTAACTTCCTCTCTTAATATCGAGAATCATAGAGCATCTGGTCTTTGGTAAATGTTAGGACTAAACAATGGAATGGAATGGTCAAATAATAATTGACAAAACATATAAGACGACCTCCGTGGTCGAGTGGTGTACGCACCGGTTTCAAATTGTCGCTAGCTCTGAGGTTCCGGGTTCGATCCCCGGACGTGTCAATGTAAAAAAACACTTTTATACATTGTTTCTGGTTTGGGTGCAACAGCTGCATGACCTATTATGAAATTAGGTATGTGATTCATATTAACGAATACAGTACTTATTTGTCATTATACAACACACATGCATAAAGTATCCGCCAAGACAATTCCTAGAAAACTCATGTGAACAATATTTTTTATCTCAACTTCTAAAAAGACATCAAATTAACGAGATCTAGCCACTTACAGTTGTCATCGCAACGCAAAACAAATTGCATTACTCATCAGACGAACGACGCTTGCGCATCTGTCGTTGTTAAGTCTGCAGAGCAGAGGTTAATCATCTCTTTCCTGTTTCAAATAGTTTTAGTATTGAGTCTTTAGTTTAAAAATAGTGTGTATAGTGTCATCTTATTAGTTAAAAAATAGTCATAAAGTCATCAGTCAAAGTTGATGCGATTTTGCAGTCCAACAAGACACCGGCTTATAACCCACTATACCATTGTTGTTGAAAAATTAAAATAATGAATAATACTGGCCTATAAATGTCCTACTGCTGGGCATTGACCTCTTCTCTTGAACAGAAGGAATGATCATTGATCACCACCATCACCCATTAAGTTTGGTGATTTCAGATTACAAATATTAAAACGCAAATTTCCTTACGAGAACCTATTGTCGTTTTTGGTAAAGATAAATGATAAAATGTGCGTCTAATTTTTATTATTAATTTACATTAAAAATTGTCATCATCACTATTGCTCCATATATCAGTATAACTACTTATAAATATTGAACGCCTTACCAATTCAAAACCGATTTAAACTGATAAATCATTTAACAATAAACCCAGCATCATGAAATCCGAACTTACATGTATATACATAATTTATTCCATTACCTTTCATCTTAAAGTAGATATAGAACATTCAAATTATACTGTGCGAAAATAGACTCTGAATCTCAATTGGAATTTACATATAAATCACTCCAGAGAAGTACCGAATTTATCACGTAAATGTGACAAGCTCTTGAATTTTATGCTCTCCTGATTCTACCTAAGGGTTTACATATATTATAGGTAAGATAAACTCACAATACTTTATTTGTAGGTTTATATATATGTAGGTATATCATCATAATATAAGTAACCTTGAAAGATGGGAGAATAAAACCTTTTTCGTCATGTCAATGATACAGTAGGTGAGTGGCGTAAGTCACCAGTTTCCACAGAGCGCAACGTGCTACGGGTTTGATTCCAGCATGGGACAAATATAATATTTTTGTGTGAATATTGATCCAAGTTTATGTCTAAGTGAATTGAATTTTCGTCTAATCTCTGAAAATCTTTAAAATTTTAATCTGACCTCCAAAACTTAATAACTAGGTTATATGCCATTCCTAGGTAATTGGTTATTATATTTTAAAAGATTTCTTCTATCATGTATATAAACAGCAAAACTACTTTTTTGATTTGCTCCAGGCTCTTCTGTTTTTATTATTAAGCCGCTGTCCACAAAACCAACAAATAACAATCGATTTAGTTTTGCCAAAATAATTATCTGAAATTTAGTGACCAATTATACCTACAGCATTACTTAGTATCTTGTAGTTATTAGAATGAGCCCGACAAAGGACCTGAGGTCAGTCTGAGGTCGTGAGGTCGTGAGGTCGCGTATGAGTAAGCCGCTATCAGTAGCTCGTCTATCAGAAATTATAACATACATTGTAATATAACGTTTAGTTGTTTAACAGATTAATCTCGTCATTGTTTTTAGGTTTAATTATTATTTTTGTTTGACCACTAACAATTATTTATAACGTCTTAAAGTAGATAACATGTTAACCAAATGGGTAATAGTTCAACACTTAACTTAAGTTTAGGTAAACACAACATACCATTCAATTCGAATACATATCATCACGCCTGTATTCCTCGAAGGGTTAGGCAGAGGTGTACCAATGTACACCCACAGTTTACCGGTATGTTTAGTCCCGTGTAATAAGGGGCGAGCCTATTGCCCCTAAGCGAGCACAAATCCAAACTCCGACCTGCTACTGAGAATTTCATAGGCAAACCCAATAACACCTTGGTCGACTTAGGAATCGAACCCAAGAACTCTAGCAAAGCAGTCGCCCTAGCAACCACAAAGCAAACGATTCAGCATACTATTGCACTACTTTTAAACATAATTTTAACCATCGAAGTCATGCACAGTGTCATGTTAATCCAATAGATGTCGCCCTATGATTTTATTGTGTGCTCGTTACAAGTGACGTTGATACAGATTCAAATTACGAAAATCTCTGTAATCATTTCTAAAACCAAAAGTATTCAAGAATAAATAAAAATCGGAAAAGGGGTATCATTTTCTGATGTAAAGAACCCAGATCTTTAACATTCAAATCCCTTCCAACGTCATACTGAACCACTAGAACTCCATAAATCGCAAGTAGATTAATTCCTTTGTTCAACAAAATAAAACAAACTGCGAATCGTCTGTTGACATAATTATTTATAAAACAAGGCGAAGGACGACCAAGGTTGGGGCCTACAAGGTCAAAGCGAACAGACTGGGCGTCAATTCAGCAATTTTAAATGCATGTCAGTGATCGGTCAGTGTACTTGTCTTTGCGCCTTATTGAAATAAAACTACTTTTTTTACGGATTTTGTCGCGGTTTATTTTGATTTTAGGTCCCGACTTTTCGACACTTTTGCAGGTATCATGGTCACCGTAAAAATGTAGTTTTATTTAAATGTCTAACATTCGCGTAAACCTACGAAACCAATATTGCACCTAATTTTCCCATTCAAATAAGCCTAAAATAAAATCTCATTGAACTCTTTTAGAATAATCGTAATGACCAATTAATGATCATAATGACAGTTAGTAGAATGCCAACTATCGTAAAAAATACCAAATGAAGCAGGTCATTCGGTCAATTCAAGCAACTCTTATATCGCTGAATCGAGGCTCTGGGTACCGATACCAAGTAACGTTTCTATTGGTACGTGATCTGATGCTTATTATTTTAAATGGACAAGTATTAAATTAAAAAAGTTTCGTTTTTAATCTGTAATTTATCTTTAATATGTTATTTAGAAATATATAAGTATGTTTATCAGTTGTCTGGTTACCATAACACAAGCTCTCTTAGAGCTTGGCTTGGGATCAGATTACCGTGTGTGAATTGTCCAGGAATATTATTATTATAATTTTACTAGAGACAATAGTTTTACTTCCATGTATTTTGGTTTTGTACTTAGCTCAAATCTAAGTGAATACGTTTATTTGTATTTTTCTTGCTATTGTTTGAAACTTTGCTTTTGTTTTTAAGTTCAAGACTCTATACCCATATTTTATCAAAATCGGTTGCGTTGTTTAGCTGTAAAAGTGAATAAGGGAATAAATAAAAAATAAAATGAAAGTAGAAAAAATTGGATAACGATATTATTATCTACCAATATTTGATAGAATTGACAACCTGAAATAATAATCAGCAGTTACCTACTCGTACATATTCCGTCTTTTTTTATTTGTTTTTTTGTTTGTTTTCATTCAAATTAATTCTAATCACTGTATTTAATTAACACACATTACGATTGATACATATAACAATTACATTGAGCGACTATTTTTGAGTGACGCACAGACAGACAGATCGTGATAATGAATTAGGGCTTCCGTTGACGAGTGAATGATAATTATATCTATTGTTTGAATTAAACATCATGTGTAGTGTATGTATGAGATTTGAGTCATTATTTAAATTAACTTGATTTTTAATTGAAGATATTTTAAGAGAAGCTCGGGTATAAATAAAAAGGAACTGGCAGAATAACAAAAGATACTAAGATACTAGTAAAGTTTGATATTGCATTGAATGAACCAGGATGTTAAAACCATATAAGTACCATAGTATTGGAAAGGACAAATAAGAAATTGATAAAGGTACCTCATAAACAGTCAGGCAACAGTCTGAAATAAGATTAAAATAATTGTCTATAGATTGAAAGATATCTATTTAAACTCAATAATCCTTATCTTGTAACACTATACCATTAATCTTTATATCATACGCAGATATATCAAAAATCTTTAATTCTGTCCCACCCAGTAAAATTGAATCTGAATTTCTTATCATATGCAGTAACTAATTTTTAGCTATGTCCAGCAAGAATGGAAGACCAACCACCGTACCCTGAGTAATTAATCGACTAGACAGATGAAGTACATAGAAAATAAGACTATTCTTTCCCGCCATATTCATTACGACTTCAAAGTGTAGTTGGGTCGACACATTTTAATGGTGTTTAATATAGAGTGAACAATGCTTGAACATTACGCCGCGCAGTCAACAGTAGAACAATAGTCGAGATTCGTTAGTGATACGTAAGCGAGAACCGGTACTAAGAGAACTCGACGATATATTTTTCTTTTAAATTCGGATATTATCACATACATTGCTCTGAAACCAAAGTAAGTTGAAGCACTTGTGTTAGTTAATTCAGAAACAACGAAGATACCACAAACACTAAAACCCGAGGCAATGTAGAAAAGTTGGTTTCAGCATTGACTCGTCCGGGGATCGAACCCGATACCTCAGAGATGGCGACACCTTGAAACCGGTGTTGTACGCCACTTGACCAAGGGGGTCGTCATATTTTGTAACAGGAGTAATTGAAAATGTCGAGCGGTGTGATTGTAATAAAAGGTATCCCTCCTAGGATAAGAACGCAGTCCTTATGTAATTATTTAAATTGTATTAATACGCCAGAATATGTTCCAACATATTCTGACCTATTCATGCAAATTAATGATTTGATTTGCCAGGATAATTTTAGAGAAGCTCGAATTCACCCCAAACTCACATTCACGAGAAACATTCGAAAAACCTTAGTAAGATTTCATGTGCATACCAATGCAGTGGAACAATACTCTATGGGGCTTTGTTCACTCCTATAGACAAGTCATGTGTGCCATATGTAGCAAACCCGAAAGGCGAAATATGTTGCAAGTCTCCACAAATGGTTGGTACTAAGCCGTGGTACTAAGTATGGGACTATGGTACAAGAGCTGTAGAAATATAGGAGTTTATTACTTAAATGGAGGGAAGAACGTTTATGTGGCCGATTAAGGATGCTTTGGGCTATGTGTTTTTTTTTTTATAGAAAAAAGGACCCTTTTAGGAGTATGAACCTTGAAAACCTCTGTCGATGGACAATTGTACATCGGCAATATTTTTTGGTAAAGTTTATACTGGTGCAAATAAATGAATCCTTCAAATGTGTATATGTCTTTTAATTGTACAGCAAATATTTTTCATTTTAGACGTCTGTATCAAAATTAATAAACATTAATAATAATATCCAAAGTGCATCTAATAATATATATTACTATGTTATCATTATGTAGAGCTTAACATTACACGATAAATCAACCATAAATAATATAAATTTTTATCGTGGAAAGACAAGATGTACTAACATTCTATCATTCTGCCGACCCCCTTTGTCCAAAACAGTTTAAAAAAGAGGACAGACAGACAGCATGCTTGATTCCCCATAAAAAGCCAGACCGAATCACTCGGAACTGGTTTGAACCAGTTTTGAGCGAAATCTTTTTTTACTATGGAACGACTGGTTGGATAACGTGTGCGGCTCAAGGTTTTTGATCTCAAGGACAATTGATCAAACAAGTCATTTTATATCGTCATTTTGACGTCACATAGGCCTATTAGAGCGAAATTCCTATCTAATTTATTAAATAATTGACTTTAATTTGATAAAACAATTACTGTTTGTAGAGTCATAATTGTGACATAATTCTTACAAAAAAAAACTGACTTCAAAATATGTGATATATGGTTTTCTTATGGATCCCTTTGTCATAACTGGACCAAATTATAGGAGCCAACGGGTAGCACCACAATCAAATAAAAAATAATCATCAAAATCAGTTCACCCTGTCGAAAGTTCTGATGTAATAACCATTAAAAAGCAGTCGAATTGAGAACCTCCTCTTTTTTGAAGGAGGTTAAAAAGTACTTCTTGTAAGTTTAGTCCCACTTACGTAACTATTTTAAACACTGAAAGACGTGAGGTGAATAAGGCGAACAATATATTCAATTTTGAAACTTTACAGAGTACTTTTCTTTGCAGTAGAGCTACTGTAAAAGAACAATTATTGTATTGAATGTAGTTTAAATTGTTCTTTCTGCCGACCCTACAGTTAATTTGGCCGTAATTATAATGTAAAAAATTATATGTGTAAAATACAACTTTTGGTCTATAAAATGTTTTTGTAATTATTGTTTTCCGTATGGACTATTAATAAATAATTATATTTGTGCTAACTCTTTATCCCTGAAAAAAAATAGTAACACAAAACAAATATTTAACATAAAAGCGCTTGCCTTAATATCTGAAAAGATTTCAATATTATACAACAAAAGTATAGCTGAAATTACTGTTACCTGTCCTTGAAAAATAAAATAAATATATAACACAAAACGCAAAAAGAGAGTCAAATCTTCTACAGCAGTGGGGTCTAGGTTTCAATTCCTACGTGTTTACCAACTGGTCCCTGTTAAGGTGACCGTTCATTGTAGTCCGAAGACTTCTCAATACGTGAACATCCTTTCTCTTGGATAATTCAACGTCACGAATTAAGCCGTGCCGGTGTCCCTAACCCGACACGACTCCCGATTCACCGGCTTTCGCCGAGACTTTGACGGCTACTGCGTCACACGAAATCCACAATGGCCACACCTTAAGCTCATTGCTTCAACAATGGGGGTGGAATTAGAGTAGATCCACCCCCAAGACTACCTTACTGTGTAGAAACGGACTCCCCGATTGCCTGCTCAAAAGTCTGTATATAAGCCACGCGACGCGCAAACTCTGATAGCGCGATTCAGGAATTTCATTTATAACAACCAAATCCCTTACTCTACAATACTAATATATTTTTTCTTTTACAATAAAATAACATAAGAACACAAATAAATGATTTTTCAAATTTTAAAATTATAAATAAATAAGTTTCAGTAATATTTTTTTGTGAAACAGAGATGGATGAATACGTATCGCATTGGTAGCAAGAAGGATAGCGATAATGACATCAAACAGCTCGCGACAGTACTGCCATCTGTTATGAGATATCGGAAGTTTTAAGCCTGATATGGCATTATGGATTTAAATATAATATTGTTATAATTTTTGCCATTCAATGTTGAATTAAAGTTTGGATGAATTTAGTGTTTGATAAATCTTTCCCTCAATTTTTGTAGCGATTTTTACATATAATTTTATTTATAACTATTTACGATAATATTCCTTAACCTTTAAAAAATATAAATGAATAAAAAACATAATTTTTGAAGAATCTGTTTAAAGGGCAAGTCGCTATTTAAGTGACTTCTTATCTAAACAATGTGATAAGCATTAGTCATTATACTATACATGTTTAATAAACAAACTCCGGAAGTTTATAATAATTATGAAAGGTATTTATTAATTCTATCCTTACTTATATTAACTGTACTTTTGTATGAGTTTAAACACATCATTTAATCCCTCACAACTATATTTTGGTCTGCCGAAATAAGTTATAATTTATTTCGGCAAAAAACGTATAATTTAATTTAGAAGGTATATAAAAGTTTGCTATTAAAAAGGAGAATTAAAAAAATATGATCATAGAGATCCCAAATTCGTATACGGTATGCTCACGCGCATAGAACAAAGCTTTCTAGAACATGCGCAAGAGTACGCCGTTTACAATACTAATATCAGCTATTTTATTTTCACGAGTCTTTAATGAATGCTTTTATTTTGCTCCATAAACTCATATTTGTCATTATATATTAAAAAGAAAAGAAATATACAATTGTACATAAATATATGCTATCTTGCCTGTCCATGCAAAGGTTGTCTGGAAGATATCGTTATTAGCGACAAGACCGCCATTTTACTCTTTACTGTTGATGTATTTTATTATTATATAATTGTAATGGAGTACAATAAATAATATTCTATCCATCTATCTATATTTATAAGTCTGAATAAAATCGGAATGGCAGTTTCAGAGAACAGAGCGAAACAAACAAAAAGCTCTTCCGCATTACTGTGTAAGTAAAGATCGTGAAATAAAATTCATTAAAAGCAAAGGCTGGCTTCTACCTAGGTCAGCGCATAAGCATTGCCATACAACGTGGCAATGCTGCCAGCCTTTTGGGCACACTCCCAGTCGACAGCGACGTGGGTGAATTTTTTTATGCCTTATTTTAGTTCTTAGTTTTATTTAGTATATAATTTTTCTTATTTGATGTGTAGGCTTAGTTTTTATAGTATTGTAAATATTTTAAGTTTAGTTTCGACAGTAAAATTTGCTCTTAAAAGCAAAATCATAATAAACTTACTTAATAAGAGTTAAAATTGTTACTTTTTTAAGATTACTATCTTCCAAAGTGTTGACAAAATCAAATTGTGCAGGTATCTACAACGTATTTTTTCTTCATAATTAGCGTGTTAAAGCGTCTAAATGGGTCATACGTGTGATCTTATTGTCGAGGTCAAGCTTAAAACCGTGATCAGGATGACAATACGACCTCTGTGGTCGAGTGGCGTATGCGCCGATTTCAAGGTGTCATTAGCTCTGCTCCCGGGTTCGATCCCCGGACGGGTCAATGTAGAAGCCAATACATTTCTACATTGTCTCGGGTCTGGATGTTTGGTACACTTCGTTGTTTATGAATTCCATAACAAAAGTACTTTAGCTACTTACTTTGGGTTCAGAGCAATTTAAGTGATGTTGTCCGCATTTATTTACATTTAATACTATCTTACAAAGTGTTGACAAAATCGAATTGTTAGGTTACTACAACCTCTGGCTGGAGGCTTTAAGGTCCTTGCCAGGCTAACTGCAAAAATCTCTACAAAAAGAAGGTAACTACAACGTATTTTTTCTTAGTAGCGAGTCTGTATAAAAGTTTAAGTCAAAATGGGTCAATGTCAAGCTTAGAAATGTGATCAGGGAGCCGAGTCTGCTATTTACAATGGCTCCAATCGTCTGAGTGGGTGTTGTTAGTAAGTCCATTTTAGGATAATTGGCATTCTACTAAACACCAAAACGTCAACATTGGCCGCCCCAATGGCCAATTTTGACGTTAAAATGATGTTTTACCTACGTAATTATCCTAAAATGGACCTACTAACGCCACCCACTCAGACGATTCAAGCAATTGTCAATAGCAGACTCGGCCCCCAGGATGATTATTGCTATTGTTTAAATAGTATTGAACTGTTAGTTAGTGTTGGAAGAGTAGAATTTAGTGTATGTATTTTTGAGCAACCAAGTATAAAATGAAGTTGTACCACTGTTAATTCACTTGAATCTTTTAAACTGCTTTACAGATGTTAATTTAATGCAGTATTCCGCAATAGATAGTGTGAGTCAAGAGAAAGGTTTAAATGTATTATAATTATGTATAAATAATAGAAAAGACCAGTCAAAAATGCCGGATACCGTGCAAAGCCGGGGCCGGGCGGAATGCTAGAATCATACTAAAATTATAATGTTGTAGGACAAATCCAAACTTATGCAAGTTCGAGGTTGAGACTTTTGCCCAGCAGCAAGGTCGAATACAGGTGCCAAAAAATAAATGCAGGGCCTTGATTTTTTAATTGCCTCAATATTTTTTCTATATTTCCTTTAAGCTTTTGGCCTTTTTGTAATAATATAGTTTTGTGTACAAATGTTTTTATCAGTTGATTAAGTATAAAAAATTAACCGCGACCGCACAAAGTAGTTTTATTTAAATGTCTAATATTCGAAAACCTAAAAAAACATTATACCAAAAAAAAAAATTATAAAAAATAGAACTAGTACCTATGATTTTATCTTCAAATGCAAGTTACCAACGAAAACAAATATTGTGATATTTTTGGAAATGTATTATTAAATGTAAATACACTTCTAACGTAAAATTAGGAAAAGTAAGTAAAATATTAAAATAATCAAAAAAACAAATAGATAAAAATATTTAAACGTAAAATAAAACTCATTCATATGTGTGAATCAATATTTACTAAACATGTTTTAATCGGGGATCGAACTTAAGACATTCCGTCAGCTGTTCAACTTCAAAACAGGTCGCATCACAAAGAAATATGCTAATAAGAAGGGACGATCCTGAATCGCGCAATCAAAGTTTTCGCGGCGAGTAGCATAGAAACAAACATTTTGTTAATCCTCTCGGGAGGTCCGTTTCTACACAGTAAGACAGTAGTGGGATAGGGCTGTTCTAAACCTATCTCCGGTTTTAAGAAGCTAATGAAAAGCTATTGTAATTGAAATAATAATGATGTCATAATTAAAATGAGTAAAGGTCATAAGTACCAATATGTAAGGTCGTTGAGCCAATTGTAAGAGTCGCTAGTACGTCGGCGAACATGTGTAAACAGAGGAATAGGTTCCTCTACACCACTGTTGTAGAACATTTGACTTCCTTTTTGAATTTACACAAACATATAAATTGTCCTTCAATTTTTTTTCCATGTGTGGTATACGTAGGCTGCTAGTTCTAGTATTTTTTTCCTATATCATAATGGTTATTTATATATTTTTTTGAGTAAACTGGTTATTGTTCAAAATTAATAGCTCTCTTACCAATAGTTTTTATAGTCAAATTTTCTCTTTGAATTGTATTAGTTTGTTCGTAATTTACTATGCAAGTTGTAAAATGTATGCAGAAATTACTATTTACTTTAGTTTCTTAAAATATGTGACAAAATATGTTTATTTTATGCTAGTATAGTATATACTTATAATAGATTTCATTATGATTGCATTTTTTATTAGTTCCACCCATTGCATATAAATTTATCATCTAGATTATTATCTTGGCTAGCTAGTACTACACCCCTGTTCACAAGACCCACAGCGGTTATTTCACCCATATTTTAATAAACTAAAATATAAATATTGTACTCAACGAACATTTACGACCATTCCAATAGACTTAACATATTTTTACATAAACAACACATACCTTGTTTCCTTATCAAATATCCTGGTCACCCAAATTATATTTACGATCAGAAAACCTTAGATTTCAATAAACACAATCAATTGTAGTCTCTATTGTGTGTGGCATAAGGTTTATGGGAAACTAATGTTGTTTTTATGGGATGTTAGTTTAAGTTTGTAGATATATTATTGTATTATTTTCCTGCATGTTGTGTTTTGCATGAAACATATGTTTGGTATTAATGGCTTCATATTGTTAGTTTTGTATGTTTTTCACGTTATTATAGACGATATAGGCAGAGGCGATGGGGGAATGGAAACTAGTTTTGTATGGATCATGGGTTCGATGCCTAGGTGGTACAATTTTTACGAGTTATTTTTTTTTATTATATTTTCTATTCACTAGTGAGTTATATAGAAATAAATAACTTCTATCAACGATAGAAATCTTATAAAAGAACCAATTTGGGAATCGATCTACGAATACCTAGCTACGTCCAAAACATTTCAATTTTAATTCAGAAAATATACTTCTCAACACTATTATTGAATAAGCTGTATATCACTTTAGGATCTGTATTTCACTTACCCTTCAATTTTTTCGTGAATCCATTGTCAAGATAACCTTACCCACACCTTTGGGACTTCTGTCATAATTGTACTCAAGCATACAAACAGGTTTTTAATAAAACGGATCATTTTTAAGGGCATATCTGGCACGGGCCATTTTAGAAGGGCAATATCATTGTTAATATAGCTGTTTGATCAATATAGAAAAGAATGGAGTTAGGGATTATATGTCACTGTTATGTTAAAAAAATAATATATGGAATAAATAAAAAAATGTAGGTTCGTAGGCTGAATATATTCTATGAGGATCGAATGTAAAAAGGGCACAATTAAAACTTGCACAAGTAAGTGTATCGTTTTTTAGTAGACTAGTTTTTACATGATGAAATTACTGTACTGTTTTAGGGGTCAAGTGTTATTGTTGTTAAATTAGAAATGCGATTGGCATTAGAAGTAAACTTACTCAGCTCATTTTGGCAAGAACGTATAAATTTATATGACAAAATCCAGCATACCGAATGTATTTCTATTATTAAAGCGATATTTATTTAAAAATCGGTCAGTTCACAAATTGGGTTATAACTCGCAAAATCACAATGAAAATAAAATCGACAATCATTATAAAAGCGGTACTAATTCTATTAAAAATGCAAGCAAATCCTTGATCCCAACAAAGGACTGAACGGCATGGAATTCAGTTCAATTGTTCGGTATATATATTATACGTATATACATACACTTATCCTGGCTTGGTTTATTGGCTATAAATGCAAGCCCACTTAAACAGGAGGTCAGAGTTGGGACGATGTGTGGTACAAAGTATAAGAGGAGCGATTTGAAATCGTAGCAAATGTAGTCCTTAAAAACTTTTTTTTATTTTATTACGGAACAATTTTTACTGCCACATTGCAGCGTAAAGGCTTACACACATAATTTAAGAGACTTAAATAAAATATATGATTATTATTAGAATGCGTTTCTAAAACCGTCAGAATCAGAATCAGAAATATTTATTTGCTTAAAATATAGGTACATGGTAAAAAAAGGGGAAGACCCCGTACATTTTGCCTATAAAGCATGCCGTGTTCTTTTATTCATTGTAAACTGGCATAATGATATACATAGTTTGAATGATAGTTTTCGTTTATTAAACAAAACAGTGATAACTAAACTGTATACCACTTATAAGTTTCATAAATCCATCAAAGTTTTTTGTTTAAAACGCTTGCTCTTATAACTTATGCCTAGTACTTCTAATAAATTAGTGCAGCACCCCCTGACCGGCACTTAAAGGTGGACTTATGGTTATACACTTTCCAAACACCCCGACTTCTTACAGATTTTTACTAAAAACTACTCTTATGACCTAGCAATTAAGGTTTAAATTACTATTTAAGGTCCATTGTAAAGTAAATGGTGTTTTAATGTAGCGAATAAATAATAACACGAATATTTCAATAGTAAACAACAGGCGGTGCGTCTGTCGATGTGTCTTTATCTCTGAACCGAAATTCCTTTGTTTTATGAAGATCGTTATCTGATGTCTTAATAATTCTTACAAAAAAAAAACAGACTACAAAATAAGTCTCATATGGTTTTCTTATGGAACCATAACTGGACCAAATTGAAATGGAACGACACGGGAAGCACTGGCCAGCTCTCAAATAAAAAAATAATCATCAAAATCAGTTTACCTAATAGAAAGTATTGAGGTAAAAAATATAAAAAAAATACAGTCGAATTGAATACCACCTCCTTTTTGAAGTCGGCTCTATATTCATTTGTTTGTACTCAATAAACACTGTATAAAATATTTTTTACGAGGTCTGTGATGCCCATATCGTCTTTTTAAAAGTATCAAAGAGCATCCTATCTTTATACCAGGACCAATAGGAAAAGTAATAAACTGTTTGTATGAAGTACAGAAAACCTAAAAATAATATAAAGTTAATTTACTAACAATAGTTTTGAACGTGAACATGTAATTTAATGAGAGCAATTAAGTAGTTAACAACTAAAGGTGAAATACATTTAAAAAAAATCTCACTTTTAACCCTTGACGTTACCTTTGTGCTCTATTTCCTACAATTGCCAGCCTGACTTAAATTATATTTTCTTTTGCTTTGCGATTCACAGGAAAAAAATAGCAAGCCAAAACGCGAAGCCTACGAACACGGCAATTGAAAGGAGACAATTGGTTGCAGGAAATGAGCGGATGGCAGCGAGCGACTAAAAAAAGTAGCGCTAGACTGGCTTTAGGGCTGGGAGACAAGGAAATTATTGTTAACCTGTACATAGAAAGGCGAGTAAAGTGTTCAAAAAAATTCCTCAAAAAGATTTTTCCCGAAACTTGAGATTTGAGATTGTTAACAATTTTATGATACTAATCCTTTCATATGATGTCGTTAACTTATTATTTCAAATAATGATGCTAAAGCATTTAATAAAGAAACAGTTAACTATTTACTTCATAAAAGAATTGACAAAGTTGGCACTGTTGACATCCCTACGGACAAGCAAAGGGGCGACAAACAAGACAAAATATTGCACGACGCATTCGCACTGGCAATGATTGGTTTCGGGCTTTTAACGGTTCGAGACGAAAAAATCCAGCTCCTATTTGTCCGAACGCGTAATCCTGTCGAAGTGGGTACTATACATACCAGTTTCATTGGAACTGCGGATTAATTGAATAAGAGCTTTTGAATTCTGTGTTGCAGAAGCTGGTACTAGTTAATAAAAAATAACTGCTGTTATTTGAATGGGATCAATAGATGGTGAGAGGTCTTTTCATTAAAGATGGTTTGTACTTTGAGGCGTTTTATTTATTCAATTAACAGCAATATTAAAGTGGATTCGTCTTTTTTAAGAAAAGGTGATGATATTGAAATATTAAATATCCTCTAGTTACTGAAATAGCCAAATGTCCTTTATTCATAAATCAGAAAAAATAAAAGTAAAGTGGTTTGTAAGTCTAAAATAAATACAGAAAAATATTCTGAGACTCCCAATGGAATAAATAAATTGAATAAGTGTAGTAAAAAAATAGGAATCCATTAATAATCGTGAGAAAGTTGAAGCTGAAAAATAATGGTGTTTCATATTCTAATTTTAGAAATCAAATGCCGAGATTTAAAGACAAAAACGTGCTAAAACTTTTTTGGGAGAAGATAAGGTCGACTGGGCCTCTCTCACCATTAATTATGTTAAAATCTATTGCGTACAGTCCGCGATTTATCGAGAATTTCATAGACGATTTCCTGGAAAGATTTGTATTCTGTTTTTATGTAAAAGTAAAAGCTTTGCCAAGAGGTGATAGAAAGATACTTTCGTTAAATACCTACCTGTTTTTTGGCGATCTGCAGGGACTTGATTTTATAAAAGTACACAGCAATTTAAATACGTTATTACAATTTTTGCTAGATGTTAGTAGGTATTCAAAAGTCAGACATATTTAGGTGTGAGTTTTAAGGAAATAAATAAAGTTAACCAAACCTGTTGCTGCTCAGGGTTTAATTATATCAGGAAAAACATGATGGTTACCTGTAAACAAAACAGAACATATTATTAATATTTACTATAAAACAACATTTGTTTTTGGGACTGGATGCGGAAGGTGGAGGACCGGGTGTTGTGGCGCAAATTGGGAGAGGCCTATGTCCAGCAGTTTACTATTATTTGCTGAATGATGATAAAACAACATTTGTACCTAATATAGCCAGCATTACATCCCTAAATATAATAAACACCAACCATCGCAAAAAAGAAAATTATACCTATCATTATAGCTATCATGTTACACAGAAAAAAACCAAAACACTTAATTAAAAGTGAAATAAAGTACAAGACAGCAAAAGATGTCCAAACGTGAAAAGCCGCTGAAAGTTCCTAGTTAAACGGAACGACAACAGAAAAAGTACGAACGTAGTACACGGTAGACAAAAGGAAAGTTAAAAAAACCAACTTCAATGGCGAAAAGGAAGAAATTGAAACCGAATTTCCTGTGAAGACTGAAAAGAATAAAAACATCAGATACGGCCACGACAGTAAAGAGTGTTCAGGCGACGTTCCCGTCTGAAACAATTTGGAATTGGAAAAACGGTTTCCACTTCCAAATGGAAATAGCGTTTAGAAGTTCCGAGTTTTCGACTTCACGGTTTTGTCTAGTATTTTACGGAAGGATAGAAGTTTATATATTAAATTATTATCGGGATATACCATAAATATATTTTCCCATAATATTGTGCTTAATATTTATAATACGATGCTTAAATCTAATATAACAACAAATACAACTGTACTAACATTGGGATTTATTGGGATTGATCAACGATGTCTATATTTTAATTTACATGCAGTTTGATATATGGCCTAAAATATGCCAGGTTTTTGGGTAAACAATGGTAAAGTCAAGTACTTTTGGCTTTTTAGTCTTAAAACAGATCAAAAGTTATTTTAAAAACTTGTGTAAAATTTAAGAAATTTTCTTACGTAGGAGAGAAAACATTTTATGGTAATTAATACCATAGCGTTTTATCCACTATTGGCAAATTGGATTCGAAAAGATTGGACGCCGAACTCATATTATGGATTTTTATTATTATGGTCTTACATTAGCAGTTACAGCAGAAAACTTTTCTTTGACGTCAAAAATAATATAATATTACGAATTTAAATTACCTAAATGAATTTGAGAATTTATTAAAACAAAATTGCTTTTGGTTCGAATTGAAATGCATTGTCTCCAGCTCCGTCCAGTAACAATTTAAAGATAGAAACTTCAATTCAGTTTTCTTATTAAAAAGTTTCATCGCTAACTTTAGTTTTATTTTGGGAAATCTCTGTAAAATTATTAATTAGTAGAAAATTATGTAGTTGGCGATAGAGATAGGAGCTGAAAATATAAAATATCTGTTCTCGTATATTAGAAAATTAGTTACTTGACTCGCGAGCAGCCAATTCCCGAATATTCCAAGAAAAATGAATCAAAAATCCCCTACAAAACTGCAGAGTCATGGCAATTAAATTTAAAACGTGTTCCGACGAAAATTCTACCGAGTCTACACATTTTCGTGCATTTTTCGCGTCGGGTATGCACACTAACACATGTCTTTGTCAGATAAGGTTTTCAGAAAAAGTTTTCAAAGGCTAGCCGTTGGAGCGCCGGTTACTTGCAGTTGGGAGTTGCTTTGGTCATTTTGGTGCACCTTTTTAATCTACCTCTGTTCACTTTATTGTGAATTACGTTTAACTGGACGGATTTTTGTTTACCGTTTTCTGGTGGGCTATAGAATTTTTTGTTGAATGCCGAATTTGAATTAAATGGATGATGTGAGAGTGAATACGTGTAGGTACAAACAGATTGCGTCAACACCCGAATTTATGATAATAGGTCATCACCTTTGTCCTTATGTACGACTGTCTTTTATGCCAGTCAAAGGTATTATTTAATCAGACAATAATAATATAAATATAATCTTCCACCAAAATGTAGATAAGCATACCTACATTCCACTAGCTCTTGTTTTAAGGATACATATTAATTATAAACAAGCCTTGTTTACTCAAATCTCGAAATAATGATCAAAGACTTCCTTATTCCCTAATCGGATATTAAAATATCTTGTCAAACTTAAAACACAAACAACGAAACTTTGAAGTTAAAATCTTTTGAATAATTTAAAATTCAGTCCCAATTAACTCTGTAAATATTTTATAAAAAGTGACGTGAAGTTGGATTGAAAGGCAGAACAATTATTAAAGGAAAAATTACTTTTTGGAAGTTTCCTTACGATAATGAAGGGTCAAAAGGACCCTAACATAAATTATTGTTGTCGAACCAGTCTTTTTAAGGATCTGTTTGGAGAAGCCCTTGTTCTTTCTGTTTTGATATCGCCCTTCAAAGTTTTTGTGACTTTCGCAAGTGAGGAAGTGGATTATGTTTTTGTATTTTAAGTATTAAAAAGTTGGATTCAGTTTTTTGTACAATTCATCTTTGACAATGTTATTACATGTTAGATGATTTATGTCAATTTTTTATTTATTGATTACAGTTACACCTGTAATCGTATAACATAAGTTTTTGGCTATAAGGCGGTTGGCCGTGAATATGATAATTAAATAAATAATAATAGTACTACTTTGAACTATTCACAAAGGCCAGCTGTTCCTAAGTTAAGCAAAACCTGCATGATGGCATCTAGATAACTGATAAACGGACTTGCATATTCCTAAATAGATTCGTTCTAAGATCCTCTCGTAATCTTATTTTTCTCTTCAAACTGTAAACAAATTGATTGCATTCAAACAAAACAGTGTAATAAGCATACCATGAGAAAACACACGGAGTTCAATTTGAAAAACTATAACTTTTGAAAACCTGCTCAATTCAAACTGGTTCCCCGAATTTATACAAAAGGGAACATTAGGGAAACTCCAACTTCGCGTTTTTACCATTGACTAAAGTTTAAACGAACCGGGGCCAGCTTTGGACCAGCGTTATTTTGACGTGCGCTAAAACTTTTCGGCCACTTAACTTTTGTCAAACAGCAATTTGGACAAATGTCGCTTTAGAAACAAAATTTTATTCATGAACTTATAGTTGTAGACAAGTTTAATAGCTCTTGATTATTTAAACTGACGTGAGATTATAAAGTTTTGTGTAAACTGCCTGTCTCACTGTGGGGATGGTAGAGTACAGATTTTAACTTGCCATGGGTCTTACAAAATTAATGATATTACTCGTAATATTCCGGGACAACTCACACAGGGCTATCTGATCCCAACCTAAACAGAGCTTGTGTTTTGGTAACCAGACAACTGATAATATACTTTATACAGATAAATTACACCCAGACACAGAAAAAATACCATGCTCTTCACACAAACATTCGCGTAAACCACAGAACTCAATTCTTTGAAGTAATTTAGTAACATAAAAAAATTTAGAATTGAGTGTTATCTCTATTTATATACTTCAAAATAATACGAGTAATTCTGACATCAAAACAGAAAATAATAGTCCTTTGACTAAAAAAGTACTGAACATGTTCAACTACGAAACTATCTTTAGGACATCGGCATGCCCAATTAATTGGGTTACCGAGGTCAGGTAGCCGTCGATCCATGTAGAGCCACAGTTAGCAAGATTAAATTCCGAGAAACGAGCTGCCTGATGGATAATTATGACAAATTACCTCGTCGACTTCTCGTGAATTCGTTCGAAGTAGTGAATTTTGACCTTTGTAAAACTTAGGGTATTTTAGAGAAAAGTAAACGCTAGTAAATAGCCAAGGTAATGGGAACCACCTGGATGAGGGACGCGCAAGACAGATAACAATGGCAGAAAAAAGGGGAGGCCTATACCCAGCCGGTGATTCCGGCTGATAAGATGATGATGATTAAACAGGCAATAACTTAAAATACCTTTAGGGCTTGACGTTTCGACCGGGTTCCACAGGCTGTGGACGCAAGCAGAAGAGTAAATAAGTACTTTGGAGGAACAGATTATCATCTTACATGGGAGCTATGTGACTTCACCATTTTCTAGGTAGAACCGAAAATAAGTTTTAATATAAATTTTAAGACAGCACTGACAAGTTAACCTTTAAACTACTAGATTTTATCCTCTAACCCACAACCTTGTAATATAATAAAGTTTCGTATCATTTGCACCAACTGACACTAGCTCGTACATACTAACTTTAAAAATATCTAAGGAACAGTGATTCTAATCTTGCCCACAAACAGCTTTAAAATGCGGTCTTGTATACTGTAAAGTTAACCCACGAAGGTTATATGCTCAGACAACATCTTCTCAATATAAATGTAAAGTGAGGCTTGGGGTGGCAACGAGACGTTGAAAAGACAAATTGTTAATGCAGGTGGTTCTAAATGTCTATTACGTGGTTTTTCGATACAAGTCAATGTTATTAAGGTCAATATTAGAAGAATCATTATTGGGACTTTTTTTAAAGCTCTTCTTGTAAAACTTACCTTATTTGATCAGATTAGTTAAGATATGAAAATAGTAGAACAACATAACATAACATATCATCACGCCTGTATCCCCGAAGGGGTAGGCAGAGGCGTACCAATGTACACCCACAGTTCGCCGATATGTTTAGGTTCCATGTAATAGGGGGCGAGCCTATTGCCACTAACCGGGCACAAATCCAAACTCCGACCTGCTACTGAGAATTTCATAGAAAAACTTAATTTTATAATATAAAATCTCTTCTACTATTTATAATATATTATATTATAATCCTGCACAAAGTTTCCGTCTTCTAAATTAAACCTTCAATATCCAAGGAAATTGAATAACTAAACACAAATCAGTTAACTAAGTAAACACGTGTAACTAATCCGACATCATATTCTAAACAAGCTGATTGCTATAAGGATAATACCACCAAAAATAATTCAGGCTAAACGAGGATAAAATTACTCAGACCAGACAAAAGTGGATTAATTAAACATAGAAAAGGTGTCTGGTTAGTTCGCATTGACACCTCCACATATATCCATCGTATAAGTCTTTAGGTACGAGAAAATCCTTTTTGAGATAAATTGGTCCTTTGAGTCGGGTTACTAAATTCTGTCTTTGCCGGCTGAACCACTTACTTGGTATTATATTATTATATACAACGTAGGTTTGAGTGCTTTGTGTTATTTTGCATGTAGTATATTGTAAAGATAACAGAGGGACTGATAGAAATGAATGCAAAAGATAACAGTATGATGTTCTTGATAATCCTAATACTTAGTTACTGGTCCTTGTTGGTTTGATTTTAATCCTGTTTTCAAACATTGGCAACTTGGATCATCACAACCATGTTTTAGTGGCCTTCTCCCAACATTGGTTATGACCTGACTAATATTGTATCTTAGACAAGTGAACCAGAATTGTGTTTACAAAATAACTTCAGCGAGCACACCCTATGTTGAACAACTGATTTACTGATAACCTTTAAGGTTATACAGGAACTTTGTTTATTTTACCTTACCTTAGGGCACCAAGTTTATTTCCCTAAACCATCATAAATAGTCATATAGTCCCGTTAGTGCTACCAGCAAATAATTAAGTAACTCATGTTCCATAAAATTGGTCAAGACCAGATAAAATCAGCTACAATGGTGGACCAAATACGGAATTTGTCGTTTCCTTTACAGTAGCCACACAATGATATAGTACTTAGCATACAATGCATTGCGTACTACACAAATTGTTTGACTTGTTGGCAAACGGCCCGAATTTAGCATGTCCTAATTCTGATGAGTTATGTTCTACGGAATATGGAATATTTTAGGAAAGTAGTATACTTAATAAAAATAAGCATGACATACAAGCGGAAGTAGATAGTTAATTCTTACTTGTTATAGATTGCCTCTTGGATTTTCCGAGAACAATAAAATAAATGAAGACCAACGGACGAATATAAATATTGTTATTGTGTAATTGTTAAGGACGTAGAAGAACATGCCATGAATATCACATAATCCAAAACTTTAATTACGAAAATAAAAAAAGCAATTTAATAATAAAGCATATCGAGGTCCATCTCTTTTTCTATTTACATCCTTATAAGTAACTGTATCAAATGCCGCAAAATATTAATTTAGGTAAAATCTCATAAAAATATATTGAAATAAAGGAACGCCACCAACAAGTACCATTATTCGAATTAAGGCACTTTTACCTACGAATTTGGCATATTAGATCTGGCAATTCTGCTTGGCAGGCTTCCACTATCTGTCTCATATACACTAATGCGCGAATGAGTTGTAAACCATAGTTTATGGGCAGGCCTGTCAAGAATTATGGCTTTTCTAGTTATTATCTGTCATGTTTTCCAGTAATTTCCTAATGTACGACTAGGTATTATGGTTGTAGTAAATTTAAATAGACCTATTGTTTTAGTATTTCATTGTGTATCGCTATTATGGATTGCTGTTTTTATCTGATTTTAATTTCATTTATTTTTTGTATCTTCACCCATAGAATCTGTTAGGACTTTAAGCTTTCTTTGGGGCGTGATTTTGTCCAAAAGAGTCAATTTTCTAATTGAGTCATTTTCTTTCTCATCATCATTTGCAGTTAACTCCTCAAATACCTCATCAATAAGAAAACCCTAACAACATCCATAAGTAGATAAATTTTGTTGATCAAAATCGAGTTGCCAAGGACTCTGGTCCTTTGCCACCAAGAATTAACGAAGAAATCTTGAATGAAAAGGGATCGGGGTAATTTTTTCCCATCACACCTTTTTCCTCAACCAATTTATAGGGATAAAGTGATTAGGAAATTGTATAAAGAGATGGAGTCGGGGATTGAAAATGTAATAGACATTAATGTGCGTAGTTTAGGAAGGACCCGAGAATCTTTTATGGAAGAAATAGTTTTGTTTTTTTAAGAAAATCCTTTTTGGCTCAACACTTTCTTTGATTAAAATCTGTTTTATCTTCGAAAGACTTGTATTTTCGTTTTTCGTCTTGTCATTTGGTCTTGTGATTGGTCAACCATTTTCTGAAGGTGGCTAGTTTTTTATTACATTGAGTTGGCTACAAAAATTCTATTTTCGTATTGTGATAAGTTTGAATCTCAATAACATATCATAATAGTACATTGAATCGAAGATGTTTGATAAATCGAAAATAAATTACACTCAGCATATTATAATAAAACACAAAACACTCTTCAACACAAGAATGAACTCTGAACAAGTCAAGTTCGTAAAAAGCAATTTCACTTAAGACGTAAAATTTAACCCTAAAAAACTCCAGTCTAATTTATGTTAAAGTCGGTTTTTTAATTACATGCTAGGAAGTACCGGGTTCTCATCAAAACTTTAGTGGCCGACTTTTCTATTATGCAACTCTTGGCTCGAGGAATTTAGTTTTTTAATCCTAGAACAAAGAAGTCGGTTTTTTAAAGGTTAAAACGTACTTATTGTAAGCGTCGGTATGGGCTTTGCAAACACGTGCAACGGTGCAACTTTTATTCTGTAGACTCCACTTGTTTTACTCATCGAGAGACTTAATTCAAGTATGCACTTGTATGCAGATTTTATACATTTAGGTGTGTTTGTTTTGTGAGATAATTATGTTATAAAAGTTTGTTCTGTTCCTGTGCTACAGGTTTTTGTAAAAGCTTGTTTGCACCCGTCTCTCACAATGTTAGATCCTTTTTGTTATCTATTTGCTTTATACGTAGAATTAAGCAAATGTGGATGAAAATATGTTATTTTAAAAAATTTAAAAACTAAAGACAAAAAAACATTTACGGTATTTTTTTTTCTTTAATTTTCAGCCTTGTGCAAATTTAGACATATTGTCTGTTAAATTTATCACTAGCAGAACAGGGGCCGGAATCTGCTATTGACAATTGATTGAATCGTCTGAGTGGGTGGCGTTAGTAGGCCCCCAGAAGACTTCTTTGAATGTGTGTTCCTAAATATGTGCTGTTTTAAAAGTTGATTATGTGGTAAAGTCAGAAAGATTTCTAGAACTTCAGAAAGTTTCTCGTATTAATTAATAGGACTTCATATAATCCACATACTTAATTTCCTCTTCATCACACAAACCTCTGTTCATTATAAACACATACATCTAAACTATCCTTCCCGACACCATCAAACCACCTTTCCTACTTACTATAAAGTACCAAGTACTCTATACAAGCATCATTCCACTATATAACCCTACAAACAGCAGATAACAAGAATACCTCTAACAAAATCTGTTTACAAGTACAATAGGTTTAGGCTTATCTGAACATTTCGCGTCACAATATCTTGAAGGCCGTCGACGGGTTAACCTACATACTTTGTGACGAATACAGCCCTGCGGAACTTTGATAAGCTGTGTCAAGCGACGTACTTAGGGCGGTGGTGCAAGTTGGGAGATTATGGAGGGATGGTAGTATTAAACGAGCGTATGAGGTAAATAATAAAACTAGGCTATTTATCTCAACAAATATCTCTCGACTTCTCAGAATACTTTGTCTAAAACATTTTGTTGTTGTATTTTTTTTCAACTATTATTTTATCAATTTTGTTGCTCAGCTTGTCTCTGAGCAACAACAACCTGATCAAATAGGGCATGATTGAATGTTCGCACACTCAATGTGAATGCGGTGCCACAACTCAAGACATGGCGCATCTTCTGTCCTGACCGTGTTGCACCACCACCGCCACCCTCCAGGACTTAATGGAAGCAGACGACAAAGCTATTCAAGTGGCTACTTTCTGGTCAAACAGAGTTTAAAGATGACTGACTCGAGAACAAGAAGATCAATATTTTACAAAATGAGGAATATAAGAAACTAAAAAGAAAACATACTTTCCTTATAAATAAAATAAAATCTAATAGTAAAAATCTAAATTAAAGAGCATATCCTTGTTTTTCGAAACCTATCACAAAGCCTTCAATTAATTTTCGGTTCATGTCCCATCTATTTGCATTTTAAAAAGATTTCTGGTGGTACACCGAAATCGCTACTCTCAAATCGCTCATCGCTTACCCCACACCCGCTATCATTACAACGGATGCGTGTAATGAGCAATTCGCGGAACACTCCCATTGATAGCCGTCGGACAACACCCTGTAACATGCTCTAGAATGTTCCATTTGCATTAGACGTGTTCAGTTTTGTTAACGTTAAATTGCTTTTAGGCTTTGGTAAGGCTATATTGGGGCATTAGTACCCTATATTGTATAGTATTAGGCATGCAGGGTGTATGTGAAATGGGAATTTCTGCGTAATTGTGTATCTGTTTTATTTCATGTACCTTTGTGCCTAAATATTTGGTGTCCCCGAAGCAAAAAAGGTTGTTTTAGAAGTTAATAGCATTTTTATATTTGCCTATCGTTTTTTCATAAATTGATTTTTTATTTTAGATATATTTTAATTTAAAAAAAGATGGCAAGTTACCGATCCAGTTTAAATAAAACGAAATCCTTACTAATATTATAAATGTGAAAGTTTGTTAGAATGGATGTGTGGATGTTTGTTAATCTTTCACGCAAAAACTACTGAATGTATTTTATGAAACTTACCAGTAATGTAGCTTATGCATCGGAATAACACATAGGCTATAATTTATAAAGATAGTGTATGAATTGTCATTCACGCGGGTGAAACCGCGGGACACAGCTAGTAACATATAAATCAAAATACATTACGTAAAGCTAAATCTACAAATACTCAAAAAAAAAGTAGGTAACCTTTGATAAGCAGACCAAATAAAATTCAAGGTCAGACAATTTTCTGAGATAAAGGGTATAAGAAAGACCTCTCTACTCTCTACGTAGGTCGCTACCTTAGAGTATACATAAGAAACTATAGAGTGAGTCTATCAGAGTTTGAACCGTAAGCACTAGTGTGAACTAGTTTTGCCGAGAATTTTGCATTTAGTTGGAGCTTGCCGTTTTAAAAAATCTGTATAAAACACAAATATTATCCTAACAATGTCAAAACCATCGATATTTTCGTAAATAAGTTTCTCGTTGCACGAAAATAACTTAAATCAATATGCGAATGTACTAGATATAGACCAAAAACTGCTCGCTTGGCACAAGGGGACTAGCGATAGTAGCCGTCTATGTATTATGTTTAGTCTATGGTCGCTACCCTTTTAACCTAGAGACATTACGCAATGTATAATATTGTTACGTAAAACCAAACTTTTGTTTCTAAATTGGATTTTAGTATGCTTCGAGTCTTGTGACGTAAGATATGATAAAGATAGGTACTGTAGAGAATGTGGTAGTGATAATAATGTTTTAGGAAAATGAATCTTAAGACTTTTGACATAAAGGTCAATTCCTTTCATTGATGTAGGGTTGACTAAACTTATTTCTGTCAAAAGTGATGAATGATAATTTTATAATTTTTGAAGCATTACAAAATTTTACAAAATAGATAACCAAAGGCGCAATGGCCGTGTTACTATACTTAGCCAGAAAGTTTGTGTGTATGATTATTTTTAACCGACGAAAACAGAGGAGGTTCTCAATTCGACGCGTATATTTTTTTTTTTTTATGTATGATCACGCATATCTTTTTACTGAGTAGTCCGATTTTGATAATTCTTTTTTTATTGGAAAGGGTATACTCCAAAGTTGGTCCCATATAAATTTGAAAAAAGAATTCCCACCCTAAGGGTGGAAAAACAGGGGTTAATTGATTGTTCACGCACTGATCGTAATGTATTACCACGCGTAACTTTTTACAGAGTAGTTCTATTTTGATAATTCTTTTTTTATTGAGTAGGCTATACCTAGAAGTTGGTCCCATATAAATTTGGAAAAAATATTTCAATCCTAAGGGTAGAAAAACAGGGATATATTGATTGTTCACTAACTGATTTTAATATATGACCACGCGTAACTTATTACAGAACAGTCTGATTTTGATAAATCTTTTTTTATTAGATAGGGGGTTATACCTTGAAGCTGGTTCCATATAATTTTACGCTAAGGTTGGGAAAATAGGGGTGATTTATTGTTCACTCACAGATTTGAATACTAAAATAAGGTAGTTAGCTATTTTAAAAATAATAAATAATTCAGCATGTAGCAATTAGTATATAATAGCCACAAAAAAGTATAAAATAAAAACTTTTTAACAAAAAAATTAAACCGCCGAAAACACTGAAAAGCAAAAAATAAGAAACCTTTTTATTTAATCTTAATAACTAAGTTCTTAAACGAATGTGAGTATACCTAAATAATTTTGAGGCGGCGCCAAACTATCAATTAACAAAGATCACAAAATTACCTTAAAAATAAAGAAACAACCAAATCAAAAACGCTATATACTATAATTATATTCTTTACTTACCACCTACTAATTCCATTGTGGAAAGCAAATAAAAGTTTTGAGTTTGAGTTTAAATCAACTTAACAATGCAATGAAATCTCCAGCGACAACCATTAAAATTTCTAAAAACATTAAGTACCTATATATCGTAATTAATTAATTTGCCTGTTTGGCGCCGACTCGAAATTACTTAGGTATACTCACATTCGTTTAAGAACTTAGTTATTAAGATTAAATAAAAAAAGGTTTCTTATTTTTTGCTTTTCAGTGTTTTCGGCGGTTTAATTTTTTTGTTAAAAAGTTTTTATTAATTTAGTTGTACTATGTAATCATTTCTTGAAAAATCGATTGAAGAGTTTATTTTCAGCGTTTTTTCGACCTTTGACCGCGTACCTTTTTGTATTTCAAGAATAAGCTTTATTTATTTATCATCACGCATTAGGTAAACTTAAGGCTTTGATAGTTTAAGGTTATTTAGTTTGACTAAACTTCGCCTACAAATCTATTTTAAAGTAACATTTACAACTCCACGTTTATTTCTACGACTCTATTATATTATGCAAACTCAGCCATTTGCACGACTTTTAATAATAAGAGGTTTCGCAGAACAAATAGGCAGTGGTTGACTGAAAAATGACGCGGCGCGATGTTTGTTTGTTTAATGTGCGGAACCCCGAGTTACAAATGATGGGAGGGTTAGGGTTCCGCAGGGACTTTTACCCTTTAGGGGATAAAGAAAAGGTTTTCTTAGTTGAGAGATTAAAGGTGTTTTGAAAGCACTTCGTTTTAATGCAACATGGTAGGAAGAAAAGTGTGTTTTGTAAGGAAAAATTTAGAACATAATGCTGTGTATTTTTTTTTAATTATCGGACGATTTGTTATTTCTAAATTCGATGCCACATAAAAAAAGTAAATTAAATAAATGAGAACGTGTACATACATATTCTCTTCTACTGCAACTCCATAAAAATAAAAACATAATTACAATTTAGCAAAAAAATCTCATGATATATGAACCAAACACCTGTTCATTACAAACACAAAAATGCAGTCAAATTAAAAACTTTATTTTCCATCTCCACAGTATATTTAAGTCAAACTTTGTATCAACAAACAGCCCCCCATTAAGAAAAATTAGGCGCCATGAAATATACATTTTTCAGCAAGACACATACCTACACCGTTTTAATAAATGAGGTAGGGTGAAGGAGTTTGCATTACATTCATAACAATCAAATGTTGGTAAAACCCGCGGGGGTATTACATAATTAGCAAAAGACACGCGATAGCAAACGATACGATTTGACAGCACAAAAATTGCAACTGGTCTACTCAAAGTTGTTGTCTTGTTTGACGTTATTTATTAACTTTAATTAACACCGTTTACACTAGTTTCATGAAACATAATTATTAATTTAAAATTTAAGAAACCCCCATTTTTTTTATTGTTCTTTGCTTTTAAAAAATTGACCAGATAAATTAGGGCTCAGAACCATCCAATTAGGCATCAACCATTACGTCAGCTTTTAAACAAAACCTCATCATAATCGATATACTCGTTTAGAAGCTACAACGCCACAGACAGACACATAGACAGGCACAAACCTGATATTTCGTAATTTTTACGTCGGGGCTCAATAATAGCATATTGATATAAAGCTATTAGAATATAAATTGTACGTAGCATCCACAAATGAAGTTCACAAAGGTAATACAAATTATCATTTTGACAGCACTAATTGCAAAATTTTCGCTGTCAAATCTTATCGCTTTGCTATCGCGAATTACGTAATAAAGCCGGAGTATTATGTTAGGTAGTCAGTTAAATAGGGTCTAGTTGACTAATGAGAGCTGTGCGTGACTGTATTAGGGGTAGTTTAGACCATATGAAAGATATTACTAACCCTTTACGAGTGAATCACTTTACACGCGATTGTTTTAAACGATCTACTGTGCAGTATTTTAATGATACAAAGTTTATACATTTAATAATAATAATAATATTCCGGGACATCTCACACACGGTTATCTGATCCCAAGCTAAGCAGTGCTTGTGTTATGGTAACCAGACAACTGATAAATATACTTATATATTTCTAAATACATTATAGATAAATTACACCCTGACGCAGAACAAAATATGATCGTGCGCATCACACAAACATTTGTCCAGAGTGGGAATCGAACCCACGACCTCCGGTATAGCAGTCAGGGTCACTAACCACTAGACCAACAGGCCCGTCGATTTATTTACTTGCTTTTACAAGAAAAATATTTTAGCAAGTGTCAGAGAGTGTCGGTAGTTTTTAAATAATAACATGCACAAAAAAGACGATTTAGATCAATAATTTGCGATTTTTTAGGGTACAGGTAAAAATATTTATAGTGATATTATGTTATGTGAGGTCATTTTCACAACTAGTTTAAGATCGTTGTACAAAAAATAATGATGAATATTTTCGAAGACATGAAAAACTACCTACTTTGTTTTTATTTTTATAACAATTTATTGACGACCTCCGTGGTCGAGTGGCGTACGCACTGGTTTTCAAGATGTCGCTAGCACTGAGGACCCGGGTTCGATCCCCGGACGAGTTCGTCCATGGATGTGGACTTCACAATGTAGAAAGTCAGTGTTGTGTTGTGGGTGTTTGTGGTACCTTCGTTGTTTCTGAATTCCATAACACAAGTGCTTTAGCTTCTTACTTTGGGCTCAGAACAATGTATGTCCGCATTATCATTATCTTTTATTTATTTTGTCAACAAAGTATTAACTCATAGTAAACAAAAACAATACAAAATATGTCCTTTATATAGAAGAGCTGCCCTACCTTAATCCATCCCCACCTTTAACAGAAGGATTATCAACACATCAATATATAGGTCATGGATTTTGTCTGAGTTTTCCTCAACTTGATTAAATAGGTAAACACTATTAAATACATTTATTCTGCCACTATTGCTCCCATTTGACATGCTTAATGGGTCAAATACTATGATCTTTTTATAATAGTAGATATGAAATTATATTATTATTTTGTTATAATTCCATGTGTATAATTAAATAAAAATATGTTTTTTTTTAGATTCGTCATAACTAAAAGTTTTGAATAATGTACTGTAATAAAAGCTCTAACTTTAAATAATCGCCCTGAATGTTTATTATAGAAGTCTAACCCGGTCAAAATCAAAACATCAAGCCCAAAAATGCTATTTATGTAATAAAATCAGTTCTCAAATTGGTAATGGCAAATTCTTCTAATTTTCAAAAGTTAAATTTCCAAGAAATAAATTTCTATCGATCAATTATTTAAATTACCACTTTAAGCGAATACTCTTAGATTTCATTTTCTATTAAAAACAATGAACTAAATTCTATAAAAATATATGCAAACATTGTTTATTTTTATTTTAGGTTAGGTGTGAGTGTGCGACCTCATTCGATTTATTTCTTCAGAAACCGTTTTTTCATGTCAACCTCCAGAAAGGCAATATCGCTCTATATATCATAGCTGGTAGTCCGTAGTGAGCACATTCCTTATGCCTTGAGTTATGGACTGTTTATTTATATGTGATATGGCTTCCTTTAAATAATGTAGTTCGTGTAGTTTGTATGGGGTTATGCTATGTTTCGGATTGCCTTTGGTAGGTTACGGAGTCATTGTAAACTATTCCTTTTAGTGTTGTGTTACAGTTCCTATTTCGTTTAATCAATCTTACTGAAATCGCTAATCCGCAGAGAGCAAGCATGGTGATCAATGCTCGTGCCTTCTCTATATGGGAAGAGGCCTGTGCCCAGCAGAGGGACGTTTATAGGCTGGATTATTATTATTTTATTATAATCTTGCTTTCTCGTTTTACACCTAATTTACACGTTTTAAGTTCATTTTTTTTCATATAAGTACTAAATTCATAACCTATTTTATTTCTGAGATTTACGCGATTTATAATAAAACATTTTTTTTCGAATTATATCGTTGTTATTTTTTATTTAGATCCCAAGTTTTCCGACAAAATTTAAATTTATCTTAAAATGTGCTTTTATTCACCCGTTTACCAAAGTGCATCAAACCAAAGCGTTCTACACAAATCTCAAACATTCCTAGAACCAATCTCAACACCATATAATTTCAAAGGATTCACCGCCAAACACCGAACGTCAATTATCAAACCTGCGACATATATCAATCAGGAACGGTATCAACCGAGATATCCTAAAGCCAGAGAGATCGTCCCAATCACTGGGAATCAAACACGGGATTGCTATCTTATAAAGACAGGTCTCGGTGCTAGCGATTGGCGGGAACGGAGGTGTTTGAGAAATTAGTGAGCTTTGAGTCTGTCCTGCCAGTAGACACAATAGCTAAACAATGGAAATTTTTATATGTGACTCACGGGACAGGGAAGTGGTTAATAGTATCTAAAAGTAAGATTGAATGTTGCAAATTGAAATTGAAATTAGCATAAATTCTACAATTTAATTGTACTCAATCTACGTTTTTATCTATACTTTAGTGTCCGAAAACCTTACATATAAAGTGACAGAATAACTAGAAACGCGTCAATTTCAGAAAGCATTATAATTACACCATTTATTACAGTACACCTAGTTTGTAATATAAAAAGTCGGGTTGGATACAACTCAAAAACCATTTTTGACTCAATAACGAGTGGACTGATTATCAGGAATTTTATCTTTGATTTGTTAGATTCGCTTCACCCTAAATAACTAGAAAAAAACATCTGAAAACGGCAGGTGAAACCTCTGGCATAAATCATTATCATAAAAATATTTTTAATATCATTCCAATAAGTCTAGTCTGATTTGTAACCTAATATTAATCTCATCGCAATATTGTGAGTCCCGAGAGGACAAAAAATGTATAGGATTTAATCCAGATTAAGCTTACAATTTATCGAGGTTTAACAGAATTATACATTATTTTCAGTTTGTATTATTGTTATTGTTTTGTTTCTAGTAATTTTGTTGATATTGATTATAATGTGTCTTTTTTAGGATTTTTGTGTGAAATAAATTAATAATTATATTAATAATTATATTAGCTTAGAGTTATTAGTTAGAAATTTTTTATACTTACAGGTTAATGTTATACGTATAGAGTTCAACAAAAAAACATTTGATTAAAGTATTATGTTTTGCAGAATATTTATTCATTAACTAAATTCTTAGCGCAATAGGCTTATTTCCTATTAGGAAACATTTGCATACATGCACCTGATAATTTTCAAAATATTATAGGTAACTTCGTAAAAATATTCAAGATAAATGCTTGGATTAATTAAAAGAAAAGAAAACAAATAATTATATCAATCTATAAGCGTATAGATAAGGAGAGTAAAATAAAAAAAAAAGATTTTATCTTTTAAACAAACCTATCACCATCAGCTTTTAAAAACCGACTCCTTTTCCTAATCTCATAGGATCTGTGACCTTTCCTACACCCACGGTTTGCAAATCTAGTTGGTTAGTACAACAAGTCCATCATCTGAACATGTTTATGCTTGCACAAATTATATTTGACACCCACATGATACGAAACAAAATGATAGTTAATCATAAAAAGAACATTGACTGAAGATAAAGCCAGCTGCATAAGTATAGCGAAAGCTATGACATATATATTATAATATCATTAATTTGTCTATATTACAAATAATTCTGAAATACTGGATTTAGTGCTTATAACTGGATCGTCTAAAAAGCATTTTTTTAATGTACTTTCATTATAATTTGTCGGTCAGTCTGCTTGTGACCAAGGCCTGTGTAACCCGGTCGAATCGTCAAGCCCTAAAGGTATTTATGCATGTACGCGCTAATCCCCGTTCTATAATATTCTATAATTTTAAGGGGTTTAAAAGTCTCATTATGAGACATTAAATGATGACTAATACTCATTTGATTATTTATTTATTATTAAAAACTTTTCATCAATAATTTAGCACCTGATAAGAATGATGACAAACTATTAAAGAAAAAAATAACAATGGTTTTAAGTATTTTAGTAGAATTAATAAATAATTGAAACATAAAATCTGAAGTTAGACCACAATATAGCTTATCTACCACTACTAGCAGAACCTAATCATCAGTTATTTCGCACTCCACCTAAAGTTCACACAGGCTATCAGAAACCGATCAAATTGATTCATCAGTGAGGTTAAATAATAACCTATGAATAATAGGAATGAATCATCGTCATAATTATTATTGATGTTTATCTTTACACATGTATTTTGTGCTACAATACCATTTATCATTTGTGGAGTAGGCAGACATGATGCCATTGCTTAATTTTTTTTTTCATCAGATCTTGAAAATGACGATTTCTTTCAGTATGCTTGAGATATTTTGTATAATTATTGCTACATTTTTTCTTATGTTTTTATAAGTGTAGAAGAAAGCCTACCTGGTCATACAAAGGAAGAAATGTGACACTAACCAATTTCTATCCTAATTAATAACTAAAATTATTTAAAATAAATAGTTCCGCGGATTAAACTGATTTATCTACCTCTTAATATTCACAGTACAAACTAATTAACTTAAACTGTTATATTTATTTAAATTCATAACCAATCTTCACACCCCACAAAAAACAATTACGCGAAACAAAAGAGAAATGCCGACCCATCCTTTTCCAAACCCCGAATTCCGCCATCAATTAAATTTACCCAAAAACTTTCATTATACACCCACGTGGGATACAGACCACAACTCATTTAAATTCTAAATTAAGACCAAAAGCTTTGGGTATTATGTATAATTGGAGGTGTCGTGGTGGCCTAGCGGTTCAATGAAGGGATTTGTATGCAAGAGGTTGCAAGTTCGAAATCGGCAAGTACCAATGTAACTTTTCAAAGTTATATGTACTTTCTTTCTCTTCTCTTTTCTTTCAGAAGTATCTCAGAATAATTATATTCTGAGATACTTCTGACAGACGGTGAAGGAAAGCAACGCCGATGATCAATGCTCGTGCAGCAAGCGTGGTGATCAATGCTCGTGCCTTCTCTATATGGGAAGAGGCCAGCGCCCAGCAGTGGGACGTTTATAGGCGGGAATTATAATTATGTAGATGTTTAGGCAACTTTATAAAATTCTTAGCTTCTTCCTGTAGATTAATATGCCCAGTAATTATAGAAGTTTAGAAGCGACAGACTAGAATATTAATAATCTGAGCATGAATCACTTGATTCTGTCATTATACAAAATGTTCGGCAGAAGTTTTAGTTGACAATTCGGTAGTCCAATATTTAATGTCAAATTGCATTATTGTAACTAACAAATTATTTATTTATTTATTTATTTAAAAAATATGGAGGACTAACAGCTAATAAAAACAGGATAATAATGGAAGAACAAACAGTAAGCCAATTACTAGTCCTCACGTTTAGAGCCAGAAACAACAAAAAACTCAAGTGAACATTTTGCGAACAGGAAACAACATAAAAAAAAAACTACGTACACATCTTAATATGGTAAAGGATAATTCACATTAGTACGATTGTCCCATTGATAGGTACATTACAAAAAATGACACATTGTTGAAATCATATATATAAGAATGTTAAAAATAAGTATAAGAACTGAAAACTTCTTACTAGTAATAATTATTTAACAATAATTAGTTTTTGAAAAAATCAAGGCTTAGGAGTCTTCTGACTACGGCCACGCTAGTAATAAATGGATGTTATGTAGCTATACATCGCGATCGTAACAAAAGTACTATTCACAGACTCAAGGGTATTCTAGAAGAATATAAGTACTTTCTAACATTTAACGAAGCATACAATTATATAAAAATATAGTAATAACGGAATATTTTTTTTAATATACTTTGACTATTCTAATAATAAGTTAGTAGTTAAGTAGTATAATCAGTAGAATAATTCATAAACTACTAAGTAGTTATAAGTACGCAAAAAAGAATTGGGTATTGAAGTCTCGATGGGAAGTTTTCAGTCTTGTCCTTATAACTAGCTTTTATTTTATATGTTTTGTTTCAAGAATGGTGTAAAGTGGGTATTCTGTATACACTTGTACATTGGCTATCAAGGCTACGCCTAATTTTATGGCTCATTTACATCGTTTGTTTAAAGCGTTTGGTTTCGCGCGCTTAATTTGTGTTCGGAGACAATGGTTACATTTACGTTTAGTTACGGACTTTCGCGGTGAATATTAATAGTTTTACTTTGTTCACATTTTACTGAAATTATAACGGTTAATTTATACCTGGCTTAGTCAAAGATTCATACGTACCTGGATTTGCTTTTGCCCTGAACCGTGGCATAGACTCTAGGACTTTTACTAGTTGAAATTATTTAAATATTTTGTTTTTCCTTAGGTTACCGGAGGACAGACGGGACAGGTGTTGCAATCAACCGATTTTGACTCAAAGACTAATGTTGATAATCAGCTGACATCTAAGTTGGTCTTTGACACTACATGACTAAAAATTGTTGACTCTTAAAATAAATAAATATAGACTGGAAACATGCGTAAAACTATTGTCCTTCTAAGGGTCACTGAAACATAACTCAATAACAGGAAACTGACCTCCATGACCTTTTCAACCATTTCTGGAAAACCTATGGAAATTGTCTGGTTCCTTTGACGATCGTTGCAGACTAAATAGATTACGTCAGTGCACGAATGGTGGGCACAGCCTCTGGGCTTTTAGCACTTTATTGAGTTAAGTTCAGAGCTGCCCGCTTTAATTTTGTTATGTTTGATTTTAGGGGCGCGTACGCGGGGATGTAAAACGTGTTGGTGATAGTCCAAAATGGCCGATTGGTGAGTTTGATGTGGAGGTCGTTGAACTGCAGTGTACATGATATAGGCTGGTTTATTTTTTCCTAATGTTTAATACCTAAATAAAATTTATTAGCACATAGTTTTATTTATTTTAAGAGGCAAATAAAGAGTGATAGTGTGTATGCTTATTTTTTGCTGGATGTAAGTTTCTTTATATGCTGTTATCAATGATTTTTATATTGTTAATTGAAGCATATTTAGCTAACTTATAATTAAGATTATAAAACATAGTTTTATATTTATTTCAGGATAATATTTTTCTATATTTAAGCTGTCTACCTTTTTTATTTTATGTCAATGTAATCGCTGTTTTGAATTTAAGTGTAAATCATCTTGTACCTAAAAGGGGACAGGTTAGATGATATTTCAATGCATTGAGAATGACTAGCTATTGATTAATTAACCCTATGTCTAGACTATTAGGTGAACTAAGTTGATTGACACATACTGATTATGATAGGGTACTATTGCTTGATTAATGATTACACATAAATGTCAAATGTACTGTATTGATGATGATGACGTTTTGGTTACATCATTGATGATTTGTATGGGAGTTTTGTAAGTAATATTCTATAGAGCGATTAATGGCGCCTGGACTGCGGATTGTAAGAAATTACAAATTACTGTATGTCATACAAATAATACATTTCTTAGAAGTATCGCTAAGTGCAATAGCAAAAAAGAACACAAACTATCTATCGATGAAAACACGGTTTTTTGGAAACAATCATCAATTCCCATAGATACATGCGAAAAAATATATGAATTTAAAGAACCCTCTAAAAACCAACTAATCTGACGTAATTTAAAACTTAGACAAGACATATAACTAACAAATTTAGTTTACGAAACGAAAATAAATCAAAAACATGTTTCTTTTGTATTCACATCCGCGGAACCTTCACCAAATAATCCGATTTATTTGTCTCTTTTTACATAGATATTCGATTCAATATACAGCAATATTGATGTCAAATCCCACGGGAAAGCGATATAGTTGGTAACAATAAATAAAGTTGGTTTAAATAAAGTGATACAGCCAATCATAGGCTTTGGTGTAACATAGAATTTAGCTATTTCATGATCTAGAAAATCTAGATAAATAACCTGTATTGTTGGATGATAGAAGTTTTTTTTTTGTGTAACATTTATTTTGATAGATTTAGAATTTAAGATAGGTTGAGTTTTGGGAAGGAACTTTTTTCTTAGTGTTTAAGGTTTGTAATATTGTATCTTAAATATTTTAAACGTTCCAATTTCTTGAAGATGATAATCAAAAAAAATATTAGGCTGTTTTGCTTATAAATAGAAAAGTGTATAAATGAAAAAAAAAAGCCATCTAATAACTTTTATAAATTTCCTATAACATAGATCCATTATAGTAGCAATACATTTAATTATAAACCAGGCTAAAAGATACAAAAAACTGTTTAGAAAATCTATTTAGGAGTCATAAAATTTACTTTTTCTTATTTTCATAGTTGTTACATTATGCAAAAAGAAAAGTGAAACTAACTAAACCAAAAATAAATTCTACGCACATGAAGTTTTCGTGTCCTAGAAAATTAATTAGCGTTAACTTTTTTATTAATTATACCTTTGTTTACGTAAATAACAAGGTACTTTAGAATCATAGCATACTTATTATGTACTAGCAAAACAAGTTATAAAGGAAAGGTACCTTTACTTAAAATATTATATCATTAATTAATTCAATATCACTAATCTTCAGGGAGCAAGCGTGGTGATCAATGCTCGTGTGTTCTCTATATGGGAAGAAGCCTGTGCCCAGCTGTGGGATGCTTATAGGCTGGATTATTATTTTTATTTTCATTTTCATAGAATATAGGTATACTACATACACAAAAATTATGACTGGCCTAAAATCTTTAATGATTTAAGCAAAACTTTTTGTGTGTAATAAAATCATTATTTAAAAATCTAGTTAGTATAAGATTATAACTTATTAAAACGTGACCCCAAAACCAAACTACAAATAAAACGAAAGTTAAATCTCCTCTGCTCGACTGCCTCGACTGCCTCGTTGGCCTAGTGGCGCTAAGCGCGACTGCTACGCTAGAGGTCTTGGGTTCGATTCCCAGGTCGACCAAGGTGTTATGTTATGTAAAATCTCCTCAAAAATTAAAAAGATTTATTCTATTCTCAAGCACAACTAATTGAACCAGTGATGTAATATCAGTGTTACCAACCTAAATAATTACGCCACTAATTAAAAGCTAAGTACAGCTCTATGGAACGATGGTAGACAAATTGAGACCACGTCATAACGAGGTAAACTTACACAATGTCACTCATGCGGACGAACGAAATTTCTTTCACTCACTCATTCATTCATTCAATCATTTGTGAATTAGGGTTGGCAGTTTTACACTTTCGGGGTTGATCTTTGGCTTCATATTTTTTAATGCATATGTTTCATGGGATACATACTTAGTATTCTTTTAATCGATTTAAAAAAAGGAGGAGTTACTCAATTCGACAGCTTTTTTTGTTACTACATATCTTTTGCCTGGGTGAACTGATTTAGATGTTTTTTTTTATTTGAAAGATGGTGTTTTCCCTATGGTCCCATTTTGAGCAGTAGGATCCATAAAAAAATAAATATGAATCTTATTTAGAAATCGCTCTTTCTTTGTTAGATTTATTTGCGTTAATAATAGTAATAATAATCCAGCCTATAAACGTCCCACTGCTGGGCCCAGGCTTCTTCCCATATAGAGAAGGCACGAGCATTGATCACCACGCTTTGCGTTCATAATACATTGTATTTAAAATCATGAACTTTGAATGTTGAATACCTAACTTTAATAACTTAACTGTGCTGCCAGTAGACAGAATAGTTCAGTATTAAAAATACTTATATAAATAGGGATTTAAATCATAACTCTACTATCTTGTAGGTGTTATTAAATTGCCTAACTGAGCATTTATTGAAGTAAGTAATCACATTTTATTGTAGACTAGTCGTTTAGCGTTTATAAACGTTATTATAATAAAATAAACTATTTAAGATAATCATTATGAGTTTTATATGGTGTTGGAGTGATCGTTAGAAATAGATACTATTATGATCACTTGGCATTTATTAAACGTCTTAAGTCTGTGTATTTTATTGATAGATAGTAAACTAGTAATAATAAAGTTTGAACTACAAGGTTTTTCCTACAAATACTTTGTGGAAGTAAGTTTTATAATGTTGTTTTAATCACCGTACTGCCATACTCAGCGACATTAATAGCAACTTAAGTAAACGAATACCTAGATAGATACAACAATAGATTCAAATATAGGAACTCTTGGAAATCTGAGAATTGACTACTTTTTAATTAAATTGTATATATCGTGATATTCGTCACATGTCGACGACTGATAATGTTAATTCTTTTACATTTACCTAACATGATTTATTAAACACATCGTTAATAATCCCTTATGTAACGAGTATGACAGTTGGTTTTCTTTAATTATCAATAATATTTTTTACTAATACAATCGTTTAAAAAAAAATTGTCAATTTTTGGCTATTAAATAGTAACCTATTTATAACTGTTGACAACCCTACACGAAGTTGTTCATTCATTCGAAAGCGAAAGTCGTTACGCGGTCACGTCTCTATTTTGAGGGACATCATTTAAAATTCGAATGTGGTTTCTGTATCACCAGTGCCTAATGTAAAGCTGTTAGGACATTTAAAAATAAACATGTTTAGCTTAAAAATGAAAGTTTGTGGCATAAGAAACTTTTGAGGCTTTTACTTTCATGAAACATTTTGTTTTTTAGATTGTTTGCAAATATTGTACCTTCAGAAATCGTTGTTGTAGGTACGAGTTGCGCTACTCTAGGTTTAATTATAATTTTGTACATTATAATTATCATCTGACGAGCCGTTTCCCAGGCTATTTTGGGGTCGGTTTCCAGTGTTACGGTATTCAGCTGAATACCGCATTTTACATGGAGCGACTGCCTATCTGCCACTACAACCAATTTTACTGGGAAACACAGAATCAAATGGTAACACTTGTTGTCAGTATTGATTTAACGACTGCCAAAGATGTTCATATGACAGGCTTTTACTCCGAAAACTGAAATTATTGTCATGTAAGGTAAACGATTTACTAGTCCCGGTTTAATTATAACGAAATTCAATTATTTATAATTATTTTTATGACACAAGTCTTACATATCATTAGGTAATTACAAAAAAAAACAATAAAACAATAATTGTAATATTATTACGATAATTTAATTTCCGTGTTTACAATGTTGTTTATAAGTTATAGACAGACAGACGCTATAAACATTATAATGAACAAAGAATAAAGTATTACTCCATAACAGTTATTTAATAATGGTAGTCTTATAAAAACGTTATTTATTACTTAGTGGCAAAGTGGCGTTGAATGCACTGTATAATTACTTACCACATGGCAATGGAGACAGAAGGTTAAGTTTATAAAATATCCCACGATAAATCACAATTTTATGTGAAATCCAATACTTAAGTTTTCATTGACATATTGAACTATAAATATTGAGTCCAAAACGATGTTCCGATATCAGAAAACTTGTGTGAAATATAGCAATAAATTAAACAGGCCTGCGAGAGGTAACAACTATTTTTGCTACAATAACTTTCTCCATAGATTGTCCCACTGCAGTTAAAAAAAAAAAACTTTAATATAAAACGTGATAATAAGCAAACATTCCGGGTCACCTCACACACAGTTATCTGATTCCAAGCTAAGCAGAGCTTGTGTTATGGTAACCAGACAACTGATGGAAATACTTTTATATTTCAAAATTTATACATGTTACAGATAAATAACACCCAGACACAGAATACATGATCGTGCTCATCACACAAATATGTCCTAAGTGGGAATCGAACACACCCTCCTCCAGTATAGCAGCCAGTGTCACTAACCACTAGACCAACAGGCGCATCAAATTGTGATAAGCCTTCTGCTTCTTTATTCCTTGTAACCGACGCAATAGTGATGCGACTTCGACGTAACACGGACGCAATAGGTGACACGTAATGATGCTCTGTAATTGACTGTCTTGATCCAATTGTCTCGAGGAAGTGTGGGAGCCAAGCGATTATTTTAATTTTCTATTCTCATAAGCTACGAAATAGGGTGAAGTAGGTCGTTTCATCATTGCTGGGGTAATGAATACCTGGTATTTGCTAAAGGTAAGGAAGGTTTTGGTTTTGACTGGTCATACATACCCTTTACTTTTTCCCTGGGTTGATAAAATCAATAGAAAAAAATACTGGCTAAAAATGAGTGTTCATCCAGAGATTGCTTTTTTTCAAAAAGAGGAAAAGCACTCCGATGATTTAAACCAGTAACTAGTTAAATGAGGAATTAAATACCTTAATCAGAACTCAAATTAAGTAGCTGAAGCACTTGTTATGAAATCAGAGACAACGTTAGTATTACAAACAACAGCCTGAAACGAGGGATCGAATCCAGTACCTCAGTTATTATTTATATGCTAGTATTTTACGATGGTAAAAAGTATCACCGTCATTTTATGTTTCGAATATTTTTCAAGCACAACAAACACTTTTTAAAGTAAGATCAGACAAAATTGTGGCATTGCCATTTAACCAACAAATTCATTACGTTATTAAAAGAGACTACATAATTATTTCTCAACAAATTCAGATAAACTTTAACAAAATATTTTTCTAGGGCAAGCATCTAACATTTTCATAAATTGTATTCAGTTTTAAAGCCATCAAAACAGGTTCAATATTAACTCTTCGACTTCATAGCTTAAAATTGTACATGAGTATGTAAAAATATACGGGTTCAAGTCTGGGAGGTGCATATTAAATACAAGCCCCTCATATTAACTTTGACAAAATGTGGAAGCAGTTTGTTAATGAAATATACAGAACAGAGGCAGGCACGCTTGTTTTAGAGCGACAATTCTTTTTTTATTGTAAAATATCTAGTTATTATTTTTTTATTTTTTAAATTGTCTAGTCTTTCGTGGCGAAGGCCTTTGCCCAGCATTGGGACAGAACAGGCTGAGGTAAAAAAAAATACTAGTACGTACTATGAATCCAAAAACATATAGATACGAAAAAACAAAACAGTACTGTGTTATGCCGCATTATACCGCACATATAATTTTTATGTATAACTTTCTAAAGATTTAAGCAAAAGTGTACTGTACAATAAAATTATCATTAAAAAAAACTTGACATAAATAAAAGAGTTTTTTAACTAGAAGCATTACTTTTATGTCAAGCATAAGTCCATACAGACAGAGCAGTTAAAATTGTATCAATACGGTCCCGCACCGAATTCTTTCCTCTATGTTTCCAACCAAAGCTTACGGCAAAGTTAGAAAATTTCCGAAACTCAAACGTGAAGTTGTGTACACTTGAGTAAATAAAGGCATGTGTGTTACTTCAGTTTATTCACAATTTCTTCAGAGTTTAATAAACATCCTCTTATTGGGTGTAATCTTTGTTTTTCGATTTAAGTCTAAATTGCTTAGGGATAAATTTTTGGTGTATTTGGTGAAGCTTAAAAATTTAGGAGGTGGTCCAGATATCAATGGAATAGGCAGATATCGATTTAAGGGAATAGTGGCAGGCTTTGCCCAACAGTGGGACTAAATAAACTGATAAAAGAATGTTTATTAAATAAATGACGGACCTGAGTTGGTCTATCGGTTAGTGAATAGTGACCCTGGCTGCTATACCGGAGATCGAGGATTCGATTCCCACTCAGGAAAAAAGTTTGTGTGATGAGCACGATCATTTGTTCTGGTCTGGGTGTAATTTATCTATAATATATATGTATTGAGAAACATATAAGTATGTTTATCAGTTGTCTGGTTATCATTACACAAGCTCTCTTAGAGCTTAGCTTGGGATCAGATTACCGTGTGTGAATTGTACAGGAATATTATTATTACTTACAGTATGGATAAAATCCTGAACTACTTTACTTACGGTCAGTAAATTGGTTACGACAAAACGACCATTCAAAGGCGCTGATGTAACAATAACTTAACAAGCGTAGGTATACTAAAACTATTTATAGCAATATTTAACAACACGATAACAAAACAATATATAAAATAAAATAGAGTACATTAAATAAATCAATTTCTTTACATAATAAAATAATATTTTCATAGTAGATAGATAGATCGACATAATAAGCAAACAAGATAATCTCTAAATAAACATTGTATAGCAATATCAAAGGAGCCGTTATCAGGCAGTTTGTTTTAACCTAAGTGTCGTCGTAAAACACTTTATTTGCTAAGCCTATATGTTTTACAGTTCATTAGACAGAGCTGCTAAGAATTTGTAAGTTAAAAATCGCCTTTTTCTTCTTTTGTCAACCTTTTTCAACCTTTCCGAACCTAACACCGGGCGTCGGTTTTCAGTCTTACTGAATTTAACTGAGAATTTTAAATAAAGTGATTGCCTATCTAAACATAAGGACTTATTTTTTTAATTCATTCCATTTGTATAATGACATTCTGAGGTAAACCAGCCACACTCTTTGCATTTAATATAAGTAACTAAAAATATATTTATCTCTTAAAAGAATATGTATTTATATCCTAGAATAACTCACACACGGTCTAAACCCAAACAAAGCAGAGCCTTAACTATGGTAACTAGACAAGTAATAAACATATTTATATATTTCTAAATAAATACATTTCATAGACAATAAGATCTGCTTAAAAATCAGTTATCCAACCCTAAAAACCTCCCATTCCGTTAACTTAACCAAAAACCAGCTCCAACAATTTAAACCAACGAAAAATACAACAAATATTATCAACGTCCACCAATGACGTCATAAACAAAACAATGCTTACATTGTTAAAACCCAATCAGATAAGAGAATTAGTCCGACACCGTGTCATATCAGTTGGAACACAATGCGAGCACATAAATTATTCAAGCCAGTCCTCCTTTATGAGCGCGACAAAGTTCATGAAACCTCTTTGGTGGGTGAGCACTGCGAGTTGTGTTTGGACTTGTTGTCTCGTGTAGAAACTAGTCAACGTCAATATTCAGATTACAAAAATGCATATATTTTTATTTATTTAAGTTCTAAATCCAAATCAGTGCCACAACCTTTTTGGTCAAAAAATGATGACTTAAAAGGAGTCCCCAACATTAAGGTTGAATATCAATCACAAAAACACTTGACACTCAAACACTTTTGAATGAAGAACTTTCTCAAAGTCGACACAGTTTCAACTGGAATACGCAGGATGCACTGTATCGTCGGTCGTTAACCCCTTGGCAGTAATCCGGTTCAAACCGGTTCATGCGGTCAGGGTTGAAGTTTCAGATGTTTGCACTTTATGTGTAGTTCCGGATGTTATTTGGATCATTTTGTGTTAAGATTTTGTTTATCTTACGATGATGCGAAAAGTTCTTTAGGGGGTTTATGGTAATGATACACTGGCCTGTGTCCCACTGCTGGGCGAATGCCTCTCCCCATACAGAGAACGAACAAGCATCAATGACCACACTTGCTAACTAAAAGTTTGCCAAGATTTATTATATATTATTTATTATTTTTATTCAGGTTTCCCCGCGTATTTTTTCTCATTGATTTCTCATCATTATTTAGAAATAACCTACAACATAATTATTTTTGAAAAAGTCACGTCGGTATTCCCGGGTTCAAAACTGCTAAGTGCTGCACGAAAATCCGTTCATACAACCTTTGGGCCACCAAGACAGTATCATGAAGGAATTAATACAAGTTTCATTATCTTACTTAAAACTACTCAGGTTTCAGAATTAATTAAGTCGACAGACAGACAGATAGATATTGAACTGAAAACTGGTATTTAACCAATTGATTCCAGTTTCCTGATTAAAGTGACATTGATTGATTGACGCCAACAGCAATATGTTCACCTAATATAATTGATTTGACTTTTACGTCGATCGTTTGATCTGGGGACAAATTATTTATGTTGCTATTCGTATTATTGACAATGTCACAGTTTTTCAGTGATGGACTTTATTTCAAGAAAATACATAACTTTTTCAGTATTAAAAGCTTGTACTTAGGTCACTGAATATAAGTCTAAGTATGTAATTTATGTAGGTATAGATACCGTAGTTTTCTTTTATATTATCAAATCGCATATGTGTGTGTCTCAATAGTTTCTATACCTTTTAATTGTAATATAAATCCCTTTTTTACAGTATCTTATTAGTAAGAAACCTAAATCGAAAACTATATCTTCCTATTTTCTATTTAGGTGCTCTAAATATGGTGTAGATATAATTGCATAAGCGCTAGTGACGCAGTTCCTTGATTAAAAACAGTAAATATTTGGCAAAATGTATATTTAACAATACAAACTAAATTGCACTAAAATAATTCGTTGCACAAAATACAATTTACAAACCGATAACTATCAAAACGAATTCACAAAGCTTTGCAAATTGATCTATTATGTTATACTGAAATACTGCAGCTGTACACAACAACTAATAATTTTGTACAATTACAAGTTATTAAGTAAATTGTCTCAACGTTCAATACAATAGATATGCCTGATTGTTACAATGAGTCAGTCTTATCCTTTCTAGCCAAAGGGTTGTGTAGGATTCCAATGTAATTCGTTCGACCTTCGGATTTAAATAAGATAAGGAATAGCAAATTTCTTCAAAATGATAATATTAAAATCGTACAAAAATCGGTACATAGCATGATATGGCCTTTGGTTTTACAGTTTTCAAACTGTATAGGAAGTCTGGTGAAGAAATCAAGCTAACTGCAGTAGACCTAGCCAAAATAAACGTTTAAAAAAAAAATGCTGTGAAAACTGACCGACCTGTACCAGATAATCTGATAGTGATTGCTCCTACAAAAGCCCATATAATCTAAGATTTAAAACCGAATAAATAAATACCAATCGCACCTTTATCTGTTTCTAAGACACCGCTGACCAGTCTCTCAAACAACAACTTAATTTAATCGTACTCCAAAGGGCCTAATTCCCAGGCTTTCAACATGACTGACAAGGCACTGATATCAAGCCACAACTAATAAACAAAACACAAACATTTAACCAAAACGAATGAATAAACTCCATTTAAGTTGGTACTATTACTAGTTTGGATTTGTGCCCGGTTAGTGGCAATAGGCTCGCCCCCTATTACATGGGACCTAAACATATCTGCGAACTGTGGGTGTACATTGGTACACCTCTGCCTAACCCTTCGGGGATACAGGCGTGATGATATGTTATTATGTTTCTATTACGAGCTCTGCAACTGACAACGTTTTAATAAACAATGCATGGGTTATTCAGGTCAAATCGAGCAATTATTTGCCAGGTAACAATTGCGTTGTGAAATCTATAGTAAGAGGTTCCGGTGACGGAAGGCAGCAAGGACTGCTTAATCTTAAAGTAAGTGACTAAAATATACAATTATTTTGTTCCTCATTGGATTTGAATAGAATGTAAACCACAGTCTTATCGCGCAAATCTTATACCCAGGCATAGAGGGTCAAACCATCTAATAGCTGGCTTATAGACTATAGCATTAACTTGTAACACAACATAAATCAATCAATACATTGTTTTCCATTGTGTTTATTGATTAGTAGAAATAGTTCTTCAGGAAGACGTGAAGGAAAATGTGAAAATTGTTCAGCAAAAAGCTTATGCTAACATTTTTATGGTAAATGTTAAAAAAATATTGGTAGAAAAAGTTAGAGGAAAAGATGTAGCTAACTTGACTATATATTAAACTGTTTTTCTCATTTGAAGATGATTTCGGTAAGATGTCTGCCATATAGCATAATTCTGGGCACTACTTTTGCTTTAAAGAAGAAGATACAATTACAAGTATAATTTTAATCAACACTTTACAATCTTCTTCTTCTTAGCGTGTCGATGACAATCTGTTTATACAGTGTCGGCCCAAAATTCTGCTACGAGAACTGCGTTGTCAGTAGCTTGCATTAAATCGTCCATCGTGCAGGAGTAAGGGCACGAAAGACAAGATAACAGGTGTTCCATAGTCTGGGGAGTAATGCTACATCTACAACTCAGTGAAGATGTGTCTATGTATCCCCACCTAGACATATTGTCTTTACTTCGGCCAACCTGTGTCCGAAGTCGGTTTAGAGACTTCCAGGTTAGCCAAGGTAGCCCATGTCCTGGAGGAAGGTCTTCTTGTGGAGAGATAAAAGGATTAGGCAAGGTGGAGCTGTTTTTTCACAGTGTTGTTATAATCTGTGAGCTTTCAGGGGGGAGAGGAGGGATGCACTTGACGAAATTTTTACGACTTTTTAACCTTTGCTGTACAGGGGTGTGGTTATGTAGAGGATGTCGAGTATCTACTTCCATTTTCGACCTCTCAGTGGAACTAGCGACACTTTACAATTAAAGAAACACCGTAACTTGAATGAACACCAGTAATCAATCCTAGTAACTAGACACAAATCTTTAAGCCTAAAACAATCCCTTTTATCAATTTCAAATTACCAAAGCAAGAGTCTAAGAAACCCAACTTACAAAATTGAAGTTTTTGGCGAATATTCTTGAAAACAATAGACGAGCGAGTAGAACTAACTTAGTCTAATCAGCGTTGTATAACCAAGATATAAAGTTTCTGTATGTTATATTTTGAAGATTTTCATAAAGATTAAAGATTGTCTTTTACAGTGCTCTTCATGGTTAGGTCCTTATTTAGTTTTAGATTGAAACTATTGTTTTGTTTTAATGATTTAGAGTTTTATACGGTGTACTTATATTAGTGGTGAAATGCCAATTACCTGTTTTATTAACTGTCAGTGGGTGACGCTATGAGACAGTTACAGATCTACGTCTGTAATTAGTTTAGTTTTGGCCGACTTCAAAAGAAGGAGGTTCTCAATACAAGAGTAAATACTTCTTCTTTTATTGCTTTTGTTTAACGATATTTGCAAAAAATGTTAATAAAATTGAAAAAGTGCTTTTGTCATGAAATGTGTTCGAATATCAATTTAATGTATTATTCATTAAATAAACATCTAATTGACATAGATAAGCCTGTAAACTAAATATGAGATGACAAGATTTGACTGAAACTAGATTCAGCGATTAAAATTATTTTTATTTTATTTCTTATGTTTAACTGACGTAAATTATACATTATCACAATAATATTACAGTATAAGTAACTACAATCATTAATATGAGTACTTATTTAAAACCAAGCTGAAACCGCGAAGGTTGTTCTAACCACAAATCTCTAAGGCTCTATGCACACTGAATACAAAACTACACTTAATAATAAAGTACTTTTTCTAACAAAAAAATATTTCACCAATATTTTCCATTTATTTAAATGAGCAAATTTAAAAAAAGGACAAAAATCTGATTTTTTAAGATTTATATTAGAAAAACTTTTATGAATAGGTACAGAGTTGTGAAAAAGTATTGCAGAAATCAATTTAAACTAAACTACATTGATGTAACTATGGCCTCGTCTATACTTATATTATAAAGAGGAAAGATTTAACATAACATAACATATCATCACGCCTGTATCCCCGAAGGGTTAGGCAGAGGTGTACCAATGTACACCCACAGTTCGCCGATATGTTTAGGTCCCATGTAATAGGGGGCGAGCCTATTGCCACTAACCGGGCACAAATCCAAACTCCGACCTGCTACTGAGAATTTCACCCAATAACACTTTGGTCGACTCGGGAATCGAACCCAAGACCCCTAGCGTAGCAGTCGCGCTTAGCACCACTAGGCCAACGAGGCAGGAAAGATTTGTTTGTTTGAATTGAATAGGCTCCGAAACTACTTGACCGATTTGAAAAATTCTGGCACTGTTGGGCAGCTACACTATCTGCGGTTAACATAGGCTATATTAAATTTTCAAAAAAGGTAGGGATTTATAGGATATAGGTATTAATGCGAGTGAAACCGCGGGGCACAGCTAGTCTTAAATAACATTCTAATGCAAATTAACCTTAATTAAGCCGTCATTAAGATCACACGAACATTCACTGCATGCAATAACAATATTTTGTGTGGTTACAGTTTTTATTGCTTTTAAAATTGATTGCAGTAGCTAATCTAGATTTACTACAATAGTTTTAAACAAATTATATAAACTTTAGAACACTAGTCCTTGTCCTTTATTATTATTTTTTGATACATCAAATCTCTTCTATCTTAGAAAAAAAAAAACAAAGTTACGAATTATTAAGCCGGTATTCTCCCACTGAAGCCCATAGGTCACATTAGATTATCTCTTATTAAAATTATGTAACAGTACATAATTTTGAAATAGATTATTTTTTAAGAAATTAAATACAAGAAACAGTAAATAACTGCTCAGTATAATACATAAGTAGCTATTAGTGCTTAGTATAATTATTATAATTAAACTTCAAATTTTATTTCTTGATAATAATCTCTATTCAAATCTAGGTCAAAGATCTAAGTTACACTTAAAACAGCACAACACATTGAAAACGAAACAAGTTACACAATACAAAATTAATGGTATTCAATAATTGCATCCCGTCAACTTGATGCACCGACTCTTTCTTTGTATAGCTCCGACGCTATTTGTAACTGTCGCAGAGAAACTGTTCGTTATAAGCAGAAAGATAATTTATCTCCTGTTATAGTTACTTAGTAAAAATGTAAGATATCTTTAGAGATATTACTTGGCGTCCGTAATTGAGATGTTGTCAAGGATTTCCGCGTTTAATCAAATGAAAAGCACATCTTGGAACTGACAGACAAATATTCCAACATATGGCTCACTTAAATACATTTATTAAGTAAACAAAGATCACTATTATTTTCAATCATCATATTGTATTTTTCCCCTGTGATCAGCTCAAAAAATCAATAGCGTTTTGATTGTTACAAACCTTCCGAAACCATTCAAAAAGTTTATGTGATACAATTTTATATTACTAGATCTATCACCAAGTGAAATGGGTTGTGAAGGTTGTGAAGGTCAGATAGACAATCACCATGTAAAATACAGTATTCAGTTGAATTTGGTCAGATTGGAAGTAGTTCATCATAGCTCAAAAAAAGGATAGATAGATGTGACATAGATTTACTTGCCTATAAGTCTTTAATCAGTAGTAATTATCAGCTCTTACTCTCCAAAAAATGTCTTGAAAGCTACCAGAACTACATTTAGTACATTCGAGATAAATCTACGTTTAGTTCAGCAGGAAATCATAACCCAAACACCTTTGTATGAGTCACGAACGATGAATTGAATCCAAATGTACCGAGTTATGATATGAAATATTGAATTGAAAGAAACAACTTCAAGTTACAAGTTAAATGTAAATCTTTCCTTACAAAGGGTACCTCAAATATTATCTGGATCTTTCTATATAAGTAAATGTTCACAACAAAAACACAATTCTGACAAAAATTATACTCTGGCCTGCAATATAACATGAAATTAGGTTTATAATGTAACGATAACTGATTTTTATTTTAATACCGACTCGAAAAACCTTTAAAATTAAACTGGTATGTTAAAGGTACATTTAAGAAATTTAGCTTACTATAAAATGATCGGAAGACGCAACTGGACAAGATAAAAAGTCAAATCTTTTCATCCAAAAATATGAGAACTTAAAAGCGACGATTTCAGCAAAATATTAGTATGAAATAGCTACAAAATACAAGAAACATAAATAACCTATCGGTATGCAGGTTGGGTCAAGCATAATCCGAGCACAAACAAAGCATTTTGTTCTCGACACTGATAAGGGGCCGTTATCTCATCAACAAGGAATTGTGCCACTACCTTATGTTATTATGTTTACCTTGAAAGGTACCCATACACGGTGAGTTTTTAATGACCACCCAAATTTTCACTGGGTGTTCTACCCATGAATATGAACAATTTTCACTACTGGACCAACACTGAAATCACGAAAAAAAACACAGTTGTTTCATACAAAAGTTCAATACCTACTCGACTAAAATGTATGAAACAGCTGTTTTTTTTTGTGATTTCAGTGTTGGTCCCTTAGTGAAATTTGTTCATATTCATGGGTAGAACACCCAGTAAAAATTTGGCTGATCATTAAAAAATAACCCTGTATCTGTACATGTTATAATCCAGCCACTGAAAGCATGCGATGCATTTTTGACACATGACAGTTGGTCTTGATTTGTATGAGGAAATATCATTGTAAAATAGCATATTGATATAGTTACGAATGATATTTTCATTTTATAGGACAAATAAGTGGTAGTAATAAATATGTAGTCAATTCATCGCTACATTAAAATTTTATCTTTCTGTTGACTATGACCTGAAAAGGACGCATTCTCTCAGCGGCTGAACTGTAATCATTCGTACTCATATTATTCCTAAATGCAAAAAAACTTTGTCATATAAGATAGTTTTTATTCAGAGGTCCCTTTTCTATTAGTTTATGGGAAAGGTACCTCTTCGGATTAAATAAATACTTAAAATATAACATATATCAATGCGATGAATAAGTCGCAAAATAGACGGATTAATCCTCAGTCAAATCAGGGTCAAATATCCCTTCAAATAGATCCATCATACCTTTTACGTCGATTTGTCATCATATTAATCTAACTGATGATTCAAACACCTTTTAATAACTAGTGAATTATACCTCAGATCTAAATATACTAGGTATAATATCACTTTTAAAATAATGAAATCACTTCGTTCAGAGATCTGTAAACTTAGACTCTGAATAAACTGTTTTTCGAAACCTATTTCGAAATTCAGAAAAATATTCGCTTATAATTTGTCTATTTGTTGTTAAACTAGATTATTTATCATACAAAAGAATCGCAGTTCCACAATATTGCAATATCATCATCACACCTTTAAAAACAATAACCTCCTTTTTAAAAGTCGGTTATTAAATCCTTAACGTATCAATAGTACAAACAAAAGAGTTTATTTAGCTCAAGGTTTTATTCAACGGAAATTCACGATTATACGTAGAGATCGGGTATAGCGTGTTAACCTGTGTTTACACGGTTTAACTTGTAACTGGGATAACTTGTATGTTGTTTACTGTATGTTATATGTTGTGTATGCACCTGTCTTTATGTGTACCTATTAATATTGGATGCAGATTTGAGTTAGTGGCGTGTGAAATAGGTGTGTGCTTATAGAAAATATGTATGCAAGTCAGATGCTAGGTGCTCTAAAGACATTAAATATGTTTTAATAGGTAATTCATACTATGATACATTAAAAGACCTATTTTTATGATCGATCGATAAAATACGATTAAACTTTTCATCATTTATTTTTATCTAATATTAAACTTAAATTAAATTCAGCTTGAAGAAAATGAAGTTTCAAGGCATGTAAACATAAAAAGAAGCATAATTTTTTTTACCCTTTCAAAAGCAATTAAAATATGGACAAATAATTGACTGACGTAATATATTATATTTATATTCACTGCAATAAGCGCGTACATGCATAAATACCTTTTTGGGTTTGACGTTTCGATCAGGTTATGTACACGCTTATTCCCGTGAATTATGTGATGCTACCTCCCCAAATTCATGTGTCTTAATTTCTTAATTACGCAACAGACCAACACTACCCAAAGTCACAATGCAGTAAAGGTAAGGTCTGACTATGGCATATTATGGGTTTGTGCAACCTTCCTAGTTACCGAAGCAGACTTCCCTCAATTGTAAGGCTTCTGCAGTGAAGGGCGGATATGGTGCATTTGGTTTCATGGTTGTAACCTAAAATGTATGGAGGTTTTATTGGCACTGCCATTACGTATTCTTTGTATGTATAGGAATACTACACAGAACGTTAATGAAGTTTAACACAAATGCTTATAGTTAAAATTTCCTTGACAAATATTTCCCTAATCTAATGCCTATTTCTATCTCTCTCTATAATCTATGACGAGCCTGCTGGTCTAGCGGTTAGTGACCCTGACTGCTATACCGGAGGTCGTGGGTTCGATTCCCAGTCAGGATAAATGTTTGTGTGATGAGCACGATCATTTGTAATTTATCTATTATATGTATGTATTTAGAAATATATAAGTATGTTTATCAGTTGTCTGGTTACCATAACACAAGCTCTCTTAGAGCTTAGCTTGGGATCAGATAACCGTGTGTGAATTGTCCAGAAATATTATTATTATTATTATTTAACGGATTGCAAAAGAAGGAGTTAAAATGTTTTTGAAAGATGGCACGAACGACCTCGTTAATATTCCCTAATAAAACCAATAGTGATTAATAGTGATTACAAACATTGTAGTGCATTAATAGTCGTTGCTTGGCCTCATTGAAAATCTACAACAAACTATGAGCCCTCGGGACACCAAGGTTTTTCCCATTGGCCTATGAGAATGACATCATTGAGACAAGTTTCTAACTCTTGTAGGTAACACTAAGCTACAAAATAAATAAAAAATCTCTATTTTCAAATTCGTGAGAGATCTAAATAACTTTCATTCTTAATTTCCGTAGAAACATCTAAGACAATCTGCTATGGAACAAAAAGTATTTCACACGCTAGAAAGTAACAACTTTGACCGCACATTTAGCACAGTTAAGTAACTTAACTACGAAATTTTAATTACTAGACACTACAACGAATAGGTTATTCCGTAATCGTGATTTATTTAATGACTAAATTAAAACATCGTGAAGAAAAATTTCAAAAATTGAAGTTTGAAATCGACAATCTGCAATGAGCGTGGTGAATAATGCTCGTGCCTTCTCTATGTAGGAAGAGGCCTGTGCCTAGCAGTGGGACGTTTATACGCTGGTTTATATTATATTAAAGTTAAATAGTGCCATCTTTTACTAAATAGATTCAAGGATAAAACTTAAAAGTGTAAAAAAAATTGCCTGTATGTTACTTTATACCGGAAACACAGCCGAAAATTATGTATAAGTTGTGACCGCTGCCTTGCTCGCATCGACAAAACAAACAACAAAAGCACAATAGGCGAAAACCTACAATAATGTAGCACAGGTTAACAGCACAAAAATAATTTAACACAAACTTATAAAACGAACGGTATTTTATACAATTTCAAAATTCAAATAATATAAATTTTAATAATAAGAAATAATGAAATTGTTTACCTAATTAGTGTGGCTTAGATAACTAAATAACAAGGCTTAATAATTATAAATAGCTGATCACAGCTGTTAATTTCCAAATTATTACATATTAATTAAAGAAAACTAGGTTTTTTCTATTATCCTTATAAAACAAACTTCTTTTATAGAGCGTAATGAATTCATAAAACTTTTACTATTATGAGACAAAGTTGTCACTATACAAATTGGTTTAAATTAACTGTTTTAATTGACTTAAGACCCTGTTATAATTATTTTACGTAACTTGTTTTCTAGGAGATAGTAACAATAATTAATTAGGTCTGTCGGACAGAAATCTTGAGAGATAAGATTTTGTATTATTATAATACCTTTTCAGTTTTCAGTCATTTTAATTTAATACAACATAATATAAAAATAATCTAATAATCTAACTCTGAAAAAGTGGTGTTTCTACATTTTTTTTAGGAGCTACGGTATCTCAAATTATTATAATTAAAACTTAAAAAACCCTCGGTTTGCATCGGGGCTAAAAATACAGTTTGTCAACATCGAGTGACATTCTATGGAACTAACAAACTCGATGAGTGAATCTAATAATTCTAACAAAAAAAAATTACATCAAAATAAGTCTTATACATATTCCTTATAGATTACACTGGACCAAAATAAAATAGAACCACACGGGAAGCACCAGATTTCAAAAAAAAAAAGATTGATCAAAATCAGTTCACCCATTCAAATGTTCTGTGATAACAAACATAAAAAAATACATTTGAATTGAGTACCTCCCCTTTTTTAAGTTAATTAAAGAGGTCAATTTGCCATAATAAAGAAATATAAATACCTCAAATATTTGTTTACGTACACTAATTAAGTAACTCCGGTCATTCGCATATGATCACATGCATGCAAGAAATAAGAGCAGGCTGCAGTTGTGAGAAATCATTGCGTCATAAGACATTCACCCGTTATTCGCGTGCTAACTAATGCGATCAACTAATGAGAGTGACTTTAATTCTGTTTGATTATACTTTTATTTTCTACCGAACGTAGTTCTTGTGAATATAAGATAATTGTATGTATGGCGTTGCAAAGTCGCGGGCACCCGGTGGATGCAATTGGAGTTTTCGTTCATTGTGGCGTTCTAAGGGGAAGGCCTTTGTTCAGCAGTGGACGTCTTTCGGTTGATGATAATGTATGTATGGCAATTATTGTGAATGTCAAAAATCGTTTTTGGGCAATTGTGGTTGATTTAAAAAATAATTTGCTGTCGATAGGCATACCTTAGAGGTGGCTCCATGCAAATTTCATAAAAATCAAATGAGTATTTTTTTTATTGAAGTCGGCTTTTATATTTATGTGCAATTATTTATATGATTAACCCGTGTAGGATAATAAAGATATTTTTACACAAGAAATACCAAAATTGACTACCTCGTTGGCCTAGTGGTGCTAAGCGCGACTGCTACGCTAGAGGTCTTGGGTTCGATTCCCGAGTCGACCAAGGTGTTATTGGGTTTTTCTGTGAAATTCTTAGTAGCAGGTCGGAGTTTGGATTTGTGCCTGGTTAGTGGCAATAGGCTCGCCCCCTATTACATGGGACTTAAACATACCGGCGAACTGTGGGTGTACATTAGTACACCTCTGCCTTCCCCTTCGGGGATACAGGCGTGATGATGTGTATGTATGTATGTATGAGTACCAAAATTATGTTATACTTAGGTAAATAAAATGCTGAGTTTTTTTGTATTTGACAGCAAGTTATGTTGATATCAAGTAAGTACATATTGTGCATTCTAATTATCAAACTTTTATCAACTTACAGGAAGTATAAATATATTATCATTATTTTCCTGTTTTAGATATTTAATGTTATAGCTATCTAATAATAAATGTGGTACGTCAAATCTTATTTATCTCATTAAATGTATTAAATAATATTTATGAATAAATAATGTACTTTCTTATAATATCGAGGTAAAAAAAATAAGTATACATCGATTAATCGTAAATATTCGTAAAGTAAGAACAGCTGCCATATTTTGTAAGCCAAATAATACTAAAAACATTTTTAAATATAACTAAAAAAATATACAATCGAACATAAAACCTCCCTATTTTTGAAAGTTTGTTAATAATTACATTTCAGGACACATCTCCTCTAATCATAGAACAGTTCCAAAAAGCCATGGAGCTGTTAGTAACAAGCATGTAGACCAAATCACCTTCACTTCCTTACAATGAGGGTACGATGACGTCATCACAGACGTCACACTTCACCGCTCCGATAGCATGGCTGATGATGCAGAAAATATTCTACTTCAGAATGTATGGCTATCATTACTGTCCCTCTCGTTAAAGACTAGTTGAAAAAAATAAAAAAATACCCAAGAAATTAAGACCAGCTTCGCTCACAGTACCAGGAGATCAAATTAAATAAGCCCAACCACGGTTGGCTTTTGTGGTTATCGTAGATAGATCATATGGTCACCATCCGGGACCATCGTCATACCAGCTTGCCAGTACCATTATGTTGTAATATCACCAAACTTAAGTAAGTATGTATGCAAAGTTTTATCGCCGTGGAAGTCTAAAAGTGATTCTAATTTAGCTTGCAAGATTTGACCTAAACACATACGTTGCAGAGAAACGCTTGTAATAATAGTAGACTGAAGCTGTACTACATAGTTTAGGGTCTTTTTTTACTTCTCCTAAGGGTCGTTGATTATCTATTACTCATATCTTATGTCATACTTAGGAATTAGGCAAGAAATCAGAGATAAGCAGTAGGTCAAGTAAAATGCTGATTTTTGTTGAGGCATAAAGTCGTTTCGTCTACCTGTTACACTCCATATTCTGTTATTCACACAAGGTCTAATTATGATCATGATGAGACTATAGATTTGCGGTGGGTTAAAAAAATATCAATGATGTAGGTACCTAATAAATGAAAGACTGAAAGCCATTTAATTTTATTTAAAGCCTGAACTGTCCCATTGCAAGGCAAAGGCCTCCGTTCCTTCTTTCCAAACGTCTCTATGGATTGCTGTTAGTTGCCATTCTGATAGCCAGGAAAAAAAAACTGCAGTGAAGTGGGTAGTATGACATATACTCGTACACCTTGAGACTCGACATCTTATATCATAACCTTAAACATTTTTCTTCCAAATAAAGCATTGAATGAATCACCTTCGTTTATCAGGTCAGAGATGATTCGTTGACATATTTCTACAGAAGTACAATGGTATTTTTACTGTGTGCCAACTTCCATTAAATAATATACCTCTGACGTAATCGGTAATAATACTCCAATAGTATCGAGGTATTGTAATTATCCTTAATATGAGTAGCGTTCGTTAAACTCGACCTAAATAACGATTGTTTTTATTTATATTTATCTTCAGCCCATGCAGTCCCACAGCTGGGCAAAGACCTACCTCTCTTCTTTCCATTCTTCTCTATTGAGGGCAAACGTGGACAAGTCCTTCGTATAGGAATCCAGCACATCTCTCCAAGTTAAAGTTATTTTTTTTTTATTAATTTAATCTTTTAAGTTTAAAATTCGAAAAATTCTGATGTTAGAAACTGCCCGAAAAATATGTCCCAATTTTATAGCGTGTAGTTAAACAGTTCCAACTAAAATTACTGTCGAAAATGTAATCCGATTTTATCGAGGTGTATCTTCAAATTTAAACCTCTTTAATCAGTCTTTAGATATTTGATCATCTTTAGAATAATTTTCTTATCTACTTATATTCGTATAAGGAAAGAAAGATAGCTAAATACTTGAGGTCATCATTGCCATTTGTGCATATCACTACTGTCAGCAAAGGACTGAATTATTTTAAATCAAATTAAAACACGAGCCAATTTATTGCTTATTCTTTTATATCATAGTTTTGTTTCTTCATTTTAAATATAAGTACTAGTTATGTATAAAAAAAAACTACTCTTTACGGATTATGTCGCGGTTTATTTTAGATTTTAGGTCCCAAATTTTCGACACCTTTTCATGTGTCATGGTGACATTCGTGGTTATTTCAATGTCTAAAATTCGCGTTCCCCCAAAAAATCAATATACAACTTATGTAAGAAAACGGTCATGAAACTTCGAAAGCTCTGAAATAACGAAACAACCTTAAGGTTTGAAGTTGAACATAAATCCACCTACCTAGTCCTTACCAAGCAAATAGCTGACCATGTGTTACTTAAAATTCATAAATTTAAATGCACTGCAAGTTGCCAAACTGCTGGCTAAGTTACGAAATAAACGTAAGCAAAACCTACACAAAGTCAGATCAGAACATTATGACTTATGGTTATAAGTTCTAGAAATTAAATTTTATTTTTTTCCCGTTGATGTAAAAAAAGTTACGTTTACGTAAGATTTTTGCAGTTAGCCTGACTGCAGCCTCTGACTGCTTCCATCTATGGGATCTTAGCTCCTAAACAAATGGACTATTTTTAATATGAATTTTTTTTTTTTTAATTTTATTTAACTGCTGGTCGTATTAATTATCCGAGACTTTTTGAAATTATGATTGTGGTCCTTTATTTTTACTTCGTGGTCTTCTATATTTTTCTGTTGAAAATTACTATGTATTTCAGCGTTTATTTTCATTTCCTTGTGTTTCAGTAGTATGTCTTGTTGCGTGTTATCATAAGATACAAAGGTCAAGGAATTATGACCCCATCTGTTCATCATTACACCTTTGTTTACCTTACTAGGAAACCAGTGTGATACTGATAAGTATATAATATAATAATACCGAGGTCATTCATAAGTAAATAATATAACAAATGTGTTAAATGAAAAGTCTTATTTTTTAATTAATCGGTGGTCCCTTCATTAGTATCGCCAGCATCCTAAACCATATTTACCAATCATCATGATCTTTTCTTGCAGTGTCCTATTTTGTTCTGGATTCTAGATCTTTAGTATTTATGTAAGCTTATTATTAGATACTTCAGAATAAATTGTATGTAAATATCACCAAACATTTGGATGTATCCGCAAAACCAAAATGTCAATCAAATGTTACCTCTCTTCTTACCTAAGAATGTACCTGGCAAGGCCAATAGCAACAATAAGTCATAAAATCCCAATAGTAATAACAGTACTCCCCCTATCCTGGGTAATAACAAATAAGGTCCAGAGATCCTCTTTAGAACCCAAAAATGATCAACAATTCTCCATGGACTGACCACCTGAGGAACTCAAACAAGACCTTGGAAGTTTTGATAAAGATTTGTGTTCATATTCATCCATATTTCTGTATAGAAAAAAACTGATAACAGCCTGTACCATTTATATAAACATTAATTTACGTAGTTATGTGTATAGAACACCATAACAAATGTTTATGTGAGTAGCACAATGTCGGATAGAATGTCATACCTACCTTAATGTTATCAATCGAATTTAATCCGAAAATGTAATGTCAAGTTCAAGGATAAAGTTGTTTTTTGCTTGTGTTGTTATCATATTTAGTTTTTTAAGTACCTACCTACATTTTGTGATGTACTTTCTATGTTTGCTGAAGGTATTCGTACCTTTCTCACTCGTGTACGTACCAACCGGTAGGGTTGTTGTTGACTTGTTGTTCCTGATAACAGGATCAAATTTAGTACTTATTTATGTAGGAAATATATATCAAATGCTGCGTCCCGATGAATGATAAATCACGACGAATTGCTATAGAGAAATTATACGCAATTTCGACATAAACTTACCTCAACGCGACAGGCGGGGATCGATAACACACGTGTCTCAGGCTCGCTCGCCGGCAGCCCAATTAAACAAGAATACAAACAAAACAACAAACATAAAAACAAAATATCACACTGAGATACCCTCTCAGTCTCTCAGTCACATAACATTAGCACTCAACGAGATACACACAAAATTTCGTGAACCCGGCGTTTTCCCGGTCAAAATAAACCAGCATTAAAGTAAAATAACCAAAAACAAAACCTCCTGGCGCAAACTAAACGTGTTTTTTAGCGTTACGATGAAGAAATCGCTTGTTTGGAACGTAAAACACAGGTATTATGTTGATATTTTTATGATTGCAACGAGTTTTAGTATGATAAGCGCGCAGTACACCGGTACTCGTGTCGGCGGCGCGGGCTATACTGGCCGAGCGTGGTGAGAGAAAAAACAAACTAGCTCGAACTCTGGCTCATGGACGCATCGGGAAAACTCTATCCGTCCTTGTCTAACCCAGTGTGTTTGTAAACCATTTTCCCGCTTAGCAACGTGTCGTTGCGGACTTTAGTGGTAGCCTTAGTCATCAGTGTCTACGATGTTGTGTTCCCTATTATGCCTCCTATAAGTGCCTGTTTTATAAACACGGCACTCCTTACTTAGCCGGCACACTGGGCTAGTACTTGTATTTGTGTGAGTTGTTGTTGAATGTACTATCAAACATATCATAGAACACATTTTCCTAGTATTACGAGTATTACGTTGGTAATCCTTCTAAGTATATGGGAACGTTTGGAATCTGATGGATGGATTTGCATGATATCTTAAGTATGTCTGACGTTATTTCGTTTTTCAGAAGTTTTTCATGTTTAACTGTATTATTAGGTAGTGACTGAATTGTACTGTAATCTGTGAAAATGATGATGCAGAAATTGGGATCAGATTTAATTTTAGGTAAATTTTTCTTTTCCATAGACTATTTTTGGGACCATTTTTCTCGAAAAGAAAACTTAAGAAAAAGTAATTTGATATTATCAAATTACTTTTTCTTAAGTTTTCTTGATTTCTCTTGATTTCTCTTGATAATAGTATTCATAACAGATTCAAAACGTTTACATCAAACGTCATTCCTTCTATTAAGTTAGTAACATATTATAAGTAAATATCACATTTTTTTCGTACTTGAAAACTTTATCCCACTCTTGCATCACCAAAAACCCTGAAAGAGTAATTATTTATCGGAAATGCAAATTATAAGTAGAATATACAAAATTAGTAAATGAAAATAACACACACCACAAATTTACCCAAACCATCCATCATATAACTGATATTCTAGCAAAAAATATGTTAAATATGAACACATATCAGTACATCTACAGAATAAATGTATCTTTAAGCAATCTAACATAATACATTTTATTCACTCTAGTTTGTGACAACGCACTTAGCGTATCGCTTGAAATCGGGCACAATTCCAAAGGCTTACAGTCAATTGTCGTTGATATTTTCTACCCTTATTCTATTTGACAGGGTCAGCACATTGTCAATTGTTTTTCGGATCAAATCAGCTATCAAGTTTTACAACAATTTCCACCTTTTCTTGGTTTTTATCTCCTCCTTGTGCATTCATATTTGTGGTTTATGAAAGACAGAGGGAAAGGAGACATTTGAAGCGCTTTACCGATATGTTTTCCAGGTAAGAATGGAGATTTGTATAACTAAGTGGGACTCAGGATTAATGGAACTCAACCATACTAAAACTAAAACTTATATACATCGACGGCAGCAAAGAACAAACAGCTATCTGCAAAATCACTAGTTTACAGGAGAGCGTTTTTAACGCGAAAATGTAATAACTTCTACAATATCAAAGCTAGCTTCTTCAAATTTGCAATACTTAATTAATACGGCATTTCGAAGACAATAGTGGAGGTCAATTAACAGATATATCTTTTTTTTTCGAAATACGGCAGATGTCTTTATCTACTGCGCACAAAAAAAATAACTAACTGAGTCAACTGCCATATGTTCGTTTCTACGTAGGACCTTATAATTCCTGATTCCCAAATAATTTCACTTATAAAAGGGTATATTACTATTATTTTTTATGATATGTATCTAACTACAACAACAAATAAAGGGTAACTATGATTGTTGCCAAAATATTGTAGTTGTCTCAAATTACTTCGTAATTCTAAAAGTTAAGATATTGATATTGCAGATAATATGCTAAGAATATGATGAGCTTTTGCAGTTTAGGATAAAAATTAAGTTATGTGATTATTTTTTAATAATCGTAATCATATTACAAAATAACAAAAATGCAATATTTGCAGAGAAAACAATATTATTATACTAAAAAAAAAATCTTATACAAGGTATAATCACACAAACGGAAATCAGGGTATCAAGGATATTCAATTCTTGAACCCGTGTTAATAATACAATTTTAAACATATTTTTTTTTCTCCGAAATAATCAAATTCTAAACAAGGTACAATCACACAAATCCTTTGTGTGATTGTACCTTGTTTAGAATTTGATTTAGAATTTGACTGAATCAAGTTAAACTTGCTTATTTTTATAAAAATGAAATAACTTTAACAAATTTGTAACTATGAAATTATTACCATCAATATAATTATAAACTAACTTCTGTGCTTATTCAACAATCTTATTTTAATAATATCACAAACAATTACTCTGATGGCATTATCTTAATAATAATCAATGTTGTAAATTATTCTTCAATATCTAATTAAAAAAGACCTATCGACTTAGTTAAAAATATGTAAAAACAGTCTTCTTCTTCAGTCTTCTACATCGGATATCGTATTATATCGTTGCATGCTTTAGTTTTTTATCAAAATCGTGGTATCTTGAAGGAATTAAGTTCTTTTTGCAGAGGGAAATATAAAGGGAGGTATTAGTGTAAGCATTTTGTAGTTTTACAACATGAGTTTGTCTGTTTGTATTTTTATTTATTTGTATTTTTACCAATAAATTACCATTGCTTGGTATCGACGATTTGCAGTAACTTTTGTATGGCATTTAAATTTTCAATTTTGGCAAGCTGGTTTTAAAACTTTGCCTTGTTGCTTTTTACGTCCCCTAGATATATGGGTTTTACCTTGACTGACCAACAATTTTCTTCTTGTACCTAGCCGGTTATCTATTTTACATTTCCACTTTTGTTTGTGGTATTTATGGCTGACGATGGTGAGGAATATTCACTAGATGCTTCAACAGTTGAGGTTGTTGCGCTGGTACTCAGTTGAAATGGTGACTGGCCTTGGACTAAAAGTAAGTGATTCATATTGAGTGAGTTGTCAGAGATCTTAATGGGCTAGTAATATTTAATTCTTGAATTCGATCAACGACTTCATTAAGTGACGTTCGTGTATTTTTTTTTGGTAGGGATCTTTGCAGATAGCCTGAGCGCAGGCTTGGACTGCTTCACCGAACTGGATCTAAGTTTTAATTATGTAAGGACATATTTTTATTGCTAGTTTGGCCGGCTCGGGCCAGCTTCTTCTAGGGACGGGGTTAGACGTTCGTGTATCTGATCTTCTGTTGCATGGAGACATATTTATAGGACTGGAATCAATGTAAATATCATCGCAAGGAATTGGAGTTACTGATCTTGATTTGGATACCGGTCTCTTCAAGCTTCAGCACTGGAAGTATCTAACAGTTCGTTCTTTATCTCGGGTTCAAAGTAATCTTGTGTGTTACAATTATCATCTGCGGGAACACTGTCATCAATATTTAGACTTGGGTTCAAAACATTGCCTGTAATATCATAATTCATATCGTCAAGGATGTCTTTAAAATATCATCTCCGAATAGAGACAACTTATCCAAACCTGCGGCGACTGTCAGATTTTAAAATAACTCACATGCAGCACTGTTTGACGGCATTAACTCATCAGTGATTCCTGAACATCCGTCAATGATAATTACTTGCAATTACGTCAATAATAGACTCGATTTATTTAAGTTGTTTTATATTAGAGCAAATGCGTAAATATTTGCATTAAACCTACCTTGGAAACGCAAATAGAATATAAAAACGTAAAGTACATTGAGATAATTGATTAATCAACCAAAGTAAAAGCGGACAACAGACAGATATCTTTCTGTGCTTTGATTTGTTAACCTTAAATTAAAAAGTTTGAAAAAATTTATATTATTAATAAAAATGCTTTATGGAAATTATTAAGTCCGCAAGTAAAAAAAAATGTCGACCGCCCGTGATGAAACGGTCATGTGACTGGTATCTTTGTTTATGGCACGCTTCGCGCCGAATTGTACGACGCACACACGGACAGCTGTAGGTGTCCCTGTGTACTTCGTTACTTTTCAAAAATAGGTGTAGTTGTCTTTATCTACGCGACAAAATACACCGAAAAAATGGGTTTTTCTATGAAAAAAAAATATTACCAAGTAGAATAAAGAATTCTGAATTCAATTATGCAAAAAAGTGATTTTCGCAAAAATGCAGTTGTCTTTTTGTTCTTTGCGGCCGTCGACATATACTTATAAATAAAACCAACACGCGTCAAAAAATTCATCGTCATCCTTTTCAATGGCGAGACACGTGCCAAGAAGGCTGGCAGCATTGCCACGCTGAATGGCTATGCCGAATCTCTGTGCAAGGAACAAACCAGCCCTCTGATCACGAGTAGACCTTAATAGCTCTGTGTAGGTACTCTCAAAATAGTAAGGAGCTCAAAGTAGAATAAATCATTATATCCATTGATACATACGGTTGGAAATATTGCCGGACAAGAATACTTTGTACATGGGTTTTCATGTAAGAAAACTTGAGCTTTGTAGCTATTTCGTCCTGTTCTGTACGTGTTATTATGGCTGTGATATCTGAGTTAAAATTTTCAATTTTCAGAAATATAGTGACTTTTAAATACCAAAATATTTGATATACTTCGAAACTTCTGGGAAAAGCCTTTGCCCAGCAAAGGGACACGAAAATAAGCTACACAAAAACACAATATTTGCAAACAACTGACACACGGTTATCTGATCCCAAGCTAAAAAAAACTTGTGTTATGGTAACCAGACAACTGAAAAACGTACTTATATATTCCTAAATACATACATATTACACGCAGAAACCAAACAAATCATCGTGCTCATCACACATAGATTTTTCCTGGGTGGGAACCGAACTCGACGTCGACCAACACGACTTCCGGTATAGCAGTCAGGGTCATTAACCGTCATCCTCTTCTCCCGAGCCTTTTCCCAACTATGTTGGGGTCGGCTACCAGTCTTACCGTTTTCAGCCGAATACCGTATTTTACATGGAGCGACAGCCTATCTGACCTCCACAAACCCATTTTACTGGAAAACACAATCAGGGTCATTAACCACTAGACCAAAAATAATAGGTAAGCCTGAAAGCAGCACTCGACGAATATTGTAGTCAGAAGAATGTAGAATACCAGAGGCCTTAAATTATGAATTGGACGTTATGTTTTTATGCTTATAATATTTAAATTTATTATTTTATCTAAGGTTACACTAATACGTATTGTCATAAACAAAGTAACATACGGAAGCTAGCAAAAATATTATTAAAGAGGAACTAAATGTTGACATAGATAACTATGATGTTTGTTGATTGTTTATACACGTGTTCGTTCGTGAGTCAGGCGGTATTGATATACACACATCAGACATAACATGACCCCTTGTTCCTAAGGGGACGAAGAGTTTAAAATGTGCTCGTCATTGCTTATGTAGTATTTGCGTACCTACGTATAAATATACAAATATTAATGAGAACTAGAAAAATATTACTGATGCTATATTTTTTTGCAACAAATCCATAGAGTTTAACAGAAATATCATTGTGGATCATTGACTCAATGGCCGAACGCACTTGGTTGCAGGTTCGGACCTATTTATGGCAAATAGATTTTTCATCATTAAATATAATGTAGATGCTTTACTTTAAAAATATGCTATGCAATATGACTAGAATGGAAGGAGGGTAGAGAGGCCTTTGCCGTGCACTGGGAAAGAAACGGCTAGAAAAAAAAATATGACTAGCAAATATATCGTGATAAAACCTGGATTCCAAAAATTTGTATGATATTCAATATAATCAAACTGGAAAGGAAGTTTGGGAGCAAATGTTCCTTAATTTAATCAGAAAATGACTTTGATTAGTAATTCAACAATTAAGCAACTACTACACGGTCAATCTAGATCAAAATCCATGATCAAAATCACTGGTCACGATCATGAAATTTGATCTAGATTGACCATTGTTCAATGCAATACCATCATATTTTATCTAAAGAGGTATCCCAAATGTAGGCTCTTTTGTCCTAGACTCGCTTCCTAACAATCTGGTAAAGAGTCTGATTGAAATGAATAATCATGGGTTTTTCCCGTTTGGGGATTTACAGGAGCTGTTTGAACGTAACTAACATAGATTCTAATACAAAAATTTAAGGAAATGTTGCAAAATTTTATATTTTAGAATATAATATAGGTATTATCTTAAATTATATGCTTAGAGATCGTAAATTGAAATTAAGGTTACATTGTTTATGTCGAGAAATCCGGGGTTTTCCTTCATTCAGTTTCAGTTACTGAAACAATCGTGATACAAAAGCAAAACACTGCAGGGGTTGTTCAATTTTTGTCACAAATAGTATGTATATTTATTTATCTAAACACATAATATAATATAGAAACAAATAGAATATATTTTATACACTACTTGCTTCTTTAAAAATCTCTGCATGCGGACCCGCTATAGAAATTGTAAATATTGGCAGACAACAGTATGCAACTTATGATATACAAAACCAGTAGGTATGCAATATATATTATATATTTACCATTTTTATGTTTGTATTATGTATTATTGTTCTATGTATTATTGTAGTAGTAGTATGTTTTATTCTATATAGCTATTTATTAGTTTGCACCTGACTCAACCTTTGACGTTAAGACTTTGGTGATGAAATCTGAAAGTAATGTATTAGAAGTCACTTGCTCTAATTGATGAGTGATCTAATTGTTGTTTAATATTTATTCAAAAGGCCTTTGCCCTTAGGACAGTTACTGTTATTGTTTTGTAACGTTATTATTTAGATAAACAACAACAAAAACATCTCCAGAACAATGCTATAAACTATGAATCATCCTGCAGTTATTACATAAAGTGCAATAGCTTATTAAGTTAATAATCGGCTGCGGTAGGCCTTGTGGCCATTCTCTGGCCTCCTAGGCAGCACGACCTAGGCCTGTATCATGATCTCTTATACCGGGAACAATACCGCTGTTAGAGCGAGATAGCGCTCTATACTATGTAGTAGCGTCTCGCTTCAACAAGTAACAGGAGATTATAGTAAGCCCGTGTTTGAGACGCTCTTGTATTTGAGTAACAAAGAGAACGTATAATACTAAACTTTTTTGTGTCGAGGTTTTTGTGATTATTATGGTATTATAGGCGTTCGGAAAATATTACTTATTAAAGCAGCTTGGTAAGCCTAAGCAAAAGTTCTGAGAGGGACCTTATTTTTTAAGAAGGACTGCCTCTGTAGCCAGTCGAAATAAAACTAGCGGATTGGTTTCCAAATTTTGATTGATAATGTAGGCGAAGTGTAACTAAATGTAAATTATTTAAATTATATCTGCATACATAGAAAATCAAAATAGAGCTTTTATTTACAACATAATATACTTTTCTTCATTATTTAGTTACTATTCATTTACAATATAACTATACTTTACATAGAAAGCATCGTTTTTTTAATCAGCGTCATCATACTTTAGAATGTAATATTATAATACAACTTGTTCAGTACCTATTTCTGAAAGAATTTAAATTCAATTTTCCGAAATGCCTACAAAATATGAATGAGCAACGCGTGTAACAACAAATGATTGCAAGGAATAAAAAGCTGAAAACAAAATTATCTTTTTCTGGGAAATTTTAAGCAAAAATGTATTGAAATTCCAAACATTTCACAGTTTTCTTTGAACACTATTAAAACTACAGATACATATTCATATAGCTTCAACGTTACGTTATTTAACTGAGTTGGATACTAAAACAAAACATTAATATTTTTACATTATTTTTGATGTTACATTCCCACAAGATTAGACTAAAATACACACAATTTATAGTTCTAAATCAGTGAATGTAAAGCTGTCGGAAAGTTGTCACATTTCAGACTTATTTTGTTACAAATTCAGTAGCTTTCGAAGCGCCTGTCCAATTTGTAATAGCAATGATCATTCACTCGTCGACAATCTGTGTTTACTCAAAGATGGATTTCGTTAGAAAAATACGAAAAGAATGTTGTTTGTTTCATGGAAATTGGGAATATTGAGTGTTTTATGTAAGTTTATCGTCGATGAGGAATTAGTTTTTTTGCATGGGATACTGTATATTACATAGCTAGTGAATGCAAACGCACCTTGCGTTTGACCCCGGTATTCATGTAAAATTGACATTTACATAAGTAATAATAATACCTACATACCTAACATTATTGGCAGCTAGGTTGGTAGCTACGAAATAAAAAGTGACGAATAAAAACAGTAGCAGAGTAACTTTCAAGATAATGCATGTATTTTTTTTTAATAGCCTTTATATTATCCCACTGTTGGGTAAAGGCCTCCCCCTCCGTCCTCCAAACCTGTCTGTCCATTGCGCTTTATGGCCACGTGCGACCCGCATAACTGACTAGACACCACACCACCTTCGCCGCGGACGACCTCGACGGCGATGTCCTTCCGGCTTCCAGTGGGTGACGATCTTTGCCCGTCGGTCAGGCTGCATTTACCATAATAAAAAAAATGCGTCAAAAAAACATAATTATTTAACGGTTAACCTGTATTGTTGCTTTGTTTTGCGATTTAAATTGATTTATATGACTAAATCCCACCATAATCCAGTCTATAATGATTATTATTTTAGAGACAATGTATATTAAAACATAAATATTAATTGCTATTAAGCTTAATAACATTATACACTTTGCCCTATACTTAACCCATATAAATCAATCTGCGTACCATTAAGCGTACTCTAACTCCTAATTTATTAGTACACTAAAAGCAAGTTAAATTATGCATTGGTTTAAACGTTACAAACATAGTACATTTGTGTTTAACTAACCGCGTGGCTTTGGGAGCCAATGAAAACGTTTACAATACACTACTGATAAATAATTAATAAGTGTAATATCGTGGTAAACTTTATATTGGTACAGGGCCGGATTTGAGAGCCTAATGGGATGGTGCTTGACAAATCACTAGGGAAAGAGATGTTATTAGTGAGTGCAAGTCAGGCCCTGTCTTTAGAGAATACTAGGCTAGTGGTACTCATGTACAAAACAAATGTGTCGCAGTGTTATTCAGTAAATAAGGCGTCGCGAACTGTTGCAAAAGAGTTCGACGCTGGGTGAAAAGTCTTTTCACAGTTCAAGTATTTACTTTGATACCTAGGTTTAAATGGATTTGTAACGTGGAATTAAAACGTGTGATGTATCTTAGACATGGGCATTTAATAGTTAAGTACTACAAAGAGAATGACCAAAAAGAGTACATATTAAAAAAAGAAACCTTGTGTTCTCTATAGCAAGCCATTTTTAATTTTTCAGCGAAGCAAAAACAGGTGTGCTATGGCACTTATTTTTCCTTACTAGGAACTAGAGTTGGTAGCTACTCTAAAATTAAAATAATGATATTTTTTTTATTTAGTAATCAACCCAAAATTATCTTACTAAATGCGTACCAGTGAAAACTAGTGAAATAACATTGTAGCTAAACACAAACGGTGCGGCCGCCTGATTGAAAACTGCGGTCCGTGGTACATGGCGCTGGTATTAGCCGCAAATGAACGCACGCCTGTATTAGTGTGCCTGTATTGTAATGCCTACTTCATTTAAGTGGACTATTATATGGGATTAATAATAATAATAATAGTAATAAATCGTTTATTTGCATTAAACATGGTATACAAAGGTGTTAAATAAAAATAGAGTAGGTACAAGCATGTTTAGCTAAGATGAACATAGCACGCAAATTTTTTTTAGGAAACTAAACTCTTGATACATTAATTAATTAGTTTGTATTTTGGTAGTTACATTTTTGCCTGTTTGCGAGGTTTTGATGGCAAGGCTATCTCATGGTGGTATTGTACCTGGTTTGGCCGAAAGTCACAAAATAGTCGTGGGCTTACCAATAAGTTTGGGTGTCCGTTATTTTTCACTAACTTTAGGGAAAACGCATTGGATGCGCTACTCTTCTTCACCATCTCGCTGCCCTGTTCCCAATTATTTGAAGTCGGCGCGATGCGTATCGGATCCGTTGCTTTACCTAATACAAATAATTGTTTACCAAAACGTAGCCAACGGAAGAACTTTAATAGTACATATGCACCAAAAACTTGGTTTCAAGGCGTCTAACACTATTTTTTAAGACTAAACCCAGATTTTTATAAGATCATTTCAAGGTTAATCTACAGCTTACCAATATCCAAAAACACTAGTAAATCTAATCTTGTTTCCCACACCTAGACCTCAAGCGAATTCTAACAGCTAAGTCAATTCTTCCGTAGCTAATCCCACTCCAACATACATAATACAACAATAATTAAAACTGCTACAGTCGGTCAAAACAAACAAGCAACAGACTAGTTGACGGAACTCGTTCACATTAATTTGCAAAGTTAAGGTGTATCACGGAAGCAGCCCTAGCGTAGGGTTGTCACTTATTAATATTCTGTTGGACATTATGGTAATGGACTAGGAAAGTTAACTTTTCTGTAATGTAGGTAATATGAAAAGTTTTATTTTATTTCGTGCAACTGCGAAACTATAGATGTAATGTTTGTTGAGTGATGAAGGTAAATATGTATTTTTGTATTTCCGTCACATTTTTCAGTCATAAAGCCCATGTCGAAATTCGTAAGGAAAAACAATTAATTGTGTGTAATATAAACCTAAATTATTTTTCCACATTTGATATTTTGCTTTCAGCATCATCTCCTTCATACATATGGCTCTCTTCAATTCTGAAACAAATTCAAGCCTCCTAAATCCGCCGATTTCCGTTGATGTCATACGACCATTACAGCGACACATCCATAAAATTATCTCCTCACACGCCTGACAGCCCTACAACATGTTGACGTACATTTTGTTAATATTTACACGCAGGGGCGCCATAACGCGTTTCATTAAAGCTACTGGTGACGGATTTAATGAAGCATCCGCATTGTTGCTTGATTGGTTGTAAAGTTGAACTTTGACAACCCTATTAGGTTTAGCTGTATTGGTTGATGACTCTAGGGTTGTCGTTATGTTAATTATGGTGGAATATTAATGATGATAGTGTAAGCTGGCTCACTGCTGGACAAAGGTCGGTCTAATGACTTCCTCATCGTTTCTTTTTTGTTCAGTAGGAATTTTGGAACACCTTAAGAGACGTATTACGTATTTAGTATTATTTTAAAACACCCTAGAAGCGAAATGAATAAAACTTCTTTTGATTTCTCTAATTTCTAAATTACCCTTTTTTTTCCTAGCCGTTTCTGTCCCACTGCAGGGCAAAGGCCTCTCTACCCTCCTTCCATTTCTCTCTGGTTAGGGCCGTGATCATCCACTCCTTATCAAAGGACTCCAGTTCGTTCCACCATCTCTGTCTAAGTGTACTTGCACCTAAGTATTTTAGCTACATGAAATAAGGTTACTAAAATTAATAATTACTATACTGGAGGATAAATAAATATAGGCCATTTAAACATATTCAACCATAATTTTAACTCACACTTTCTAACCAAATGTTACAAAATAAATGGTCCAAGACCATTAATCGGGTCGGTTAGCGTTAACACGGTGTTGCCAGCCGCAACAGCATATATTAGGTTGGAGTGTTGCCAGCCCAGTACCCTTGTAACGCGGTTAGTTCCATACGATTTATTAATCTCTTGAGGTGTTTCGGTTCGAAGGTGTTTTTAATTGTATTTTATTTATATTGGTTTTATTTTGTATGGTTGCTTAAAAATTTGGCAACCCATAGCTTAGAAGTCAATAAATAAACTACTTTTTTGTGTTAAAAGCATTGACCTTTGCTTAAAGCAGTCATTGAGATTTATCTGGAAATAAGCGCCTTAGCAGTTTGCCTGAAAACGCTTGGAGTGCAATTGCTGTTCAAAAAAATAGGCACTTTAACTTAAACACGTTATTAATCATTTTCAATAGTAAAGACACCGATGACCTGGTGGTGTTCCTTTGGGGAGGCCTGTGTCCAGCAGTGGACTGCAATATCCTGATATTATGATGTAATATAAGAACCGCAATTTAACGTATATTGAATTATATTACTTACTCTTTATTAGTCTTTATAAACAGAAAAGTTATTTTACTATAGGTACACATAAAAAAATACTATAGATAAGATCTAACTAGGGTTAGGAAATGAAAATATTCTTTGAAAGTAGGTAGTTTAATCTAGGTATTAAACACAAAACCAATTACAAATTTAAATATACATAATAATCAACCATCCAACACAAATAACACACAGTTCATATTCATATAAGTAAAACATAACCTAGTGGAGGCGAGAGGACGAATGTGTTTTGCGGTCGGCCACCGTCAACGTCACAAGCCTCGGTCTTTGTGCCTGACATACGGACATACTGCGCATTCAGGCTTTATTATTGTTCCTTTATGCTTTTATATAGCTTTTGGTGTCGATAATAATACGATGTATTTAGGTAAAGAACGCCTTCTTATTTTGTTATAGCAATATCGTATATGCGTTGTTGCTATTACAAAATTGTAGGCGTCTTTTTTTTTTTTTTTAATAATAATAATCATTTATTCGCTTAAACATGTGTGTACATACAGAAATTGGTGCATGTAAGATGACTACTTTCTTATGTTTGTATTTTAATTAAGTTTAGTATCTAGGTATGTTATTAAAAAAACAATGCATGAATATAGCTTTAGATATATTGCAAGCCGCTTGAAGAAGTATGCATCGTGATATAATACCAATAGAATTTTTAAATTTAACGTAGTACAAATAGGATTGACATTGCAGATCCTTTCTTTTTTATACCATCCATAGACATACTCGTAAGAAAATGCTAATTTACAAGTATGTAATTCACTGTAATAACTTAGAAATTAAAATCCTTTTCAATAATCTCATTTATTTAACTAACGTTCATTTCTAAAATTACTAGCAAAAATTAATTATCCTCTCTATCTAATATTCAACATTAATTTACCTCAATATATAAACTTCCGGAATAATATCCGCTATAGTTCCGAGTATTATAAGACAAATGTGAGTGAAGTGCAGTGCGTGACTGTACCGTGTACATCCAATTCCAGAGCTACGCCATTTTGTATTTTATGTTTAAATTCTGTTCACGATTGTACAATATCGTTGAATGTTAAATGAAATTAGACGTCATGTATGGAGTTTTACTATAAAATCGGAAGCTGCATTTCTTTGTTATAAATTTAAAATTCCTAGTCTCGCGGCTATGTTTTAATTCATTTTTTACTGGGAAAAGTATTTGGCATAAAATGTACCTGGTGATATTTTTAACAATTTTCATTAAGATTCGGCAGGCAAGTCGTAATGAAGGTACATTCAAATCATTGAAACATGTGACACACGTAAGTTATAGATTTTATATAAATAGGTATAAGAGATGAAGGAAGGAAGGGAGGGAGGCTTTGCCCAGCAGTGGGACCGCATGGGCTGAAATAATAATAATAAGAGATGAGTAGGAAGCCTTCACAAACCTTAAGTCATCATTTCAAAACCTAAAATCGACACTCCAACAGTCCTACCTAGTCTAAATTAAACCAAAATTTATCCAACCAGAAGGCAGCCGCATTGATTGCTTTTTGTTTCGTGAATTGTTCGAAAAAAATATGGCGTCGAAATGTGTTGACACGGGTTTGAAACGGTGTTAACTGCAGTGCGGCGGACGTCCATCCTGCCAGGATTTTTACGGTTTTGTTAATAAATTGGAGCTATTTGTGTCCAAAAGACTTACTTATCCCGAAGGTTGTAAAATGGCTACCGTAAGAAATAAGCTATATTTTGGTTCTAATTTTAGTAAAGCCTTGATTTTGCTCGAAGATATAATTTTGATATTTTTCTGCTCGAGGCAGGATAAGTAAAACCATCAGGAGCATTGTATACTGTTGACAAGAACGTATCATAGGTAAATACTTCAATAAAGATGGCTAGCAACAAAGATTCAAACTAAAATAAACTGTAATTATTCCTTATATTATCACTATTTCAGGGATTAATAATATTGTTACCAACCTGTACTATTCAAAATATTTGTCTACCTGTTCTGACATGGTCAGTAAGAGTTCATGATAATTTATTTATTTTGAGTACTTTTCAGTGGACGTTAAAAAATTTAGTAGCAGTGGTTTAGTACATTAGAGTTCATTCCCAGATTTTAAAGAGGATGGAATACCGAATAATCCTTTCAGAAATTCTAAACCCGATACAGAAAACACTTAACCAGTTTAAAAGCCATTAATCACATTAAAAACCTAACCAAACCCGACGGGAAGTCAGATAATAAAATGCTATGTTTTCTGCCAACAAAAGTTTAGCATTATTCAGTGTTTTTCAGTCGTAAACATATTTTACAAGCTTAATAGCATTGCAGGGGAAATTGCCATTATAGCAACAATTATGGTCCCCGGTTCGGCAACGTTAAAAATGTAAGGGGTATCGCCAAATGTGACCTGTTGATCTTCAATGGTGTTTGATGTTTTAAGAGGGTTTTTTGGGTTTAGTATTAATTTGGCTATTTTTGGGTTGATTTCCCCTATACAAGGTAACCGAATATGTAGATAATACGTTCTTTAGATGTTAATATATTTTTAATCTTCAAAATAAAGTTGGCAAAAAATTCCTTTGTTAATATGTAGTCATCATCATGTCCAAAATCCATCTCTTTTTTGGTCTTCCTCTGCATGTATACCCTTGTCATTTTCAGTCATTATTATGTATTGTACTAAAACGCCTAATTCTATTTATATTCCCCCCTTGGTTTTTATTCTTGTTTCTCATCCTTCTGTTACAGAAAAACAGATATATGTAATAGATAGCGTCTCTTTTAGTATAGGTATGAGGTATGATGATGTACATCTTTACCTTTGCAACATACGTACAACATACCTGTCTTTTTGTCCTTGTCATTGAAATAACTTGGCAAGTTAGCCAAACTTTCAATATTAACACAAAAAGCACTAAAGTTTAGTGGTTATGTCTGAATTTTAAGTAGAATCACACTCGTCTCGTCCATATTGCCCTCGCGTGACTGATAAAGGTGTGGTCCCTTTGACAGCGGATAGCAAAAACAGAAAATTAAGCTACTTAAATTGAGCCGTACCAAATGATGCCCTAAATTACAAAAATCTGGTGAAGTCCAAAGAAATGGCAAGAAACTTCGCTGGCTTAACGCCAAAGTCTATTCAACAGTCGTCAGTTAACTTGTGTTAGCTGGGAAACCAAAGCCAAATGCTAGAAAACAATTTCGCTCAACCGCTAATTTATATTGGAGCTGAAAATTTCAAAGCTCCGGTCTGATTTAACTAATTTTGAACTATCTAATCTACTGTATCTCTGCAGCTGGCATAATATAAAATAATATTAGATACATTCTGTATAATTGCGATATATCAAATTTTCTAAAACTGAAAAATTTATTGAAATCATAGTAAAGATTTTAAAATACTTTCTTCCTTCTATATATTTTTTTTAAATAAATTACGGCCATCGACGATAGTATACTGAAAACGAGGTAAAAAGAAGGTACACGACACCAACGTTTTAAGTTATTGCGTTAAAAATACACTTTTTTTCGGAACACTCAAACAATTATTTGTTAATTTACGTGTTACTTTTATTTATTTAATAAAAGTAACACGTAAATTATCAAAATGTAAGATTTTAATCTAGTATAGCTGTAAGTGTTTGTTCTTGTGTTAGATTTAAGTAAACTAAACTAATTAAACTGTAAAGAAATTATTTAATATTTCTTCTATTCCTGAAATAGCGTTAAATAACATAACATATCATCACGCCTGTATCCCCGAAGGGGTAGGCAGAGGTGTACCAATGTAAACCCACAGTTCGCTGATATGTTTAAGTCCCATGTAATAGGGGGCGAGCCTATTGCCACTTACCGGGCACAAATCCAAACTCCGACCTGCTACTGAGAATTTCATAGAAAAACCTAATAACACCTTGGTCGACTCGGGAATCGAACCCAAGACCTCCAGCGTAGCAGTCGCGCTTAGCGCCACTAGGCCAACGAGGCAGTTTGCAATCGCAATAGCGTTAACTATAAGCGTTTATTTCCTCTGTCACTGTGACCCCACTCTAATACCACAGGTCTACCTCCCAATGGTATTTGTGGTCCGCTTTGCCGCTCGACCAATTTGTTCCCGTGACGTGGCCCGCGGTTTTGCCACCGTTTGCGAGTATTGAAAACTTAATCATTAACGCTTACATTTGAATTGTTTCAAAATTTATGTTAGTTTCGGATAGTCCTAATGGGTTTTAGTTTGATTAGAAAGTTGTTAGTGCTTGTCCTTTTATGTTTAGTTTGTTTGATTAAGTGCCATTGATTTTGTTTGGAGAGGCGTGTGATTAAATCGTGCTATATATACAACTTGATTGTGTAATTCAACGGGAATTGGGGCAAGATATGCATAAAATCCTTTTTGGGCGTTTCAACCAGGTTATTATATTATTGTTAACATGCAATGCAATAGTTTAAAAGTGAGAACTTGATTAAGATACATAAAGAATATTTCATTTTTTAAATGCCAGTCCTGTGCCTCATCATTTTTAAAAAGCTACTTATGCTAACGTATTTTAAGCGTTAATTTAGGAGCAAGCTCAAAGCACCTAACACCCTAACTTTCATCCCTAAAAATATGAAGAAAGCCTACAAAAATATCACGAAATTCTCTCACGTGCAATCATGAGAACACAAAGGATGTTCAAATCGCACAATTTGGAAGCAAACCTGTCGTATTTACGTTACAGGCGGTGATCCAGTTTATACGGAGCCACCTCATGCGTGGGTGAGATGTTTCTTGGAAAACTGCTGACTCATCGTGCAGGGTTGCTAGCTAAGGAAATTTTGGGAGAATTAGAAAGAGGGGTAATTTTTTGGGGAGCTTTTCCTGATAAGTGGGAAAGATTAGGTTTCGTTTTGTAGATTTATTTAGCTTACGCTAGCTAGGATTAAAAATAAATATAGTTTAAGTATTTTTTATTGGTTTGTTTAATGTTGAACCTGCATCCATCCACTGCATAAAATATTAAAAACAGTACCATAGTTAATTCTGTTAACAATTAGTACTGTAATATCACTTCTATAGGAATGTCCTTATCAGAAACCACATTTACGAATTAACCTTACCAAATTTTGTGTTCGTACCTGGCAACTCTACCCCTTTCCGGGATAGCTGGAACCTTCGGAAAAACTATGTGTAAGCCTTGACTGACGTAAATTGGATGAGGAAATTAGGCGACCAAACGAGGTTTTTGTACTTATTTAGCTATTTTCTAAGTAAACATATCGCTGGAAGTTTTTGTGGCAGACGTCTATGTTACTAATTTGACTGTTTTGTTTGTTGTCAATATTGTTACTTGATCAGTATTACTTATACGTTTTTATTTTCCTCTTCTTCTATAAGCGCCATGTTGATTAATAAAGGTTCTCTACAGCTGCTTAATTCTACCTTTATCCTTTGCAAAGAGGAACAGTTCCCTGGCTGTAAAATAAGGACTATGGGATTTAATAAAAGTTTGTAAATTAAAAACAAAAAGTACAAGAATGTTATGTCATATTCCAGCCATTGCAACTGTTTTTAGAACACAATAATTTAATTATGTGATGCTAGATTTCTCCATTATTATTTTTACATCCGATGATTCCCCAAAAGTATCATATTCCTTGGATATAAAAAACTAATCATAATTTTGGACTATGAATCTGCGTCGTAACCAAAAAGGAAGGAAATACGATTTATTTCTACCACTTCTCAAACATAACTGTCGGTTTTCATTTTCAAACATTGAAAAAGAAACTCTGGAAAATCAAGTCTTTTAAGATTCATTCATGAATTTTAATAATTAGAATAATATTTCGCAAAATTCGTCCGGAGTAAATTAATTAAGTAAAATGTAATCGACGATGATTTGGTTTTATTTAGAACCTTTTTTGAAGGTTTTTCCTATTTATAACTTACTCACACTTGACTCATTCGGGAAACTCCGGGTGAATCATACACATTTTCACTAAAGTAATAAATAAATTGTGAATCATATTCTACGTAAAATATAACAAAGCAGTTCAGTAAAAACCGTGTGAAAATTGTAAACAAAGAGAAAATTCATTGCAGTTTCTTTTTCTGATAGGATGTCGTTTCTCCAGCAGTTGGACAATACAGAACTCTTTGAGGATAACTGGGTAACCAGGTAACGTGGGTGTGATTTATCTATAATATGTATGTATTAAGAAATATATAAGTATGCTTATCAGTTTGTCTGGTTACCATAACACAAGCTCTGCTTAGTTTGGGATCAAATAACCGTGTAATGTATGAGATGTCCTGGAATATTATTAAAACTGAAAAGAGGCAAGCAATTTACCTAATTAGCAAAAGTAAGTGCAGTACATAGTAATTGACATCGTTAATAATATATGAGAGCATGATTTATTAAATATATTTTTTGAGCGATCGTTATAGAACAACTAGTACCAAAATGCTAAACCTAAACTAATCAAAACGTCCTTCTATAAATATTAATAAAAACTCCTAAATATTTATAAGTGCTTATTAATTAAAACTGTATAAATTTTCATTAGGGCTGGCCAAGTTTTACCTTTTGTATAAATTATACATTGGGACAACGTACCTCTTAAGGAAACTTTAAGAATTAAGAACGCAATATAAATTAGTGAAAACGAATTATTGTTGGAAACAACGAAACAATTTTAGCTTAGAATTAATCAACGAACATTTTCTGGTTTCCTCCGATACCAAATTTGGCACATCACTCGTGATGTCGTCCGGGTTTTAGGCAAAACTTTTTGAAGTGTTTTATTTTTATACATATTTTTTTATTTATTACTGCATTTATGTTAGTAGTACGCAGATTATAATTCTTGTATATTTTTTACAATTTTCTAATATATTTTTTAAATAGTTGCGCTAAGATTGATTATCATTGAACTATCGGCAGGTAGGGACAATTAATATTCTCTAGATAGGTATTTTGAAATGATAATAACATCAGGAATTATCCTTACTACTGATAAAAATAAATCTGCAGAATTTACTACGAAAAAACATAAAAAAATAACTGGTTTAATACAAAATAATCGATATAAATTCGATACTAACACACCCATCACTAGTCATTGAATTTTCTCGGCGTCACTTCGGAAACTGGCTCACAAACGCAATTATAACATTGTTATATAACTAACATAACAATGTTATGTAAATAACAATGTCGTATAACACTGTTAGGATTTGCATTTTGATTGAATGCGAATTGAGCTTAAATAATGTATTGTTCAGGCTGTGATTGAATGGTTTAAATTACCTGTTTTAGTTTATGGGGTACAATAACGTGTTAAATATTTGTTTGAAGGTTAGTAATATGGAATTATTCTGATATTTATACTACAAAAACTTTTTTACAATAACACCTGAAAAATAATAATAATATTCCTTGACAATTCACACAGGGTAATCTGATCCCAAGCTCTTAGAGAGCTTGTGTTATGGTAACCAGACAACTGATAAACATACTTATATATTTCTAAATACATGCATATTATAGATAAATTACACCCAGACCAGAACAAATGATCGTGCTCATCACACAAACATTTGTCCTGAGTGGGAATCGAACCCACGACCTCCGGTATAGCAGTCAGGGTCACTAACCGCTAGACCAACAGGCCCAAATATGCTAATAAATTGGATTTCAACGTTGTTTTTTTATATGTATCATACAAAATACTGTATAAAAATTCAGTTCAGTATTCATGCTAGAAACGTACAACCTATAATCTCAAATAGGGACTAACTTTGATAGAGTTTCCATTCACACTCAAAACTTCAAAACAGAACCTTATCTGAACCGGACAAGGTTCAATTTCAGTTTCCCCTACTTAGTATTCCTTATTGAATATAGTGACGAATAAAACTTGACGTTGAAATAGGAAATAGATCCACGCGGCAATGGGCGCCGTTTCCGGCTGAAAGTGATCCCGTGGCCGGTCGTATCCGGTGCCGGACGGTTTGTTATGTCGCCGCATCCGGTTTTAGCGATGCCTCACTTTTGTATTCGGTTTTCATGACTCTATCTGCAGTACCTGGATTGTATTGATTGTTTCGTTTAGTATTTTCCTTTGTTTTGGTCAGGTTGTGCTGAGTTTGGGAGGGAGACTGGTTTGTTGAAGAAAAAAACAAAATTCTAGATCCATTCATTATATGTCAGTGTTTCAATTAAGAAATAAAAATCATAGAAAAGAATCGCTTTGAAAAAAATGGTATCTACCATGTGATGGCTAGAAACAGTAGAAGTACGGAAACCCGCGATCCACTCGACTACTAAGTCGAGTGGATCGCGGGTTTCCGTATTGGTACTAACCAAACTTACCTTTGAATATATAATAAGAAAGATGGCTAGAACTAAAAATCATTTATTTTGAAATGCACAGAAAAATACGATAGGAGGGAAAAAAGGGCGATAACTTCGTATTATTGTCGTTTTCTTATCTGAATAACAAACCAAGCATTAAATAACATTAATTTATGTATTGATTAAATAATAAATTTCCCCGGTTACATAATAATAAATGCATTAACCGCCATTTAGTCCACAACGTTAAGGTCCGTAGTTATAATATCTCTTTCAAAAGAATATCCAAGTAAAAGAAACTAGCACACAAACAAACCAACAAGTAAAGTTCAAATCTAACATCTTATTATTGTGCAGTATCATACGAAAATAGAAATTGTGACATCCGAGAGCTTCGCTAGGGACGTCTGTACGTGCGGCCATGAAAACAAATTAAACTTGTTTATAACAAGACTAGATGTACCTTTTTAAATAGAAGTATCTTGGGACTATCGTATCGGTCTAGTTTAGTAACCAGAAGAATATGAAATAACTTTTTTTTAGACTGCCTCGTTGGCCTAGTGGTGCTAAGCGCGGCTGCCACGCTAGAGGTCTTGGGTTCGATTCCCGAGTCGACCAAGGTCGGAGTTTGGATATGTGCCCGGTTAGTGGCAATAGGCTCGCCCCCTATTACATGGGACCTAAACATATCGGCGAACTGTGGGTGTACATTATACACCTCTGCCTACCCCTTCGGGGATACAGGCGTGATGATATGTTTTATGTTATGTATGTTTTTTTTTTTTTATAAACTGATTTGGTAATAACTTTTAAAATAGTCTGCTTGCGACCACGACCTGTGTAGCCCGGTCGAAACGTCAAGCCTAGCATAAAGGTATTTATGCATGTACGCGCTTATCTTCGTTCTATAATATTACTATAAACTGCATGGCATAAGGTACCTAATTGAGCTGCCAGATCTAAAGAATTTGGATATGTTTTAAAACAATGCCTATTAATAAGTTCAAAAAGTAACTCATGATATGCAAGTGGCAAAAACTGAGAATAAGCATTCTGGTAGTCATCTTAATTCTTCTCTATTTCTGTCCCAAGCATCTGCGTTCTAATCTAGACCCTTAATTTTAAAACTTTCTACAATATATTTGATACTGCATGGTACTCAAAATGCAAATACTCGGTACTTGGGGATTAGCCTTTTTCAAAACATTTGAATAGTGATATTTTCTTCTTTATCCTTTCCATCTGGTAATGAATATTCCTTCTTAATCCTTTTCTATCTGGTAAATGAACCCTTTCATCTATCCTTCCGCTATCCTCGTGGCCCACACGTAAAGGCATTCCTACATCCTGGAGGAACTCACTACAAGTTCCATTGTGATATTACAAGGGATGACTCTAAGTAAATTGGTTTAGACGAAATTCTGAAACGTGTCCCTAAGTATGTTATGTTGCTCAATTTGATTTTATTACCGACAGTTATGTGGATGATGTTATCAGAAGTAAGTACTGTAGCTGCCTTTCAATGGTCAGTACTTAAGGGATAGGGTCATTTAAACTAGATGGAAATGGAAACCAATGGCTAAGATATTTTTTTGGAGGCTGGATTGGATCGGAAATTAGAAAATGTTATATCCAAGAAACATGAAGGTGCAAGATGGGAATGTAACGAAATTATGGTGGCCTTATTGACAACTTTAAACCCAAATGAATGCAATTTTTCTTCGAACCAATTCAATGTTCTGAGTCATATAGAGCACAACCTTGCTTTATCAAGAACCACAGCGTTCCACGTCAGATTGTTTATGCAAATCAGTTTCCATTCCATTCAATGAATGCAGTTGCAACATTTAATTTCGAAAGCAGTAAACTGCTCCGAATTCATAATTTTAACATCGAATTAACATACATCGCCATTCGTCGGAGGGAAATCTTGTGGAGCATAAATATCTGTGACGTCATCCACGGCCATCTTTTGAGCGGGCCCGTTCACACGGAAACTCAGTACGTTGCATATTCCACATGTCGAGTCGCGAGAAAGGGACGTATTACTGAAACTATTTCGAAATGGAACGCTTCAAATTTTGATGTAAGTAATGCGATAAATATAATGGCCTGAACTGAAGTTACAGTAGTGATTTAAATAAGTGGTGTGAAACCACGTCTAAGAGAAACCATTGAGTCAGTTAAAACAAATGACGGTGTAATAAAGGCAGTTTTCACTGTGGCATAAACAATCATTTCGAGCTAAGTTAAGATCAGATGTGGTGCAATAGTTTAATAAAAATGTTAAGGGATAAAAAAAAGTAAGCTATTACATAATGTACCGTCTTCTACAAACGAAAGAGAATTCAATACAAATTTCATTAATTTCTCATTGTCATAAGCTTTGGTCCAAAACTCGTGAGTCAGCCTCAATATACCGTAACATCATTTCTACTGATTCATGAAACATGACTCACAATATTAGGGAAATTCTCTGTCAACGAAAACTGAATGACTCACAAGTTTATGAGAATATAAACTGTATTAGATCTTTTAAGAAATCTATTCTTTTGTAAAATTTAATGCTGGTTAAGACCAGTTTAAGATACCTACATGTACCTCATAAAGCATTAAAAAAATAAAGTAAAAAAAATGAGACTGATGACAATTGGAACGACATGATCCAAGGTAGTATAGTAAGGTACTCTGAAAACTTTTTCTAAAGAGAACAGAAGAAATAAAGAACTAAAAATCAAAGAAAAAGCTATAAAATTTTCGTCGACTTTCCAGATTCGCGTAACTCCAAAATACGGGACCGAGAACCCGTTATCATTTTTACAACTTTTATGTATGTGCGCTGAGACGATGAAATCTCTGAAGAATGTGCCATCCGAAGGTTACCTAAGCCGTCAATGGATAGGATTTTTATAGACTTTTATCTCCACATGAATTGTCAAACATAGAGCGTACTTTGAACGGGAATCAGTGAAAAGATTCTTAATTTTTCTTATCTTTTCTAGATATTATTAAAGAGGACCTCTTCTTAGAAATGTATAAGATTATAAGTTTAATGTAAGAAAATGTGAGGCTAATTGTAAGTACTTTGTTTCCACAAAAAGCTCGTCCCGAAATTAAAAAAAAAACGCCAAATGTGACAACAATATGACAACCACCTTTTTCCCAATAGATATTTTTAGAGCGATCGATTTGGGCCTAATTTCAATTAAACTACTATCCGTTGCCGTAATATTGGAACCTGACAGCATCATAGCTAGCTAAAAAGACCAGTTAGAATCAAAATATATTTTCAGAGAACATTTTTGAATTTTGCTGAATTTTAAGCCATGAAAGTGAACCATTAGTTAAATATTGTTCTAGTTCCAAAACAAGCTGCCATATAGCCTCAAAATACCAAATTCAAACTGCCATCGAGCCCCATAAAAGGTCTGGGGACGCCATGAATTTCTTACTAACGCACCGTGCTGGCGATTGTGTGAAACTTTAAAATGGTGACGCACTAGGTAGGAAAAACGCGGCGGTTTTTTGTCTTGAATTTAACACTTTAGAGCTTTTTAGTTCCAGTTTTGGCTAGTGTGTGAACCGTATGAAATATGTAGATGTCCATAAAAGGTAACAACAAGTTAGACATAAACCAGCAAATTGAAATATTGGTCTTATCTTCCGTTTATAATTTTGTTTGTTATTCTTACACGAGAGATCAGTCAGCGCATGTAAATTTGACAAATATCGAAGCCTGCCAGGGCATTTTAAAACCAAAACTTTAATTATATATATATATTTTTTACTAATATAGAAAACTTATAATTCACGTAATCAAAGTTTGAGAAACAATTATTCGGTATCTATAAAGCTAAACTAAAAATCTATCCTAAAGTTCTACATAAACTGAAAGTTTCTAATAAACAAAGATTTCAATAACATTTTAATGAATACTGAGAAGTTTATTTATTTAATTAATAATTTGCAAATTCAATTACTTGTACAAGACAGTTTAAGTCATACATTTAATTAAGACTAGAAAGGGTTAATTTACGAAAACAAAGTTTACAGCGTTCATAAGTTTTAAAGGATAAACTTATTTTCTATTTACTACTAAAATCCTTAACTACAGATGTAGCATTTGTTTTGAATCCAATTACATAATTTCATGTACACTTAAGAAGAGTAGTAGAAGAGCTCTTCTTTCAACCTAGTGCGTCCTCCCTCCAGCTCGTGTCCACTCCAGTACATAATTCAGGCACTAGCGCATGACTTCTGGATTGCTCCGGACCCACTTCACAGTGAATGCAACAGGTCCAAGCTTGTTCGCCGTTATTTATTACACAACTGCGCCAGTACTGCGTATTTACTTAATATTTGATTTGTTATGTTTAGCTTAGAAACAAGTCCTGTTATATTGAACTGAATTTGAACTGCTATTTTCAGGTCTGAAACAAAACGAAAATATTTTTGTCTGTAAATTAGATATTTTTCATCTTCATCGTCTGATTGATACTGCTTTAACGAGAGAAGTGGGCTGTGGAGGTAAGCCGTCAGTCAGGCAGTCGCTCTGTAAAATACGGTATCCACCTGAATCCGGTAAGGCTAGAAGTCGACCCCAACATACCTTGAGAATATGGTAGGCAGAAGTCTAAATTAATGAAGTCGTTTTTTAAACCTATCTATCTTTTACGCCAACTACGTTCAAAATACTGTTAATTAGAATTCAAACAAGACTAAACACGTTACTATGGCTCTCCTCTAACTGCATCATCAAACCAGGGGCCCGAGTCTGCTATTGACAATTGTTTGAATCGTCTGAGTGGGTGGCGTTAGTAGGTCCATTTTAAGATAATTAGCATTCTACTTATTGTCAGAACATCAAAATTGGCCGTCCCAATTGCCAATTTTGACGTTAATATTACGTTTTACCTACGTAATTATCCTACTAACGCCACCCACTCAGAGGATTCAAACAATTGTCAATAGCAGACTCGGGACCCAGCTGGAAATTACCGTAATTTAAAGATTAACAACCTAACACAAGGGCTTTTGTTATTTTTCTCAATTTTTATTGCATATTTTAATTTAATTTAATTTAATTTTGTAACTAGTTATTTAGTGTAAAGTTTTCCTAGTAATAAATAACAAAGGCTGCCAATCGGGATTGTATTTGCATGGAAATACTTTTTTATATATTTTTCATAGTTGCCTCTTGTTGCCTGTCAATGTTTTAACATCCTGTCAGAATGTATTGTTTCGATTATTTTTCATAGATTTAGTTTACGTAAGGTATTTTAAAAGCTATTTTTTAATGTAACATTTTAATAAGCGATTAAGTGCCTTAGGGATTTAATTTTATAGAGCAAATGAGTAAATCGTTTTGTTAACTTTTTTCATAATTTTAAAATCATAATTAATTTTTTATTTGTATGATAGTTACACAGACAAATTTATAACAAGCCATATTTATAATAAGACATAAAGTATTCAATAAAATTAGTTATTGACATTGTTATTTTTTCTGATGTCGTAAATTCGTAATTCTCATAACATGTGTAACAATTCTTATAAAATTTTACTATTATATTATAAGTAATTTCTTTAATTTTAATCTTACATAATAGGAAGAATTTCACGCAGTGTCGTTTCCACGTGGTTATAATAATGTAAAAGAAAAAGTCTTCTCTTTCTTAAATGTCAAGATAAACCTACTTTAAAACTTAAACAATTTTACATAATAGTATAATAGTGTTTGAGTCATTCTTATGTAAATATTTGTGGCGCCAATTTTAAAGTTTTAATTTATTCAGGATATTGCTTCGGAGGATGTCTTTGAGGCCCAACTTTGGTACTTTAAGATTTATGAATATTACTTATAATAATGTCAAACGTAAAGGTCTTGGAGTGTTCAACGAACTTGTGTGTACCTAACTATTAATAATTGTTTGAAACTTTAAACCAGTAGAACTAAATTTAGATTTTTTTGGGGATGAGTAAGGTGTATCGATTTCAATTTTGTCTTCTTAGGTTTACGCGAATGTTAGTCATTGAAATGAAACTACTTTTTGCAGATTATGTCTTAGTTTATTTTAGATTTTAGGTCCTGACATCACCATCATGATACCTGCAAAAGGTGTCGGAATAACGTTTCGACGAAATAAAACAAACCGCGACATAGTCCGTAAAAAGTAGTTTCATTTCAATTCCATTTTGTCACCTAAATAGTATATCACTAAGTATATAAGGCTATGTACTGTATAAAGGCAATATCAAACAGTTAATAGGTAGCTATCATACAAAAGAAAAGTATAGGTAGATATTGGTAATCTTTTTATATAGATTATTGCACGTTATAAGATTACTGAACCCTAAAGTAATTTCTTACACAATTTATATTTCAAGTTCATGTAAATGTAGATATAAAAACCTTATCGGTCAATGTCTAATAAGGTCAAAACGTCATTCTTATACCTTTAGGATTTCAAATAGATAATTCGTTGATATAGTAGGAGATCCGGCCATAGAATGACCCTCACCCATCGTATTACGGGATGAAAATGATTTTTTTATAAAATTAAATATGTAAAAAAATTTATTTACAGGAGGTTGTCTGAAAAATTTGGTGCAAAGTGTAATTAATTAATAATTAAAAAATGATTTTTTTTTAAACATTACACTCTTTCCCTTACGCAAAAAACTGTATACTAATCGAAAGTATGTAGCTCATAGAATATGCAAACGCTGGGTTGACTTTTTTTTTCCGGTGCAATTATCAGGTAGGCAGGTATATACAGGTAAATCGATACTAGTAATTTGCAACGATTCAGTTACGCGATAAACCTTATATCAAAATAAAGATAATTTTATTATGAATATAATGACATAAGGTTGGCTGCAAAAAGTTGGTGCTAAATCCCGGTTGTCGATTTTTGAAAAACGAAATATTCGTGCGGTTGAATACGTGCGAAAGAGAGGTCCGAGGAACGTATCCAGTGCGATAGAAAAGGACGCAGCATTGCAGCTGTGTGTCGCTCAATCGTCGAAAGAAAGAGAGTGCGCATGCTCTTTGTTTGTGAAATTGAGGAAGATAGCGATAGACTACAGTAAGTGTTGAGCATTATTTCGGAGCAACTGTTGCTGCTACGTATCAATATTATTTTTTGATAATATATTGTTCCAAACATGGCTAAAAAGTGTTTTCTGTGTGATTTAAGTGACTCTGTAATGGATTTTAACGATGAAACTTTTAAAAATTGTTCATTAAAATTGGCTTTTCGAAAATTAAAAAACTTTAAATACAACGACGTTGAACTAACCAACGCGTCATTTCTTGGTTATCATACCACGTGTTATAAAAAAGTGACTGCATTAAACAATAAATATATTGAAGAATTTAATAATTTTGCTACAGAAAATGCAGTAAGTACATAATAAAAAAATCTTTTAAATTTATATAGTAAACACATTTTAAATATTTAATTTTTATAACGAAATAATGCTACTGCAAAGCGTGTGGAATTTAATTATAATTTAAATTAGTTGTTACGAGATAGAATAATTCTTAAGAAATTAGCATTTTTTGTATTATTAAATTCCATCACATGTAAGCTTCTTACTGTTTTTTAAAAAAATTAGTTTAAAAAAGTAACCTAAAAATGTAATTTCAGTTGAATAATTTTTCGTAAGATCATTCATGATGATTTCTTCTTATAGCTTTATCAATAAAACATTTTATGAAAATTATCTGTCAAATACTTTTATTTCATCAAAAAAACCTACTTTTTCAGGTGCGTGTTAATACTTCCACCGCTAGTGAAGCCTCAAAAAGTATTGCATCTAATGTCGATTCCTGTGCAACAGGTACAGAGGGTGAAGAAAGTCATGCTGATGCTATGGCAGAGATTTCTACAAATGTAGAAGAGGTATTAAATATTCAGATTTTTATTTGAAGTGTTTTTTTTAACATGAATTTTCTTCTTCGGCCATTATCTTATTTAATAAATAATTTTTGTTTTAGGAGCCATCAACCTCAGCACCATCGTCATGTAGCAAAATCACTTGTCTGTTTTGCAATTATGAACGCAAAAAATGTGGGAAGCAGGTACTACATCTCAGATTTGCTAAAACTGAAGAAGCAGTACAAAAAATAAAAGATATGGCCGACAATCTTAATGATGCAGACATCCTCTTAAAACTTACAAATCAAACTGTTGCTTATCATCAGTCCTGTTACGCAACGTATCAATCCAAAGAGAAGTGGGCTACCGAAGAACATACCGATTCAAGTTGGCATAAATACAGAAACTTGCATAAATTGGCTTTTGAATCGTTATGTGATTTAATTACAAACGAAATTATAAATAATAATCACGTTGTGTACTTTGCGCAGTTATTCTCACGATATCAAGCTTTGTTGTTGGAGTACGGAGATCGTGAATTAAATATCGATGAAATTCAAGATTACCGACCGGAAACTTTACAAAAAAAATTATTAAAAAAATTTGGTGACCGTATTGTAATAGAAGCGTCTACTGGTCCTCGTTGCCAAAAAATAGTTTATCAAGCAGACATAGATGTTTCAGTAATGGCTACAAACTTAAAATTGTTGGAGACAAGAAATGATCAAAAATTTGAAGATGTAGCATATCATTTGAGAAAGTGCATCAAGAATATTAATCCTCATCGACTCCCCAGTCATTTAACTGCTGATGACATTATTCGCGGAGAATGTGAAATTCCTGAAATACTATTTTCTTTCATGCAAAATCTCATCGTAGGTCCGAACGTTTCCGAGGAAAATTGTGAACAACTCAATGTCAAAATAACATCAATATGTAGTGACATAATTTATGCAGTCACTAAAGGTAGATGTAAACCAGCAAAAAGTTTAATGCTTGGACTGGCAATGAAGTCTTTAACAAATTCTCGGCAAGTAATCACGATGCTCAATAGATATGGCCATACTATTGGGTACAATTTGGCCGAAGAACTCGAGACAGAAATGACGTATACGTCGGTCCAAGATAATAATGTAATACCAACCGGCATCAACACATCGAATGGACACTGCACTCACGTAGCGTTTGACAACTTTGACCGCTTCGTTGACACCACTTCTGGAAAAGATACTATGCATGACACGGTTGGTATTATTTATCAGTTTCCTAGTACTTCTGCAGATGATTCCGACGATGAAACAGCTGAAACACGTGAAGTTGGTGGCGACGTAAATAGTGAAGCACCTGCACGTAAAAGAAGGCGTTTTAATGAAATTGTGCGAGAAATTCGACCATACTATTCTAAACCAACCGCTAGTTTGCAACTGCTGCCGGTAGATTCATTTACTAATACACTGGATATATGCAAAGGTTCTACAGAAATTGCTATTGACAAAGATTTATTATGGGTAATGTCATTATCTCGAATAAATTCAGTTCCAATGTGGTTGGGCTATAACTGCATGACGTCAACTGATCGGAGTGAACAACAAAAGATCGAGTATTTATCTCCGATAAATAATTCTCCAACATCCTACGCAATCGTCAACGAAACATTAATCATAGCAAACGAAATAGCTGAAAAGTGTAGCCAACCACATATTATCGTGACATATGATTTAGCAATAGCAAAAATGGCTATGCAGATCCAAGAAAAAGAAAAGCCAAAATTTGACAGCATCTTTATAAATTTGGGAGCATTCCACATGGAAATGGCATTCTTCAAAACGATTGGGAAGTATATTGATTCTAGTGGCTTAGTGGAAATTCTAGTTCAAGCAGAAGTATTAGCCGGTGGCTCGATGAACAGCTACTTGGACAGCAAGCATTTCAATCGATGCAAGCGCTTACATCCACTAACTGCTGCAGCATTGCAAATTCTTCATTTTGAACAGTATTTATCCACAACAAATGTATCTCCCGAGTCGTTGGATGAATTGCTACAAGCTCAAATACAGAATGCATCAGATCAGGCTGCATGTGACGTCAACAAAAGAGTGGAACTGCCAGATTTATTGCAGCGTATTTCAAATGGATATAAACAGTTCTGCAGAGACACTCTAAGTGGCGCAAAAGGAAAAACCGCTCAATTTTACTATCAGTATTGTGAATTAATTAATTTATATCTTCGATTTTCAAGAAGCATGCGCACTAGCAACTTTGAATTGTATGTGGACTCGATATACAACATGTGTGATTTATTTTTTGCGTTTAACCAGCCTAATTATGCTAGATGGGCTGTGTTATACTTGAGTCATTTGATCACCTTGTATACTGAAAATTCAGTTTTGGTAGAAGAATTTCGTCGCGGCGCCTTTGGAATCAGACGCACCAAAGCAAATTTTGCTCGATCACCTGTAGACTTGACGCTAGAGCAGACTATCAACGCTGATGCTAGCAATCAGTTGACTGATAATCTTGCAGTGGACTCAATATCTGCGCGTCAAAGATGGGCGCTCAGTCATAGCATGAGGACAAAAATATTATCGACTGTAAAAGAAAATCTCGGGTTAAAAAAGAAAGATGATACTTCGCACTCATTGCAAAAAAGCACGATCAAAAAAGACAAAAAAAGCCTGGACAGTATTATTGAGGCAATAAAAAATACAATGAATCCGTTTGATGAAACGATAGATAAAAATCATGTATTCAACATTTCCACGGGTAAAGCAGCATCTAAAGAAGTTGGTGATTTTTTGCTAAACGTCAAGGCAACTGGCAATCAACAAAAGCTAAATTTCATCACAGAATGTTCTACGGTTCCCGGAAGATTTGAAAAAGCTATCAAACGGAATAAAATCTTGAATTTCGCTTCGGAGTGCACAAGTAAAGTTGTAATGAGTAAAGATCAAAACAAAAGGGTGTTATTGAAAATGGAACGAGATATATTTGGACGACTGTTGGCAATTAGTATTAACAAGAAAATTAATTTGGAATTTTGCTTAACTTTTCCACTAGCACCGATGCCACCTGCTCTTTTCTCATGTTCTGGTCAAATGTTCAAAACTGATAAGTCAACGTTAGCGAAAGCTTTAAAATCGGAAACAGAAGTGGTCGAGCCGACAAATATCAGCGTTGAAATAATCGACGGTTTTTACTTTCTGCATTTAGTCGGATCTTCTATGCCACAAACATTTGAAAAAGTTGCAGAGTCAATACTCATAAAGCTTTGTTCAACAGCAGCAACAGAAATACATTTAGTTTTCGATCGTTATTTATCACCGTCGATTAAAGATTCCGAACGTCACAGTCGCAAAGAATTCGACACTCCGTATAAAATATCCGGACCTCAACAAACCAGACCCAAAGATTTTTTGAACAGCCTCAAAAACTATTCTTTCAAAACAGCCTTGGTACATTTTTTGGCTGAGTATTGGGAAAACCAAAATTTGATAACGATCATTAAAAATAAAAAAATTTTCTTAACCGTTGACCATCAGTGTTTCTCTTACGAAGTTCAGCAAAATGCTATAAAAAAAAATGAAGAAGTTGATTATGTATGCCATCATGAAGAAGCGGATACAAGGATAATTTTTCACGCATATAAAGCGCCACCAGGTTCAAAAATTTTAATAAAGGCCTCTGATACGGATGTTTTGGTTATTTTGTTGGGAAATATGCACAAAATTCAACATTCAGAAATTTGGCTAGCCAATTCAGCGACAAAAAAAAAAAATAATCAACATCTGGAATGCGTTAATTGCACTGAATTAGCGTTGAAGTTGGGATCCAAGTTATGCCAAAGTCTTCCAGCTTTTCATGCATTTACAGGATGCGATTATACGGCAGCATTCTTTAATAAAGGAAAAGTGAAACCTTTTAAATTATTTTCCAAAAACGAAAAGTATCAGACAGTTTTTTCGTCATTAACAGACGAAGCTGATCTTTTCATTAACGAAAAAATGGACACAGTTCAAGAGTTCACTGCTAGTATGTACGGTATAAAAAACTGCAACAGGGTGAATGAAGCGAGATATCGAATTTTTCTCAAAAATTATTCTTCGAAAGAAGATAGCGAAACATTTTTAAAAAAAATCAAAAGTTTTGACTCAAATACTATACCGCCGTGCTGGATATCACTGCAACAAAAAATTTTAAGAACAATTTTTGTCAATTCTATGTGGCTTCATGCGACGGATCCTCAATGTGTTAAATTACAACCTGAAAATTGTGGTTGGTATCTTGATGGTTATCTACAACCAACAGGATTCATTGGGGACCAAACGCCTTTAACAGTACAAGATATTGCTGAAATAACAGAAGACGAAAATAGTGACGAATGTTGTGAACTTGAAGATACAAGTTTTATTTCCGATGAATCAGACCTTGAATAATGTAAATTAATTAAAAAATTTTTTAATCAAAATATTGTATTTATAATAAAATTAAATTTTTGTACAAAATTATAGCTTTGTATTTCATGTTTGTAATTTATGTTTTATTTAATTTTTTTTTCGGAAAAACTTTTGATTTTTTGCTTTGTTTTATTTGATTAAGTCTCCTGATGTAAAAAACACGAAATTTTCAAGATAAGTATGTGATAAATTATTTCTTTACAAAAATATTCATACACTTAAATATAATGACGATTTATATATATATATATATATATATATATATATATATATATATATATATATATATATACATATATATAAATAAATATTTACATATATGTACTACATACATAATTTTATCACTTTGTGCAAAAATGCATTGCCGGATGCTCCGAAATAATGCTCAACACTTACTGTAGTCTATCGCTATCTTCCTCAATTTCACAAACAAAGAGCATGCGTACTCTCTTTCTTTCGACAATTGAGCGACACACAGCTGCAATGCTGCGTCCTTTTCTATCGCACTGGATACGTTCCTCGGACCTCTCTTTCGCACGTATTCAACCGCACGAATATTTCGTTTTTCAAAAATCGACAACCGGGATTTAGCACCAACTTTTTGCAGCCAACCTTATGTCATTATATTCATAATAAAATTATCTTTATTTTGATATAAGGTTTATCGCGTAACTGGATCGTTGCAAATTACTAGTATCGATTTACCTGTATATACCTGCCTACCTGATAATTGCACCGGAAAAAAAAAGTCAACCCAGCGTTTGCATATTCTATGAGCTACATACTTTCGATTAGTATACAGTTTTTTGCGTAAGGGAAAGAGTGTAATGTTTAAAAAAAAATCATTTTTTAATTATTAATTAATTACACTTTGCACCAAATTTTTCAGACAACCTCCTGTAAATAAATTTTTTTACATATTTAATTTTATAAAAAAATCATTTTCATCCCGTAATACGATGGGTGAGGGTCATTCTATGGCCGGATCTTAGACTAATAGTATGTCAGATTATCTTAGATATGAAAAATGGACAGTCATGCTAATATTCGAATTATAAAAGTGGTCGGTTTCACCATGCCAACTACGGATTTTAAAAGAATTAAAAATAGGAAACTCTGAATTTTAAATTAGTTCTGATAATTTCCAATATACTAAAAATATCTTCATAATTATAGTTAAAAATCACCTTTTCACGTCAGCTAATAAATAATAAAACTGCGTCCAAATCAGTCCATTCGTTTCGGGGCTACGATGCCACCGACAGACACATGAAACTCTAAACAACACCTCTTTTTTGGGACAGGGGCTTAAAATTGGACTACTTGATACGAATTCGACAATCTTTCCAAAATAGAACTACAATAGTAACATTTATCACAGATCTTTTTAACTCATTTTTACCCTTTAGAACCTTGTTTCACAAATCGACTATATCATATTAAATGCACCTTTTTTATTGGCTTCCGAGTTCGATTATCTCCAGCAGTGGACTGGCCCTGGTTGCTTGAGCTTCCCTTAGTATTACGGGTCAAGTTATATTGGCCCTTAAGTAGTTTTTTTTGGTATGTTCTCCACAAAGTTGCATTATTTTGGGTTTAAATTAGTCAGTTTTTTTTCTATGTAGGTATTTAATTATATTGTTTCAGCAGATGCACAAGTCAGCACGCATGTGGCATGTGAAATCAATCAACTGACAAGCAATACAATTGAAAAACCTTAAAGTTGAGAATTTCTTCCTTTTACGAAGTCGGTTAAAAAGAACAATCAATTGAACTGTCCATTTTGAAGCCGCAAAAACACTATTCACCTACAAATCCATCACCATGTAACATCAAACTCACAATACTCAAATCAATTCCGAATACCTATGCAAATGCATTTCCAAAACAACCGGATGTAGGTGTCGCTGGAGTGCGCCACCGGAACATGTCTACCGGAAGTAATTCTTGACAACTGCCCACTGAGCCGGAAGCGCACGGATTTCAGTTGCATGCGCTCAAATAGGATTGAGATCTGAAAATTGTGTTTCAGAAAGGTAATGCTGTTTTATTCTGGACTTGTGTTTGTTAAGCCTTAACTATACGAGTGTATAACTGTCGTCTTTATTCCATTCAAACTGTATTTTTTCTCTTTCTTTATAATGCAATTTTCTAATTATTAAAAAAAAAACATCATCATCTCCCTGCCCTGTTACCAATTATAAAGAAAAAAACAATACTACTGCTTAATAAATAGATATTCGTAAATCGTTTGTCTATAAAACTCATGTGCTACTACTTTTTAGTAAACAATGTAATATCTTTAACCGACTTCTAGAAAAGGAGGAGGTTTTCTATTCGGATTTTTTTATTTTTTTAATAGATAGGTATGTAAGCAGTAGTCAAGAAAATACAAAAAATATATTTTTAGTTAAATGATATCTTTGCTTCGCCTAAAGCCAGAATTATTTAATAGAATATAATATTCATCCAATTTTGTGTTCATTGAAATATAAGTATACTCACATCGTCATATAATTTTCAAATCAGCTCTGAACAACGTTCATTACATTGACAGACATGAAACATACGGCCACTGGTATTATCATGACTATAAAAATGTTACGAATCATAAACCTTTTCGACGTCATATTGGTTCCTATACTGTATTGAGGAATACAGAAGTTCCACTTGTTTACATCGAAAAGAGAAATATTTTTTTTTTTTTTTTTTGTCTGGGTGAAACTCTAATGATTTCAACCCACGCTGAGGGCACAGCGTAGGGATATGTCGGACTTGCACAGACTAAAAACACCCCGGTGCCGTCTTAGCCTTGGTCAGAGCCACGGGGTCGCTTGCGCAATCTCTGCGCGGCTCCGGCAGGCTTCGGTCCTGACTGGACCCCTTCCGGAGGGTGGGTGTAAAGTGCCCAACCCTCGTTCCTTCCGAGGACGGACGCGTGGGACCTGGCGTCCGTATCCTTCTTGGCCCGTCAGCTGATCGGGTGACAGGGTGCCCTCCCGGTCACCCGCAGGCCCGACCTCAAGGTGGTCTGAGGTCGTCTACTTTGTTTACCTGGGTGATAAAGTGCAAATGTGGTCAAGTCATTTCAAATGGTTCATATCGCCTGAGTGAATTATATACTATATACTCCAAAGTGAAAAGAGGAGACTCAAAAAACTTCTACGTTTGTCAAGTGGATTAATAGACAGACGACAGCCTTCTATTAATTGTGTTACAATAACGTACAGAGGAAATAAAGCAGGACAGTTTGAGTACAAAAGCTAGATCTAATTATGTTCGTTTTTTTTCTGACAATAACTATTCAGTATCCGCAGTGTAAGTTTTTCTGCTATCAGCATTGAACGGATCTTTTAACAAACATAGAACGGTATCCATGATTGATGAAACTGGGTTAATTGTTTTCATTAGGCTTTATGAAAGTCATTAATTTCACTCCATTTCAGTTGTTATCATTTCTCTTCCAAATCATTACTAATCATTTTCTTCAATACTTACAATTCTAGTATTTTTCATTGTTGTGCGTATTTAACCTTCTGAAATACACTTGTATGGTGACATTACTATGACTTACGAATCTGTGTAGATATTCAACACGTTTATTGCCTGAAATAAAAGAAGATACGTTGTACGTCCTATTTCGAGAATCTAGTTTATTGTTCAAAGAGTTGAATAAAGTCATAAAGTATGTTATCATAAAATTGGGAGAAGTTTTAAATAAGCCTTAACATATTGAAGGTTGCGGATGTAGGTAAAATGTTGCAAAATTTATTTGATATTGCTGTACAGACAATTTTCCAACAACATATATTTTTCATTCGAGAGATAAAATTTAGGCCTACGTATTATGTATTTAAGGACTATTTAAACTTCAAAATTTTCCTTTAGGTAAAATTATCTGGCATTGCAAAACCCGACCCTTAATTGAAAACTGAACCACACCAAAGTTTTCTAACATAAAATCAAATGATGATCACCAAAAACATTAAAGAACATGTAACCGACACGTTGCTGAAAAGAACTAACCATTTTCTGCCCGAAAATCCTACTAAAAATCCTTTTCTCGGATCTAACTATGAGAAATAACGTCATGGCTAGACAGTAACTGACCAATAGGCGTTATGCAGTTAATTCTTTGCTAACCATACTGATCGTGTGTCCGTCGGTACCGTCTGAAAGGCAATTACAACACGTAGAAGCTTCACCAGAGAACTTCGATAATGGCCCCTACTAATTGGGCTGTGTATAGAGGGGGTAATACCGACTAAAAATATTAAAATTATTTAACATACGGCGTTTTTTTAAGTACTAATTTTTCGACGGTATTAGTCAGTCTAAAGTGAATTTTATTTGCACTTCAGTAAAGTTGATGTTTAAATGGAAATAAAATTATGGTGGCCATCATTTTTTGAATTGTTGTTACTGATATCATTTTTTTAATCATTGTCACTCGTATATCTGCCACAAATATCGGTCACTACCCCCCGAATATTCGCAACTGACATTTACGACGATAAGCTTTTCCGTTATTTAATCTTACCCCAATATCGGTCATATTACTTAACAGCGTTAACAATAACAGCAAGGCCAAGGTGCCCTATAGCGGTTCAATGAACGGAGTTGTTTACACAAGGTTTCAGATTCGACCTAGGTAAGTACCAATGTGGCTTTTTCAAAAATATGTACTTTCTTAATTATTCTAAGACACTTCTGACAAACGGTGAAGGAAAACATCGTGAGGAAACCTTGATTCCAAAATTTGGGATCTGAAATTGAGAAACCGCAGAGAGCAAGTGTGGTGATCAATGCTCATGCCTTCTCTATATGAGAAGTGGCCTGTGCCCAGCAGTGGGACGTTTATAGGCTGGATTATTTAACTACCAAAGTACCAATGTGTTTTTTCTTTCAATGTTATATTTTCACTCTTAATTATTCTAAGACATAACTGACGGTGAAGGAAAACATCTTGAGAAACCTTGGACTCCAGAAATTAAAGACGGAAATTCAATCAAGAATGAGCAGTCGCTTGATCAATGCCTGTGCTCATCACTTGGACGTTTATAGACAGGTATTATAAAAAAAAAAACAAATTAAAATACTTTCAGGAGGTATTATCATCTCTATATAGTCTCTGACATGTACCGCTCTCAGCCACCTATAGCATCGCGTTGTATATAATTTTTCAACAAGTCCTAACTAATTAGAACTCGAAAGCCAGTGGCCCCGGGCAATTATTCTTAGTTAAAACCTCTGAAGGCGGGATGCCGATAACTTTCAAGATTTTTCCACTATTTTTTATCTTTTAAAGTACGTTTGGATGGTGTCTTAAATTAGTTTTGCTTCTTGGTATATTTTGTTGGACTTAATTTTTTAGATTTGTGTTTTTGAGTTGGAGTAATGCTTGATGATGGTTATTATGTTTTATGGGCTGTTGCTAAATTTGATTTTAGTTAAGCTTACGAACCGTTAATATTGGTGACTTGATTTTGAATTTGAGATATTCTATTTTGAAACACTTGATAATGATTCATTTTCTTTATAAAAGATAAATGATATCGGTTTGAAAAAATACCCATCTCAAGGAAACGTGGTCGTTACCAGAAATTAAATCAAGTATAATTTAATAAAAAGTAAATAGTCGAAAGAAACACAAATCTAACAGTTGATTACAATTATTGGTAAAACCAGAAAGCCCTTAGAGACACTTAGAAAATCCAATATAAATCCAACTCCAACTAGAATCCTTAACAAATTTAATCGAAGGAATAACCCAATAACATCTTATAAAGCAATCTAAGTTTCTACTATAAATCTTGAGAATCAATAGGCGGGTTCATAATGTGATCGCGGAATAATCCCGGCTTGTTTGATCTGCTGAAAGGCGGAACAAACAGAGCACATGAAACTTTCATGGGTTCTAGAACGTTCCTGAAACATTGTTGCGTCACCACTAAATTGTAAAGGCTTTGCTTTGTTTGTTGTTCTTAACCGACTTTAAAATAGGGAGGTATCGCCTGGATATTTGAAAAAAGAAATTACATTATTATTCGCTAGTTATCAGAATCGATCCAGTAGTTTAGTGTTTTTCATTTTTTTTTTGCTTTAGTCAGTTATCTGTCTTTTTTATTAAAGAAGATTCTAGCTATATTTTTAAGAAGTTCAAAAAAGAGGAACATCAATGTACCTAAAACTTTCAGAATATATCTAATAAAATCCATTTACGTGGTTGACCTTAAAAATCATAAACTTACAAATTAATTAATTCAACCTGTTTTATGTAACTCAATCAGCGTTTACTTTATGTATGACTAATTATAATTTCCAAAGGAACAACCCACTTAGTTTGATAACGCTAAACTGCAGATTACGTTTAAGATTATGAGGTTTTTTTTAAACATCCATACCTAACACAATACCAATTAATTTGATAAATACTCAAATTGCTAATTTTATTTAATTTTAATAATCAGCACTATAATAGTACAGAATCAGTATTGGACTCTATGTAACCTATTAGATTTCGAAAATATTTAATAAGTATTGAGTAAGTCGGATTACGCCCCCCGGAGAGATGGACCGATGATCTGAAGAAGGCAGCTGGCAGTGACTGGGTGCAAAGGGCGGGAGATCGTGCACTGTGGCGCTCCTTGGGGTAGGCCTATGTCCAGCAGTGGACTGCAACAGGCTGATGATGATGACGATGATTGAGTAAGTAATATTTTGGTATTTTTATCTATCCTTTTACAGCGAAGAAAAGTATGCATAATTACGTAACAAAGCTTTAATTACATTCTCAGTTATTTAAAAACATAACCTTACTTTCCTTTTTGTTCAAACCTTACATTCCATGCCTTGATTGATTCACATTTTCACATATTTTATTACAGCACACCTGAAAATAAAGGTTCATTTCAAAAACAGATTAATTTCGATGTAAACTCCGACATTTATTGCTAATAAATAAAATCGATATAAAACGGGTTGTCAAATTAACGTTGACAAGAGAAGCCAATATAACATACGACACAAATCATAAATATCAAATTAAAATCGTATAGCTGTCATCAATTTGAATAATTGTTTTGTGAAATACTGCGTATTACATGTGACATAGCAAAAGGCCATTTTAACTCCATATGTTTTTCGATTATAATGTTTGGACTATCTTCTTATATATAAAAATGAATCGCTAAATTTGTTGGTAAGCGCATAACTCAATAACGCCTGGACCGATTTCGCTAATTCTTTTTTTATTGTATTTGTTATTGTCAAGAGAAGGTTCTTATGGATTGCGCAGAAAATTAGAAAAAGACCGTATTTAGTTGGATTTATCTCCTCCCCAAATAATATAAAGGCACCGGGAACAGGACCTATGTATTCACGCGGGCGAAACCGTGGGGCACAGCTAGTAATCTATACAAATGTAATAAAGCTTAAGTGTTTGGATGCGCTAATCTTAGAAACTACTAGACGGATTTGGAAAAGTTTGTTGCAATTGATAGCTCATTTCTCGAGACAGGTTACAAGGTAATTAACGTCATGTTACTTGCCATATAGCTTGTGTTTTTAAGTGTGCAATTCTTGTAATCAGTGTTTTCTGAATGAGTGAAACTTGGTGAAAGTGAAAAACATCATGAAATATGTAGTTAAAGAATGAAAACATTATAACTCGTGTAGTTGGTGTTACTAGTAGAAATTCAATGATGTAGTCAGGATAGTAAAATGTATGGTAATATTACAGAACAGAACGGGGATTAGCGCGTACATGCATAAATACCTTTAGTGCTTGACGTTTCGACCGGGTTACATAGGCCGTGGTCGCAAGCAATACCTATCTATTTGTGATAATAAAATTGCTTATTGCACTAAATTAAAAGAAAGGAGAGTCGACAACACGCGGAGTTGAAAGCATCGCGAAAAACCTTTTATTAATCGTCTGAAATCACCAATTATGGAGCGCTTTGATTAGTTCCTTACGCTGTTTTATAAAAGGAAGCAAAGACATTTAAAAATGTTTTTTTTATTTTTTTTTTATTTAATAAAATTATATAATAAATAAATATAATTCAATATTTAGTATAAAAATAACTTAATATCTAAAATTAATCTGCGTAAATTTACTGTTAGGCATTATATAATTATAATTATTGCAAGTGTGACGTAAAAAAACTCGTGCACGCAATTTTTAAAATAAAATCATGTATTTTTAATTCAATGCCGTAATAATATATAATAATAGTGATGATTTGAAATCCGTATTCCGTGCACAATCAATTTATAACGTGCATACATCGACGCAGTAATGAAAATGAAAATCTAACGATTGATTATTTCTTCGTAAAATTTAGTTGATAAACAAAATGTACACGGGTTTAACGTTCGTTGTTTTTTCTGTAAGTGATTTTTCTTTTTAATTGAAGCTTATTTTACGTTAAATTTTTGACAATTAAGGATATTGTTACCTTGTTTAAATGATTTAATTTATTAGTGCGTAGTATAGTTTAGGAATTTATTAGTGCATTTTAAATCGATTACAGTCAGTTTTAGCATGGTGATGTAATATTATTTGTTTTTGAATTGGACTGCACGCGGACCTATTTAGTGTCCTCAATAAATAGGCTGAGATGATGATGATTTGATTTATCTATTTAATCTCTAATAATATAATAATACTAATCTGTAAGTGTTATGCCTTTTCTTATGAAACCTCGATAGCTACGGATATTCTATACGTATTGTCTGTTCTATGTAATTAGAAATTCAGGTTTCAATAAATTTTCTTTTACTATTACTAAGGGGTGTAAACGAATTTTATAGTTAAGAATTTGGTTATTACCTACCAATAGACCACAACGATAAAGTTTAAGGTGGTCTTAAGCCTATTTTGTTTTATATCTTAGTTTAAATTATTTCATTTTGTTTTTCAGCTGTTCACCGTAGTAAACCTGAAGGAATTGGATGACGATATGTTACTATTTTGGAGGCGGTGTACGTATGTTTTATTCTTTATATTTTTTCCATTACATAAACATAAAGGATTACATTTCTTTTTTAATCTTTAGTAAAATAAAGGTAATCTTGAAAATTTTAATCAAGAAATAAAAAATGCTTCGTTTGCGAATTCGTCAAAACAAAACCGCTTGACCTGTACACGTGTTATAATTCTGTTACATTTAATATTTTAGAAACAAAAGTAACGATGTGCACAGATGCAAGTAGCATTTGAAATAGACATCTATTTTTCGCCCGAATACTGAAACGCTTATCTTTAGAACAGTTTAAAATCTAAATCTAAACTTTAAAAATTATAGGCTTGAAACTAACTGTAGTGTAAGTCGTTTATTAAAAAAAATGGTTCGTCTGTTCTGGAGCTATGATGCCATAGACAGACACACACACACACACAGACAGGCAGACATTGGACTATAGCACAATCTTTTTTCCGTTGGGAGCCACATCTTTTGAAGAAATCTGAAAAAGTTCATAGTTTTTTTTTTCGATTTTTGCAAATATAGCTACTTAGTCAATTTTGATGACATGGGACCTCCTCTGAGGTATATCGATCACAACTATATGTTTTTATCGCGTAACAAACACACATTTTTTTTTACAAACGAATTCTTCTGACGAAATTTCTGAAGTCGGTGGAAAAGTACATAACCTACATCCTAGCTCTCGCGGGCATCAGTGTAAATTGTCCAAATTCTGCAAAACTGAGTACCCTCGAGTAGTGATATGCCCCGCGCCCTCACTCGTAACTCGAGTGAAAAGGGTAAATGTGTCCAAAGTAGGGTAATTGTGTGCACTACTCTAGTAAGGGAAGATTTAATTTTTGGATGTGGTATCTAAGGACACTGGTGGTAGTAGTGTGCTCAATTTTTTATATTTGTGTTAATACTCTAAATTGACAAACTGTAAACTTTCTTTATCTATGTTGTATCAAAAGAAACGTCCATTTCCTATTTTTTTTTTAATATCTCAATTCTTAACTGCCTCATTGGCCTAGTGGCGCTAAGCGCGACTGCTACGCTAGAGGTCTTGGTTTCTATTCCCGAGTCGACCAAGTTGTTATTGGGTTTTTCTATGAAATTCTCAGTAGCAGGTCGGAGTTTGGATTTGTGCCCGGTTAGTGGCAATAGGCTCGCCCCCTATTACATGGGACCTAAACATATCGGCGAACTGTGGGTGTACATTGGTACACCTCTGCCTACCCCTTCGGGGATACAGGCGTGATGATATGTCATGTTTATTTTATTATCTCAATTCCTCCTCTCATTAAACACCGTGAGGAATCTTCTGCTAGTTTTCAAAATGCCAGTTCAGTTATGACTCTATATTTCTTTGTAATTATTAGTCTCTCCTATTCTTACTTTACTTATTTTCCATAATGATAAATAAAAAGATGTACCATACATAATGTGAGTTCAAAACTGACCTATTTAACGCGTCATTTATAAATCTAAATCAGTTTGGTCTTACGTTAACGAAAAATGACATTTTTTTTTTATTACAATTATGCAAATTATTTAATACCACATCCACTTTCCTTCCTTACTCTTAGTGCCAGCACTACTGTTGGGTGCAAGTTTTACGGGTTATCTTTTCACATGTATGCATGTATGCCAAGGCTTATGAACACTATTTCAGTTATTTCATGCAACTACGAGGTCCCTATAAAGTCACGCTCCGAATATTAAAACGTTGACTTTTCGAGTTACAGTTGAAGATTGCCAGTTTAAGTTTTTAAACTTTTTAGGTTAGGTTTTAAAGTATGATATACTGAAGATTTAAAGTCATTTGGATTTAATTTAATGCGAAAGGCAGCACAACCTGTTTTCTTAAGAAATTATTTTTTGAATGATTGTTATCTTGTACACCCGGCAAAGGAGAATCGATAAAAGAAATATCAACTAGAGTTTGCCTTACAGGTGATCATATGATAATTTAAATTCGATCTTTCTTTATATTTATGTGTATTAATGAATTTAAAGCAAATTCCGGGAGACCTTTCTCCAGCAGTGGGAGAAATGAAAGGTTAAATATTTTTATTTAAGGGAATAAACTTACTTTGTGCCTGTTGTCCATTGTGCATTGATAGGATTATTTTTTGTTAATTGTCATCGTACATCGTCGTCACCTTGGCTAGTTCCCAATAATTGTCGTCGAAAATGCGTATTGGTCTTCATTCATCAGTCATCATTATGTTTTATAATAATTTTACCTAATTAATTTTAATAATTTACAGCTGGTGCAGAGAAATGCGAGCCATTCACAGCCTACTTGGTGGGCTGCAATAAATGCGTGTGCAGTGCGGATGGCGTCGAATCCTGCACGAGGATGGCTTGTTTCAAGAAACCACGGTATAATCTACTAGGTACGTAGGTACATATTGTTCTTGAGATATTTATTAATTAGTTTTAGTATGGCATTAAATTAGATGATGATAGGATGCGCAGTTGTCCGCTTTTATAAATTATGCGAAAAGGATTTTTTCCTGTTTATTTGTATACGTATATCCGACCCTGTACTGTCCCACTGCTGCAGGACAAATACACTTGGCACTTTTTGTAAAGGCCTATTGATAACTATAAAAGACATTATGCAATAAATAAATAATATTTAAGTAAGGGTTCAATAAGTAGGTAGGTATTGAAAAGAAATGCTTTTGGGATTGGCAATTATGATCAATTGAATTGTAGTCAATGTAATTGATAGGAATGTTTCAAATGCAAGAATAAATTATGTTTTTCATTGTTTCAGTAGAATCCAAAAATGTATCTCCAATAGACAAATCCGGTGATGGCGATTCTTCTGACTAATATTATGTTTAATTTATTTAATTTAAATTTATTAAGACTCAATCGTGTTTTATTTTCCTATCTATTATACTCGTATCTATAGGAACCATATTTTAAATATTGATTCCACAATATTCAGTTTTTAACAACTGGCTATTTTTCACATAGGTTAAACATTATACAGTGAAAACACCAATCTAATAATTGGCCACACTTTTGTACATAGACAAGACATTGTACTGTGTACAGTATAGATTATAATGACTAATATTATAAGATTATGATCTTATAATTTGTTATTATTAACTATACATTATGATACCTATAAATAAATAACCACGATATGTCGTGCGGAAGAGATTACGCCTGAGATATTCTTCATAGCAATTTCATATTCAGTGTAAGCCTTTTCTATTTTATATAAGGCGCCAGTTGACAACAACACCTATGAAATTAGAAGTCTGATTTTGAATGAGCATTTTTGCATACAATAGCACACTCTCGAGGAAGAAGACAAACTATTTAACCTTACGTTACTTACGTGTCTTGAGAAATAAGCAACGCGAACCACGGGTCAGACTATGTAAATAAAAAAGTTACATATAATAATAAGAATCATCATCATCATCATCATCATCAATTTAAGAGCCATGCTCTTGTCGGTGCAGTGTGCTGCTAATTCCTGAACTTCTTTGTACGTCATGACCTCCACCTTCTCTTTTATAAGAATATGCCGGGACAACTCACACGCGGTCATCTGATCCCAAGCTAAGCTGAGCTTGTTTTACGGTAACCAGACAACTGATAAACATACTTGCATATTTTTAAATACACACATTTACTATAGATAAATTACACCTAAACATCGTGCTTATCACACAAAGATTTGTCTTGGGTGGGAATCGAACCCGAGACCTCCGGTAAAACAGTCAATCAGTCAGATGTTAGTTGTATCTGTTGTTACATATAGCTAATAGCAGAGCACTTTTCTGCTGTAGGTCCTTATAATATACAGGTACTTATTTTTATACAGGATTATCTTAATAATCTTAGGTACAGGATACGAATGGCACACGCAAGCTGACTTTTAAGTAATCATCATTTTGATATATTGGTCTTAAAGATACAATTTTGATGATCAAGGATGACTTTACAGAGGTTTAATAGGTATAATAATAATTTGTTTTTTTATGACTAAGCATAATATTTTCGGTATCAGGTGTGGATTAATATTTTGATAGGTAATAACTTTTAATAAGCATTGCCACGCGAACAGCCACGCGTCACTAGTTCGGCGGTCTGTTCGCTAGATGGCGTTGTATCCGATTCTTGAAATTATTGCTGGTTCTCACAAAAGATTTAAAAATCAAATAATATAGGTATAGTTTAATAAAAAGCTTATGTCGATTTCTATGACAAATTAATTTAATATAAATAATTAATTTAGCCCACATTAGTCATCTAAACAATCAAAAATTAAAAGTGAAAAATATACACGTTTAATATTTTTCACTTTTGGGATCCGGGAAATGGTTTAAAACGTTACAATATTTTTGGTAAATAACAGTTACAGAACAAGTCAATAAGGCGTGTTAAAAAGGATGTTCTATTTAAGGATAAGAGGTAAATAATTGAAGGTCGAATGCTTCAATTTGGGTACAGGAAGAACCACTCACTGCGTTAACCGAACCAAGACATCCAAAATAACTAAAATAAAGTCGCTACTCTACTCATGTGTCTGTAATGTAATGAGTATCATATTCAATTTATTTCAGATGCAAGCTGATTTGAACTTATTTTCAACAATTCTGACAGCCCAACTTATTTCAAGAGACAGTGTTACCCATTGAAATTAGTTATGGAGATCAAAATGGCAATTGTATTTTGTAAGATAAAGTAAGTATTCAGCTAAATACCCTAAGTTTGGAAGCAAATAACAACTGGCTTATAAGAGAAAGCTAAGAAGAAGAGCAATAGAAATGCCGTTTTTTTTTTAATATTTGGCAGCCTGTGAGGAAAAATATGTGAGGTAAAGAGCAGTGCAAAAGGCAAAACCTAGTATTTGCAAAAGGCGCACCTATGTCTTAACAAGTCACAACAATATAATCATTATTATTATCAGATACCTACTTAATCAAACGACACGTTGTAATTGGCATTATATAAAATATATTACTAATAATATAATATATGTTTACGGATTTAAAAACGGATGAGAAATAAGATAGCGCGCTTGGCTCGCTCCAGTCGCGCGCACATAACTGATAAGAATTATCAGCTTAATAATAATATAATTATGATAAACTTGGATATAGATTGGTAGGTCATAATGTATTTTTTGTTATGATTCATATTTAATTATTTTTTATAATGCTTTGTTAAGGAAAAGTAAATGTCATTACGTTGTGTTTTTCCAAAACTCTGTTAGAGGAAAATAATACGAATTTTGTTATCTGTCTTAGTAATTTAATCGCTAAATTCTTGTAGACCAAGTTGCAGGTTCTTTCCTTGGATAAAATATATTGTGATTTTTCTAAAGCTCTAAGAAATTTCTATGAAATTTTTTGAACATTCGGTGCCCAAATAACCCAGTGGTATTGGTCTGACAAACGGTGACGGAAAGCATCGTTCGCAAACCTGGATTCCTAAAATTTGGGATTTGAAATCGCCAATCCGCAGAGAGCAAGCGTGGTGATTACTGCTCGCCTTCTCTATATGGGAAGAGGAGCCCAGCACTGGACGTTTATAGGCTGGATTATTTTTGGTCACCAGGCAAATTACAATTGCATGGTGCAGGTTCGATTCCCGCATATAATAAGTAATTATGTGATACACAATACACTCTGTTCAAGTCTGGGTGTTCTTCTCTTTGAGTATTTGAAAGTAGTTGTGTCATATTTATTAAAAACAAATCGTTGCTACTAACTTCCTCCCATACCTATCTATAGTGTAATAAAAATATACGAATTGAAAAAATACAAGGTTATAAAATATTTTTATTTATTTATTAGCCTACATGGGATCCCACTGCTGCGCAAAGGCCTCCCCCTCCGTCCTCCAAACCTGTCTATCCATTGCGATTTCTGGCCACGTGCGATCCGCATAATTGACTAGATCATCACACCACCTTCGCCTAGGACGACCTCGACGACGATGTCCCTCCGGTTTCCAGTGGGTGACGATCTTTGCCCATCGGTCAGGCTGCATTCGCGCTACGTGACCAGCCCACTCCCACTTGAGCTTGGCTGCCCACAAAATATACCTACATAATAAATAATATTTACTCAAGTAAACATATTTTGTTATGATTGTTATGACTATACTCAGATAATAGAAAAACAAACAAAGTATATTACGCCACAAATTATAACATATCAATATTTATAAAATTGTAAAAACAATATACCTTCTTGTTTTTGTTTTGTATATAATTTATCATTGCCTTGTACGTAAGAAACACGCCTGGCAAAAAAGTTGACATGTTTTGAAGATTATTTATTACGCCTTAAAATAATACACAGATACTTGTAATCAATTGGGTATAAATAGATGAAATAAAAAATCGATATTGAATTATTTTTATTTTATATCCCAAAAACAGTTTTTTTTCCTAAATTTAACGACACTAGAAAAATAAATTAGGGAAATAGTTCATTTTATTTATATGTTTTAAGTTATTCTCTGTCAGTCATTTGGCAATCTATATTAGTCAGTCTCGTTAATGTCTAGACAAATGCGAAAATAATCTGTACATTTATTTAATCTGTAGGAGTAAAAATTCTGTACATAAAACAGAAAAAAAAAATAGCGGGCGGTATTACCAGACAGATACCAAACCCAGAAATGTGATTAATTTTTTCTCGTCTGTCTGTCTGTTTTTCCAAGCATCACGCAAAAACTACCAGTTCGATTCTTCAAATTACTTTATATTTTTAGGTGCTAAATTCTCGACGGATACTAGTTTGATTAGTGTGACCTTCAGCTACATTAATTTTAGATCTTCGTGTTAGCTTCCTTGAGGTAATAATACAAGCAAGTACCAACTAGTTGCGCCATTCATGTGTTTGTACAAAACAGTCCAACTTTAGCCTCTACACTGCGAGCTTGTTCGCGTCAAATAGAATTGAAATAGTATTTTATTGTGGTTGTCGATTGAGTAGAACTGCAGTGTTAAGTGTCTAGTGCTTGTGTAGTGTTATCAGCGAGCAAAGAGTATAGAATTAACAGACTGGTTCGATAGTAGTTTTGTTAGTACCGGATCAAAGGAATCAAGGCCAGTTGAGTTGTTGATACGATCGGCAAACGTTGATTTAAGACGATAATAAACATTAAATAACATCTTATTTTGTGCCTGTAACTATGACTGGTGATAATTACAAGATATGTTTGATACCTACGAAGGCATCGTAATTCTACAATTGTGTTGCCAGAGGACCCATTGTTTGATTGGACCATATTGAGCACCTATCACAATCTTATCAGAGAACGAAAAGAATACTATCAGTAATCAAGCAAGATAAATTAATATATATATTATGACAATACCTTAACATCGTAGTAATTCGTTAAAATTAGCAAGATGGCACAATACAACTTTGAGGGTGATATTAGCGGGATCAGTGAACTTCAACTAGAATTTATTAATAAAGTTATAATAGAAAATGGATTTAAAGACGGCAAAGTGACATTTGAGACCGTTGGCAAAGCAGGAGACAATTATTCAGCAGATGTTAAACGGATAATCGTGGAAGGAGAAAATGGAAGCTTGAGTATGGTAGCCAAAGTTGCACCGGTAGTGGAGATGGCTCGTCTAGCCACAAACACTGAACTAATGTTTAAAAATGAACATACAATGTACACAGAGGTCCTACCAACCTTTTTAGAACTTCAAAAGAGCGCTGATGTACCTGAAAGTGAGCTCCTAAGATTCGCAAAATGTTACGGGTCCTTCACAGAAGCACCACACGAAATTATTCTCTTGGAAGACCTTAAGACTTCAAACTATGTCATGATGGACAGATTTGAATCTCTATCCGATGAATGTGTTAAGAGTATGTTAAAAAACTTCGGTATATACCATTCCCTTTCATACGTATTGAAACACAAGGACATAGAAAAATATAACAGTTTGAAATCTGGTTTGATGTCAATGTGGAATATAATGGAAAGTGTGGATTTTATTGCACAACATTTTGGGAGGATGGAAGACGCTGCTTTAGCCGTTCTTGATAATCAGGAACACAAAGATGCAGTGAAGAATAAAGTGAAGTCGTCCTTGCAGCTGAACTCCAAACTGTCGAAGTTAGATGAGAATAGCAAGCATTCTATAATTCGGCAAGGAGATCCATGGACCAACAACATTATGTTCAAATTTGAGGTGAGTTATGACCATCTTGAAATATTGAACTTTATAACATATCATCACGCCTGTATCCCCGAAGGGGTAGGCAGAGGTGTACTAATGTACACCCACAGTTCTCCGATATGTTTAGGTCCCATGTAATAGGGGGCGAGCCTATTGCCACTTACCGGGCACAAATCCAAACTGGGACCTGCTACTGAGAATTTCAGTCGCGCTTAGCACCAGTAGGCCAACGAGGCAGTTTGAACTTTATAATATAAATAATACAATAGATTGAATATATTTACTCTACAACTGCTTGGAGTGGTCGACAAAACAAAAACCGAGCGGTCGCGAGCCGAACTCGACGTGAAGCGGATCGCATACGTAAATTTTAATGGCCGATCAGTTCGTGTATGGGCTCATTAATAATTGACGATAAGATAAAATTAGAAAACTATAAATAGGTATCCATTGTAAAAAAGATCACATAAATCGATTGGAAGCTTATGTCATGAAAAATTACTTTGTATAAAATATTTCAAAGGTCATGGTTTGTGACATTTAAAACATGATAACATTTGATGTTTTATTTATTTATCGAAACGATTTCTTATCGTAATGTCAGAATAATACGTGTAGACCCCTAATGAGTCTAATCTCTGTGATCATACTAAACGGAATTTTGACAAAAACTAGTTGACCTTACTGATGACGTAGGTAAGAGAAACATACCTACCTACTGCTTTGAAACAGAAGCTCTTGCAATATCAGAACATGCTATTATAGTACCTATTTTATTATATATCATTGGTAATTAAAATAGTTAAAGAGTGTTTGCTCTGCATTCGTTGTAACGGTACAAATGTTGGCATTTTTTGTGAGTTAACTGCTGACTCTCTTCTTCTTCTTCTTCTCGAGTCAATGATCTAAACTCTTTTTGACCAGAAAGTTGCCACCTGAATGGATTTGTCGTTAAGTGCTGACTTTTAAAAATCCTAATGGGCACCGTAGTATGGAAACAAAATAAGGTGTACTAGACATTTTAATGCTTCTAGTTTACGATTGTATGGGTTGCATTACTGTGGGTATAGTCTAAAGTTACTGGAAAAGTGTTTGGAATGATAGTGGGAAGGCATTTGCCCTACATTCTGATGTTTTTTTTTAAAACTAATGTTGATAAAAGCAATAAAAAATTACAACGTACTCAAAGTTAAATCCGGTTTGTTTAGGTTGTTTTGTTCTTATTAATCCGTATTATCAAGCCAAGACAATAATCACAATATAAATTAATGTCTGTTGTGAACTGATAAACAGTGTTATCGGCATAACTACACATTATCTTAGTAACCAAGTAATTGAGAGATTATAAACGTCAACAATAACATACCTACATAACGCCGTTATTTGTTAAGGATAATGTAAAGTAAAATAATCATCATAACATCAATGATAATAAAATTTCAAGAATGATAAATATAATTTTATAGGTTTATTCAAGTAGGTGTTTAAAAATGTTCCTTTTAAGGTAAATATGCAAGAATCATTTGTTTTAGTTCTAAAGAAACTAGGAAATACGTCATTACGCAAGAAATGCTTTACGCAAATATTTTTCTTCCTTCCCAATGCCTCTGTTTTAGTTTGGGTTGACTAATTATAACAGATGTAACTAATATTATTAAACGAGCATTTACCAATTAACACAGTAATTAGCAAATAACTCTGCAATCAATTCACTATGGAATAACAATAATTATATAATAACAATAACAAAAAAAAAGTGTGTAAGGCGAGTGTGAATGACAGAAGGCCAGGTCAAGAGTACCATGAACCGACCATGCATGAAGCATGTATGAAGGGAATAATGAAAGTGGACAAAACGAAACAAGTGTGCAAGGATCGTAGCAAGTGGAAAGTAGTGGTCTCTGCCTACCCCTACAAGGGAAAGAGGCGTGATTATATAATAACAATTATTCCATAATAAGTCTAGTTCAGTATTGTAGATCCTTTCAAAAATCAAACCAAATTATTCAGCACCAATGGTTCTAAACTGATTACAACAGTATTTAAAGAAAATAATGTTAACAAAAATATGCTAATACCTACTTATTTGTCGTTTCCAGGAAGGAGAGCTCCAATCATCAATAATGATAGACTACCAGCTATCAAACCACGGCAACCCGGTCTACGACCTTCTCTACATGATCTTCAACTGCACAGACCACAAAACCAGGGCCGAACACTACCACGACTGGATAGACTACTATCACACAGAACTAGACAAATCCTTATCAAACTTTGGCCTTAAAGCCAACTTCGTATACCCAAGAGACCAATTAGACGCTGACTTAAAAAGATACGGAAAATTGCTTTTTGGATTCTCAGTGATCTTATCAAGTGTTTTGACATTGAAATCAGAAGAAGCCTCCAAAGTGAAAGAATCTATGAAGAATGTGGAAAAGATGGAAGATTTTGACTTGAATATAATGCACGATGTTGGGGACGAAACTGCTAAACTTTTTAAGAATAGAATTATTGGTTTAATTGATAGCTTTAAGATGTTTGGTTTGATGTGATATGGTATGTTAATCTTATTTTAAGTGGTATTCAATATTTTAAGTCGTAGTTAGTATATTGCTTATTATACCTACTTATTATTAACCTCATGTATTGTCTTGAATACACGTTAGGTTTAAGTATTATAATGACACGTGATTTGATTAACAAAGACTGTATTTGAGAAACAAGGTAAGTACGCATTATACAGTCACTAGTAATAAGATATGAATAAACTATGCACAAAAACTTGTTTTTGAGTATTTTGAAACGAAAACTAGGTGCAAATAAACATATAGTTTTAGGTGCTATTGTCAATGAAAAATCCCTTCCTTTATAAATTGAATTATGTTTACTTAGGTTCAGTGGTATTGTGACAATATAAATTTATATTATAGTATAAAATATTGATCTTACGCTGTTAATTGATATAGAATAACTTTACACACTTCGTCGCCCTAGTGCTTGTTTGTCCTATACACCATTGGTAAAATTTTACAGGAGTAGTGTTTTGTGCTCTATTTTTCGGACTCTCTCCATTTCTCGGATTTCTCTTAATCAATAATCGTTAGTTTTCTAAAAACAATAGAGCACATAACTCTTCTCCTGTAAAATTTTCCCAATGGTAGATAGGACAAACCAGCACTAGGGCGACGAAGTGTATTCAAAGTACTTGCATGTATTTATCAATCCATTGGTTTAGTTCTATGATTCATATAATTTATCTGTCAAGTTTTTGATCGATTAATTCCTTCTTAGCCTCATGTACTATATTTAATCAACTAACCATTAGATAAAAATAAAGATTGTAATCTAATTATTTTTACCAGTAAAGATCTAATCTAATTAAGCTCGTATTTAATACAAAATGTATTCGACTTTTATTCTATCCTATACTCATATTCTAAGAAATTACTCATATGAATATTTCAGTTTTATACAAACGGGAAAAGTTACACAAAATAGTCATACATAATTCTTATAAACCGCTAAACAGTGCATTATAATTATTATCGATAATAAACGATATAGACTATCTAATCAACAACTCACACTATACAAAACATTATCGCATATCAGTAAAGATAAATGATTATATATAAATTATAACAAAATTATATTTTACAATTTAGTCACATAATCACACCACTATGGCACAATACAACTTTGAAGGTAACATTGACGGTATTAACGACCGTCAACTAGAATTCATTAGCAAGGTCATAGAAGAACTAGATTACAAGGACAGTAAAGTTACCTTCGAGCCAGTAGGTAAGGCCGGTGACAACTATGTAGCAAACGTCAAAAGAATCATCCTAGAAAAAGAAGATGGAACCCTAAGACTTGTAGCCAAAATCGCACCGACAGTAGAACTCTTGAGAACAAGCTTCAACGCTAACATCGTCTTCAATAATGAACATCTCATGTACACTGAGGTGCTGCCCAAACTGCTGCAGCTTCAAAAAGACGCGGACGTACCAGAAAGTGAAGAACTAAGGTTCGCAAAATGTTACGGATCCCTGGCCGAGCAACCCAACGAAGTTATTATCCTCGAAGACCTTGGAGAATCAGACTTTGTTATGTTGAACAGAGGCGAATCGCTGTCAGACGAGTGTGTGAAAAGTGTACTAAAGAACTTCAGTATATACCATTCTCTTTCGTATGTGTTAAAGAAGAAGGAACCAGACACGTATGATCATTTCAAAGATAGTTTGATAGAGGTTTGGGGTAATATGACGGAGAACAGTGATATCATGAATCACTTTCAACAGCTCGAAAACAATGCAATAATGGTACTTGAAGATCCAGAACACCAAAATATAGTGCGACACAAAATTTCAAATGCTATGATCCAAGCAAACAAATTTAATAAGTTCGACAAAAATAACAAACATTCAGTTATTCAACAAGGAGATGCTTGGACAAATAACATCTTGTTTCGATTTGAGGTGAGTTTTTTTGTAGTTATTATTTAATGAGAAACAATTCTACACTTTTTGTGAAGCTATGTGAACAATATAGTCTTGAAAACTTAGAACAAACATAAATAATATGATTTTCTGAAGTAATGACATCCCCTGTAACATTGGACATTGGGTCCACCATTTAAAGGTCAAATTACGTAATATTACTATGTATTATGAAACACTTATAATAACTAAATTACGTTCTAGTAGAATCACATAATAATTCTTTATCACAATTTATTTATCAAGCTGGCACGATTTAAAATATATTAGATAACAACAACTGAAGTAAGATTGCTATCGGTTTCAATATATTTATTTACCGATATTTTTAACAGTTTTGGGTTTTGGTTTCCGTCATTGATAAATCGAGCGATAAGATAGATGTTAGTTTCTACCATACAAGATTTTGATTTCCAAAAGACCTCGACTTTAAGATTAAATTAAAATGTATCTTTATTTGTTTTCAGGATGATGCCCTCAAAGAATCAGTGATGATTGACTACCAGTTATCAAGGAGCGGAAATCCAGTCTACGATATACTCTACATGATCCTAAACTGCACAGACCACGAGACCAGGTCCAAACACTTCTACGATTGGATCGACTACTATCATTCAGAATTAGACAAGTCACTTTCACACTTTGGTCTAAAATCCAATTTCATATACCCAAAAGATCAATTGGACGCAGATTTAAAAAGATACGGGAAACTAGTCTTCAGTTTAGCTATAATACTTTCTAGTGCACTTATAATTAAGTCGGAAGATGTCAGCAAAATGCAAGAAGAAATGGTGAATGCTGATATTAAAGAAATGACAGAGAAAATGAGTATGACCACATTCGACGAAGAAACAGTAGCGCGTTTCAGGCACAGAATTGTTGGACTCATTGACACATTCAAAGAGTTTGGTCTGTTGTAAGAAAATGTATACCCAAATACTTTATGGGATGTATACTAAAATTAAATTATTTTTTCCTGCTCTACACTCATCTTTGTTCGTGACTTGGTTATTCTTATGAGTTTTACTGATACAGAAGTCAACTCTGTATTAATTTTTCCAATGTATGTACTACAACCAAAAACCCAGAGTCAAGTGCCTAATTAGGTGTAAATATTTGTTGTGTGTGTAGTCATTTTTATAATAAATATATTTTAACAAATACAATATCAATTTGTTTGTCCATGAATATAATTAACACAAATATATGATTTTATACCATCAAGACATTAACTAAAATGAAAGTCATAAATTCTTAAAATAATTTATTCCTCAAAATATACCACATTCTTCAAAGCTCTTGATAATACCAGTAATTTTATCTTTGATTTTGTTTCGGGACGCTACTTCCAGGTGTTCCGTCTTTACCGAATCCATAAGTTCAGCATAGTCGTTGGAATTTTGCATAGCATCCACTATGTCAACAGATTCATCAGAACTTCTCATCAAAATATTGCAAGCGAAGCAACTTTGACTAAAAACGAAATCTGCATACCTTTTCATATCTGCATCCATTTCATTTCTTGGATAAATTGAGCTAGTTTTAAGGTCGAAATAAGACAAGGATTTGTCTAATTCTGTATAGTAGTAGTCAATCCATTCAAAGTAATTTTTGGATCTAGTTTCATAGTCAGTGCAGTTGAAGATCATATACATAACATCATGAACAGGATTCCCATTTTTAGATAGTTGGTAATCTATCATGATAGTTTCCATTAGCTGGTCCTCCTGAAAACCAAAGAAATAATATTATTTAAATGAACATTGCATCTTTCTCTCTCAATCAGTTCCAGCTAGAATTCTCTAAAAATAGAAATATGGATGACCTAACAAATAAGTATTTGATCTTGTATGAACAAGTTGGTAAAACGTAGTTGCACGTATTCAGGTATATTTATATAATTTCATGTGCTAAGTATAAATAAAATTATATGTACCTTAAATCGAAACATAAAATTATTTGTCCAGGCGTCACCTTGTAGAATCACTGAATTCTTGTTATTATATTCAAATTCTGACAGGCTAATCATATCACTGGCCATATTCGCCAATTTACTTTTTATTTTATTTTTTGTAACTTCTTCGTCAAATACAGATAAAAAGTGATTTTCGAACTGTTTCACGAACACTTCTGCTAGTACTTCCTTAGCCGAGACAGACCAAATATCAATAAATCTGCTTTTAAAATCATTAAATGTTTCTGGTTCTCTATTTTTCAACACATATGAAAAGGCATGTAGTATTGCGAAATTTTTCAATACGCCTCTGATGCAGTCATCTGTCATTGACACAAATTTGTCCAATATTGTAAATTCTGATAGATTTAGGTCTTCTAAAAGTATGACTTCATGAAGATATTCGGTTAAGGATCCATAGCATTTGGCGTATCTTAAGCGGTCTTCTTCTGGCACTCCTGCATCAATTTGCATTTGTTCTAGCTTTGGCAAGAACTCAGTATACATTATGTGTTCATTCATGAATGATTGTGTTGTCTTTATTAGTTGACGAGACGCTTCATTTTGTGTTGCGATTTTCGCGATCAATCGCAAGCTTCCATCTTCTCCTTCAATGACGATTCTCTTAACGTTTGCTGCAAAATTATCACCAGCTTTCCCAACAGGTTCGAACGTGATCTTGTTAACTTTAATGCCTTGGTCTAATATCACTTTATTTATGAACTCCAATTGACCATTGCTTATATTTTCTATGCTTCCTTCGAAATTGAATTTCGCCATTGTTCAATTGTACGTAATAACTGGAAAGTAACCATGATCTGTTGTTTATATAGTTTCGATATCATTAATGATTGGATTTTTCTTATAGATTAGATAAAATATATTAAAATTATAAGCACCCGTTTGTCATTTATTATTGACCACTAGCAGTGGCATCAGCCAGGGCAGAGTCTTTATGTACATTTCGAGTATCAACGGAGAATCTAGTTCAATGTAGATTTACTTACAAATTACAATCCCTTTTTTGTGAAATAGTTTTCTAAATTGGTAGTTTTATAAACTCATTGTGTAACGGAGTTCCTCAATCATGAATAAACAATAAATTCATTTCTATGTAGCAGTATATTGGAAAATCCTATCGACATAAAAGTAGACGATTTTGGTATAAATCATAAATGAAGGTTCTCTTACGAAGATTTGCCTATCGCCTAGTGGTTTTTATGCTTAATTTTGATAATTACGCTTGATTAAGGATTTCTAAAAACACATTTTTCTGTGAATCATTTTTTGCCATCAGGTAATAAATATAAACCAAATACTATTAAATAAAACATTTGAGTACTAGTAACACATTATATTCTTCGAAGTTCTTGATAAGACCAGTACTGTCATGCTCTATATTTTTAGTCAATCTGCTATAACTGATCTACCTAATTTAATATAATGTGTTTTATTAGTAAGATACAAATGGAACCCTAAAAATGCGCCTCGTACACTACTTCTTAATGTTCAGCTCTATGCGAATTAATTCAAACTTACAAGACTTTTTTGTCTATTTTAGCTAGACTACTACTGTAATGTAATAGTACTGTCATATGTGCCGAAATACAGAGAACCAGAAATATTTTATTTATGATGAACTTGTGTTATGGTAACCAAACAACTGATAAACATACTTATATATTTCTAAATACATGCATATTATAGATAAATAACACCCAGACATCGAACAAATGATCGTGCTCATCACACAAATATTTGTCCTGGGTGGGAATCGAACCCACGACCTCCGGTATAGCAGTCAGGATCTCTAACCACTAGACCAACAGGCCCGTCGATTATATTAAAAGAAAATTAATTGATGTTAAACTCATGGTTAAGGAATCTGAAATTCACATGAAATAGTTTGAAAGCAATATTTTATCTGTATTAGAGGAAGATAGTTTAAAAATTAAAATGAAAAGTAGACTAGAAAATAGAATTACTGGTACGAGCACTTTGTTAAAGCCTGAACAAATTTTTTTTTGTTTCGATTAAAGGTAAAGTGTTCTGGTTTTTATAAGGTGTACATACGCGTTTGATTGTAGATCTTTTTTTAGCAGTTTCACAAAGTTGTTTGTTCAAGTACATGATATTTGAATATTTTACTAATATATAAAAAGTAAGTAAAGCGTGGTTTTAAGAAAACCTTCATCATAGACTATGTTTAGTTCAGTAGTAAATAAAAATGGGACAGTCTATAACTTGATGTATAATAAAATATCCAACAAGCATTTATTCCATTCTGTGACTAGACTTATTTTGTATTCTTATATTTCACACATAATACATATTATATTTAATTAGACTGATTAAAGCGATTGCCAAGTCAATCCTTGGCACTACATGGCTATCACAACTTTAAACAGTTGAAAAACTGAGTTGCGAGACATCTTTTTTTACAAGTTATGTTTTTGATGGCATCTTATTTCTTTTTGTAGAAATATGCATATTAAACATAAGATATACAGGTACCCTTTATTTATTTTTATACACTAAACACATATTCTAAATTTGCTTCTATGTCTGCTAAAAATGCCTTAGAGTTTTGATGATCAGTCAGTCAGATTAGAAAGTGACAACAAAATTAACCAATTTTGCCTAATAATTTTATTTCTAATTCTCATTGAATGAAATTTGAAATATACCATGTTATTATATATCTGCTCGGTTACTGAAAATTCTGGCTTCTAGTTTTGTCCATAACAATGCTATAAAGTCTAAAATGGCCTAAACTGCTTGGAGAAAACTGCCTCGTGCCGCTTGTTTTTGCTTGAGACTTGGCGAATTATGTTTAAATACATGTTAGCATCTGTTTGTCATTCATTTTTGGTCATTTATAGTGGCATGAACCAAGATAGAGTTAAAACGTACAATTTGGAAAACGCATAATCTACATAGTTTAATGTAGACATCATTACAAATTACAATTCTTTCTCGTGAAGAGTTTCCTAATTAGTGTACGAGCGTGTGTTTGAGTTTCCCAAACATGAATATTGACTGTACTAAATTCTAAGTGGCAGGTGTAATGGAAAAACTTATAGAGATTTAAGTTGGCGATTTTGGTATAATTAATCAAGATTCTCTTACGAAGATTTGCCATACTGTTAGTTGTGGCATTTATAACAGTGACAAGTCAACACACAATAATATGCTATATAACAATTCCATATGTAGACAATAATCCCATAACATAATAAAAAAAAAAAAAAATTATTAAGATTTACAAGCCTTCTTACATTATTATCCTGATAAAATAATACCACTTTTATTTGCTGCTAAATTTTTAATTAAGGTTTCCCTTAAAGACATCCTTCACTGGAACATCTTTTACTATCAGACAACAAACAACAAAAATCAAGAAATCCATTATTTATAATTAAATAAAAAAACTAAAATTATAAGTAAATATCTTAATCCTTAAAACAAACCACATTCTTCGAAGCTCTTAATAAGATCAGTTATTCTCTTCCTAATTTTGTTCCGGGATTCGTCTTCCAATTTGTCCGTCTTCATCGAATTCAGAAGACCAGAAAAGTCACTGGAGGCTTGCATAGCATCCACCATTTCCACAGATTCATCTGAAGTTCTCATCAACATAATAGTGGCAATGCAACTGTGACAAAAGACATAACCAGCGTACCTTCTCATATCTGCATCCATTACATTTCTGGGGTAAACTGAGCTAACTTCAAGATCAAAATAAGATAAAGTTTTTTCTAGCTGTGTGTAGTAGTAGTCGATCCATTCAAAGTATTTTTTGGATCTAGTTTCATAGTCGGTGCAGTTGAAGATCATGTACATAACGTCATTTATAGGATTCCCATTTTTCGAAAGTTGGTAATCTATCATGATGGATTCCAAAAGTTGGTCTTCCTGAAACAAACAATATAAAAATGAACATTTTGTATCTTCTCTCTCGAATCTATTATCTTGAAATGCAATTACTTCTCACTCAGTAAAAAAATAAATATAAACTAAGTTCATTCGAGGGACGCGCAAGACAGACAACAATGGCAGAAAAAAGGGGAGGCCTATACCCTGCAGTGGGTAATTCCGGGCTGATATGATGATGGTGATGAAGAAGTTCATTCGGACGGACGTTAATTAAAATTTCACAATCAACCATTTTTGTTGTGTACGAACAATTTGGTAAAACTGATAAAACAAGAGCCGCAATCAAACAAGAATATAGTAAATAAGAACCAGAATACTTTACCTTAAATCGAAACATAAAATTATTTGTCCAGGCGTCACCTTGAAGAATCACTGAATTCTTATTGTCTTGTTCAAATTTTAACAATATTTCCATGTCAGGCATCATATTATCCAGTTTACTTGACACTTTACTTTTTAAACTATCTTCGTCCAATACAGCTAATACATTACTTTCAAATTGTTTCATGTGAGCCATTGCTTGCTTAGCCATGAGAGTGGTAACATCAATTAATTTGTTTTTAAGGTCCTCAAATGTTTCTGGTTCTCTGCTTTTCAGCACAAATGAAAGACAGTGAAGGATTGCGAGATTCTTTAACACGCTTATGATGCAGTCTTCTGTCAACGATACGAATTTGTCCAATATTTTAAATTCAGACAAATTTAGGTCTTCTAGAATAATTGTTTCATGGAGGTATTCGCTAAAGGATCCATAGCATTTCGCGTATCGTAAGCGGTCTTCTTTAGGCACTCCTGCATCGACTTGCAATTGTTCTACTTTTGGGAAGAACTCGGTATACATTATGTGTTCATTCATAAATGCTGGAGTAGTCTTTACCAGTTCACGGACTACATCATTTTGGGGTGCCAATTTCACAATAAATTGCAGACGTTCATCTTCTCCATCTACGACGATTCTCTTCACGTTAGCCGCAAAATTGTCACCAGCTTTGCCAACAGGGTAAAATACACTCTTTTTAACTTTGACGCCTTGGGCTAATATTACTTTATTAATGAACTCGAATTGATCATCGCTTATGTTTTCTAAACTTCCTTCGAAATTGTATTTCGCCATTGTTTAATTGTTTTTACGTACTAAACTGAAATGAATCAATCATCTGTTATTTATATAGTTTCGATATCAATGTTGATTGGATTTGTCTTGTAGATAAGATGATTAATTTTGTTTTAGATTTTAACACCTGCACATAGTTCGTGCAGTTAAAGATCATTTACATGACTCCCATTTTTTAAAAGTTGACAATCTATCAGAATAGATTTAAATAGTTGGGTTTCCTGAAAACCCTAGTAATAATAGGTCGAGAATTGTGCAAACATTTCATTTATAAACTTTCCCTCAATCGAATCTGTTATCTAAAGATAGATTTATATCCATAAAATAATGATAAAAATATTCCATGTACTTATGATTCGACGAATATGAAATAATTTGCTGTCCTATTTTTTTTGGAAAATAAATGTCATTAAACATGTATCTATTCAGCACGAAGATCTTAGTAAACCTGACAAAAAAAGAGTTGCAATGAAATATTATGCAATAACCTGAAATCTTGCGAAACATAAAATTATTTTGCCAGGCGTCACCTTGTACAATCACTGAATAATTATTTATTTAGTCAAATTTTTTCAATGTGTTCATTATCAGTAACCATCTCGTCTTGTCTACTTATCACTTTCTTCTTTTAATATCTTCGTAAAGTTCATTGAACCCACTCCCGCCCTTAATATTTACCAAATTTAATATACATCGTGTGAGGTATCGTTTGAAAAGGCTTTATGTCAGGATTTCAAATAAAATTTTATTTAAGTCGGATGGTGAAATTTATATGGAATCATTCGTTGATAGTTAGGTAATTAAAAACAAATCTTACTTACGTATCAGTTATTTAATTTATAAAAAATAATTTTACATTTTACTCTCTATTGAACACAATAAACTTAAACCTATTGGATCCCTAGTTATTTTGCTAGTAAAACTAAAAATCACATTTTAAATAATAATAATATTCATTAAGTCCGCCTTATGTACCACAATTGTACATGAAATTTTAAATAAATAAATAGATATAATATTTTTTGGACCGAAATCATTATAATTAAAATCCACTATCTAATATCTATTGTAAGTTCACCAAGTACAAAAAGAATGTCCTCAATTGATTATTTTTATCATTGTGTAATTCTATTATCATTGATTTCATTTATAATAAAATAATGACGTGATGATGATATTTTAAAATAGAATCAAAAGCTGTATCATCAACAGTGTTTCTATCTACAATTACTATAAATATTAATAAATTATTATCATATCTACTTCCTAATCATTAGTTGTTCTGACCTTACGTACAGTGTTTATAATCTAAATTAGAAATGACGATCAATTCTTCAATGCTTAGATTAACCCATATTCAGTGAAACTTTTTATAAGGCCAGTGATCTTATCTCTGATTTTCGCTCGCGATGCTTCTTGTAGTGAGTCTGCGCTCATCGAGTTCATCAGAGCTGATAGGTCCTCAGATGTATGCATGGCTTCCATAACTTCAACTGACTCTTCAGTACTTCTCATCAAAATATTGCAACAAACGCAGCATTGAGCGAAAATGAATTTTCCATGCTTTTTCATTCCTGCTTCAAATTCTTTTCTTGGGAAAACCGACTCTGCTTTTAAGTTGAAGTAAGATAAAGATTTATCTAGTTCTGAATGGTAATAGTCAATCCAGTCGTAGAAATTCTTTTTTCTGAATTCGTAATCAGCGCAGCTGAAAATGGTGTACAAAACATCGCTCACAGGATTCCCGTTCTTAGCTGTTTGGTAGTCTATGATTATTGATTCCAGCAACTTATTTTCCTGAAAACGGATACAAGAAATTATAGAAATTTAAGAATGTTGACTAAAGAAATTTTTATTATTAACGTTATTGATAATATAATTATGTATGTTAAAGGGAATACTTTACCTTAAATCGGAACATAAAGTTATTTGTCCAAGCATCGCCTTGTTGAATAACTGAGTATTTGTTACTTAATTCAAGATTGTGCAGCTCAATAGAAGCAGCCACCATATCTGTCATTGTATTTCTTATCTTATTTTTATAAAACTCTTCCTCAAAAAGTAATAGAAGGTCATTCTCAAGTTTTTCCATGTAAATTATTGCACGCTCATCATGGGAATTAATGCTCCAAATATCAACAAATCTGTTTTTGAATTCGTCAAACTTTTCTGGTTCTTTGTGTTTTAAAACAAATGAAAAGGAATGTAATATTGCGAAGTTCTTCAAAACACTTCTTATACAGCTGTCTGGTAAAGATTTGAATTTGTCCAACATAACAAAGTCTGATGTATTTAAGTCTTCCAGTAGTATTACCTCATTCGGTTGTTCGATTGAGGAACCGTAACATTTTGCGAACCTCAGTCGGTCTTCTGTTGGCACTCCAGCTTCATTTTGATACTGTTCGATTTTTGGTAAAAACTCTGTGTATATTACATGTTCATTAGCGAATGTAAAGGCTGTGCCGACTAGTCCACGGGGACCTTCTAATTGAGGTGCGATTTTTGCTACCATTCTTAGACTTCCATCTTCTCCATCTATGATTATTCTCTTGACGCTGGCCGCAAAATTGTCACCAGCCTTACCTACAGGTTCAAATGTTACCTTCTTAACTTTTATGTCTTGTTCCAATATCACTTTATTGATGAATTCTAATTGTTTATCACTTATTCTTTCAAGGTCACCTTCAAAATTGTATTTTGCCATGGTTATTGTCTATACTGGCGTAAACATAACCAACTATCGATATTTATATTGTCATCCGTATCACGGTAGATTGGATGTTACGTTTAGATTAGATAATGGTATTTCAGGGTTTAGTGTGATTTATCAGCAGTTTTTTTTTTATTTTTTCTAGTTTTTTCATTCTAGGACTAGATTTTAAAAACAGATGTGAATCCTATTTGGTATAACGATGAGGTGTTCTTTCAATGGGGAGAGTCAAGACTATGGTTGTCAATAAGACTAGATTTCAATCAAATACGACCAAAAATTTTATGGGACAAAGTACCAATTATTGATTTCGATGAGTCAATTTTCCGAACCATTTACTATTTTTCAATATCTCTTTATATTTTTCTAGTACCAACAAAGACTAATAAAATTGTTTTACCTGACTAAACTAAACTAAAATAAAGACTACTATACGACTGGACCATAATCGGGTATTACACCCAAGAGTCCAACGTGTTGTCCAATCGACGAATTTCATTTGCTGTCCAAAAACTATAAATTACGCTAACATAGATCTTATTACAACACCATAAGGTTTAGTAACTATTTTGGTAAATGGAAATTGCTCTTGTGTTTTGCGTGATGAAGGCATCGCACATATAAGAGGAATTGTAGAAGTGAGGTAACCAAACATTTGAATTTTGTAGGATTTATATTATTTTTAATAACTTACTAATATATTATAATTGTAATTAAATTATAATAATAGAGTATATAAATCCTAAAGGGTAAAATATTTGGTAGCTATGTTACTATGTTGATGTGGCTCTAAGTTTTCTATTCCATTATACACGATTTCAAGTCACATTTGTCGTCCGAGAACAAGATGGGTCGGAACAAAATAAAAGTTTCAGAGGGATAAACCTTTCACGGGACCATAGATAGTGGCACGAGAAAAGCGAGCAGTGGAAGTACAAGGGCTGTCGATGATGATGATAATGGCATACATTTTAGGCAACGTAATAAAACATGACTTTCCACCTACATAAGTTACTTTCTAGAATATTTAAATAGATCCTTATGAGAAATTAAACATTTTGATTAGTAGAAAATGAAGTTGTTTAAAACTTGCACTTTCATATTTATGAAATTAAAATGAAATAAATTATTATTATTAACTTAATTATTATGAAAGGAATTATCCCACGTTTCATTTACAATATGGTCACAATATAAGACTATTTGAGTAACAGCTTTTCAGGCATTATGCTCACTAGTTGTATAGGGGAGCCGAGTGACCTATAAATATGTATAATATACGCTAGCATCTATTTTTTATTGTTTAACTGTGTTTTGTATATACTGTAAGTGGTGTTATGTTATTTTATTTGTATAAATGTGGCGTACTACTTTATTGTGTTTCGTTTATTTTCATGTATTATTAAAAAATTTTATTTTAATTAAGTAAAAATAATATTGTATATTTTTTAAAGAAAAAATATTTTATATATATATTTAAAAAAACTTACTGCATTTATCAAAAGAGATAAAGAAGGTGTCATTGTTCTTTTATCGTTGACCTTAATTAGTTTTTTTGAAAACGTAATAATATTGCGCCATAAAACGATTATTACAATCAGTCAGAATATCAGGATTACGTGACTAGTTTCTCGTTATATCACATAACTACTACATAATATAGAAAATACCTAACATTAAAAAAAAATACTTAGAGTTATAGTAGGTTATCATATTATTTGTTCAATTTCAAATCGTTACCTATCGTTATTTTAGCTCATATACAAAAATATTCGTAACACTGTACGCAAAATATATTTTTCCAAATAAAAACTAGAGAGAACACTCCCTGATAAATCAACGGTCTGTCCTCGGGGGAACAAGTGAGGGAAATCGCGAAATCGTCTCAAATGAAATTTCTTACTTCGAGGCATATAACATACTTGAAAATTTTTCAGAACACCACATCCAAAACCTACTCTAAACCTTTTGATATAAAGATGAAAATCCAATGTCGGGGTTGAGGGAGGTTTCTCCGAAAAGTTTCACGCGTAAGATGTACACGAGAGAGCAAATTGTAACCCAAATATAGTGTGAAAGAATTCACGATTCGGGTACAAACGCTAAACTGGAAGAAATGGATTTCTGTTATAGTGCAAATTATGTACAATATTGACTTGTGTTACTACCTATCGAAAGATCTGAAACTGAAAAAAGTGTTAAAATAGAAACACAAATAGACCTCAAATAATAAATACAACAATAGCGAAAATGGATAAAAAAATATTTAGTCATGGTAAGACTGTTACTCCAATATTGCAATCCATCCACCCACAGATCCACCCTTGATGATCGTACCTAATAAGAAGAACCTAATTTATCCCACAAACAGCCTTAATTTTGAAACCAAGATACCAAGGATTGACAGATACTCCATATACTACTCAGGGTAATCCAATGAGACCAGAAACTTGAAATAGTTTAGGCCAAAGACACAACGACGGACGTACGAGTATCACATGAACATTTACCATGTCGTGTGGTTTCAGAACATGTGTCCTACCTTTACAGTGACGTAACAGTTGACCTATGTTAACAATTATATAGCAAGTTGGAATGCCGCTCGCTACACTAATGTTGTATGCGCTTAACTGTAGGGCCCCTAAAACAGCGGGTAGAGAAAATAATTGATACTGGATTTTGACCTATTTTTTTTAAAAGCCTACGTTGGATACCACTGCTAGGCAAGGGCCTACCCTTTCTTTTTCTAACTTTCTGTTATTTTTTTTGTGATTTCTGTCCACATGCGCCCCGCATGATTGACTAGATCATGACACCACCTTCGCCGCAGACGACCTCAACAGCGATGTCCTTCTGGCTTCCGGTGGGTGACAATCTTTGAACATCGAACATACTCTAATATGGGATTAGACTACCAGGGGAATTTTTACCAGGATTAGTCTTAAATGACCAGTTAAGATTTAAAAGGAGGATCTATGGAACCGAAGCAACACTTAGAGAATATTATTGTCAAATGTTTTTTTGTTTTTATGTAACGTTTTTTATGCATCTCAAAGGTCTTTCCCGTGTGCCTCCAGACTTTTCTATCTCGAGCCACATGACTCTTATCACTCCAATCAAATGTAAAATAATAGCAATCATTTGAGAATATGATAAGGAAATCTAAATCCTAAACAGTTGATAAGTTCAACGACCTCACTCGCGTGCTTGAGTTTATTGATACCTATCTAGGTTATTGAACCGATTTGTGATGTAATATACATGTGTTCGATTTTTCGTGGTGGAAATGACCGATAAATTAAACAAAAACAAAAAAAAAAGGTTTTTTTATTTCTATCGTTACTATTATCGATTATGAACTAGCTTTAAAATTTTGTATGATCTGTTTCTATTTTAACTATTAATTATTTCCTACATAATAAATGTGTAGATTGGAAAATCATAGAACACGTAATTTAATTCATTTAATCTTCAACCTGAGTCCACCCACCCAACCAACTAAGGTTAGTTAGGTATATTTATGGGTATTGTGGGTAGGGTTAGGGTAGGTGTATATAGGCAAGTCAATCTACCAATTTGGGAGATTTATTGAGATTACTAAAAGCGAAAACAATGATAGAATCTAAACGAAACGAAACAAAACGAAAAGAACGCAAAAACAAAATAGCACAAGGTGTGCTTGTTTTTCTTTGTAGTCAACTGGGTATTACCACGATTCCTTTCCTTATACGCCATTCTCTTAAATTCTCTTCTACCTTGCCAACCGCTAACTCTATGGCCCCATCCCAGACCATTTAGCTCCGCGTCACTTACCGGTCGTGTCCAAACTGCGCTAAATCTCACGGGCACGTTAACCCATGCATTGACGATCTGGCACACTGCCTCCTGCCGCACATTCAATAAATATTTGTCATGCTGCATTTGATCTGAAAAGCATTTTGTCAATTGTTTTGGGAATACATTTAAATGTATTTTAATTTGAATAAAAGTGCTTTTCTAGTTTTGTAACGTTTATACAAGCATTAGATTATTAATGCTGATCGAACTGCTCAAATGTATGGAAGTGACAGATTTAATTCACGTAATTATAACATATCCATCGGGTGTAATGCACGAAAAGCTAACAGAAGAAACCGACTTCGCCGCGTTCCTTGAATACATTCACGATGAAAGGGGAGCTGAACAGAAGGAGAGCTGAGCAACAACGACCGCCAGCCATCCCTATTCGTTATATAAATAAAATTCATGTTTGACAGATTATGTTTTGAAAAACTGTAAATAATTAAAAATATTGGCTGAATAAAATTATCTGACGTAAGAATAATCTGCCCTTAATGCAATTAAACAGATTTTTTATTTTTGTCAACCAACACTAATAAAAATATCACTTCGCTACACGGGCTGTAGAATGTTACTAAAGAAAAGTTTATTTTTTTTGATGAACGAATATCGAAAGACGATCTCTTTAAATCTTTTCATATCAACAAGTAACATTCGCAACATCTTTTGCTACATCACAATTATTATGTTAATTTTATTATACTTACTCTATTCTTAACATAAATCGCTTCCTAACGTCTTCATGTTGTAGCTTGGTTGGTATTGTACCAACTTTATTTGTGGAGCAAACAATGAGAAGCCAATCTTGATGTAAGCGTGAGAGCGTTGGCTATTGTTGTGAATCCCTTTTATAATCTTTTATTGGACATGCATATCGTTTAAAGAATATTTCTCTTGAGAAAAAATTACTGTTAAGTCTGATGATTGTTATCTGCTCTGTAAAAAGTTTTTACACTATGTCATAAAAAAATATGATTTTATGTAACTATGGATAAAATGGCACAGGACTGCAGAAATGCCACGAAAAAGGGAAACGGGGACCAATGCCCAGCAGTGGCTGTGGATGATGATGATGATGAAGGATATTATCATCAATTAACTATGAATAAAGGTATTTTGATTATTAAACATAACGACTAGCGGAAACATATCTACCAGACAACTTGGTATATTTCATTTACAAGAAAAAAGCACTATAAATATAAAAAAAAACTAATGGCATAATAATATTACTTCAATTGGTACATGTGAAACCCTGTGAATGCGATGTATCGGCATTTTTCCCCACCCTGCTTTTTCCCATTTCATCCCGCGTTTAAAGTTCATTATATATTCAGTGGGAATGGGAAACGGAATTAATTGATGATCATGAAAATATACCTCTTTTTTACTGACGATTTTTTGTGGGTCTATAATTGTGTTTTTTGATATGGTTTTTCAATCTGATTTTTATTTTCTAACTTGCATTTTTATATGAGAAATTTATATTTAGATGTTATGCTCATAAGTATATCTAATATGTAAGTGCTTGTCGGTGTCGACACTATATCTTTTGATAATTTCCTCGAAATCCGAACAGATATTTTGCAAAACGAAAACATCTAATTATAATTTAACCGCAATTTTACTTTTCTTATCACTTATGTATCGTACAATAAATAATACATTTTATCAGTACATTACAATAATGCGTTTAACTTCTACAAAGGCACGTGCCCTTTTTCTCACCCTATTTTTCTCACCGGATATCGTCCCGTGTGAACCACAAACGACTTTTAATAAGCCGTAATTTTTTTTTGTGGGACTTTCTATTTGTAAATTTTGCACAAAGAGGTCGGATCTCTAAAGTGTTTACAATATAACTTGTACTTAGAATAAGTTTTTTTTTTATTCTGAAGTATACGTTGATATTTTGGACAAACTTTTTTGCTAAATTGTATTGGTTGGGTTATTTAATAAATGAATTTCATTTAGTCTAGTAGTGAGGTCGTATTTGTAAGTTGGTGATTTGCCATAAACAGACTAGGTAAGATGGGCAAGGCAAAATAAGTGTAGTGAGATTGTTTTAAAGTGGTAACAAAGAATTATAAGAATGAATTTTGTGCATTTGACATGCTGTCAGTCTTAGTGTTGTGAGCAATGCCTATGTGACTTCTTATGTACCAGTAAATACAGAAATTAATAATGAAACCTCATTAAAAAAAACTCATGAAACATTTGCATAAAACTTTTATTTATTTCTTCAATATATACTTAGTATAATTGAATACTTAACACGTCCATTATAAGTCCAAACAAACAAGCATTTAAGGGTTGGGTGACAGACACTGAACCACGTAACCGTATCAATGCGACAAGTATTGGCACGCGTCACCCATGACCCCAAATTCCCACCGAACGAACGGAATGAATGAACGAGTGAACTTTCCAGTGTGAACTAAAACCTTCTCGTGTGAATTACAAACGGATTTTTTTGAAAACGGCTCGTTATACCGTGGGAGAATGGAATTTGGATAGCGTGAGACAATTTTGGGTTAAATTATGTTAAAGAAGGTTTTTGATTGTGTGTAAATATTTTAAATATTTAGATATAAATAGATGAGATGTCATAACAATTTTTTGTTGACCTATATGTATAACTGAATCTCTGTATTTAGTTAAAACCATGAATTACAAAGATAATATCTTAACAGTTGTTTAGTAAATAACTTATTAAGCAAATAAATGCAACAAATTAATAGCAATTACGATATTGTTTTTTGTGCGTTTTCTTAAAAAAAAATCTTATTTAATACTACCACCATACAAAAAACCCCTAGCATGAACATAAACATGCAAAACCGGAAACCCACTTAACAGCTTAAGTAGAACTAATCGTTAACATTAGGGTTAGTTTTGACAGTCACCATATTATTTCACAGCTATTTAACCCTGCCGATGACGACGTGGTGACACGTGCCGCCCTTCCCAGTAACCGCTGTGAACTGAGACATTCACATGTGAATGTTGGACTATGGGAAAGTACGTTATGTGTTGATTTTGGTATTTGATAGGACAATGGATAACCCTATATATTGTAAGGCTATACCTACCTTATTAAGATTTATGATTATTTAATTTTGGTAGAGTTGTAAGAGTTTGTTCTTGCATTTGATTTAAGTATTTAATTCTAAATAAATTTAAACCCATACATAAACATGATTACAATATATAGCTGTATGAAATAAATTAATCTAAGAAAGTTGAATATGCTGCGAAAAATATTTTTATCTTAATAGATAGTACAAATAAATTATTTTTTATTCTACGAAACTTGGTAACAAAAATCCCAACAATACGGTATTTTCGTAGAATAACATTTATAAATAATCTTATAAAAATATAATAAAAAATATATTATCAGTAGTAATTAATGTACAAAAATACAAAGTACCTTAAAACATACATCAAAACTAGATCTCATAATTAACCCAAAACTGCAACTGAATTTTTTCTTGCGTCGATTAGGAAAAAAAATAGTGAGACAAAAAACCATAATAGCGTAATAAAACATACATAAATAAACATGGTCTCTCTGCAGTAATTTGGCAAGCCTATAATACCACAGAACGACCTTATTCCCAGCATTCCCACCGCAATACTTTCCGATGGGAAGCGGTGCGCCCCCGTGGGAAGAATTAACGAATTTCGCGTAAAGGGCTCGGAAATACATACTTATAGATGTGTGTGGGAATTGGAAGTGGTGTGGGAAAAGGATTTTGAGAAATGTGGAGAATATTTTTTGTCTGAATTTGGAGCACTTGTAGTGGCTAATTAAGGTTAGAATAAAATAAAAATGAGAGAAAACTATATGATATTTAATTTCGAATTATGTTAACAAAAAATGCAAGAACACTACCAACATTAATTCAATATGAATACTGTGTTTTTGTCTACTTAAAATTATCAGTATGTATTTATATCAATTCTTATACAATCATGTCATTCTTTATTACAAGTCGAATTCTCAACATAAAAAAAAACAAACAATAAATATATTAAATTTCATTTACTACCTAATTACCCAACAAATACACTATTTTTAATATATTCATGACATTTCACAGTAAATTAACCCTTCAACTGCGGCAGGTAGCGGCACGCGCCAAGCTCCCCACGTTCACAGGGTGATCCCAATCCCACAGTCCGCAGTGGGAACGAAGGATGTCTCGTGTGAATAAACAACGGATTTTACAAAAAATGTGTGGGAATTATGTTATTTGGTTTCCTTCACAACGTTTTTTTTTTTTTTCTTTTTTTAGTTTTTTTTATTAGGAGTGAACTGTGAATATTATGAAATATTCTTGTAAACAAGTCAATATTATTTTTATTTGATTTAGCAAATAGACAAATGATTCCTAGTTTTAATTATTGGCGCGAATAAAAATCTGAAATAATACCATACCAATTAATTTAGGTGTGTCTTTCGATTCAATCATTTAGAACCAATAATAACAATAGATAAGAATTTCAATACTAAAACCAAATGAATACCCTGAATAAAAAACAAACTACTATTACTATAAACAATAAATGCTATATTTATTTCTATATCACACTTTTTACCACTAATTAACCCTGCATAACTAATAACGTCACGCCTACAATACAGAGTGTTACCCTTCGTTTTCACCCTCGTCTGCTGTAGTGAAACCGTAGAACATTAAAATATGGTGTGAACATTTTTTTGTGTCAATAAACAAAACATTAAATAAACACTCTTTAACATTTAAGACAAAAACGTAGATTTTTTTTTGGTATTGTTTTTTTTTAATCTAACTTCTATTATCTATCAAAATCTAACAATTAAAAAACCAATTTCCAGACTTTTAAAAATAGGACATGAAAATAATTACAAAAATAAAAAAACATTTTGCATTTTTTTTTATTACATTCTTTAATGAAAAAAAAACTGCAAAATATTTTACATTTATTTAATAATCTATCACAATTTTAACCCTAATTACTATGGCAAATGCGATAAGTATCGCCACGCGCCGTATCACCCCACATTCTCACCACGCTAAGTTCCTATGAGAATTTATTTACTCTCGTGTGAACTACAAACCGATGATAAAAGTCCGTTGAAAATCGTGAGAAGTAAATATGGTAGTTAATTTTCTGAGAAAAAATTAAATCTTGTGCGAAGGTTAATTAAAATTTGATATGAGTAATTAAATTTTAAGCACGTTTTAAAATATATCTGTTACAATATTTTTATTTTTTTTAATGTTCGCGTTAGGATTTGTGCCTAGTAATTAGGTTGATTATTTCATTATATTTTTGAACTGTAAATAAATACTTAGGTACTGATAACAAAGAAAAGGAACCTTTTTACCTTACCCTTCCCAAACAGTATTATCCGTCTCATCGATTGCTTTTGAATAGATACCACCACATTTTATGTTTTTTTTTTTTATTTATGTACGTTCACATATAAATATTTTTTTAAGGGAAAATAAAAAAAAACCTTGTTTTATTCTATGGGTCCAACAAGTAATAGTAATCTGTGCTTAGAAAATTCTTTGCCAAAGTTACATTACTTCCTCTTGACCACCAGTCTTATTTCTTCCTCTTTTTAGAATATGAGATTTTTTGTGTTATCATAATTTGTGAAAACATCAAATTAGATATACTTGAAAAGCTAAGTCTTATTAACTAACGATACATACAAACCAATGTCCAATAACTGCAATGTAGGCCAGTTTGAATAGTACTGCAGTTATTATCGTTTGTCTGTCACAGTATCACCTGATCACTACTCAATTACGGTAGGATATCCGATACTGTGCAAGGGAGATATAGAACTGAAATAATTATGATTTGGAGTGTAGGCTATACCGTAAAATTGTTTAATTTTGGAAAACAATTTAGTCATTTTATTTTTGTTATTGTTGTAAATCTAAAACAGCAATTATAATAATTATTATTTATTTATTAATTTAGAGCCTGAAATGTCCCACTGCAGGGCAAAGGCCTCCCTTTCTGCCTTCCACAGATCTCTATTGTTAATTATAATTAGATTATTTTAAATTAGTAATTTTGTTTTTAACTATACCCGACCCGACCCGTGACCCGAGTATCATTTCTAATTGAGTTTTTTTTTCATACAATATTTACCTTTGGGGAAAAATAAAAATTACAAAATTAAATAAGCACATAACATAAAAAAATCAAAAGTATTTTATTTAAATTCAAAATTCATTACGTAAACAAATTTTGTACAAAAATGTTTTAACTATCCACTTAACCCTACGCATTCTACTCGCTTCCCTAAATTCCCACCAAAAAACATTCCGCTGAGAACTAACTCGGTCTCGTGTGAACTTAAACAAATTTTATTTATTAAAGCTTCCTTAAATCGTGGGAATTAGGGACGAAGGAATTGATATGCTACCTGCTTTTATGACGGTTTTTATAACATTTAACGCTCGTTTTTAACCTTGAGACACGTTTTTTTTGTTATCTTGTGCAGCTGGGTAAATGTCTCCGTTCGAGGGTTTTTTTTTAGTTTTTTTTTTCATTTGTGGTAAAGGGATTATATAGCTCTATTAAATTAGTTTCAGATTGCAAATACGTTTTTGGTTGTTTTGACAGTTTTTAGTGGAGTAAAAATTGTTCTTTAAAGTTTTTTTTAGGATATTAAAATGAAAAATAATTTGAACCTAATTTTTAACGTTAATTACAATAATTTTATTGCATTGCAAAATTATTTACTGACACTCATTTTATATTTGTATTAAATAAAATTTACTACCAAATCTAAACTTCTGTAACGAGTTATAAAATACCATCGTTGTGGCAGTAAAAACAATGGCAAGCACATTAAAATGGCGGTTGAACAAATACCAATGCGCCCATTAACCCCATGTTTCTATGGTCGAGCAATTGTGATAGAAATTGTCACGACACACTAACACGCCACACAGCCTGTTATGTAGGTTATAAAAAAGAGGGGACAAAAACTTATGTCGTTTTTTAATTCATGTTAACTAATAATTGTTGACTACGAGCTATTTATTGAGTGTGCAAAGTTTAATTTTTTGTTCTATGACATATTTTTTATTTTATTTTATTATGACTGTTGTTAATAATAAAAAGCTTTGATGAAGGATTTGACCGTACACTCAGTTAACGCCAAAAATATTCAGTGTCGTTCGCCATTATCATTTTAACTCAGTATAAATCTGGTAATAAATAAAATTACTTTCTGTGAATTACGCAAATGTTAGACTATTTTTTAAGATTATCGGAAACTGAAACTTAAATCCTTAAAAGTAGTTATACACATATCAATTAATAAATGGCCTAATTTAAAGTACGTTTTACTTCCCAAAATTTAAATACATTGCATCCAAATCCCTTAAAGGGTCACACGTTCAACGCTCATTCTGTAGCGTGAATAGAAATCCCATAGCTGTCCCACGCTATCCTTCGGCAGTTCGCAAGAGAACCAAAACCATGGGAACGAAAAGATAGTGTTGTCCAAAAAACTTAATGGGGTCCCCGGAAATTAACGTAGCAAAAACAGGTTAAAAATATTTTTCGACATAATTTTTGACAGATGTGATGTAGGTTTACGGAATTCATAAAAAAAAACTATATTTATATTTTGATTTTGGTAATAACATGTTTTGTGTAAATAAAGTGTAAATAAGAGAGGGTTTTTCAATGAGGTATGTAAAGAAAATGAAAGAAATTAATTCTCGGACACTATAAAAGTCATTCTTAGAAAACCTAAAATTTTACATATGTCACCAAATATTATTTAAATCACAAACATATAACACATCGTACAATTTATATAACAATATAATCGGTAAAAAATATCAAAAGACTCTTCAATCAAGCATCAAAAAGTCAACAAAGGGTAACTTAAATTATAATATCAATATAATTATATCGCGGCTCGTATTACCATAATTATTGACCCTCGAATAACGTGTGTATTTACATACCAAAGTAACAACATTGTTGGGACACGAGACCAACCCCAATTACCGACGAAATCAAATGAATGTAGATTATAAAAAGGTACGATATTTTTTGTTCAATTTGAGTGTACAAGATTTGGATTTGTATGTCTTGTATTTTTTTTTTCATTTATTTATTTTTAGTGATCAGTTAAGTCTGTATAATATGTTAATGATAAATTATTTATTTAAGAATATCGTTATACTTTTGTACGATAATATAATATTATGTTATGTTTAGATACACAATAAAAGATGTATAAATTTTCACTTGTAATTTTTATTATAAATATATGTTTTTATTTATAATTATGTAATTATCTGTCAAATTTTTTTATGCTTCACGTTCTCAACTTCCGAACGAAAATTGTTCTTCGAAACCGTAATACCCATAGCCATTTTCGTAACCGTTATCGGTACAGCCAAAAGATACTCAAATAAAAAGACATTTACATAAAAAAAAAACAAGTATACACACTATCGGGTAGTGTGTATTTAACACAGATCCTTTGTAAAATCGTGTCGAAGTGTCAGTGGTCAACGTATATTTTTATTCTGGGGTTGTGTGCCGCGATCCGGAAATCCATTGCAAAACGATAACAGTGTACGGAACCAAACGTGCGTGACTAGAAACTTTTACAGTGTTTTGTATCGAATTACTTGTGTAATAAACTTCACTCGGATAGACTTACAAGCTTGTTTATTTTTTGTTTTGCTTTTTATTGTGCGTGTTTAATAAAATGTTATTAAATTACTTTCCTGCGATTTGTTCTTTTTTTTACTTGTGGTGTTAATTTTACAATTTGTTGTACAATGTTTTTTTCTCAGTTTTTTCTCAGTGTTTTCTTTTTGCTTTCTTGCACGTTATTTATAAATTAGTTTTCATTGAGTAATTTATACAAGATAAAATAAAAATGCAAAAGAAGGTTTTTCTGGATTTGTATTTAATAATCTTTAGTGGTTTAGTGATGTTGGTTGTCGTGTTCGGTTTTGCTTTTATAGGTAAAAACTCAGCTTCTAAGAAAAGGGTAACGCAATATAATAAACAAAAAATCTTACCACCATTTTTCATGAGACGAAAAATGTTACATACTGGTGTTTTCTTACAAATCAAATATTCTGGATTCCTGGGATGGAAGCCTAACAGATATTATGCGTACTTTCGCGCGTGAAACGCGTGGCACGCGGGAATTTTTATTAACAGTCCTCGAGACCGACTCTCGCAGGCGGGGGGTTAACGTGTCAATTACGTGTAACGTCGAAGGTTAGTTTTTTTTTGTTTTTACTTCTAAATTCTAACCTTTTTGGATGTCTTATTTAAATAGTATTTGTAGGTATGTGTAATTTTGGGTTAGGAAACTATTTGGTGAAGTTGCTTTTAAACTACGGGCAATTTAACATACGGGAACTTATTAAGCTTTCTTATAAAAATGTTTATCATTTTGTATACCTACTAGACTTTTATATATTTTACTTATTTTTTGTTTTTGTATAATATTTTTCTGAGTATTTATAATTATGTAGGTATGTTGGTATTTGAGCTTATAAGGAGCAGAACCAGATGATTAAAATTTGATTTTTGAAATTAAATCCCTATACAAATTAGTTTTCATAGTGTGTATCATAAGTTTGTCTATCCATTAAAATGAATTATCAACCGACAAAATAACCACATAAAAAATCAGAACAGGAAATGCGATTATCGGGTCGGAACCACTTTAAACATTCCCATGACGATCCGATTCCCGTGGGACGAGCCATGGGAATATATATGACCTTGACACTTGACCTCATATCATACATGGTTGAAGGGATCATGGGAATATTGGGGATTTTAAGCAGGTAGGTGTGTCCAATTAAATAGTTGAGATTTTAGAATTTAATTTAATTTTGCCAATGTTGGTAATGTAAAATAGTTGTTTTGTTATGGCAAAGGTCAGCCATATTTAACCATAAGGCATACCAAAAAAATATATTTTTGATACAAGTACTAACATTATGATATTATTATTAACATAATTATCACTCAATAGATCAGTGGCAATAGGCTCGCCCCCTATTACATGGGACCTAAACATATCGGCGAACTGTGGGTGTACATTGGTACACCTCTGCCTTCCCCCTTCGGGGATACAGGCGTGATGATATGTTGTATGTATGTATGTGAGATCATTTGTAAAATGGTTATTATTTTCATTACAATTATTTCATGTTTACGATTGGACAATAATTAATGAGTACCTTATATTGATCAAAGTTTTCGCTCTAGGTTTGTTAAGGTTGCATTTTTTTAACCTTCATTTTGTCAATCGCCTTGATTTACCACAGCAGGAACCACGAAAAACAGAAAAAAAACAAAAAGACTTAATAAGGAAAGCTGTTTATACGTATACTGTATAATCCATTAGTTTAATAGTGACACAAAGTACCCCCTAATTGATTAATATTAAGTCCTTAACCCTCTAATACCCAGTGATACCGATGCACGTGGCACTAACCCTCAAATGCCTCAAATATTCCCACAAAATTCTGATTCCCACGTGAAAAATTACTGTGAGAATCAATTTGTAACCACCATGTAATTTATGCTAATTTGAAGTTTATGTCCGAGTAGTTAGAGTCGATAATAGTGCTTTAGATAAGGCAATATTTGCTATTTTTTTGCATAATGCATCGGTGTTTGCTGTTGACAATGTCATGCAAAATTAAATGTCAGGTCTTATCATATTCAAATATTAATTTTAAATGAGTTTAAGCAAAAAGCTTTACCATAAAAAAAAAACTATTAAGGATTAAAGATAATTACAAGAATATTAAAGGTTAATAAAAATAAAAAAAATCTATCAAACCAAAACCAATTATAAAATTTGAATTAAAATTACAAGTTAAAAGTCAGAAAAGTTAATCCTCCTCTAATTAATACCTACAACTAATTATAACGAAGTGTTTCCCACGGTTAGTTGTGAAGTTCCCACGCCCCAGACTGGTTGAACGTAACCTTGAACTTAAGATACACGCAGGTGTATTAAAAAATAAGAAAATCTTTTTTTTATGTATATAAGTGTATAGGGATCGCAGCAAGTGGAAGGAAGTGGTCTCTGCCTACCCCTACAAGAGAAAGAGGCTTGCTTTTTTTTTTTTTGGTAGAGATCTTTGCAGTTAGCCTGAGCGCAGGCTTTGACTGCTTCACCGGACTATGGGAGAGATTCGTGATTATATGTATGTATAGTGACATTCTTGAGGCGAATGTGTGACTATCATCTGCTAAGAGAATGCGTTCCTGACACATGTCAGTTAGTTTTGTTATTTATTGTAGCCTGGCGAGATTACTTTGAATGATATAATTCGTTTATACGACTAAATAAATAATAAGTGATATTCATTTATTTGTAGTAAACTCTTTGCCACATTACAGTTAACAAATAATTAATGCACACGAGAGACATTGCATGCACATTGAGATTTTCTTCTTTAAAGATCATTTAAAAACTAGATGATATTTTTGCATTACGTAAACAAGAGACACAGCTGTACTTTTTATAAAAATCACTATGAATTTATGGTTAACCTTTACTATAAATAACTATTGGTTCCCACGGTTCGGCATTATTTTCCCACGCTTCTCACACGCCCATCACGACCTTGCCCTTACTTACCACGACTCATGAATGAGCCCTTTTAAGCTTATCGATAAGGTTTTTCTATTAATAACAAAATTTATCGATATGTTAACCATATCCAGTCGTTCTTACATTTATAAAAATGAAAAAAATAAACATTGATTGAATCTGTGTGTATTATTTGTTTTTTTTTTTTTGTAGGTAAAAAAAATAGCATTCAAAAATTTTAAGCACATATATTTTGTGAATGTATGTAGAATAATTGGTTTAATTTTGGTTAAGACTAAAATGACTGTATAATAAGTGAGATTTACAGTCAGGTTGTGAAGTATTAAAGTTTATTTCATGAGAAGATAAAAATTTACCCCAAAAAAGTGACTATTTTCATAATACGGGTTTACGATTCAGAAAGTTCCAATTTATTTGCGACTTAACTTTCATTTTCACTCATATTGTGTCATATAGAAAAGATACAGAGATACAAAAAATAAATACTTTAATATAAAATAAAGTTAAATAAAATATTACTTTCTTTACTGTGCGGCTTGTAAAAAACGAGACTGTTTTCGTATAAATCGCAAATACAGATAAATTATAGTGAGCACTCGTGCTGGGTCTTTCTTCACACGCTCCGAAGGCTTTACAATTGACCTTAACCTTTCCAACCAGGCGTTCAAGGTTAAAAGTAAAAATGTCAGTCAATAGTTTTTTAGAAGAAGATTCATAAGCTTGAAGAAAACATACAAAATCTTACGAATAATAATTTAATCATGCAACATGTGATATAACCTTTTTTTTTCTTACTCTGGTTAATTTTTCTGTGGGTGTACCATGGTACACCTCTGCCTACCCTTCGGGGATACAGGCGTGATGATATGTTATGTTTAGTTTTTTGGAGACTTTTAGCGCCACAGATTTAAAAGGAACACAGTTTATATAAATTAGTAGATTAATTGAAATTAACATTATTTAATTTAAAAAGAAGGAAATTGCTATTCATTACAGGAAGGCAACAAAGAAAGGTGATTTTTATATATTGCTATATATATATATATATTTGCTATATTTCCTCGTCCATATAACCTGAATACCACAACATCAAAATTTTGACGGAACAAAATATTCATCCCTACATAGTTATTTCCCACGCTTTTAATTCCCACGGTCACGTCCAGTAAAAGTGAGATCTTCGTAAATATATTGCAAAACATTTGTTATTTGAATACCAACCTTACTCCAACGAAATAAGGACTAAAAAAGAATTTAATGATCGCAAAAAAAATTGTGGAGGTTTAACAGAAATTCTCACGGTATTTTGTATGATAGGTATATATAGTGTGTTGGTAGTATTTTTACGCATTTGTTCGCTGTTTCTCGTACCAGTAGGTAGTATGTTGGATTTTATTAAGAGGTCTCGTTACGGTTCGTTTATACGTCAAGTCACGCGTCTTGTAAATTGGCCTTTAGTTAGCTAAAGATTATTATCACATTTTTGTATTTTTTTTGGTTTGGTATTTATTATATTCGGGTTTCATTAGGCATTTGCGTCTTATATTATAATAATGAATTTGTCTTACTATTAGGTAGTTAGTATTCAATTTTGTTTTGTTCTTCGTAAAAAAAGGTATTTAAAAGTGCTTGAGTAAGTGTGAGTTACTGAAACTAAGTAGAAAAGACGACTTAGAAATATGGGAATGAAGAACAGGAGTTTTGTGCTTAGTGACAAATATGCAAGAAATGGTGTAGTTAATAAATATTTTGATAATTGCATTTGTTCGAATCTTCTTTTATTTTAAAACTAGTTTGAAGTTTAAAATCGTTGCGTTTAAATAGAATCCGTGAATTTATAATTAACTCATGTTTTGCGGTAACGGTTCCTCTCAATTTAATTAACGAAATTTTTAGTAACCATAGCAGTCTAAAAATTTGATGAACTTATAATGATATATATGGCATAAAAATATATTGTATGATTGTCGTGATAAATTTATTTTTATATAGAGTACATTAGCTACTAGACTTGCCAACATTATTTATGTACATTAATTTATTTCTTGAATGCCTCGAGTTACAATTGAAGGAACTAGAAGAGGGTAGTAACAAAGATTGATGGTTTGAAGTCACAGCTCACACAACAGAAATAAAAATAGAGCTCAATTTAGGTAATTATAAGTTTCGTTTTATTTTCATGATATTTGTACTACTTGTAGTGTTTTAAAAGTGTTTTTTTATTAATTTACAAGGGAATTAGTTCGTCTAAATAATGAGTTGTGAAAAACCGCGGGACGCTAGTTTCATGAATTATAAGAATCCCCAAAACCTAACTTCGGGCGTTCGGTTATTTAGTTTATTAGAATACTTACGCGAACTTTATATTCCATAATATAAAAATGAATCGCTGAATGTGTTGCTCAGCGCAAATATAAATACCAGTTGAACCGATTTTTTTTTAATATAGCTTAGACGAGTATCGTTCTGAAAAAAAGGAAAGAATCAACTGTTAGGCCGTACCTACGAAGTTCGCCGGGTCAGCTAGTTTTGTATTTTCTTCGTAAGGTAAATAAACATCGTAAATATGTATAGGAACATTTCAAAAGACAATTAGACTTGACCTAATTAGAACGATCCTTTTTTAAAGTCGTTAATACATTGGTTATTTTTAGTGTAGTATTAAACCTTTTAGATAATATACAACCGTAATATTGAATAGTGTCACAGCAAAAGTTATAAAGTACCACCGCAAAATAATGAAACTCAAAGAAATTCAAAGCATAATTTGCAAGTAACATCAATATTTCCACTTACAGCTTTATTAATAATTCATTTCACATTCAATTTTCCACGACCTAGGTAGTTTGAATAAAAAGAGAAATAAGTAAATTGTCGCGTCTCCGCTGTTTGCAATGTACTCTGCGATCGCGTAGTATGATTGCAAGGAAAATATTGCCTCTTCGTAATGAAAGCCTGAAAATGGATTGAAACTCCAACGTGTTTGCGGCTCTTAAATATAGATGGCGTTAGTGTAGGATTTTGAAGGAGTTCGTTTATTTAAATGTCAATTTTAAATTCGGGATTACGTTTGGTTTATTTGGAATGAACTGAATAGTTAAGTTTTACTGCTTATCAAGATAGCGAAATGAGTTAAAACACGTGTTCATTTAGTTAAAATGGTATAACAGCAATATTATTATGTGGTATATAAATTCAGTTTACCGGACTTTCACTACTCCCAAAGACTAGAATATGAATTAATAATCATAATAGGGCCTCGGTCATATAAAGGCTGTTATCGAAAAAGTATAGCAATCCAAAAGGGGTAGAGAGTATTAATAGTACTAAGATTATAAATAAGATTACAGATATAATATTGCAACAAAAATTTTGAAAAAAAAATGTTAAATAATTATTGATTTCATTTTTCATCATCATATAGTGGTAAACACCGTCGGTAATACCCTGTATACGGACTAGCTGTATACTTATTTACCTAATTACATGCGCATTTTTTTGTCTCTTTTAAATGTTTTGTTAAAAAGGAAACTGGGATAAACCCTACAAAAAAAATACCAGTACCTACACAATCCACTCGTTCTTGTGAACATTTGTTTGACTTTGACTGTAAATTATTCAAAGACAAAAAAAACACCAGATTGCGTAGGGCATTAGGTTACCATAAATCCTTAAAATAACAAACTATACCAGAAGAACAAAAACTGAAACAATTATAATTACGAATAAAAGTCTTTTACAGTCTTTAAGCCGTTTAGCTTTAATAATGAAACTCCAAATAATACTCAAAAGACGGTATATTGTATTTATTATTTGAATATCACTCTGAAATTCCAATCAGACGAAATGGCTGTGTTAATTTAAACCAGTTTCACTTTTATATAGGGCGACTATAAGATCATTTTGATTGTAGATAAGTCCTGATTGTAAATGAAAATGACTTATCCTGTTATCAGTAAACGATTTTCTTCTTAGCGATTGCAAATGAGTTTTTAGTAAGGCTTGTATTATAAATAATATTAATTTCATTGACTGGAGGAAGTAAATGTGCGTGTGTGTGTGTGTGATGTGAACTGCCTCGTTGGCCTAGTGGGGCTAAGCGCGACTGCTACGCTAGAGGTCTTGGGTTCGATTCCCAAGTCGACCAAGGTGTTATTGGGTTTTATATGAAATTCTCAGTAGCAGGTCGGAGTTTGAATTTGTACCCGGTTAGTGGCAATAGGCTCGCCCCCTATTACATGGGACCTAAACATATCGGCGGACTGTGGGTGTACATTGGCACACCTCTGCCTAACCCTTCGGGGATACAGGCGTGATGAGATGTTATATGTTATGTTACGTTAAATAGGTGTGAATGATTAAGATCAAGGGGTTTATAGAAAAATTGTGCGCAGAAAGATATGGTCAATACTGAAAAAACTATAGGATACGAAGTACTTTATGTCATGAAAAAAACATATTTAGGATTATTAACTGAAAGATATCTAGTTCGACATTATTTAGTTATCATTTACGACATGACTTGTCGATAGTTAGTATAAAATGATAAAAAAAAAAACAAGAAATAATCAATTTATTATTAAAAAAGAAACAGTTGTGTTGATGTTGTAAAATATAATGTATAATGAAAATTACTTTTTATTTAGATATTCCTGATTTATTGGTAACTGACAAAAATCTAAAAAATATCCTTAAAAATGTAATTTATTCTTTATCACCCTACAAACAGGAGGACCCCAAAAGACAGAGAGCTTTTTCAATAACGCACAGAGGGTCCATAAATTAAGGTATTCAAGAAAACCCACTCAAAAAAGAAAAGTCAATTTCGTCACTTCTCCGCAATACTTAAATTTAAAGATAGGCTGTCCTCGAATTTAAATGCTAAGTAATTTATAATTAAAGTCAGATTAATATAAAGCTCTTCACTATTTTAATTAAGTCAGCCTTTTTAACCATTTCAGAAAAGGAGGTTCTTTACAGGTTTCTTTGTTTCTTAATATCTATATAATTCTGGATAATTTGTAAAACCTATCCTGGTTTTACATTATTTTAGTTATAATCTCAAGGATGATAGAACATAAGTTTGAAAACTCTAATTTTGTCAATTGTTATGTCTTATAAAACTTGTGTATCAGACTTCTCTCTTTGAATTTCCTTAATAGGAAACGTTTTTCTAAAACATATCATCACGCCTGTATCCCCGAAGGGTTAGGCAGTCGCGCTTAGCACCACTAGGCCAACGAGGCAGTCTCGTAACGTTTTTCTAGCTAAGAAAATATATTATTTGTTTATTTGCCTTCACTTTAATTCTAATTAATTTATCACAAAATATACGGCGGAATCATTAGAAAGAGAAGGAATTAAGGTGAAGAATCATTAAAAGGTACGTCGTAAATAACATAAAGAATTGCCTCATTCAAAAGGCATTTTTTATCCTATATGTATATTTTCACGATCACGTATTATGTTTTGCTTGTATCCTTACCATCAAAAGACCAAATGCACAATAACCAATAAATAAGTACATCTATAATGCAGAAATATTATAACAATGTACTCGTAGCACGAATATCTCACTCAGTAAGCGTTAAACAGTATTATTCAAATACAATGTCGGAACAAAAGAAAATGTTCAATAAAAATGCAAAGAGAACGGCACCCATTCTCTCTTCTTTACTAACTAAATAGCTGGGTAGAGGTGAGGTCCCAATGTTAGCGGTAAATCTATTTTATATTATTATACATAACGAAGAGGGATGGCGGGCGGTCGTTGTTGCTCAGCTTTCCTTCTGTTCAGCTCTCTTTTCATCGTGAATGTATTCAAGGAACGCGGCGAAGTCGGTTTCATCTGTTAGCTTCTCGTGCATTTCACCCGCTGTCAAACCACACTCTGCCAAATTTGACTGCTCGCACGGTGCTGCCAACATCTGATCCCGAATACGCCCAAGGTGGTTAAACCTTGACGCTCCTCTTTACACTCTCCGACATACATATAATAAAATTGTAGAAAAGTAGTGTCTGTACAATGGAAATATATACAAAAAAATAGCAGGGATTGTTATTATATCGATGCCAAACCCGAAATTAGAATTATTGTTATTTTTGTCTGTTTGTCGGTTTGTCTATTTGTCTGTGTGTTTGTGCACGCTAATATCAGAAACAGCTTATTCGATTTAGATGCGGTTTTCACCAATATATTGTAAGCTTCCCTTAGCATTTAGTGTTTATTTCATGTCAATCGGTTCATAAATAAAAAAGTTATGTTAATTTTAAGAATCACTCTGAATATTTGTTATTGTCTACAGAGAAAAATCTGAATAAAAACTGTTAAGTTACTATTCTACGCTGACGAAGTCGCGGGCACAGCTAGTCTATACTAATATTATAAAGAATAAAGATTTCATTGTTTGAATTAAATAGGCTCCGAGACTATTAGACCGGTTTGAAAAATTCTTTCACTGTTGGGAAGCTACACTATCTGCGGTTAACATAGGCTATATAAAATATTCAAAAAAGTTAGGGATCCATAGGATATATGTATTAACGCGGGTAAAACCGCGGGGCACAGCTAGTGTAATTATACAGAGTATCTTCTATTCTTTAGTTTAAAAGCCTAGCTCTTGTCGGTGCAGCTCCTTCGATACAGGATGTCACCGAAAGGGTACATCTATCCAAAAGGGATGAAGAGTATTTTTAATATTATTTTATTTTACTTTATTTGGGAAACAAACAGATATAAATTACAATCATAAGTATGAAAAATAGGTACTTCAGTATCCAAAGACAGTTTCCACAGATATCTGGTATAGAATCATTTTAGAAAGTTTCAGCTTAAGACTGAGTTACTAAAATATTGATAATCAATTATTTGACGCCAAAGATCGTATTATAGCAAAGCGGTGACATAACAAATATGTCACCGCTCTGCAAGGGTTATTGACCCTTCCAATGCGGTGACGTAATAAGATAGCCAATTATAGTATTGGTAGCATCGTCATCATCATTATCATCAGCCGGAAGACGTCCACTGCTGAACAAAGGCCTCCCCCCTAGAACGCCACAATGAGCAACTTGAACGATATCGTCAGTCCACCTGGTGGGAGGCTTGCCAACGCTGCGTGTTCCGGTTCGTGGTCGCCACTTGAGAACCTTTCTTCCCTAGCAGTTGTCCGTTCTTCGAGCGATATGGTATTGGTATCATCTGGGTGATATCACCCAGGTTAATAAAGTGGAATATACCCTTTAGCTAGTAACTTTGATTCAGCTGCCTTCAAATGTATGTGATGTTCTATTTTAAATAAATGCATTGGTCATGCAAAAAAATTGCGTACTTTAGCTTGATAGAAAAAAAAAAAGATTTCTGTACTAGACACAGTCTCAGTTCATATCTTTTTTAGGTAATATCACGTCATCTTTTATCGGTATTACCAATATCTATTTTAGTAATATTGCGTCCAAAGATTAACGAAAGATAAGATTATTTCAAGACATAGATCTCGTAAATAATAACTAAACTAGAATTTAAATACATGATCAGCATGACTTTTAATTTGTCACTAAAAACATACTAATAAGTGTGTTAGATAAATTCGATATTAAGTACTTCTTTGTGTTAAAGCTACTTCAGAAATAATAATTGTGATATGTCTAATCCGGAAAAACAATGATAGCAATTTTTTGCTCGACGAGTTACATGATGGATTTTCCAGTAAGGTAGACACGAGGAAAATAATATGTACATATAACATATTATCGAAATTGTAAACAAAATTTGATAAAAAAAATTGTAACTCCAATATGTACGTTGTATGTACATGATTTAGGAATGAAACCGATCAAAAATCCAAGACATTATAAATAAGTTAAAATTAGATAGGTGTTCTTAATTCAGGTGATTTGAATGTTTTAAAATACCTGCGAAAAAGATAATTAATATAGAAATATTTGTATTTTTCCACTGAACATATTATCGCTTCTCCAAGTGTAGCCCGGTAGGAACGTCAATCTCTAAAAGGTGCATGCATGTCCGCACTTATTCCCGTTGAATCATATCACTGTCAAATATTAGAGCTCATTTAATTTTAAAGCAAGAAATATCGTGCGAGTCAAATCACTCAGGCTCTTTTTTTTTGGTAGAGTACTTTGCAGTTAGCCTGAGCGCAGGCTTTGACTGCTTCACCGGACTTTTCAGCCAGAGCAATAGGAAAAACTAACTACGTCAGCAACGTCCACTAAGGGCACCCCCTGCGGGATTCGGACCTCGACTAAGTGCGTTGCTAACAATCTTAATAAAGCAAAACAACAAGGGATGGATCTAAGTTTTAATTATTTAGGGACATATTTTTATTGCTAGTTTGGCCGGCTCGGGCCAGCTTCTACTAGGGACGGGGGGAATTTAAATCAAGCTATAAAGTTGAAATCGCTGTCAGTGTGACCTCAGCCCCTCGCATCAGGTCTTTCGCTTCTCCAATTGTATCGGTGATTCGAGTAGAGTGGTAATTGCACTGTGACACTTACGTTCTCTGAACTTCGTTACACTAAATAACTATTACACCTCTACTTTTTTTAAACACTCGTTTAATTATGTAGTTTGAAGTAGAGCAACGGAAGATAATTTTTAATGTACGGACTTGTGGTATGGACATTTTCAACATCATCTACCTAGCCTCATCCTCAACGATGTTTGATTCGGCTTCCAGTCTCACCGGATTCAGCTGAATGCCATATTTTACATGGAGCGACTGCCTATCTGATCTCCACAACCCATTTTACTGGGTTACAAAGTATCCCATAGTAAGCCTGGTTGTCAGAAGTGATTTAACGACTGCCAAAGATCAATATATGAGTAGTGGGTCCAACGACTTAACGTGCTTTTCGAGGTTGGCACATGTGCATTTATAAGAAGTAAGAGTAAAATGATTTTCATTTTAATGTCAATTCTCTTTAAGAAGAGTAACGTAAAAAAATTGATTGATTAATCTGTGTAAGTCCGAAATATCCCCATGCAGCATGGTCTTAAACCATAATCGTAACCGACAAAATAAGGATGGAGTTGATAATGGCTACTTAAGCATAAAAAAATATTTTACATTTATTTCCTGCTTGCCTACGATCGTGTGTCACTGGGGTTCACTGAAAACGCAGCGCTGGGTGTTTTACACCTAGCATATGCTGAGTTGGCGAGCTTTTTGGTAAAATAATAATATTATGCTGTACATCGCTTGAGTATCAAGTATATTCTTCTTTTGTATTGGTTTAATTTTCTTTTCTGTCTTGTCTTGTGTGTAGTTCCAACTAAATTTTCTTCTTTCTTTCTTATTATGTTATTATAAAAATAATGACGTCATAAGTTACGTGGCATTGCACGTGAGATTACGAAACAGATTTATTTTTGTTATCATACCTAACACTTTTATCACCAGTTCTACTTAAAATCTGAAGATGTTTAAGTGATGATAAATAATGCATTCGCACCATGACTAGGTAAGTTACTTCAAATTAATTAATTAGAATGAAAAATCCGAAAGTATTTTAAATGTAGAGATAATAAACGAGGAAAAGAACTGATAAAAATTACACAATAATTAGCAATTAAATATTGTTATTTACTGTAAATATTTAATTAATGAAATACAGTTGCACAAAATACGAAAATTCTTAGTTGACTGGTTTTCAAATGTTACGCTTTTCCAAATAAAAACTAAGGGGATATTGTGGCAATTAGCATACAAATACTTTTCAAGTTTCTGTCCGTTGAAAGAGGATTTAACTAAAAAGGATTCATTTATAAAACTGTAAAAGTAATTTAAGGACACGGATGACAAATACAGGTAAAGAATTTGCCCGTTTTCTTTGCTTTGTAATAAATAAGATAATACTTTTTTTCGTAAAACCACTGCTTATGTTTACGTCACTATTTGTACAGTTATTAATAAAGATTTATTTGAGTAAGTTGAACCTACATTTTAATTAAACTTTAAATAATACATGTAATTTTAAGCGCCTGAAAATATTATGAGAGCAATGCAATTAAACGCACTTTACAATTATACTAATAAACGCATTTGAATAATATTTTTTTTATTACATACTTGAAACATAATCTAATCTTTCGACAAATCACAATAGACTTATTATTGAACTTTATGAACTATTGCAGAAGTTAAAAAACAAATGAACAAAATGCTTAGGTCCCACCGAGATTTGAACTCGGATCGTTGGATTCAGAGTCCAAAGTGCTAACCATTACACCATGGGACCGCCGACGAAAGCGTCGAAATTATGTATTATGAGCTGCGAAGTACGTAGTGCGCATGACTTTCTCTGTCTCTTTTTTACTCAGAGTCTGTCTCTTTCACGCTACGTGCGAACACCTTTCTACGTTGCATTGTACTATCAATAGCACTGAAATTCTAGACAATACGACGCAAGTCAGAGGTGACTTGGCCTGCATTTATGCAACAAGTTTTTTTATGTTTCCGTTGCAGAGATTATAACTTATTATACAATATACGCTTCAGATGTTATGAATATATCGAAGAGTATTTAAATCGATGAATCTCTTATTATATAAAATGGTAATTTTGAAATAGAATAGAATTTAAAGCCATCTATTTGGCAAAACACAAAGAAAAGAAAAACGAAGAAAACAGCAACAAAAAAGAAACAGCTGCATTCCCAACCTTCAATACCAAAAAGATTGGCAACTAAATTAGTTCGTTGGTCAAAGAATATTACGCCTACGAATAACTGACAGTTGTTTTACTAGTGAACCTCCTAGTTGGTCACGTTCAACCAAATGTAACCTCTGATTTGTTGCACAGTCTCGCAGTTCCATGATTCAGTCCTCTGATCTTGGACAGCAATTCAACATTTTATAAAGTACCTATGTTTTATTTAGATCAATCAATTTATAAAAGAATTTTCCATTTACTGTATGTACCATTTACTGTAAAATATATTTTACATGGTTACTTAAAAATTGGAAGATGGTAATAAGATTTTTGTATCCAATAAAGCAACGGTCACCGTATACAATTCTGGAAAACAATGGAAAACCAAAATCGATTTATGGTTTTCCATTGTTTTCCAGAAAATTCAAAATAGGTAGAGTTCGCTTCCCTTAAAAACTACTACTAATATTATGAAAGTGTATCTTTGAGAGAAGTTATTACTTTTTCTTGCAAAGCCTAATAAAATTACAGAAAGATACAGTCCATATACAGGGTGTTACGAAACCCCTGTCCGATCCGTTAAGGGGTTATTCGGTATCGATATCTAATTACAAAATAACCATCTCCAAATTACGGGTGAGAGTGACGGCATCGTCGCAGGTTCTGCCAAATAATCATACAAAAGGCCACCATTAATACCGACGAAAATGGTGGTGTAGTTTTTTATTTATCTTCAAATTTAGGGATTTTGGGGGCTATTTCAAAGTTCATTATTGTTATTTGATTGTGAAAACTATATCACCTTTGCGGGTCGGACAGGAGTTTCGTAACGCCCTGTATATTAACATGGCTCTTCATACATTTATGCAAAACATTTTCACTCTTAGCTATTTTTGTTTCTAGCCTATTTTAGATCCCACAGCTGGGCAGAGACCTCTCCTTCTTTCGAACCTCTGTATTATTTGCAATTTAACTATAATTTATAATAGTATTATAAAAATCACAATAGACTTTTATTGAAACTTTATAAACTATCAAAGCGATAGTTTAAGAGTTAAAAATTTAAGACTAATCATAATAACTGAATGTTGTGTACTGGTTTTCAGAAGCCTTGTAAAGTTTGCTAATCGACTTCTCAACTCCGATAAAGGCAAGAACGAATTGAGCGCTGGGTATTCTACACCTAGCATATGCTGATTTTGCGAGCTTTTTGGTAATATAATAATAAACAAAAAGCTTAGGTCCCACCGAGATTTGAACTCGGATCGTTGGATTCAGAGTCCAAAGTGCTAACCATTACACCATGGGACCGCCGACGATTGCGTCGAAACATATAACAAACGCTCATCTCCCGAGCCTTTTCCCAAGTATATTGGGGTCGGTTACCAGTCATACCGGATTCAGCTGAAGACCGTATTTTACATGGAGCGACTGCCTATCTGACCTCCACAACCCATTTTACTGCGAAACACAGTATCCCATAGTAAGACTGGTCGTCAGAATTGACTTAACGACTGCCAAAGGCCTATGTATGACAGCCGGGACCTAATTTTTAACGTGCTTTCCTAAACACGGAGGGGGTATGACGTATTTTATAATTGGTCACCCATCCACGGACCAACCGCGGCGAGCGTGGCTTAACCTGTATTATCAGTCAAATCGTAAGGCTTACACTTAGCCACGAGCCCCTCCTGAAATAATATTATAGCGTAGTGAAATGCGCTGAGGTAAAACATACCAACACATAATCACGCCTCTTTCCCTAGGATGGGTTATAGGGGTGGGCAGAGACCACTTCTTTCCACTTCCTACGATCCTTACACGCATGTTTCGCTTCGTCCACTTTCAAATTCCTTCCTACATGCTCTTCGGTGAGGTAAAACTTCGTTAAAACAACATCCTATTTGATGTAAAAGGGGTCGAAAATAGAAAAGAACTTTTTTAAAAACAGTACCAACGTTCGTAGTTCGTGCCTTGCAATTAATTAGTGGACTGCATTAAGATGGTCATTAACGAAGCTGTTAGCACGTATTGGCCAATTTGTTGCACAGAATGCATCTACACTTAATGTAAGCTGATTACAGCCTTTCGACGTTCGCAAAGTTAATTCCATTGCAGAATGCTCTTACGCCACTGGCTTTTCTGATTTCTTTTATTAAAATTGTAAATTGTTCTTTTGTGTCTCGTATTCGAGAATCAAAGGATTTAAAAAAATATTTGTTTTGGAATTTAATGGTACTTATTTTTTATAAATACTATTTTATTATTTAATTGCAGATTATTTGTACTGCACTTTAAATGTGCAAAATCCGTTATGATGATGAATACATGAGTGTTTTATAAATATAATAATAATATTATAATAATAATCCAGCCTATAAACGTTCCACTGCTGGGCACAGGCCTCTTCCCATACAGAGAAGACACGAGCATTGATCACCACGCTTGCTCTCTGCGGATTGGCGATTTCAGATCCCAAATTTTGGAATCCAGGTTTCCTCACGATATTTTCCTTTACTATTTGTCAGAAGTGTCTTAGAATAATTAAGAAAGTACATATAACTTTAAAAAGCCACATTGGTGCCTGCCTTGGTTCGAACATGCAACCTTGTGCATACAAATCCGTTAATTGAACCGCTAGGCCACCGCGACAATGTTTTATAAATATGGAACAAAAAATTTTTGTACTCGTACAATCAAGTTTTAAAACGTTTTATGCTGTCTGTGGGCAGTAGCTTTTTAAATACTTAATTACTTTAGCATTTATTTATGAGTCTGTTATTGTAGTACTTACCAAGAATATAGAACCAAGTAAGTTCTCAGAATCAACCGTTGCGCGTTGGCTTAAATACTCAGGTACCTACGGTACATAAGGATTCTCGGTTCAATATGAATTCCTTTTATTTACATAACAAAAAGCTACTGAATGCCACATAACATTGCAATACGCAGAAACCGCATTAATTAACTGTTATAATTAACTGCAAATAGTGTTTAACTACCTCAAAGGCAAATTTGCATTTGACTGACATTCCATGGAATTATGTTAGATTGGTAAAATGATATGCGAGTGACTAAAATTTTGTATATTAATGTAATTTTACTTAAATGTAGTTCACACACAGTATTTATAACATAATTAAGTAAAATTTTGTTGACATGTTTGTTACACTACGAATAAAAAGTTGAACCATTTTCGTGGTATCTAAAACGCTTGATTTCCTAGAGTTCTGAAGATGTTATGTGACGCTTATACCTATATAAATAATGAATTAATAATAAGTTCCAGCCTATATACGGCTAAGACTGGAAGCCGACCCCAACAAAGTTTGGGAAAAAGGCTAAGCAAATGATGACCAACCTAAAGTCTCACGCTGGGCAAAGAAAGTATCATCGTTACTAGCCTGTGTTCGAACCTGCCACCTTGTGTATACAAATCCATTCCAAATACCGCTAGCCTACCGTGACATTTAAACCCATAGACCGGGTTTCCTATAGGAGACAGAAATGTTAATAAATAAAATTAGTAGAGTGATTTCTATGAAATTCTCAGTAGCAGTTCGGAGTTTGGATTTGTGCCCTGTTAGTGGCAATAGACTCGCCCCCATTACATGGGACCTAAACATATCGGCGAACTGTGTGTGTACATTGGTACACCTCTGCCTAACCCTTCGGGAATACAGGCATGATGATATGTAATGTTATGTTATGTTATAAAAATCCAGCTGGCGTATGGAGAACATTAGTAGTGGAACCTTATACAAATCGTCTTGAAATTCGTAATCGATTCGAAAATGCATTAGTTAAGCTTCACCTGGCAAACAAATTTGGAATATCCAATACAAAGTTCACGTTGCACAAACGGTGTTGAATTAATCACATAGTCGACGCTCGCTTTGTCGTTCAACTTAACCGCAAATTGATTGCGACCGATTGCCATTAATTTGAACAATTAACGTTTTGTTTTTAACACCGAAGTGTAGCTCTAATATTTCATTATTTTAAAATGTTTTGGCACAAAAATAGAGGCCTTTGAACAGCAGTGGCAGTATCAGGGCTGGATGATGATGATGATGGAAAAACTAATATTTAGTTATTTGTTGAAACCCAACCAGTACGTACTTTGAACTTAAAGGTTGGAATGTACCGTTGTCGAATAGAGACATCACTATACGTAGTGTAGAGCGCCATCTCGCTTCCACAATAGAAACATTCCCGTTTTAAAGCTCTAGTGCAGATAAAAAAGTCACAAATGCAATCAGAAGATAGAAGAAGTAAATGTTAAATAGTAGTAAGCCTTAAGATTGTTTACCTGAAACTAAAAAAAAATTACACCAGAAATGGTAGAATATAAGGAACTAATTGAAAAGAAAATAATTTAATGTGATCATCTATTGTACTATATTCTGACAAATAAATCTATCTTTCTCTTTATCTTTTATCTTACAAACCAGCAGGGCCGGTTAATTCTACCCGGGATTATTATTGCATGCATATTTTGTTTCCATGAAATTATCCACATCCACTCAATTCCAAAACGAGTGGTATGTCAGGTTTCATGGAATTTGTGAACACAGTATTAGATACACCGGTTACTGTTAACGTAAAATATTCTTAGGTCTAAATAAATCAAACAAATAGATTTTTGGAGTGAAAAAAATAGAACTATTTGAAAAAAAAAAAATGCCTGTCCACAGAATTTTTATATTTAATATTCTTGAATGATTGTGGTTATTATGAATCTGATGGTCCTTATTTCCAGTTCGGCAAACCATATCGGTGAAACAGACACCCTAAGTTAGAATGTACGCTTTTAGATAGAAATTCAATTGCTATCGAAGTTGGTAACTTTAAGGGTTTGTGAAATTTAACAAATGGCTATTGAAATAACGTTTAAATAACCGATTTTAATACACAAAGTATTAATACTATATCATAGTTCTGTCAGGAATTAGTGCAGTAATTAGAATGTTGAACATGTACTATGAATGTACTCGTAGTTTGGATTATTCTGTTTTTTTTTCACGAAAAACTACTTTTTGTTGCATTCACTAATTTAATCCAACCAATAACTTAACTCAAATCGATTTTTAGGCAGAAAAGGGATATCCGAATATGTTACAACAATAAAAAAAAATGTTATTTTAAGAATGTTTAAGGATGTAATTTTAGTAATTCACCCGAATAGGAATCGCTAGTAGGTAAATTATATATATTTTTTTCTTTTTATTCGTTTCTTTAATTCCAACATTTTCTCTAGTCAACGGCAAAGTGAGATATTATAAAGTTCCATCGTAAAAACTTTTAATAGTGACTCTAAGTTCAACTTTTCCATTGTTATTGGAGTTGAATGACGATTTTAACTGTCATGAACAGTTCTGGTTTATTATTTAAACTATCTTCAACACTCGACTCTTAATATTGAACTCATGAATATACCGTATTCATATTCTCTAAGAACACTAGTTAATATTTAGGAATATTTTTTGCTAAGGCATAATATTATAGGGTAAATGTCAGGAGGTCACTCCTGAAAACTTTAAAAATAGATAATTCTAAATCTCAATAAAATATAGATACATTTTAAAAACAAGAACAAAGGCAATACATAAGCCTCTTAACTAAAAACCCCGTATAATCCAGGACAACTATTTGCGAATGCTAATAAAAACAGTTCTTTTCTGGAACTTTCGAATTTAAATAAAGGGAATTTTACGCCCGGCATTAATCTGTATTCACGTTTAAGTCAAGCGATTAGTCTTTTCGCCACATTGTAAAAAGAGATTACGAAGAGCTAAAAGTTCAAATGATTTTTTCTGGCATGGAGGATAATTCATTATAATACTTCATTTTCATACTACGACAGATTTGGTCAGAAAACTGTCCTAGGTCCTGAACTATTCCGACTTCCAAAACGCCATCTTCATTTTGAGGGTCAGATGAAAGCAATCTTGCGTCACCATGGTAAAATCTTCAAAAACCTTTGAACAATTAGAAACACCTACCAAAGACTATAAGTTGTTAAACTCCAGGATAGGAAAAAAACCCTGTGACAAAAGTATACTAATTTCAAGACGAGAATGAAATATTTTAGTTCTGATTTCAGATTCTAGCGTAATTATAACATTCCTTAGAAAACAAAGAATTGCTAAAGTACGTCTATGGGTTTAAATGTTTGTTCTATCACTTGTATTTCACATTATGTCATTGTACAATGTGTCCATAATGGGATGAAATTCATAAAATCAAAAAACAAAGAAGATTTTTACAGTTTCGTAGTAGGTTAGATGTGAGACACCCAGACTTCCTACTGCCCATGACAGGGTTTATAAATATTAGCTGACACGAGCTTAAGTCAGACTATTACTCTTTTCTCCACAGCGTAGAAAAAGTCCCAACTAAGTGCTTTCACTAAGTGGATTTGGCAGAGGCCGCCGTAAACTGAATCATTCTGGAACGAAGCGGTTGGAACCAGTTATACCCAGTGATATCCAGATATTAAGTGGATGTTTTAGAGTTTCGAATAGAGGGCATGGTCTTTTTTTAATTCGTTTTTGAGAAGATGTCGAGGCATGTTTCCGATGTGTTATTTAAATATTTTGTACAATGCATGAGTTTATAATAAAAAAGGTTTTGAAGACAGGAAACTAAATTATAACTCTGTCTGGAAAGCAAATTATTCGAACTTCGATTCTTGTGCATTTTTACTTCAAAATAACATCTTATTTCCTAAACATAATGATGTAATTTCTCAAAAAAATAGTTTTCCTTAAAAAAAAAATACTTTGTTTTTATTTACTGAAAACAAATATTATTATCTAGTTATATAATAAGATATTTAATTTTCAGTAATACTGTTTTAACTTTTCTAGTGTAAAATCTCACTAGTTTAATTACAAACCGCAAAGCAAATTTTCAGAATTGATTAAAAAACCGAAGAATTTTAATACCGAGTCTGATAAAATAATTAATGCTAATGCCTTCTTAGTGCAAGTCCGATTCAAAGCGGATCATTTGCGTAATCCCCGGTTATAATGCGCAGTTGTCTTTGCACTTTGACATGCCAAAACCGGTATGACGTTGCCTCTGACCGGGCGAGACACGAATGCTAAAATTTAGGGCTCAAACAGACCAGATAAATCATTGAAAGGATTTTAATAGTAAACCAAAAAATAATGAGGATCACTCAAATTAAAATTTTTGGGATACCATTTTAAAGCGGATTTCACCGCGGCATATTGCTTAGTTAGTTTTTTGGATACTTTCCGAGATCGAAGCCTCCTTCTGCCACACGATTCAGGTTGCCTTCAGTTTCTTTGGCTTTGCTTCAAATTTCTAATAAGCAAAGGTAATTTCAAAGACTTTAGTACTTACACAGCAAAATTGGGCAACTCAAATTGATGTTAAAATCTGCAGAGATGTAATGACCGATTTTAAAATAATGACCGATATTGTATATAGAGTCTAGTGCATCTTTGGCCTTAATTGTAGAGGCTTCATAGTAAGGCTTATATCAGAAGCCCGCTCTCAAGGCATTAATAAAGACTGGATTAATATTCCGTTCTGTACTATCTGAGAGGATTACGGTACAATCTTCTAACAGGCATACCGGTCACAAGGTTCGAGGTAGTTGAAGATCAGGGGTAATAGGATTTTAATTCCATCAACCACGCAATTTTCTTTCTTTTTAACCTAAGAGAAGGAACTCAATTCAACTGCATTTTTTTATTTTTGATTTGCACCGATTTTGATTAGGTATTCTTTTTTATTTGAGATCTGGCTTTGCGTGTATTCAGTTTTGACAATGGGATTCCTAAGAAAACCATATAAGACTTTTTATACTTAAACGTGCACCTGAAACAGACCATAACACAGAAGAAATCGTCAAAAAAAATTTTTGGTTACTTATAGGCCATTAAAATAATAATAATAATAATTCCAGCCTAAAATCGTCTCACTGCTAGGCACAAGCCTCTTCCCATATAGGGAAGGCGCGAGCATTGATCACCACGCTTGCTCATGGGCCGTTAAACTAAAATAATTTGTACCCTGACAGTTTTGCTTCCTAAATTCCAAATGACACATTATCACTAGCTTTACTAGAACGACGCCAAAACTCTACACTTAAGCTCAAGTTAATTTTCAATGAAGCGAAAATATAACATAATAGCTGTTCATAAATTATATGAAACTGTTCCAAAATGGCCATGTTGCCGACGCTGGCCGGAGTATGCCAAATATTTTGTGAATAATCCAGGATAACACGTTAGCTCAAGGAAGTAATTTGATGAATAGGTTCATAAGTTAGGTGTTCAAACTACCTTTTACGATTTGTTTGTGAGCCTTGACTTAAATCAAATTCTCATTGTAATTATTATGGCTAACATTCATTTGAAAAAATAGAGAATAATGGACAAATGGGCAAAATAACGTCGGATCTTTCAGACACTTTGACTTATATCTGGCGATGACAGCATCTTTTACGTATACAAACCTACAGCACTATATAATAATAAAAATCCAGTCTATAAACGCCACATTGCTGGACAGGCCTCTTCCCAGATAGAGAAGGCACGAGCATTGATCACCACGCTTTCCACGCTTGCTGTCTACAGATTGGCGATTTCAGATCCCAAGTTTTGGAATCCAGGTTTCCTCACGATATTTACCTTCACGGTCTGTCAGAAGTGTCTTAGAATAATTAAGAAAGTACATATAACTTTGAAAAAAGCCACTTTGGTACTTGCCTGGGTTCGAACCCGCAACCTTGTACATGCAAATCCGTTCATCGAACTACTAGACCACCAGGCATGCTTATCGTAAAATTAATACTTAATTACCTAAATCATGGATTAAATTATGGAAAAACCCTAACGATAATCCCTCCATATAATTCTTCAATATTAGGACATAATATAGCAAAATTAGTGTTAATTGATTTTCCATAATTCGTTCCATATTTACTTTCTTAATAGCATCTTAATCTTAACTAATCACTCTCAGTGGAACATGCTTGGTATTCTGTGGCTTGCTGTGTGGGTAAGTTCTTTCTAATTAAATCCATTCAACATTCAACATAAAACAATATTGTAATGAAATGAAATAGTTTATTCTTACAAGTAGGGCTATAAAAATCACTTTTACAATGTCTTCCTAAGCTAGATGAAGTCGACATTTCCTAACTGACTACCCTGAGAAGAAATATCGAAACAAACTGGGCGGTCTTAGTCTCTTTTATAGTCCAGATAATACAATAATAAATTAATAAATTGGTGTAAAGAAATGCAGAGTATTTACTGGACTGGTCTTTGGAAGAAAGAACCAGATCGATCTGAGCAAGCCAGTGACAGCAGACGGCAAGCATGCCCCGAATAGCTCATGCAGCTCAACCATTTTTGAGGGAGCTGCACAACCCGGTACACAACAATACCGCCAGAGGCACCATAAAAATATGTGGGACAACAACTCACTCAGATCGCCAGCCCAATAATAACTATAGACTAAAATGTATCAAATTATAAATCACTCAAAAGAGTTTATGATATACCTGCATAATGTTTACACTTACAATGGATATAAAATACACCTTAAAGAGAGCACCTTTAGACCTCTAGGTCTTACAAAGCGTATACAAAATGTTGTTTTAATTCATTTTCTCCAATTTTTAGGTATCTGTGGGTGCTGCAATTAACCATGATTATAATCAGTTAAGACCTCAAGAAGGTAAATGATATTATTTTAAAATAAATTATGACATCTGACGATGATAGTCGTGACGAAGGTTATATTAAAAAGCAGAGTTTCTAACATACGAAATAAAATAATTTTGTTAATGTTGTTATTGATGCGTAGTTAGTAAAGTGCATTTATATCTAACTAGCGACCCGCCCCGGCTTTGCTCGGGTGCAACGCTGATACCAAATAGGTATACTACACAATAATAAAGTTCTGTAGGGCGAAGCGCAGCCTTGGACGCACTATTTGGTATAGGCACGCGCCCTCCGGCCGGTATCCGCAACCGACTATGTCCCTGTATTTAAATCTGTAATATCTTTGAAAGTATTCATTAAAATTACATGCTGTACAGGGCTGTATTGATCTATATTATATGCACAATTTATTGAAGGTACTTAATTGGATAAGGATTAATACAGTATTGCTTAAAATCGCTTTTTCGTAAATAAACAATAAAAAATGGTTATTGTGGGTTATCCTGAAGAGATAGACATAATATATCATCCAGGACTTTTTTGTAGATCTTTTTAAGGTGCACAATACTGTAGTACATTATTTTCATCTATCTCGCCGGGTTCAGCCAGCGTTCGCAATGAAAGCGCAAAAAATGAGTTTATTTACGACCTTACATAAAAAATCTCTAAGATTATCAGTGTTTCTCTGCTATATTATGCATGTATTATACATATAAACCTTCCTCTTGAATAACTCTATCTATTAAAAAAAACCGCATCAAAATCCGTTGCCTAGTTTTAAAGATTTAAGCATACATAGGGACAGACAGCGGAAAGCGACTTTGTTTTATACTATGTATGTATGTAGTGATAGTGATGATAGTGATAGTGATTTTTTCTTAAAACAAATTGTACTTTTAATTTCAGCCGTCGATCTGCGATACAATTTAAAAGAAAGTGAGAAGTCATTTAAAAAGCTCTATTATGCAGCACGAGGTAGATACTTTAATGCCTTTTTCATTTTTTAATCCACATGTATGTTTTTTTTTTATCTGCTGCCTCGTTGGCCTAGTGGCGCTAAGCGCGACTGCAGCGCTAGAGTTCTTAGGTTCGATTCCAAAGTCTACCAAGGTGTTATTGGGTTTTTCTATGAAATTCTCAGTAGCAGTTCGGAGTTTAGATTCGTGCCCTGTTAGTGGCAATAGGCTCGCCCCCTATTACATGGGACCTAATAATATCGGCGAACTGTGGGTGTACATTGGTACACCTCTTCGTATGTCATATTTTTTTAACGCCGATCTGTCAACAATTTCACCCGAAACATAGTTGATTTTATCTTTCTGGTTTGTAAAATTCTGTTTAAAACAACCAAAACTATGTTGTGAGTGTAAACTGAGCCTAAACAATTTCTGCAACAATTTTATTATATTTTATTCTATTTTATTACTTTCTAATGGTCTGATGATGGAGCCAGAGAAGGTCCGAAGGATCTATAAACCGAAAAGACGCTATCCTTTGTATATAATATGTTAAAGTATTTGAGGTTAAAGTATTTGAGATTTTTTTTGGTGCTCTAAGTAAAATGTCTTGCGAATACGAGAAGTGTTTTTTTTTATCCCTAAGTTTTTTCACATTCAGTAAAAATGCCATTTAAATGCTTGAGATTCAAACGTTAACAAAGCGATACTATGTTACCTTTGACAGAGAGAGCAGAGATAATTGCGAACACAAGAAAAGCAGTTACAAGTAAGTGTAATATATACAGGGTGTCCCAGAAGTCAACTTCAACTCGGTAATATATATCACCCGACTCCGTAGATATACTAGACTCCATAGATATTATAAAAAGGACATCATCCACTCTCTATACATTGTTGGTCCAAATTCGAAAGTTCCGGCCAACAAAAAGAACTGTTTTATTCTGACAGAGCTTGTGCTCCTAAGCATTTCTTACTATGGGCACTTTCGAATTTTGTATCAAAGTGGATGATGTTTTTGCATACATTTATCATTTTATTAATCGTGTTACAAATTAGTATAAAGCCGGAAACCCACAGCGGCGCACGGAGAGGCTGTGCACGTGGGTTAAGCTTCGCTTTAGTACAAAATGTTTGAGAGCGTTTCCACTGCGGCGCACGGACATGCTACGCAGCAATTGACGTCATAAACACACGCATAGCTAACTCGAATAGGCAGAACGTAGCTCAGCCCACGGTCGTGCGACGCATCCCAGCTGCGTGGGTCGGCCATTGTCTCGAGCAAAAATATGTACACACATAATTTTGTTAAGAAATTATTATAAGAATAAGCTACTATAAATAAGAGGTACAATTATTGTTCCTAGTATATTATATACATACATTTAAGTTGTGATAAGTATAATTTATGTAAGAACTAAGTTATTTATAATACAAATAAGTAAAACAGATGTTACTACACAATAGCTAAATTATATTGTTACTCGGAAGCGCTATTGTCTATATTATAAAAATAATATATTGATTTTAAGTAAAATATTTTTTTTTATTAAAAAAATATTTGAACCTTTTTATTTTCAAGTGTCATCTGTCAGTATGCATTGATTGCTAGATGGCAGAAGAGATTCGACAAAAAATCGCACTAATTTTGATTAACAATTTCGCATATTATTATGTATACATATTTTTGCTCATGACTGTACCCCATGCATAGCTATGAGTTGTGTGGGCGACACATCCGTGTCCGTGCGCGGCAGTGGAAACGGAGGCCGACGCCGCCGAACTAATGAGCCCACGCAGCAGAGGTGAGCCACGCATCCGTGCACAGCCTGCGTAGCGGTGGGTTTCCGGCTTAATACAAAAATAACTGTCGTACAGGGACTTTGATAATAATAATTATTATTTTATTTTACATTTATTACAACAAGTGACACGACGTTTCTATTGCTTTTAGATGAGCAAAGAGCAGGGAATTGCATTCATGGAGAAACCAAAAATGTGGAATGCAATTTTTGTACGTGTTACGCTGATCATTGGATTTGCACTCGATTGCATTGTGGTCCTAATACGGGTAAGTGTTGTATTTCAATAATTATTATTGATTAAATTCAAAGGATGACCGGCAATTTTGGCTAACGAACACTAAAGTTAGGCAATATGTCTTTTAAAATAATGAAACTTCGTTAATATTACATTAAAGATTTATTTTTGTACTACAAGTATTAATACCTACAGTTGACAATCAAGCAAGGTACAAAACTTAATATTCTTAAAACTTGCACGACACAGGCAGACTGAGCTGGTATTCGTCGTGACAGTTGCTCATTTCACCTTCATATTTTAATGTACTAATTAACCTTTACCATGTAATAATTAACCTTTTTTAAAAAGAGTAACCTATGGAGTTTCTTGCCGGCTCTTCTCTATAGGAATGACACTTTGGAACCCAGCAACTAGAGTCAGTAGTTTTTTAACGTAACGTAGCGCCTTTTTTTGGTTTATGAGAAATAAAAATATTTTGATTTTGATTTTTGATTTTGAATGGACTATTATGTGTTTAGAATACACGGTATGAGCTCATTCTGTTTTTCTTCAAAACACACACAAAAGGTGTGATCTTACAACGTAATGTAATCTTTATTTGAAAAGTCTTCATCAGTTATCCAGACCTGGCGAACCACATGATTTATAAAACAAAGCCATTTTTTTTTTTCAGAAAACTTGCATTTAGATTATGGTGATGATGATGGTTGGGCATGCGAAAAGTGTTTTTTTTCCACGTGTTCAAATTGGTATGCATTAAAACACCACTGTTTCAATCCATAACACAGTATTTTTTTTGAAAATAAACAAATAAGACAAAACCTTGGCTTCAACTATGTTTCAACAATCATCAACATTCTTATTTACCAGATGTCGTTATAAGAATGGCATTTTGCACTACACGAGTATTAAAATAAGATGTCATTGTGTGCTATAATTATTAAATAAAGAATTTGTTTAATTAAGCGTATCTGTCAAAATCAATAAATAACATAACCCCTGAATACCTAAAAAGTAAGATGTAATGGGACAATATATTATATGTACCTAACACTGTAATTTAAGCTGTTTTACTGCGAAATAAATAATTTACCGTTGTTTATTATACTTCCATGTTCCTACCCTGTCTGTTTATTTTTAGTTTTGAAATGAAATTGAACCCCTTTAGGGATAAAAATGGGTTGAACTATTGAATGGAATTCTGTAATTTTTTAAGTTAACAGCATGTAATTCCATAAGCAGACTTCTGGTTAAAAGTAATTAAAATAGGTACCCTCTTAGAACATTGGGAAATTTAGGAGGAAAAGCGTGAAGTAAGGGTAAAGGTTTTATAAAAGAACATCATATAAAAAAGTAGGTATGTAATATTTCATTTTAGCATAAAATTTGGTGATTAATAAACATGTATTTTATTATGTTTCTAAAAACCTCTAAGTGGGTGAAATAGGAGTTAAAAGTTAGAAATAAAAAACACAAATTCTACCGTTTTTTTTTAGTACAAAAGAGTGAAGAGTGAACAATCTAGTAATATATAACAGATCGGAGAGCGAATAACAGGAACGAAAGATACATGTTTCATACACTTACTTGCCCCATTGGATAATATGAAAACAGACTAAGGGTGCGTCCACATAAAGTTCCATTTTGGGGCCACTTTTATTTGGAATTATGGTTAACGATCTAGAATCAGAACTCAACATGCTAAGTGCCTATTGTATGCGGATGATCTCAAATTAGTTTACAGTATCCAAAATAGTTATGATTCAGTTACACTGCAAGACGACATAAATTCTGTATTTAATTGGAGTATGGAAAATAAATTATTTTTCAACATTGCCAAATGTCATGTCATGACTTTCAGTCGGGCTCATAACCCCCAGATATATCCCTACCTCTTGGGATCAGATGTTACTACTCGAGTTACCTCGGTCAGGGACCTAGGCGTTCTCTTTGACCCTAAATTAAACTTCCATGATCATATTAAAACACTGGCATCAGATTCTTACCGTAAATTAGGTTTTGTCATAAGAAACATGAGAGAGTTTCAAAACCCCATGGCCATAAAACTAGTTTATATGGCGTTGGTCAGGAGTAAGCTCGAGTCTGCCTCAATAATCTGGAATCCGTACGAAGCTAGTTACGCCTTACTTTTAGAGAAAGTTCAAAAAGCTTTTCTCAGATTTTTGTACAAGAAATTGTACTATTACTACCCGTATCTTTATCCCACAATTTTTTTATTAGGCGTCGCGTTATTAACGCCAGAACGAACAAGCACACAACAAAACATCCAACCTCTCACACCTGACGCATCAAAGCGTCGTCAGGTCAGTGTGAAAGGCCAAATGCTCCGCCATGCGCCCGCCCGCCCCAGCGCCACGCGACCGACAACACGCCACCACCGCCAGATATGAACCGACCCCAAAACGCCCACCCTTCACCGCTTCCTAAGTGCTCTGTCTGAGGAGAAGAAACGGCGCAACCAACTCCCCAGTAGCACGCTGTCATTACGATAAAAATAATATCAATTAATAAAAAAATAAATAAATAAGGAACCGCGCAAAGTGAACAAGTAGTTAAGGTAGATGGGTATCATACGATTAAAGAGTAAAAAAAATATTATAATCTACGTGGTGACTAAGGTCAGCAGAACGACCAGTCACCGCAAGCGGCACCCGTTCACGAGTATGACGCAAGGATCAGTCATCCCCTCCTTCGCCATATTAGAGGGAAGGAGGAGACCCGACCCAAGACGCCACCGCAGGCAATGACAACTAAGGGAGCATGACGAAACTGCTGCCGGTTTAAAAAAATAAAAAGGAATTACATTTACAAATTAGAAAAATAAACAAAACCCCAAGCACTGATTCACTGCACAGTCCCTTATCAAAGCGGCATTAAAATAGTACACCAATGTACATGCGTATGCAATATTTTATGTTTGTAAATATTTGTCATTGTGTTATTTAGATGTTCATTATTGCTTTTATGTACAACGATTCAGTCGTATCTGTTATGTTGTGCATGTTTATGATAATAAATAAATAAATGCCGTCCGCCAGACGTGCGCGCGCCGCTCGCGAGCGACTCGCGAGCTGCTCGTGTAATGCTCGTTCGTCGGATGTGGACGCACCCCATGAGTTCTTATCTATGTTGTCATGCACACTAATCGTATAATTAATACTTACTTACCTGATTCACGTATTAAAATTATTGTAAGAACCTAACGATAATCCCACCATATAATTTTTCAATATTAAGACATAATATAGCAAAATAAGTGTTAATTGATTTTCCATAATTCGTTCCATATTTACTTTCTTAATAGCATCTTAATCTTAACTAATCACTCTCAGTGGAACATGCTTGGCATTCTGTGGCTTGCAGTGTGGGTAAGTTCTTTCTAATTAAATCCATTCAACATTCAACATAAAAAAATATTCTACACACGAATGAAAATTTATCATGCTCTTGTCACTGCCGGTGTACCAGTTGTTCTGGAACCTTATGGTTCGCGGCGATGGCAAGAGACCTGACGGTATGTCATTGCTACCTTGGAAATTGGGTCGGCCTTTGGTGTGGGACGCAACGTGCGTCGACACCATTGCGCCGTCCCACGTTCTAAGTTCAGCAGCCTCTCCTGGCGCTGCTGCTGGAGCTGCCCCTTAACTGGACCCTTAAGCGGCGAAAGTATTATAGCCTAGTGTGTTATTATATTTTCGATCCGTTTGGGGTTGAAACGCTCGGGTTGTGGGGTCCGAGTGCATGAAATTTAGAACTTTCGTAGATTCTCCTCGTGATCAGAGGGCTGGTTTGTTCCTTGCACAGAGAATCGGCATAGCCATTCAACGTGGCAATGCTGCCAGCCTTCTGGGCACGTTTCCCGCCATTGACAAGGATGACGATGAGTTTTTTGATGCCTGTTAGTTTTTGTTTATGTAAGTTTTATAACATTCAGTGTCCACATTATGTGAAACATGTTTTATTGCACTTTCATGATGAACATGGTATGTTCTAAGCGTATTAAAAAATACTGTTTGAATTTTCTTCAATTTTCAGGTATCTATAAGTGCTGCAATTAACCATGATTACAATCAGTTAAGACCTCAAGAAGGTAAATGATATTATTTCAATTTAAAAAAAATGATGACATCTGACGATGAAAAGTCGTGAGGAAGCCACCCATATAAAAAAAAAAAAATTGATAAAATACGAAGTAAAATAATTTAGTGAATGTTGTTATTGATGCGTAGTTAGTAAAGTGCATTTATATCTAATATTACGTAAAAATAGGTATTCATACATATACAGCGTGGCGCTACAATGCAGCAATGGTGACATTATACCTTGTGCGCTGTAGCTTGGTGCGGGTGACATTTGTCAGTATGACGTTTAAATTTATCAGTATAACATGGCTAAGGATGTAACGTTATGCAAGTCATTTTTATCGATAACGTTTTTCACAGCAAAAATCACATTTCTTTTTTCATTATAAAAAAATAATTGTAACATTAAATTTAATTGTATCTATTAAACTACAAAAAAATATATTTTTAAATATAAAATTTATTATAAATATTTTGTCTGATTGGGATCGTGATATCCATATTGGTGATTTTATGGAATCATCGTTAATCATATCAGTTAAAGATTTAGATGATGAATTGAGTCACAATTCAGTTGCTTCTGACTCTGATATGAGTTAAGACGAATAAAATGTACTTTTTTATTAGTTATAAAAATATCGATATATCCATCGTAGCAGTACATCCCATCACTAAAGTAGTCTTTGGCGTTACGTTATACGCATAACACTTTGCTTATTTTTTCTTCCAATATAATTTTATTTGTAAACTAGAACATTCTGGTTGGTTTAATTTAATTAAGAACCGTGATTAATGATTTAATATATTTCAAATATGGTGCACCTGAAATACTAAGGTCATAATTGTAAATCGCGGCAACCTTCAAGAATGAAACGAAACATGACTGACAACTGTCACCCGCACCATGCTACACCGCACAGACTGTAATTTAACACACGTGTAGGGCTAGTGCCCTTTAATCATTTTAATTTTAATAGAATAAAATAACTCGTAAATTGAATTTTTTGGGATCACCCTTGCAAAAAACCATTCATGCAATAACTTACCTAGCTGGCTCGGATCAAGGCCCGCTCGCTGACAAAGGGATATCTCTTTCCTTTAAAGTATTGCTTATTCATTTTAAAAACATTGATGCGATGTTATGATCCTTGACCTCGGTAAATGACCGCTGCGCGACAGTTCTTTAAGTACAGGTTGCTCCAAAATACTATTTTACAAAACATTCAATAAATCCGCAAAAACAACGTTTAATGGTAACATAATTTCTTCATGAAACAAAAATGAGAAATCTATATGTGTGTTAAATTAATGTCACCATTGTGGCGCCACGATTTATATCATATTATTATTTTTATTTTATTTTACTTTTATTACAACCAGTGACGACGTTTCTATTGCTTTTAGATGAGCGAAGAGCAGGGAATTGCATTCTTGGAGAAACCAAAAATGTGGAATGCAATTTTTGTACGTGTTACGCTGATCATTGGATTTGCACTCGATTGCATTGTGATCCTAATACGGGTAAGTGTTGTTTCAATAATTATAACTATTTAAATTCAAAGGATGACCGGCAATTTTGGCTAACGAACACTGAAGTTAGGCGATATAGAAACTTAGTTAATAGTAATAAAACATGCTATATTACAATTAAAAATTAAACTTAAGATATTTACAACAGTAAATAAGAAAAAATATAAACTAAGATAAGGCATAAAAAAATTCATCCACATCGCTGTCGACTGGGAGTGCGCCCAAAAGGCTGGCAGAATTGCCACGTTGTATGGCAATGCTTATGCGCTGACCTAGGTAGAAGCCAGCCTTTGGGTCACGCGAAGAGTCAACCAGGCGTTTGGACAAAACTTAAAAAAACTATGTGCACTCGGACCCCACGGACCAAGGGTCTCAACCCCAAACGGCTCGAATATATAACTACCAACTAGATTGGTATATTTCCGCCGCTTGAGGTCCTCAGCAACCGCAGCAGCAGCGCCAGCACAGCACGACGTACTGGGAGGGTGGGATGGCGCAATAGTATCGACGCAAGTAGCGTCCCACACTTAAGGCCTACCCACCTTCCATGGGAACAAGGACATGCCGTCCGGTCTCTTGCCGTCGTCGCGTGCCAGGCCATTGGGTTCGAGTACAGCCGGAACGCCGACGGCGACAAGAGCTCGTCGGATAATATCATTTAAATTACCATGCCGCGCCATGCGACCCGGAGCGACGCCGAGCCCGCCCATACGGATGGGAAGAGTGGCCTGAGCCCAAGCTCGGTCGTCCAAGGCCACATTTAAAATCGAAGTGAGTGTGTTTTTTTTTAAATTTTATCCATTTTTTCCAAAAGTTGAGGGTCCTTCCAAAAATGAGAAGCACGAAGGAAATAAATTAATTTAGGACCGAAACAACATAACCGAATTAGGGTAATGGCCGAATGCATATTAATTTGGTGCAGTCTATCCGAAACATCATTGAAATTTTGTTTTTTTTTGTCTATAAAAGTAGGAAAGGCATCGTCGTATATTATATTAACGATTTATTTTTGTACTACAAGTATTAATACCTACAGTTCACAATCAAGCAAGGTACAAAAAACTTAATATTCTTAAAACTTGCACGACACAGGCAGACTGAGCTGGTATTTGTCGTGACAGTTGCTCATTTCACCTTCATATTTCAGTAGTGTTTTTTGAAATTCACAGTATGAGCTGATTCTTTTTGGGCTTATTCGGGTCAAAAGAAACAGCAGATAAAAATTTGTCGTTCGTCAGAAGATTGCCTTCTCTCTCCTTCATACATATCACCATGAATACTGCAAATATACTGTTCATTTGTTCCAGCTCTGTTACACATTTTATGAATTTTTGAATAGTACTCTGCAAGGATTAAGGGCCTGCAAGTGCTCTTAAAATTTTCTCCATGTTTCATTGTCAATTAAAGCTGGATAATGTTCTTCACAAAGGTCTTTTAAGCTTACTAGCATATCAGCTGTGGAGTCCCATCGAGTTGGACAATCCAGTACTCCCTTAGGCAATTGATTTAGCTTTAACTCCAGCGCCACGTTTGGTGTACGAAGAGTTCACACGAGGACACATCTCGAAAAAAGTTTCACGTTCTTTGCTCCATCCCTCACTGCGAGCTACAAAGTGTGCGCGGCACAACGTACAGCTGACTCTATAGGTTGTGTCACATTTTCCCTGAAACACTCCACCTTTTTTTGAAACTTTCCACCAGGTCAAGCATTTCCTGGTCGTCTTCCTGAGTAAAATAAATCTGAGACTCTTCAGTGCGTTCAATGCTGTTCAAATCTTCAAGGCAGTCTTGTATCCTCTTTGATTTGACGAGACATTGCAACCATATTAGATCCGTTGTCTGAGGTAATAGAGTAGAGTCACAGTATCTTTCAGGAATGAAGGAGTATTTCGTTCGTGTAGCTCAAGTACGCACAAGTTACGCAGTTGAAGCTTATGTTCTGAAATGAACTGCTAATTTATTCCAATAAATCTTCGTACGGATACCACATCGATTTTAAGACATACCAGTTTACTTTTTAATTCCTCGTGAATCTTCCTTCGGACATTACGATGTCGTAAGCTTTATTCTCAATTCATGTTCTTATGTTTATAATTATTACGTTTTAAGCCAGAATTTGGTATCATTGCAATTCAATTTTGAAACGCCTCGTCTTCTAGTAAGGATAAAGGTCTGCCGTGAATGGAATGAAAACAAGATCTCTACTATGTTCGGTAGGTTTATATCTCTTTCAGAAAATTCCTAGCTTGAATTCTGTCATACTACTACAAAAATGTTTTTGCGTGATAGGACATCACGCTAAACAACAAATATAGCTTGTTTATCAATAAGGTTCTATAGTAGATGTTCTACTGAATGATCTAAATTTTAGCATACGGACCGTGGCTGCAGCACCAGGTCGCTGCCTGTCACTATATTATTGTACTGTCGGGTTTGTATATTATATGAATATTACAGCTGAATGGGTGGCTTTTTAAGCTTTACTTTCTGTGTCACGGAGAATGGTAACTAATAGATTATTGCGTGCCAGCGACATTTCAATAAGCTAAAGGTAATTCAATTTAAAGGGTACTGTAGATAATTAGGACAAAAAAAAAGAAAAACATTTATTTTTAATATTTGCACCAAAACGCTTTTTGAAAAATATATTTCATGTTGCTAACAAGAAAATATGATTCTGTTTGGCTCCGCTAAAATGTAATCGGGGGCAAAAATACAAAAAATGGGATCATAGCGCTGCGGGAGAAAAGGTAGCTTCTTAAGCTATAATTTAAATATATAATTTAAATAATTTTCATATATCAATAAGCTAGATTATTTTTTTGGAATGGGTGTGGATTTATATTAGAATTTGCGTAAGAACCAAAAATAAAATAGAAAGGAAACGTAATCTTACAACGCAATGTAATCTTTATTTTAACAGTCTTCATTAGGATGCGTCCAGATCTGGCGAGGGCGCACCAAATGCGCAACCACATGATTTATGAAAACAAAGCCTATTTTTTTCAGAAACCTTGAATTGGTTTACATGTGAACGGTGTTTTACCTCGCCTAAGACCTGTTCAAGTCGCCTAAAACACCGCTGTAGCATCGGCTAACGAAGAGCTTGCCAAACAATTAGGCAATTTTTTTTTATTAACAAATTTGAGACATTTCCTTGAAACCCTGTAAAAATAATTTAAGCTGTTTTACTGCGAAATAAATAATTAATTCACCGTTGTTTATTATATTTCCATGTTCCTACCCTGTCTGTTTATTTTTTTAGTTTTGAAATGAAGTTCAACCCTGTGAAATCTGTAATTTTTTAAGTTAACAGCATGTAATTTCATTAGCAGACTTCTGGTTAAAAGTAATTAAAATAAGTACCCATTTAGAAAGTAAGTAAGGATAAAATAACATCTTAAAAAAAAAAATACGTAGGTACGTAATATTTCATTTTAGCATAAAATTTGGTGATTAATAAACATGTATTACATATATTATTGTTTCTAAAAACCTCTAAGAGATTGAAATAGGAGTTAAAAGTTAGAAATAAAAAACGCAAATTCTACCGTTGTTTTTAGTACAAAAGAGGGTGAAATCAAGAGAGAAGGGGAGAAAAAATAATGTTTTTACTTAAAGTTGGTATGACATTGTAATATGACAGGCGCACAATCTAGTAATATATAACAGATCGGAGATCGAATAACAGGAACGAAAGGTACATGTTTCATACACTTACTTGCCCCATTGGATAATATGAAAACAGACTAAGGGTGCGTCCACATAATGCTGTCCGCCAGACGTGCGTGCGCCGCTCGCGAGCGACTCGCGAGCTGCTCGCGTAATGCTCGTTCGTCGGATGTGGACGCACCCCAAGAGTTCTTATCTATGTTGTCATGCACGCTAATCGTATAATTAATACTTACTTACCAAAGTCACGGATTAAAGTTATTGTAAGAACCTAACGATAATCCCACCAAATTCTCCAAAATTAAGACATAATATAGCAAAATGAGTTTTCATTAATTGATTTTCCATAATTAGTTCCATATCAACTTTCTTAATAGCATCTTAATCTTAACTAATCACTCTCAGTGGAACATGCTTGGGATTCTGTGGCTTGCAGTGTGGGTAAGTTCTTTCTAATTAAATCCAGTCAACATTCAACATAAAACAATATTGTAGGCACCTTTAGACCTCTAGGTCTTACAAAGCGTATACAAAATGTTGTTTGAATTTTCTTTATTTTTAGGTATCTGTGGGTGCTGCAATTAACTATGATTATAATCATTTAAGACCTCAAAAAGGTAAACATTATTGTTTTAATTTAAAATAAATTATGACATCTGACGATGATAAGCGCACACAAGTTAGTCTCATACAGGATGCAAACCCTTGGCACGTTGACAAATATGCGTTTAATCTAATAGAATAATATAATCCAACTCACCACGTCGAGACCTTCCTCAAGGAAGAGTTTTGGCCGGCGGGTGTCGTCTATCGAAAATTCAGAGGAAGGATACGCGACACCACGCAGCGTAACACGATGCCGACACTTCGTGTGCATTAGTTTTTAAGTTTATATAGTTTGTTTATGTATAGTTTATATTTTGTTATTTTTGTATAGTATTATATTGTATTTTAATATGGGCCTTTGTTGCCTGAATTAAATTAAATAAATAAAAAATAAATAAATAAAATAATATTCCGAGACATCTCACACACGGTTATCTGATCCCAAGCTAAGCAGAGCTTGTGTTATGGTAACCAGACAACTGATAAACATACTCATATATTTCTAAATACATAGATAAATAACACCCATACACCGAGCAAATGATCGTGCTCATGACACAAACTTTTGTCCTGGGTGGGAATCGAACCCACGACCCCCGGTATAGCAGTCAGGGTCTCTAACCACTACACCAACAGGCCCGTCTAACCTGTATTTAAATTAAACTATTATTTTATTTTACATTTATATTATTGCAACAAGTGAGTGTTTCTGTTGCTTTTAGATGTCCAAAGATCAAGGAATTGCATGGAGGGAATTGGCAAATATGTGAATTGCAATTATTGTACGTGTCACTCTGGTCACTGGGTTTGCACTTTGATGTTTTGTACTTCTGATGAGGGTAAGTGTTTTATTTCAATAATTGTAAGTGATTAAATACAAAATATTAGTAAAATTGTATTAGTTATTAAGATAATTGTATATTTAGTAAATTGTATAATTAGTTTTAACTAATATTTGTACGCCTTCAACGGCAAGACATAGCGCTCTTTTTTATATACTTTTTACTGTAACATCTTTGTATTACCTATGTTCTACAAATAAAAGAATTTGAATTTGAATTTACATACATACATTCATCACGCCTGTATCCCCGAAGGGTTAGGCAGAGGTGTACCAATGTACACCCACAGTTCGCCGATATGTTGAGGTCCCATGTAATAGGGGGCGAGCCTATTGCCAATTTGAATTTAGTAATTATTTATATAGATATTAGTTTCTCTTTTTTATCATTTCGTTAACTAAGTATTACAGGCAGGCGACAACATTTGCATGTTAATGTGTTAACTGGAAATAAAAGGCTTTTTTTTTAACAAAGTATGACCGGAAATTTTGGATATGTCTTTGGAAAGAATTTTCCGGGATATTCCTTTCCGTGGAGTCAAACGAAAGCGGGGTCACGGATACTTTTGCCTGGTTTCCCCCAGCCGTAAATTTTTATATCTATAGTTTGTTAAAATAATGAAACTTTGTTAATGTTAGAATAAATAAATCAACAGTGGAGAATCAAGTTGCTAGGAAATGTCATGTTCTTGAAACTCGCACGACACAGGCAGACTGAGCTGGTATTCGTCGTGACAGTTGCTCATTTCACCTTCATATTTTAATATATTATTATGTGTTTTGAAATACACGGTATGAGCTCATTCTGTTTTGATAACTTTCGCTGCTCGTTTGGTTTAAAATTTGTGTATAATTGGGCCCCAAGTAGAATGTATCTTCAAGCCATCTATATCAATTGCCTCAGGAAGCATCACAACTCTTTAAGCTTTGTTTTTTGTCAAAACACACACAAGACAAATGTAATCTTACAACGCAATGTAATCTTTTTCAAAAGACTTCATAAGGATGCGATTAGATCTAGCGAACGCGCACCGAATGCAAAACTGCATGAAACTTGACTTATTAAAACAAAGCCTATTTTTTCAGATACCTTGAAACTAGCTCATGGGCAGAAATGTAACAAGTGTTTGAAGAGTTTGGGCAAGGGCTGTTCACCTTTGTTTTATGAATTAATGTGTACTTAACGGAGAGCATGCCAAAATAAAGTTGTGGTCGATATATTCCACCATCAGCCGGAAGACGTCCACTGCTGAACAAAGGCCTCCCCCCTAGAACGCCACAATGAACGACAACTCGCCAATTGCATCTACAATCGGTATATTAAGGTCGTCCCTCACCGCATTCGCGTGTAATGTAACGTTACAGATTTGAGCATTACATCAGTGAAGGAGGAGAACCGAGCATTACAATGCGCACCTTGTAATGATACAAAACGGGCATACATCAGTGAAGAAACCGACTCAAAGTCGAATCTATATGTTACAAAACACGCAAATGCTCGTTAGTCAGGCAGGTATTATTGTAATGTAATGCTCAAAGTCGAATCTGTAATGTTACAATACACATGAATGCTTCCGATGAGGGAGCACCTTTAGACTATATTTTTTGAAAAACTAACAAATAAAAAACAAAACTATGGCCTTAACTATGTTTTAATAATCATCAACATTCTTATTTACCAGATGTCGTTATAAGTATAGCATTTTGCACTACACGAGTATTAACATAAGATGTAATTGTGTACTTAAATTATTAAATAAAGAATTTGTTTTATTAAGCTTCAAGATTATCTGTTAAAATCAATAATATAACCTAAAAAATAAGATGTCATGGGGCAATATATTATATATGTATACCAAAAATTATAATACTGTTTTACTGCGAAATAAATAGTTAATTTACCGTTGTTTATTCTATTTCCTTGTTCCTTTCCTTTCGGTTTATTTTTTTAAGATTGAAACGAAATTGAAAAAGGGATAAAAATGGGTTGAACTATTGAATGGAAATCTGTATATTTTTAACATAACAGCATTTTTAAGTTAGCAGCGTTGACTTCTAATCACCACATACACCCAGACTCGAGACACTGTAGAAAAGTGATTTTCTACATTGACCAGTCCGGGGATCGAACCCGGGACCCCAGAGCTAGCGACACCTTGAAAACCGGTGCAAACGCCACTCGACACGGAGGTTTAAATATACCTATAGATATAAAAAGAACATCATTTATAAACTTAAAGGAAGTAATATTTCATTATAGCTTAAAATTTGTATAAAAATAAACATGTATTCCATTTGATAACTCCTAAAAAGGGGAAAAAGCTGTTGAAAAATTTAAAACGACGTACGTCAGTTTCAGAAAAAAATAATATTCATTAACAATCTTTAAGTTAAATATAATAAAACATAAATTGTGAAATAGAGAAAGAGAGGTGAGACTCAGCCATTTTCAAAGATAAACTGCATGTAGCATATGAGCATGTAAGTGTAACAAAGAAAAGTATAAAAACTTTTTAACAAAAAAATCAAAACTGAAAAGTAAAAATAACAAACCATTTTTTATTTAATCTTAATAACTAAGTTCTTAACCAAATGTAAGTATACCTGAGCAATTTTATTTTTATATTATTTTTCCATTAAAAAAAGAATTATCAAAATCGGACAACTCTGTAAAAAGTTATGCATACATAACAAAAAATATATAATCGTCGAATTGAGAACCTCCTCTGTTTTCGTCGGTTAAAAATATAAAACTAAGTTTGCATCACCATCAAACAATTAAACTTTTCATCAAACTTACGTTGAACAGCTAAAAAATACAATAATGTTACTGAAGTTGGTATTACATTGTAACATGACAGGGCCTCGATGCAGCTATCTAAGAGTTGCTTGAATTGGCTGAATGACCTGCTTCATTTGGTCATATTTATGAGGGCATTTTGCTAACTGTCATTACAATCATGAATTGGTCATTACGATCAATCTCTTCGAGAGTTCAGTGAGATTTTACTGTAGGCTTATCTGAACACGAAAATTAGGGACAATGACAAGTACACTGTCCGATCACTGACATGCATTAAAAATAACTGAATCGAGGCCGTATACAATTAAGTACACTTAATTTATTCTTGTCTATTTCCACAAAACCAACATTGGCTTAGTGTTCAGTATTCCGAAAATGTAAAACAAGATGTTTTGTCTAAATGTTTTAGCGAATAGCGATGTGAGGTGCACACCGAATTTCATTTATTCACTCTTTTTATAAAGGTCCGTTCACTCTGGTGAAAATATATTTTGGTTATTAGGAGTATTTTTATATAAGGCTGTAAGTATACCTTTACCTATTATTAGACGCTATCAACATTTATCATAGTCCATAGTACACAAATCATTCGATATTCTGACCCAAGTGGGCCTCTGCACAGACAGCCTAGGCAAATGGGGCACGATTGAATGTTCTCATACACAATCTTCCAGACAACCTTTGGATGGACAGGAAAAATAAATGAGGTAGATGAAAGTAACAAGTGTACTTTAGTGTACTTAAACCAAATTAATACATATATTTATAAATTAAATATATATAAACGCTCGGGTTATGGGGTCCGAGCGCACGAAATTATTTCAAAGAACTTTCCAAACGTTTGGTAGAATCTACTCGTGATCAGACGGCTGGTTTGTTCCTTGCACAGAGGATCGGCATAGCCATTCAAAGTGGCAATGCTGCCAGCCTTCTGGGCACGTTCCCCGCCATTGACAAGGATGACGATGAGTTCTTTGACGCCGTTTAGTTTTTATTTATGTAAGTTTTAATTTTAGTATAGTTAGAGTTTGTTCTTATATTAGATTTAATTGTGTATTAATAAATTTAAATATTTCGTATAAAGGTTGATGAATATATATAATATATATTCAGTTATATATTCTATTTATATATCCATAAAAACTTAACATGGTCATCAACATCTTACTTCTTTTTACAGAGAACACAAATGAATTCACCATTTTCACATTATGTATAGAGCTTTATACACAGGCTCGAAGTACATTGTTTCACATGACAAGGCCTGCCAAGATGGTCCATAGTTATACAATATTAATCCCGCTGCCACAAGTATTTGTTCGAATATAAGAATTTATTGTTCACTGCAGCGTTAGTATAAAATTGTACGCTTGCTTTTTTTACTCTTGGTTACTTAATTTTAATACCCGTACCGAAAAAGTGTTTGAAGTTTGTGTTTGAAGTGTCGGTCTGTCTGCAGAAACATAGCTGCTACACCAAAGGACCGATTCTGATGCAGTTTTAGATTTTTGCAAAAAATCATAAAATGCATTTCCTGATAAATCGCCTTGATTTATTGGAAAACAGAAAGGAAATCATCGAGAGGAAATCTGGAATTTAAAATTTTATTCGTAAAACGCTACCTCGCAAGCCAACATGTGTGGTGATAAATGCTCGTTCTTTTTTCACTGGACATTATTTTTAGACCGTTACTAAAGATAAATCACAAAACATGCAACTCTTCGTTTAAAACGAAGTATCAATTGGTTGAAAACCGAAACCTACCTCATCTTTTAGTTTTCTTAAGGCTTGTCACTTAAAACTGTTACCTGTCACTATGTATCTAATAACACCCACTATGTTCATTTTTGCGATTTCGGGGCTAAAAGGGCCAAGTTAGTAAAAGTCATCTTTTAAAACATCTCAATGATATATTTTTTCACGTTTACGTTAGTTCATTAGATTATGTTTGTTTTCTCACTCTGATTAGCTTTGAAAAGATGTGTTCCTTAGCGTTTGATCTTGTTACTTTTAACGTCAAAATCAACGTTTGAAGCTCGCTTAAAAATCAGGCAATTTCTATTTTTTGGCTTTTGTACTTTTTCTACTTAAAATTTTCTTGAACTACGCGGAAAAATGGGATGTAGGTACCCTCCACGAATTTGACGTGTTTTCAAGTTTAATGTTCACAATTTTTTTAGTTATTTTAAGCCAGTACTACAAAAGATAGATACAAATCTAATGTGTAAATATACCCCGCTTTAAACGTGCAGTTCCCAAATGAGATCCATTAAAATAATGTTTTATAACGACTTGCACTCAGAACATCGCACATAAAAATACCAAGAGAAACAGCAGCGTATGAACACGCCAAAGAAGAAAAACATTTTCTAATGAATAATTCACGACTTACAAAACGCAAGGTGCACTGAAAAATACGTTTCACATTTTTCACAAAGTCCACCTATCTTGTTCGCACCTCCATTTCCGCGAACTCAGTCTAAAGGAAGCACATTTAATTTACAATTCCCCTCGACATCAAAAACTAGCTTTCAGTAGACATTTATTCTGTAAATCATACGATGCCTGCAAGACAGAATTCGCAATAACAGAACATTCTCACTGAAATGAAAGATAAAGTTGTTTTTTTTACCTCCCTTCACAGTTTTAAAATTCTGTCTGCGTTAAGGATTGCATTTTTCATCAAGTACTCAAACAAGGTGGGTGCGCATGCCGACAACGTTAGGACCTTGTATTTCCCGAACTTTTAGAGATCCTTACACCGAATTTTTAATTACCAAACCCAATTCTAGACTACCAATCAGCAAACTTTTTTGTAAACGAGTAGTTTTTTTACGTTTTGGTAAATACAATCTTGCTGTAGTACACTTGTAAATAATTGTACAAACTACAGATACACTTTGTTCCAATAGAGCTTTGATTTATTATCATACAGAAAAAATAAGTGGTGAAAAGAAAGATCCTGGGTTCATCAACCCTGTCAGAAAGGAGTATTTCAAGTCAGAAAAAGGAAGGTTAAAAGGACATAAAAATATTAAAAACTCGATAATTTTTTATTTCTTTCATGGATTTTTTGGCTTTCTATCTTTATAATGCCTATATCTTCCTAATCCTCCCTTCGCATTACACTCCTCTTCGCTTTCAACCATAAAAGTTTCTGTAGCATCACATCTATACTTAGTTCTCCATTTCGTGCATCTTGTGCACAAATAGTCTTTTAGCGCCATTTTTTCTGAAACAGATTATCATTTTATTAGGTTTTTCTATATTATTTTTCAGACTTAGCTTCGAACTAATATTTTTTATTTTAGGTATATGTTACTGTAAAGGCCCGAACAACAGTAAATCCTAAGATTTACCAGTAGAACGTAAGATTTACCAATTGAAACTCGTTTATGAGCTAGCCTTGCATCCCCAGGGGGTTGAAAGTGCAAGAGTCGTCCGGGCTTCCAGAGCTTTGAGAAAGGCTCTGACTACTCCGGCAAAACACCTGGTGCCATCCTTTGCCTTAGTGGCGGCGTTACGGGTCCAACCGAAGTCTTAGCACCATAACGCCCCTGGCGACTGCCCGCTTAGAGAATGCTGATGAAACCTCGTCCCCGCCCTCTGCGTCCCCTCCAGAGCAGGTCTGACTACGGGGTTTCTCGCCCCTGCCCTACCCACCCGCCGTCGGCGGAGCAATGTAGCGGAAGGATTAGCCTTCCACTCGCGCTCCGAGGTCTCTTTCTGCGAATAGAAAACTATGCAGAAATGAGACACTGCACGCCAGAAATCGTCTGCGAGCATGGCAGTAACCACGCCCGCGAGTGAAAGGTCCAGTCCAACAACCCAACGATAGATACGGCGCTCCGCCTCGAAGGCACTGCAGACCTCAAGGGTGTGCTGCGCCGTGTCTTCAACCGCGCCGCAATGGTGGCACGAAGGGCACTCCTCCCGCTGGATCCGGTACAGGCACGATCCAAAGCACCCGTGCCCGGATAGCACCTGCACCAGACGGATCATGAAGAACCCGTGTCGTCGCTCCAGCCATGATTCCAGAAGTGGACCCACAAAGTCAGTGACGCGGCGTCCGTAACGGGCGTTCATGGGGTCTAAACGACAACGGAAGACCATTTTATCATAGGCCTCAAACCATACGGCGTTCGACAATGTTGAAAATCACTTTTCTACATTGTCTCGGGTCTGTGTGTATGTGGTTACTTCGTTGTCTCTGAATTCCATAACACAAATGTTTTAGCTACTTACTTTTGGTTCAAGGCAATGTATGTGATGTTGTCCATTTATATATATAATAATGATAAAGAAAGTAAGTAGTATTATTGTGCCAATTGGCCTATTCCACTGGTTAAAGCAGTTCGTTGACGGATCAGATAGTAAAAGACAATGTCAGATTTCAGCCCACCCAATAAATTCAGGCGGACACAAAATACAACAATTTAAATATAAATCTCTAACTTCTTAAAAAGGTTTAGGTACTATCTAGAACTTCACCAAAAAAAAAAATACGTATTCATTTTGTTTATCATGTTCCCGGCTTATAAAAGTCTGAATAATTTCTTTTTGAGAAGTTTTATGCAAAAATGGATAACACAGAAAAGCTTCTGACATTAAACTACACATAAAAAGGCGAAAATATTGCGCTTTAATTACTGTGGAAACCTGACATTGTCCTTTAAAAAATAGATAAAATTATTTTTAAGAACACTTACCCATATTAGGACCACAATGCAATCGAGTGCAAATCCAATGACCAGAGTAACACGTACAAAAATTGCATTCCATACTTTTATCTTCACCTTGAGTGCAATACCCTGCTCTTCGCACAACTAAAACAGAGGAATGTTAACTATTTATTCACTTTAATAATAATTTAAAATAATAATAATATTCCGGGACATCTCACACACGGTTGTCTGATCCCAAGCTAAGCAGAGCTTGTGTTATGGTAACCAGACAACTGATAAACATACTTATATATTTCTAAATACATACATATTATAGATAAATTACACCCAGACACCGAACAAATGATCGTGCTCATCACACAAACATTTGTCCCGGGTGGGAATCGAACCCACGACCTCCGGTGTAGCAGTCAGGGTCTCTAACCACTAGACCAACAGGCCTGTCTTAAATAGACTTGGAAAGACTTGAACAAAGCGGAGATCAGGGGGAAGCTGAGCATTATATATTGCCGGACTCCATAGCAAAATGGGAATAACGCATTCCTATTAGTTTATTAAATATCTTCTCCGCCCCGCTCTTCTGTTCTCTTCTTCTGTTATTGGGTTTTTCTATGAAATTCTCAGTAGCAGGTCGGGGTTTGGATTTGTGCCCGGTTAGTGGCAATAGGCTCGCCTCCTATTACATGGGACCTAAACATATCGGCGAACTGTGGGTGTGCCTAACCCTTCGGGGATAGAGGCCTGATGATGTTATAAGATGTCATGATGAGCTTGAGTCATTACCCAGGCCTTTCCTTAAATCCAGCCTATAAACGTCCCACAGCTGGGCAGCTTCTTTTCCATATAAAGAAGGCACGAGAATTGATTACCACGCTTGCTCGAATGCGACTTCAGATCCTAATTTTGGGATACAGGTTTCCTCACAATGTTTTCCCTCACCATTTGTCAGAAGTGTCTTAGAACAATAAAGCAAGTACATAACTTGAAAAAAATACATTGGTACTTGCTCGGGTTCGAACCTGACGCGTGCATACAAATCCGTTGATTCAACCGCTTGGCTACCATCGCTTGCCTTTTAGGCATATAGGTACTTTATTGTCCGGGCAATAGGTATTTAGGCCTTAAAATTGAAAATTGGCTCTATGGAAGTACGTGCTATGAAAATAGTCATTGGAATGGTCCAACGACTCGCATCGTCAACCAAAACTGAGAACGAATTGTGAATTTGTGAATAAAAACTTTAATGAATAAATAAAACTGAAATGTAAGTACCTTGTGTTCCATACTTGTAAAATGAACTAAAACTTCCTGTAAATTTTGGCTTGAGGTCGCTGCTGAATCTGTCGATACCATCTAAAATTATAAGTTCAATTTAATTCTATAATTTAATTTATTTGAGGCATCAAAGCCCATATAAATATATACAATACTATTCTACAATAAAACATAACATAACATATCATCACGCCTGTATCCCCGGTGTATAGGGTTAGGCAGAGGTGTAGCAATGTACAACCACAGTTCGCCGATATGTTTAGGTCCCATGTAATAGGGGGCGAGCCTATTGCCACTAACCGGGCACAAATCCAAGCTCCGACCTGCTACTGAGAATTTCATAGAAAAACCCAATTACATCTTGGTCGACTTGGGAATCTAACCAAAGACCTCTAGCGTAGCAGTCGCGCTTAGCGCCACTAGGCCAACGAGGCAGTTACTACAATACAACTGAAAATATTATAAAATTAGTAATTTATTCGTTTGGAAGAATATTACTAAATAAGTAGCTAGCTTTGATAATCACATAACATTTTACATTACTACAATTAAAATATTATGGATCAGCGTCGTCATATGTTTTGAAAAAATAAATTAAAATACCTTCTTTTAATCCAAAATAAGAGACGTCACAAATCGCAACACTAACAGATGCCTGAAAATGTAAATAAATTAATAATTTAAACGTGGGATAAAATAATTTATTTATAATAACTTACACACACGGCGAGCAACCGAAGACTAAGCATGTTTGACTAAATATACTAACTAATAATACTTACGTGGGAATTAAGAATCTGTGAAGTTCAATTAGGAACTGATCAAGAAAATTGAAATACTAATTAAAACACATTTATCGCGGCATTAGCGTTAGATTAATTTTAATCTGAGGTGTTTTAGTGGCATGATTAGCAAGCCTAAATACTGAACGAATAAGTAAACTCGATAAGAAGAAAAAAGCTAGTCTGCTATCTTAGTTTATTTTCCAAATTAGATAAATCTTTAAAAAACAATTTATCAATTAAAAATCTTTACTAACACAAATAAAACTATATATGAGAACAAACTGTAACTATACTAAAATTAAAACTTACATAAATAAAAACTAACAGGCGTCAAAGAACTCATCGTCATCCTTGTCAATGGCGGGAGACGTGCCCAGAAGGCTGGCAGTATTGCCACGTTGAATGGCTATGCCGATTCTCTGTGCAAGGAACAAACCAGCTCTCTGATCACGAGTAGATTGTGCCAATAAAAAATTAAAAAGATCAATGGCATTACTAAAAATCCGTTCGTCCACCGCCCCCGATACTAAGGTATAAGAAAAACTAAATTGTGACAGCGAACGTTTGTCCACCAAAACGATTTGAGTGGAAAATACATAATGGAAAATACGTCATCATCATCTCCCTGCCCTGTTCCAAATTATTTGGGAAAATGGCAAAGTGCGTTCAGCTTCCATTCACCTCTAATACTCGTCAATCTCAGCAATCATTCCTTTCTATCGGATATCATCTTTCATACAATCCATTCATCTCTTTTTCGGTCTTCCTCTAAATGCACACCAATTCACAATCAGACTCATAACTTGTTTAGTTATGTGACTTTCATCTCTCCTCATAACATGTCCATTGTCCATAATGAAAATTACATAACATAACATATCATCACGCCTGTATCCCCGAAGGGTTCGGGTTAGGTAGAGGTGTACCAATGTACACCCACAGTTCGCCGATATGATCAGGTCCCATGTAATAGGGGGCGAGCCTATTGCCACTAACCGGGCACAAATCCAAACTCCGACCTGCTACTGAGAATGCCATAGAAAAACCCAATAACACCTTGGTTGACTTGGGAATCGAGCCCAAGAACTATAGCGTAGCAGTCGCGCTTAGCACCACTAGGCCAACGAGGCAGCATAGCTAAGCCCCGGCAGTTCCAGCAAACACAGGCTGAATAGATTTGTTATAAACATATCTGATATGAAACCTAATAAAATATATTTTTATATAAAGTATAAGCCAAGAAGAAGATATATGAAATTTCGGTAAGGATATTGTTGGTAGTCACTAACAGTTTTATTATTAAATATTATTTGCATGTATTAAATTAATAAAAAATATATGTAGGACGACAGCGGTTTCTGAATAAAAAACATTATAATAATATATTTATAACCGAAATTAGAATCGACTAATTCGTCGCGTCACTATTACCGGAATAACGAACAACACTAGAGAGCAATAAGTCATATAGTAGTCTCTTGCATTAAATAAATTAATAATAATCATTATGGCATCGCTGGCCTTCAAAAGTATTGTTATTGTAACGTTGAAGCCATTCTTATGTATAAAAAATAAATAAATTTAAAAAATTTAAAAACCCATTTTTTATGGTTTCCGACTGTTACAGTCAATTATGTAGTCTTGTTTTTTACTTTTCAGTTTTTATTTAGTGTTTTTTATGCAGTTGGGTTTTTTATTTTTTTTAATTTATTTATTTTTTATTTAACACTTTTTAGTTAAAATCTTAATACGTCCAGCTGTTTCTTAAGGTTTCACCAGCGTACCAAGAGAACTACCAACCTAGCGTACGGCATTCGAATAGGTATGTATTAAGTTTGGATAAAGAACAATTTTTCCATAAAATGGATCAGAACCCAAGATCTCACGTTCAACAGTCGCGCTTACAACCACGCGAATAAAAGTTGCTCTAAAGTATATAATTATAAAACTGTAATCAGATATCAAACTATTAGAATAATAAATTAAATTGAATGTTATCAATAACGTATCGTGTTGTAATTAATAGTACTTACTAACTTATTACTGAATAGTTATGTGCTCACAGAATGGCTTTGCTTGTAATTATTTCTGATTTAAGTTGTAAATAGTGTTACCGAAAGGTTATGTCCATAAAAAAGGAGTGAAATGTACATCTGGTATAGAAACAGTTTACCATTAAATAAATAAATAAATAATCCAGGCTATAAACATCCCACTGCTGGGCACAGGCCTCTTCCCATATAGAGAAGGCATAAGCATTGATCATCACGCTTGGTCTTTCCAAAATTTGAGATCTGAAATTTACCCTTAAAATAGGTAAATTAAATCATTGATGTTCAATAATTGGCATCAAGTATTTGACACCAAAAATCATAAAAGACGTATCATGACAAGGTACTTACTACCTTACTCGCTAAACGTTTACAAACATCGCTTAAGCGCTCTGTTTATGATTTTGTTTCGGATATGAATTAATTAACTGATTCGAAACTGAAATTTTGTAAACTGACTCTATACCAGATGTACTTTTCACTCCCTTTGGATAGATATACCCTTTTGGAAACACTCTGTCAACCAAAAACGATCAACAATTAAACTTAATGTAGTTTACTTTTTAAGTTTGCTTGCTTGCTACTCCGAAATGCTATGATATTTTTTCGATTAATTTAATACTTAACCTGTATAGGTTGAGTCAGCCTCAGCTCAAAAAATGTAGTATTATGATTTTGACAAAATCATAATACTACATTTTTTGAGCTGAGGATATTTTAACATATTAGCTGTCCTGCCAGTAGACACAATACTTAAGCAATTGGAATGTATCATATGTCACTCATTGGACAGGGAAAGGGGTAATGTTTTCTTTAACTGGGGGCCGAGTCTGCTATTTACAATGGCTCCAATCGTCTGAGTGGGTGGCGTTAGTAGGTCCATTTTAGGATAATTACGTAGGTAAAACATCATTTTATCGTCAAACTTGGTCATTGGGGCGGCCAATGTTGACGTATCCTAAAATGGACTTACTAACGCCACCCACTCAGAGGATTGGAGCCATTGTAAATAGCAGACTCGGCCCCCTGGCCTACTGTTTTGGCTACTCTATATAAAAATCAAAAATTAAAAATTGCCGAGTATGGTAAGGCCCGCTTGTACCACTCTTCTATCACAGTAATGAAAATCGCTGCATTAAAATTTTTACACACATACAAACAAATTAATAAAACAGATTGGTTCCAGAACTAAAGAAATACAAATATACGTTTTTTATCTAAATATAGTATGACAGTTCGATGTTATAATGGCTTTGTAAAATATATATGTATGTCATAAGTATCGGGCACAATGTTTCAGGACATTGGTGTTCAGCAATACAAAAAATAATATTTAAAAAATGCCTTGAAAGAACATTTTGATGAGCCTAGAAAAGCATTTTAATTAAAGAAGGTATTTTTCATTTTTTTTTATTTAACTTTGTATCCTGCTTACATCCTAAAATAATTTCATAACGGATTTAAATTAATGTTTTCTTAACGTTAAACGCAATCAATTTAATTCCTAAATATTGTGAGGAAATGTGCAAAATGTGTTTCAATTAATTTTCCATTTTCGTTAATTAGTTCCATATAAACCTTCACGGTTCGGACTAAATCCAAACCGATCAGTTTTAGTTGATCATGTTCGGAATTCTGTGGCTCACTTTGTGGGTAAGTTATTTATCTGTTATTTAATCCTTGTGTTCATATTCTCCTTCCTGGGATAAGATTAATTGAACCACGTAATCGTGGATTAAGTAATATAGTGTTTTAATTGATTTTATGGACAAGTCACGTGCAAAAAATATTTTCTTCTACTATTGTTACAAGAGTGAAATTTTGGTATAGATAAAGTAAGCCTAGGAACTGCGCATCAGATAAAAGTGTATATCATAAGCATTATAAAGATAGGAAAAACTCTTCGACATTATATAATTTATGTAACATCTTGGAAAAATTGTTTATTTTTGGGATAGAATTTTGTTTCGTCTATCTATCCAATACTTTCATTAAGGGTTACGAAGCTCTATAACTTCACTACATAATCTATTATGCACTAGTTCTGATATTATTATATCCTGACAGACTTTTGAGCGCGTTGCTTATATCTATTTTTTTCTGATCTTATTTGACACGAATCTTCTACATGGGAATAGGCCTGTGTCTAGCAGTGGAACGTTTATAGGCTGGTATTATTACTATAGTAAAACGCGACAGTGACAACATAATGGACCGAAGGAAGTTTTTGCTTGGGAAATTGACTTTGATTAAAATTAGGTTTAATTCACTAAATTACCTTGAATTGTGTAGTAATTGGATTTATAATAATGCATCATGCGTTTGTGAATAAATAAATAAGTAAACCGTAGTCAACATAATTCAGTGTGTGTTTATTAATTGCTTTATACACAAATCATAAGGAGGTATTTTTTCGTAAATTAACTTAGATAATATTTAAGATGTTTTTTATTTTAAGAGAAGGACTAATGCATTTCCATATTATACAGTCCCGAAAGTATTATGAATTGAACTGACTACTTCGTCTTTAAGTCTAATATAAAGGCATTTATTTAGCCAAAGGATGAATTTTTGAATTGTTTTCTTCGTCTTTTAGTATATTCCTCATCATTGAAACACCCACAGCCCTTGTCCTCCCACTGTTGGGCATAGGCCTCCCCTTTTTCGTGGCTTGCTACGGTCCTGTACCAGCCTCATCCAGACTCGACCCGAGACTTTAACTATGTCGTTGACCCGTATTGCACCCCGTTGACGGACGCAGGATATACTTACTTAAAACTTGAATCAAAAGTTTTCACGTAAAGAGCTATAAGTTGTATCTAACTATTTCGAACAACTAACGAGAAAATGTATGCCTTATAGGCACCCACTGTTGGTTCACCAAATAGTCGAAGATAAAGAAACTTCTTTAGTACTAGTCACTACGAGTATAACCTTTTCTATTTCCTGTATCAGTTAAGTACTATTTTTTTAATAGCCTACGTTGCCCACTGCTGGGCAAAGGCTTCCCCCAAATCCTTTCATATTTCTCTGTATCGAGCCACCTCGAACCAACCCTTGCAGTACAACTGTGGCTCGTCTTGCTTCCTCCTCCTGAGCCGGCCTCGTACAAATAATTTGTATAAATATAAAAATGTCCACCTTATACTTTGAAAAAATACCTCGTTTTTAAACCTAATATTATTTAGTAAAATAGGTACGCTGCAATTGAAATCAGTGCTATTATAAAGTGCAATATTAAAACTAATTTTCCTACCATGTTTTATGTGTACCGTGACTATTGCAACTAATTTTAACGATTGGAATTCGAAATGAATTCTGATAAAAGTTATATGGAGGTCTGAGTAGATCGCTCGGTATAATAATAATATCCTGGGACAACTCACTCACTGCCAACTGATCCCAAAAAAGACAGAGCCTGAACTATGGTAACCAGAGAACTGATAGACATACTTTTATATATAACTTTCTAAATACATACATATTATAGATAAATCACACCCAGACGCAGTAAAAATGATTATGCTCATCACACAACATTTGTCCTGCATGGGAATCGAACCCACAACCTCCGATATAGCAGTCAGGTTTACTAACCACTAGACCAACAGGCCCGTCAATTATCTTCCTGCCTAGCCTTTTTGTAAGCTATGATGGTGTAGGCTTTCAGTTCTAATTCAGCTCAACACCGTATTTTACATGGAGCGACTGACTGCCTATTTGACCTCCACAGCCCATTTCACTGGGTGTATGTATCCCTTTTTCGACTGATTATCAGAATTGTAAAAACTTAACGACTGTTAATGATCTACTTATGACAGTTGAGAGTAACGGCTTAACATACTTTCCTGGGCATAGTAGTAGCAATGCTTGTATTTTCATTCTTATAGACTATTTTCAGTCAAGCAGACTTTTAAACCATTTTTTTACAGATTAGAGTTTTTGGTTTGAAAGAATTAGCTAAGAGTGCCAAAAATTTAGAAAAAGACAGGATTTTTTTTTTATTTATATCATTATTTACAGGCCACAGTGGGCGAAGCGTTCTACGATGACTATTGGTTCGATCATGGAAATGGTAAGATATATTCATATTGTAAAATCAATGATATTATATAATATTTAATGTATTATATATATAACATATTTATTGCAAACAATGTGACATTAAAAAAGACAACTTGCAGTCGCAAGTCTTATGTTGGCACAGAAAACAAGTTATTTTATTTATTACATTTTTTTTACAAATTATTTTTTTATTACCAAACCAGCGCCATCAATTATGTCTTAGCAAATTAACGACCTTTGATTTTGATGTTATGATTTCAGCTGGCATTGAAGGATTGTCTTTCGGCTCAAAAAGAAATCTGAAACATAACTTTACAGAAAGTCTGAAGTCATTTCATAAACTCTACAACGCTGCACGAGGTACTTTAATTTCATTTATTTACAAGATTTCAGTTAAGACCTAGTTTCAGGTCAATAGGACCCGTATTTTGACGATGACTGCCATTGGCTGTTAGGCACTAGTCTCGTTCCGGTCTCCAAAAAACGAGTAACTATTGACTATTTTATCGCTCAAGAAACCCATAACTGTTGTGTGTAGCTGTTGATCTCATTTAAATGAAAGGGATGAATATATAAAGAGTTGCTCGCCGAATGTTTACACTGGCCGGAAAGAAATCTGCGTTTACTTGTTACGGTCACAAGAGCTATCTAACTATCAAAAATGTACTTACTGAGTCGTCATATATTATAGTCGTTCTACTTGCTAGTCACTCGTCGCTCACAATGTGACAAGTTCCCGAGCACTTTTATTAGTCGGTCACTTGTACAACTGCCCGTCTGCTTCATAAAGAACAATCAAAGTCAGATTTTAAGGGAAGAATGGCGCATCTCGTGTTGGCAGTCAACTATTTTCCTCCATAACAATTGATGTTACATTGACTCTGCGATTTGGCGATCAAAGTGTGTATTTTTTCGTATTAGCTCAAGCATTTTTTTTTTCTTAGTAAATCGAAACAGTATTCTGCTTATATGAGTGTCATACTTTTATTGGTATTTAGAGGAAAAAAAGTATTTTGATTATAGTGATTATAAGTATTAATAAATGGCTTTTTTTTTAACAGAGGGACCTGAAGACGTGATGACCATGGATAAAGCTAAATTTAGTGAGTAATATTTAATTGACATAATGTTATGTGTTGCGTGATAATTATAACATAACATATAATCACGCCTGTATCCCCGAAGGGGTAGGCAAAGGTGTACCAATGTACACCCACAGTTCGCCGATATGTTTAGGTCCCAAGTAATAGGGGGCGAGCCTATTGCCACTTTCCAGGCACAAATCCAAACTCCAACCTGCCACTGAGAATTTCATAGAAAAACTCAATAACACCTTGGTCGACTAAGGAATCGAACCCAAGACCTCTAGCGTTGCAGTCGCGCTTAGAATCACTAGGCCAGAGAGGCATTATAAGTAATTGTTTTTGTTATTTTAAAATTTCAGAATTAAAAGCATTGAAGGTGTATCGACATAATGGAAAATATTTAGGTACGTCATTTATCTATAATATGTATGTACTAAGAAATATATAAGTATGTTTATCAGTTGTCTGGTTACCATAACACAAGCTCTGCTTAGCTTGGGATCAGACAACCGTGTGTGAGATGTCCCGGAGTATTATTATTATAAATAAAGAAAACTATATCAGAAAACTGTTTAAACTCCGCTAAGTTTGAAAATTTTAATACTTTTTGACACCTTAATTATTTTTTTTACAATTTTATTTCATACTTATAAATACGTTTAAGAATAAAATAATTGTTTTATGTTTGACAAACATAATAGTGTTAAACATACTTTTTATAAAATGATGACAATTTTTTATTTTTATGTCCATCTTTTAGATAGTATAAAAATATTAGACACGTATTTTTTGTTTTGTCGCGTAAACAAAGAATTGTAAAGATACAGCGAGTACAATAATTCTTGCGTGACGTCAGCTCTACGCACAAATTGTACGTAGCCGTGACGTCACAAGCCCCCACTCGTGGACGCGGTTTATCTTTGTTTTTTTTTTTATGATTTTATAAAAGAAACATGCGTGTCTATTATATTTTGATTAAGTATATAAATGTGGGAATAAATAAAATTTAAATTTTCATATCTAGTCATCTACCTTGAAATGATTACTCCATAAGAGCAATTTATTTAACCTTTAAATAATTTCCAGACGTCATGAAAGCATCTGTATTGCCACTACGTGATGGAGGTAAATATGTATATTTAATTATTATTTAAATTATATTTTTATTTTTTGTACTTTTTTTTGTATTATTATTCTGTTTTTTATTTAATTTATCGAATTACTATGTATTTCATTAATTTATAAAATTAGGCCGACAAAGGGGAATTGGAATAACAACTCAACATCATCAGTTTTTGTATGTTTTTTCTTATTAGCCGATTTCGAAAAGAGGAGTTTTCGAATTCGCCTGTATGTTTTTTTTGTTGCATATTAATATAGGTACGTTGTGTGATATGTACAGCAATTGTAGACCTTCTTCTTCCTACCCTTTCCCCAATGTAGATTGCAATTGAAGACCGATTACAGAAAAACTTTTTTCATCGATCTTGAGAACTGGCACTAAAAAAAAAAAAATCAGTGTCGTTTTTACATTGAAGTGTAATCAATTAAATATAGCTGTTGTGGTCTAAACTTAGTCACGAGTCTAAAAATATGTCATCATCATCTCCCGAGCCTTTTCCCAATTACGTTGGGGTCGGAATACCAGATTCAGCTGAATACCGTATTTTACATGGAGCGACTGCATATCTGTCGCAGAACCGACGAGAGGTGGAGCAGGAAGGTTCTCGAATGGAGACCACGCTTAGGCAAACGTAGTGTAGGGCGCCCCCCGGCTAGATGGACCGATGACCTGAAGAAGGCAGCTGGCAGTGACTGGATGCAAAGGGCGGGAGATCGTGAGCTGTGGCGTTCCTTGGGGGAGGCCTATGTCCAGCAGTGGACTGCAACAGGCTGATATGATGATGATGATGACTGCATATCTGAACCCCACACCCCATTTTACTGGGAAACACAGTATCCCATAGTAAGACTGGTTGTCAGAATTGACATAACGACTACCAAAGATCTATGTATGACAGACGGGACCTACTGTTTAACGTGCTTTCCGAAACACTGAGGGGTCTCGGTATGTTATAAATGGTCACCCATCCCCGGACCAACCGCGGCGAGCGCGGCTTATCCTTTACTATCGGTCAAACCATAAGCCACGAGACCCGAGTCTAAAAATATGTACAATCTCTAGTTTTTCATTGAACTTCTCTTCAATTCTAGATCGGTTTTGTGAAACGTACGAAATACATTATTGTAGTATTGTAGTATATTATGAAAAAACGCTGTATATATGTCACCGGAAAATAACAAGAACCATAAGAAAATGTGACGAAAATGTGAGCGTAAAATAATACATTTTATCTCTCGTTTAGAATCCTACGGAAGTTTATTTTCCTAGGAAAGGAGACGGGGATTTCTGGGCCAAATTGTAATAAGTTAAGACATGGCTGAAAAAAAAGGTTATATTTTTCTATTTCAAAGTGTGAAAAATCAACTCAATTTACAATCTGGAAAATGAAATATCCAATAATTAAGTTTGGGTTACGAAGTAAATAGTCTAAGTAAATACTCTGTTGATGATGACATTTTAATGTCATCATCAACAGAGTTCATACTATTTACGAAAATGCTTCCACTAGATGATACAATTAATTAAAATAATTAAATCCATTAGAATTAGAGTATTAAGAGATTAAGTTTTACATAATTAAGATAAATCGATTCACATTTACTAATCGATTATTGTATTCTTTAATCTGTGCTAACTCTGACTGGACATGCATGACATTGACATCGATCGACATTTGACACTACACGAGTGTCGAATTATCTACCTTAGAGTATATATTATACAAGAAACTAAAGAGTGAGCCTATCTGGGTATGAATCGTAAGCACTAGTATGAACTAGTTTTGTCGTGATTTTTTCATAAAGATGGAACGCGCCTTTTTAATAAATCTATCTAAAACACTAATATTATCCTAACAATGTCAAAACCATGGATATTTTCGTATATACATCGGTCGTAGGAAAGCAATATTAAAATATTATTATAACTGCATCGTAGGCAAACGGACTGTGGGCTGCTGCGCCCATGTGATGTCAATAATATAGTACCTTAGTTAGGCTAAGTACCTCTACTAGATAACATAGTACCACCTGCACAATTCTTAGATGACGTTCTTGTAATAATAGAAGATGAATAAAAATACTAATAAAATTCGATTTTCATTTTTGTACATCATCTCACTCTACAGAAATATTAAAAATCCTGTCTAAATTATAAAAAAAAAAAAAAAAACATCATAAACCTTGACTGCTAAGCGGACTAAACAAACCATGATAAATTCACTCTTTAGTTTCTTACCTATACTCTAAGGCAGTTAAGTATAGTTTTTTACTTAAACTTAATCTCTTTTATCTCAGCTCTCAGATTGCCAAAATCTGCCATATTTTCAGTGATTGTTTGTTAATATAGTAGCTATCAATTCACACCAATTTCATCTTTTTACATTCTGGCCCAAAGTTGTATGAAAGCGTATCTGTCTCCTTTATAAACTTACGGTTCTTGTTATTTTCCGGTGACATATACATATTTTTGCTCGTGACTGTATTGACAATAGTTATTTGTTCACAGCTAAGTACTGCACTATGGGTAGACACACCAAAGTGGATTGTAATCACTGCACGTGCATTGCCGGTCAAATGTACATGTGTACGGGACTGATCTGCCCCACTCCTTATGGCAGTAAGTCTATTTTACTGTATATTAAGTGCTAAGAAAACCCTGTCCGATCAGCGCAGGATTTTTTTTTAGTTAATTGGTGTTGTAACTCTTGTTTTAATCACAAAAGGCAATTTTCAGGCAAAAAAAGTTACATCATTTATTATTATTGTTATAAACATAAATATTCTAAAGTAGATATTCAATTTGGGCATGTTATATGAAAACAAAGTTCTAATGACGTACAAATGGTTACAGGACCGACATTTTTAGCAACTTGCAGAGAAGGTGAACATCGCAAAAAAGACGCGTGCAATTTTTGTTTTTGTCGCAACGGCCATGAAATCTGTACAAACAAAGACTGCAGTAATCTCTTGCGTAAGTTTATTTACTGATTACAAGCTTAGCCCTTTCCCTGTCCTATGAGTCACATATCATCATCATCATCAACCTAATGCAGTCCACTGTTGGACATAGGCCTCCCCCAAGGAACGCCACAGCGCACGATCTCCCGCCCTTTGCATCCAGTCTGCCAGCTGCCTTCTTCAGGTCATCGGTACACCTAGCGGGGGGGTGTCCTACACTACGTTTGCCTGAGTCACATATTATAGATTCCAATCTTTTAACTATTGTGTATAGTGGCGGGACACTTAAATAGTGATGCAGACTGCGTTTTTAAACGCTGCGTCGACGCGCGTTTGTGCCCATACAAACGCAGTACGTACGCAACTCAAATAAATCCGCAAACGACCTGGCGTGTGAAATAAAATATTGCCAACGTACTTTCTTAAAACACGCATCTACACCGCCTTTGAAAAGATAGTATGCAATATTAATAATAATATCTGTATTTATTGGTTTCTTAGGTTTACGCGAATGTTAGACATTGAATAAAACTACTTTTTAATTTGTCTGCCCGTGACCGTGATACCTGCAAAGGTGCCGAAACATCGGGACCTAAATCTAAAATAGAAACCGCGAAAAAAATCCGTAAAAAGTAGTTTTATTCAATATCTGTATTTATTGTCCTGAATGATGACGTTGTTATTTTTCTGTGGTTTAAATTCCTGATTTTTTATTTTCCTGAAGAATTTAGTTTACGAAGTCATTGTCCAGAGGGGCATAGGCTTCTACGAGGCTGCAACCGGTGCGTTTGCCTTCGAGGTGAAGAATACTGCACCAACTATCGCTGCAACGGCAACTTGGAAGACTCTTCCCATGGTATGTACTTGAAAGCACAGGACGGCCTTCATCAGAATTATTCATCTTGCAGCGTGGGTATGTGGGTAATCCGAGTAGGGTTATTTGAATTAAAGGCGTTATCTTGGAGACTTTAACAAGTTTACTTGAAATATAACTAGAATCACATAACAATAATCACTAAGGCTCTAATTAACACTCAATCACACAAAAGTACTTAGATTTAAACAATAGATAGCGATTCGTCGGAAAACGTGGTGCGCCAGCGACCGCTCTATCATCTTCTATATCAAGATGGCCGCCTCGCTACCATCGACTCGACGCTCCGCTAGAGTGACAGAGACAAGCTGCCACTCTTGATATTGAACCTCCTTGTGTGCGCCGACACGGCCATTCTGACATACGACCGTCCTCGGGCGTTATTGTTTTCCTGGAAAATACAATGCTTAATCACCAAAACATCCGCTCGTCCATCCTGACAAGCTACCTATTTATGACATTATGGACTTCTATCTTTACCCCTCACATCTGAATGAAACACACTGTTGCACTGGGCGGACTACTGACCAGGAATCCCTTCGACTAACCACCAACTCGCATGGTGCGATAGACCGGACTACCTGTCAGCGTCCTTTCCACCAGTCACACACAGCTGTTGCAATCAACTGGTTGGAACAACGACCCACACAGCCCGTTCCCATACCAATCTGATGCCACCCAACTCATACTGAAGAACTCGCAGTCTGACCGTGGGCGTCGACCCGGTTCAGGCCAGCCCAAGCGATCAACTACGCTACATACCCCATGTTAAAACGTGATCTGATCAGAGGCATCAACCCAGTTAAGGCCAGCCCCATTTTTCAAACACACTACTATCAACTACTTAAAACAAAAGAAAGTGGATCACCGGATGATGTAGTCGAGGTGCTCCTTGATGAACGGTGATGAGCTCACGGCGAAACCCGTCGTAACATCTTAAGACATTTCCATCAGCGGAATGCGTTCGATGATTTTCCAAAAGCGCATGACCGCCTTACTCGCGGTGTCTTTTACAATACTCTTTCAGTGCTTTTGTAAGTGATTAGTAGATCGACGCCATCAAGATACTTCTTTTCTACTATTATTTTGTTGACTAGGGCGTGGATGTCAATCAATCGGGATAAAAGCGACAATAGTTTCATTACTGGGTCGCGTTTTTTCTTTATGGTTGCCTATCTTTGGCTTTACTATCGTTCGATCCCACTTCTGATGAAAGCACAGGACGGCCTTCATCAGAATTATTCATCTTGCAGCGTGGGTATGTGGGTAATCCGAGTAGGGTTATTTGAATTAAAGGCGTTATCTTGGAGACTTTAACAAGTTTACTTGAAATATAACTAGAATCACATAACAATAATCACTAAGGCTCTAATTAACACTCAATCACACAAAAGTACTTAGATTTAAACAATAGATAGCGATTCGTCGGAAAACGTGGTGCGCCAGCGACCGCTCTATCATCTTCTATATCAAGATGGCCGCCTCGCTACCATCGACTCGACGCTCCGCTAGAGTGACAGAGACAAGCTGCCACTCTTGATATTGAACCTCCTTGTGTGCGCCGACATACTTAATAATAACTTTAAATAATAAATGTTTATATTTTTATATCTAGGTATTTTAATAGATCTAGGTAGGTACAATTTATATTAATTACTTTATCCTTTTTATATGGCAAACCAAAACTTGCCATTTCCGGCCAGATTCGTGTACGGAAAAACCTACACTTAGGGGCACAATTAAAAAAATTAAGCTATAGCAAACTTTATTTTTGTCTTTTACTAGAAATAAATTAAGCTATAATATTGTCAAGAAATAAAATCGTTCCACAATGATTCAACGAAGATATAGCACAATGTTGAAGTGGCCGGTTAATTGTGCTTTTGAGTGTAGTTAGAAATAATAACTAATAATAATATATTGTCTTAAGAACGTATGAACTTGGTTTTTGTATTTATATATGCAAGACAACCACTGTAGCTTTCCAGTTCTATTTTTTTTAAGTTATTTGTAATCTTTATGTTGTTTTATTGACTGAGTGACACTGAAAAAATATCGTTTATTTATCGTGCCTTTGACCAATATTGGAATGAGTTTGATTCGTATAAATAGGCTTTTTTTAAGGTAGTAAGAAAAAACACGGCTTTATCGGTACTGAAGGCAGCTTAATCGCTTGAATAGGCTTTTTTAAGCTTTGTCATTCTAGCTGTCTGAAGTTATCAACTTCACACACACACCAAACACCAACCACCAACACACAACAACAATCGACATTTATAATTGGCCGACTAACCGGAAAAGCCAACTATTCTACGACACCAAGTTGGCTTTTTTTAACTTTTCGGCCAACTGCCAATTATGTTATCTAGCGTCTTCCATGTAAGTCGTTTAATACAGATTGAAATAAAACTACTTTTTACGGATTATGCCCTGCAAAGGTGTTGAAACGTCGCGTCTGGACCTAAAATTTTAAATAAACCGCTTCATAATCCGCAAACTATTTTTATTTTTAGTCTAATATTCGCTTAAATGTAGTAAAGCAATAATTTAATTTGGAAATATTTATGTGAATGTAATACAAGAAGCAACATTATTTTATGTTTTAACTGCGGCAATGGCAAATAAGTAATGTTTAAAAACATTCTACGAACATTCATTTAAGAATGAGAAACTTATTAAAACATAAAATTATTACTGAATTACTTACATTAAATGTAATCAAAATTGAGCGTGAAACTGTTTTCACACTATCCGATATGATTTCGGACTCCAATGCAAGTACTCGTACTCGGGAATGTAAAAAAAAAATCCTGTCTTTGAAATTATTCCATCTGATATCAGATTCGTAAAATCATACATTTTACTTGCCGCGGTATCATCGTATCTTATACCGATGTCGTAAAGGATATTGTGGAAACCCTCTGAGAGGTATTTAAAAGTAATTTAATTGCTTTTTAACCGACGAAAACAAAGGATGTTCCCAATTCGACGCGTATAATTTTTTTTTATGTATGATCACGCATATCTTTTTACTGAGTAGTCCGATTTTGATAATTCTTTTTTATTTAGAGAACTTGTATGGTTACTGGGACACGAAGAAATGTCAGAATGGAGAAGAAATGAAAGTTGATTGCAAGACTTGTATCTGTGTTAATCGAGAGTGGAGTTGTAGGCCCAAACATTGTATCGATCACCCAAGTACGTAATTATTTACACTACATTTTAAAGAAAATTTAAGTTTACACTTGACGACCTCTGTGGTCGAGTGGCGTATACACCGGTTTCAACGTGTCGCTAGCTGAGACCGTGAGGACCTGGGTTCAACCCCCAGACTGGTCAGTTTAGAAAAACTAATTTTCGACATTGTCTCAGGTCTGGGTGTTTGGGGTATTCGTTGTCTCTGAATTCCATTACACAAGAGCTTTAGCTACTTCGAATAAATAACAAGATGATGCTGTCCACATTTATTTAAATAATATTTAGACTTCTACATTTATATTATGATTGTCTCGAAAAACATTTTACACATTAATATTTAGGTGATACGTAAAACAACTGATATTATTTTTGTGCAACTGTAATACTGAGATCAAAACTATAATAGAAGTTTATACAATAACTAGCGGACCCGACAGACGTTGTCCTGTCTACATGGTCTACAATAACGCAATGATAACAAAACTTTTTTTTAATTTGATCGCAGCGCTTACTGTCGGGACAGACTAAAATTAAAATTCGAATATTATTTAAAATTTGCGATGGTAGCGCCGTCTGTCGGATCTAATTTAAAACATTCCAAAATCAACAGCTACTAATAAATTAAAAAATAATTAAAAAAAAACATTATCCAGCGGACAAAATTGTGAATATAAACCATTCCCAGATCCCCTTGAACACACACAAAAAATTTCATCAAAATCGGTCCAGTCGTTTGAGAGAAGTTCAGTGAAATACACACTCACAGAAGAATTATATATATAAAGATTAATTGGTATCTTTAATTAGTATTATTTTACAGTACATAAAAATGATAAAAGGAAACAGTGTGAAGAAGGTGAAATTTTGTTAGATTTCTGCAATATTTGCTATTGCCGCAGAGGACAACTGCATTGCGAAAACAATGATTGTGGTTATTTGAAAGGTCAAAGTAAGTATAGTACGAGAAATGTTAATTGCATCAATGAATCATTACTTACTATCAGAAGTTTGATTCTTACTCTCTATCTGCTTAAATACTTTTTGTGGGCTAAACGGCTAAACATGCTTTGGTTATATTTTTTTCAAAGACGGCTATAGGTCGCGTCACGTAAAAAGAACGCTAGCTGTCAAGATGCGCAGAACGCGATTTATCGGTCTGTTTGGTGGTATGAAGTGCGGGGGGGGGCACGAGTCGCATGTTTGCCGGTGCGCTATTGGTTCGTAGGACGCCTTCGCCTGCCGAATTGTATACTCATGCGCAAACGTACCCTCCCCACCTCCCGCCAGCGTTCTTTTTACTTGACGCGACCTATACTTTTGTTGAAGAATCTAAGATACTTCTTGTTTCGATATAAATCTAAAGCCTACCCTAAATTAACGGTGGCAATAATATTTCTTGAACTATATTTCTCTTGTCTTTCAGTTCATCATCTGCTTAACCTTTTCAGCTGAATACCGTATTTTACATGGAGCGACTGCCTATCTCACTCCACAACACATTTTACTTGGGAACACAGTATCCCACAATAAGACTGGTTGTCAGAATTCGACTTAAAGACTGCCAAAGATCATCGTATGACAGTCGGGACCAACGTCTTAACGTGCTTTCCGAGACACGGAGGGGACTCGGTATCTTTACAAATGGTCACCCATCCACGGACCATCGCGGCGAGCGCGGCTTAACCTTTATTATCGGTCAAACCGTACGGCTTACACTTAGCCCCTTACCCCCCTTTTCTTGTCTTCCAACTACTAAAGTCTAAAATATATCTATATATCTTTACTGAAGATTTTCTCAGATCAGTATCCTCATTTTACCTGATTTGACCGTTTCTTATGTTTTTTTTTTTGCAGAGTTTAGTATGAAGCGGAATGGTAAGCAGTGCATTGAAGGCAGCAAGTATGATATAGACGAATGCAATTACTGCGTTTGTATTCGCGGACGCGAAGAATGCACTGACTTGGATTGCGGCGTTAACAGTTTAAGTAAGATTGTTTATTACTAGATTTCAAAGCTAACTTGTGTATTGGCTTTTGGTGAAATTTGTGTATTAGTTGAGAAAAACTTTAACATTATTGGGGAGAAGATAGTAGTTCGTTACTAATTGTTTGTCAAAACTATATATGAGTTTCACCTGCTTTGTACAACACGTTTACAATTATCGTTTTAACATCTGTGGGTCACAAATTTTTGTTACCATTATGTAAGTTCTAAAAGTTTGCGATACTAACATTTACCTTTTTAGCTGCAAGAGATCAGTGCAGCATGTCCGTACATAAAATACCTATAACTGATATTTTTTAAAAATATTTTAATTATAAAATAATCAGTAAAAATATAATTTCAATATCCACAATTATATTTTGTCAAAATAATATGTTCTCTTTACACAAGCTGTAGATGCATCCTGTTATATGTAGTATAAGTGCTCGACTAGTTTCATTAATTAATCGATAATGAATGCCTGATTTGTTTCAAACACAAATATTTTTTCTGCTCTTATATTATGAACTGATTTTTCCATTAGTTTATGATTTATATGGGTTACTTTGAGATTATTGCTTACCGATTTTCATGTTGAATCTATTTTGATTTATAACACATCCATGACCAACACACATGCAATAAACGATTTGAATTTTTATTCGACTGAATTTCTCAAAAACATTATTGCGATTTTTGTTACTATATACAATTCGACGACGACCTCCGTCGTCGAGTAGCGTACACGCCGGTTTTCAAGGTGCCGCTAGCTCTCTCTCTCTCTAGGTCCCGGGTTCGATCCCCGGACGGGTCAATGTAGAAAGTCACTTTTCTACATTGTCTCGGGTCTGGGTGTTTGTGGTACCTTTTTTGTTTCTGAATTCCATAACACAAGTGCTTAATAGCTAATTACTTAGGGTTCAGAGCAATGTAAGTGATGTTGTCCGCATTTATTTATTCATTTATTATTTAAATATTTACATTTAATTATTGAATTTAATTTTGTTTCGTTTTACAGATACTTTAATATTTTGATATTTTACCTATACTTTTTAGGTTATCAAAGATCACGTGTTTGTTTGCAAGGAGACATAAAACAACAAAAATGTAATTATTGTTATTGCTTCCTTGGTAACTGGCTTTGTACCCCATCGCACTGTCCAGAAGATTTAAAAAAAAGTAAGTGCATTATTTATGTAAAATGCAAATAACATCGATTTCGATCGACATTACACATGTTGATAAATAACTGTAATTGATTGTACTTGATATGTAGACAAAAGGAAAACAAAAGCAAACGTAACGAGAGAAAAAAAAGCAAATATATAAATAATAATGTAATATTTATTTTTTTATAATTAATCACAATTTCGTCGAGTTACAAACTAAGTTAAATGTCATGTGATGTCAAACCATACGACTGGTCAACTTCACAAACAATGAATCAATTAAAAACTGCATGACATACTCGGGGAGAGTCTTCCTGACAGAAAAAGGAGTTATGCACCAACGATATTTTGAGGAAGACTTATCTACTTATCATTATTTGAATATTTATGCCTAAGAGTATTTAGTTCAGACACATTATCTAATACCATTTACCGGAATCTTCTTTATAAGTCAACAATAATCCATTAATAAATCTTATATTTCGGTAAACTCGTCTCACATAACTGACAATAAGTCTAAGCTTGTCATTTAAACACAAACTTTTTATGAGCTAACGTTATTTTTTCAGAAAAAGATAATCATAAAAAGATCAAAAATATGTGCGAGAAAGGTGAGAAAAAGCAAGTAAATTGTAATACTTGTGAATGTCACGCTGGAGAGTGGATATGTTCGCTTTTGCCATGTTCAACTAGAGAAACGGACCACCACAAATTGCGTAAGTAATTACATTTGGTTAAAATTTACCACCTTACTTTACACACCATCCAATTCAACAAAACAAGTCAGTGTAACTTACACTTGCCCAAAAATGCCCGACTATTGTTACGGGTCAAGCAGTCCATTTTAAAGGTGAATATAGATTTGAAACTAGTCGAGCACTTTCAAGCAAATTAAAATGAACAAAGTAGTTAATTCTGTTTTGTATAAGAAATTAGACTATTTAGCTATTTGAATAATTTTAAACTATTTGTACAGCTTATAGCTAAACTTTTATGTAGAAAACTGATATTTTTTATTTCAGTCCCCCTAAGAAACCAGTATCATTCGCCAGTCGGCTGCAAACAAGATGAGGAACACTACATAGGCTGCAACCTCTGTTTCTGTAACAATCGTGAATGGGTGTGCACCCAAAGAAAATGTGACGAATCAGATGAATATGACCAGGATATGGGTTTCCTGCGCCCGGAAAAGCTGCCTGACACTTGTAAGTTAAACTGCACTTGCACTATTTCTATACTAGAAGTTGCTTCCAGATCTGGCGAACGCGCATCAAATGCGCAGCCGTTTGTGAGCTGCGCTTGCATTTGTAGTTCGCGAGCCGTTTGTGAACAGTTCAGGAGCCAGATAAGCTGGATATGAACCGACCCTTAGGGTGCCGTCTATTTTTATATTTTGTGTAGCGTATATTGATTAAAGAATATTTGAATTGATACGCGCCGCGTGTGAATAGCTCCTGATTTCCGCCAAAAACGCCAAAATTGAATTTAGTTAGTTATTTCCCATGTAGCTTTGGTCACACAAAAACAAAAATAGTTCAGTTTCTTGGAATTACATCGATTGTGCACTAAGCGGCAGAAATACCCAATAATCTGTTTCATAGACATGATTATCATTGACCTATTAACATCATTTTCTATAGAACTTCTGATGTTCAATAATTTACTATCATTGACTGGTTTTCAAAAATTTTCTACAATAAATATTATCTCTTAAAATATTTCTTTCTTTTTTTGCAGTATTTTTCGTAGAACCTTGTACTTCGGGAGAACAACGTCACAAGGACAAGTGTAACCTTTGCTTTTGTGCGAATGGAAAGTGGTACTGTCAAATTAATTATTGTGGGAAAAATGTCGACATTATGGGTCGAGAAAGAATAACGGAACCGAGATATGGAGGTAGATACGATAGAAAATTAATATATAAACGGATTTTTGAGGTTTATTAAAGATACCGACAATTTAACGCCCTTACAGGTGTCATATTTCCGGGCCTACTGATGTAGTATTCATCTTGAATCTTAAACTAAAATACTTAATATACTCAGATAGAATAACTTTGAAAGTAATCGTTAAAAAAAAGTACATCTTTTTCTGTTCACATCAAATCAAAGGATATTAAACAAATTTTTTATTTAATTTACTAACTTTTTAAATGATTTCTATTTTGTACGGCTGGTAGAAATCGCAAAAATTTTACAGGTTTAGAATAAGGAACTGGCCTTTGCCCAGCTGTGGGAAATAACATAGCCTAAAATAATACGTTGAGAAACACAAAACTTTTTGTGTGAATGGAATACGCCATATAAATCAATTGTGTCAATTTTAATGGAACTTTTATTTTCATTATTTAAAGTAACAACAGTTCTATTTCAATAAAAAAAAGGAATTAAACTTAGATGACATTATTTCGTTCTCGATGTCTAGTAACTGTATCATCAATTCTTTTAAATTACAGATTCCTTTTATACCGCAAAATGTAGGAAAGGCGCAAGGCGGAAAAAGGATGTTTGCAACACATGTTACTGTCGTCATAAAATTTGGTTCTGTGAAAACAAAGCCTGTGCTGATGTCGACGAGGTACCAGAAATACGTATGTATATAAGTTAAAAACATACAAATGATTAATCTTAACAGCGGTTATGTTAATTGTGCACTTTTTACTTGCTGGGGAGTTTGTTTCGCGTTTTTTTTTTACGGATAGGAAACGAAGGGTGAGCTATAAATGAGCTAACTGTTTATTAAAGCTATAGTTTTTTTTATTATTGATTAATAAAATAATTTCTGGTGCGCTATTTTCACCTCACGCGTTTTAAGGTGTTTTCACTTTTTTGTCGTACAAATCTCGTTAATATCGGGTGAAAAGTCTTGAATAGCAAATTACACTAGTAAATATTTAAATTACACCAATTACAGTGAAACATAACAGGACAGCGTAACAAAAAACTTGCCCGAAAATGCTCGACTTCATATGTTATCCGGATATGAAACTAGTCGGGCATTTTCGAGCAAAACCTGTAAGTAAAGTCGTTTTACTGTTAGTCAATACAATTTAGTCTATAATCTATGTATGTGCAGATTAAAGTCATTTTACAATAAATATTTTCAGCTGATGTTCTAACTCATAAAGAAGTTAGAGAAAAATGCATACATGGTTCAGTTCAAATGATACGCTGCAACGAATGTATATGCCGCGAAAGTTCATGGTATTGCACATTGAAAACGTGTGCTGATGACGAAACTGGACCGATAAGTAAGTGGTATGTTTTTTTTTTCAGTTTTAATATTTCATCAAATTATATGTGTGTTAATTATATGTCACAGAAGTTAGAGTTACCCCATTACTCGCTTATGTGAATACTGAAATGAAACGATTTAAATGGGTTGTGCGTAGATATTGTATCAAGGGCTTCCTCGGCAACTGACACGTTAAAAAAACGTCATCATTCCCATTGGATTTATAAAGTAAATCAATCGCATGGGGATAATGAAGATTTTTAGAATGTCTTGCACATTGGGCACACGACGTACTTTTCATAAGAGTTTCTATAACGACATTATTGCATACATTTTATTCTGATTTATGAAGCAACAACCGTCCACTTTCTTACTACAATTCGGCTTTTTTCAAAAAGTTAAATCTACGTACTAGCTACATTTTTTTTTTTATTACGCAAAATCCAAATATGCTGTTGTTTAAGAATCTTTCTAACTGACTGAATAGACTTTTTCTTGTACCCTGTCGTCATCTTATTAAGCACTACATCTCTTACATAAACGTAAGTATGCCTACTATACTTTACTAATCTAGAGTTTTTTAACAGAACCCCGGAACGTTATAGCAGGCAACAAAAACGGGACTTGTGTAAACGGTATTGTCAAACGTATGCATAAGTGCAAAGTCTGTCATTGTATATACCAAACGTGGTTTTGCTCCCTCACGTGCATTATCGAAACGATGCAATTTGGTGAGCCTGAAGGTAAGCCGATTGATATATAAAATTAAAACAAAATTTTATCAAAGGAGCCAACATTTTTAAAAGGTTTTCTGCAATAATCAAGGATTGCAGCGATCAAGCAACGTCTAAACAACAGTCGACTCAGAAAAAATACAAATACATACACACGCTAAACATATCACTCAAATGATGCAAACTCGTTGTTTTTGTGTGCTTAATAACTTACGATTTCTGAAGAATACGTCAGAAATAACAACCTTAGATGCGGTTTTTTTTTAATACTGGGAGAAATTTTCTAAATTAATTGATTGTTTAGTTCTAAATAGTTTAGTAGTTTACAGTTTTCTTATTCTAGCTTTAAGTTTTTGATAAAACCTCTGTAAATATACCAGGAAATAATATTGGTGAAAGATTTTAGCCCGAAACGTTTTAATATACCGAAAAACTTTTATCGTGATATTTCTCTGTTAGCGATGTTATAGTTGTCCTTCTGCAGTTTTTTTCACCAAGCACTTCTGCCACTGCCAGTCTTCAATCTCCCAAGTTTTTCTAAAAGTAAAACTAAAAAGCAATCGTATAAGTTGAATTTAGGTTTGACAGTTGATAAGCCGATATTTACCACGATCTTCAATAAAAATGTTTTTGAACGATTCCAGTTCCTCCAAGAAACCAATATGGTTTACCAGATGGCTGCAAGAAAAATGAGGAAAAACAAGTAGGATGCAACGTTTGTTTATGTTACGATCGCCAATGGGTGTGCACCCAGAGAAAATGTGACTTGTACGATGAATATGACCAGGATACGGATCTTCTGCGCTCGGAAGAGTCGGCTGACACTTGTAAGTTAAACTGATATTGATATTCTTGTTATACCTGACAAATATCAAGTTGGAAACTTAATTAGAGCAACCCTAAGGTAACCCATACCTATCGACGCGGAATCGGCTAACGCCGGTCAAGAAAGCCTTTATGTCTACGTAATAAGAGTGTTACGAATACCATTCGCATCGGCTCTGCTCGACCGACAATTTTTGATGAGCTGATCGCATCCGTACGGAGCCCAATCTAGCGGAACGTTTCCGACTGTTTTATATGGCCAACATCCAGTCGAGTAGTGTGGTAATACGCACTCGGCTTAAGCCGATTCCGCGTCGATAAGTGTGGTTAGACCCTAAAACGCAGTTTTTACTTATTTCTGATATGATGATAATATTCCTATTTGCAGTATTTTACTTACAACCTTGTACTTCGGGAACACAACGTCATAAGGACAAGTGTAACCTTTGCTACTGTGCAAATAAAAAGTGGTTCTGTCAAATGAATTATTGTGGGAAAAGTGTCAAAATTATGGGCCGAGAAAGAAAAGTGGCACCGAGATTAGGAGGTAACCGTAAGTATATGCTTATAATAATGTTTTATGTTTTCTGAAGTTTACGCGAATTTTGGACATTGAAAAAGAAAACGGTTTAAACGGATTTAACCTTGATTTATTTTAACAACTTATAAATTATTATATCCATTTCAGTATGGATTGATGGGCTTATGAAAAACGGTTGAATTCTTTTCAATTTCAGAGTCCTTTTATACCGCAAAATGTAGAAGAGGCGCAAGGCGGAAAAAGGATGCTTGCAACACATGTTATTGTCGTCATAAAATATGGTTCTGTGAAAACAAAGCCTGTATCGACGAGGAATCAGACAGAGGTGTGTATATAGTTAAAAACGTAGAAATACTAAATCTTCATAATATTATCTGCTTTGTTAATTGGGTATTTCTCTAGTTTGTATCCTCCTTCCTTCTCCAAAGCTAGAACATTTGGGTAGGACTGAAGGGCGATAAAAGGTGCTGTTTTTTTTGCTTTCCCTTCGAGAAGTTCTGCTTTGAGGCCTATTTTTAACCGACTGAAAAAAGAAGGTTTTATTAAGAAATCGGTTTTCTTTTAAGAATTTCTTACTTCTTAGGTTACGAATCCCTATGCGGTTATAGGTATTTTCACTATTATTTCGTATAAACCTCGTTAATAGTGTATAAACATAATATCTTCTCGGTAGGTATTTAAATGCAGTAAAATGAATATATTTTAGTATTTTTTTATTTGGTTTCTTTTTGGGCGCTAAGAATATTACCTATTATAAATCTATTCTGGCTAAAGTACTAGCGAATCTCTTATCTACTCTACATATTAACTCCGATTGTACAGAAGTGCCATCGTTACGTTTTTCAATTTATTTATTTTCTTTGGCTTGTTAGATTTTAGCTTGAAAGGTGTGATAACGAGTGAATCAAATAGATTTTTTTTTCATAAGTTAATATTGTATATCTATATGTAATAATACATCGTTACCATTTTAGGAATACTAAGGGCGACATGCATCACTGGCACTTTTAAAATGATTAAATGCAACTCGTGTGTTTGTCGGAATGGTTTCTTTGCGTGCACAAAAAAAAATTGCATGTAAAATATGGAAAAGGAATATTTAAGAAATCAATAAAACAAACAAAAATACTGATTGATAAGACCAGGATGAATCTTGAAAACCTTAAAAATAAAGAAGGGCTGAATTGCCCAACTCACCATCACAAATTAATGTAATTTGGAAACAAACTCACGCTGTTTATGAATAAGAAAATAAAATTAACGTAATAAAATTTATGAAATAAGAAACATTGTTCGTTTATTTATATTTCCCGCATATTACAAACGTTGTCTGCGTCAGTTCCTACAAAACTTCATTAAAAAGTACATAAAGTTAAACCAAGTAATATGATAGATTGATTTATTGGTTTTAATGCAATTAATCCATTTTTGAAAATATTGCATTGCATGTTTTTAAGTTTTGTATATGAATTTTAAATGCTAAAACTAAGGTACCTACCTACTATCTCGCAAAATTTTTGCAGAGAACTAATAGTATTGATATATTTGACCTTCAAAATACTTTATCGAGAGCAATGAAGCAAATTCAACACTGGGGTAATTTCACATTTTATGGTACTACGATCAGTCAATCCAGGACTAGATTGTTCCTTGCACAGAGAATCGGCATAGCCATTCAACGTGGCAATGCTGCCAGCCTTCTGGGGGCCGAGTCTGCTATTTACAATGGCTCCAATCGTCTGAGTTGGTGGCGTTAGTAAGTCCATTTTAGGATAATTGGCATTCTACTAAACACCAAAACGTCAACATTGGCCGCCCCAATGGCCAATTTTGACGTTAAAATGATGTTTTACCTACGTAATTATTCTAAAATGGACCTACTAACGGCACCCACTCAGACGATTGGAGCCATTGTAAATAGCAGACTCGGCCCCCTGGGCACGTTTCCCGCCATTGATAAGGATGACGATGAATTTTTTGACGCCTGTTAGTTTTATTTATTTACGTTATTTTTATGGTAATTGAGTGCTTATGATCAAACCCAAAACTATCTTCAGCAGTATGCGAATGAATGTATAACTAAAAATTATATTTTGATAAGGCTTTTAATATTTATTTTCTTTTCTAGTTAATATGAATCAGCATATTTTGACTAATAAGTGTGAAATAGGACATGTTCGGAATTTAGACTGCTATACCTGCGTTTGTATGGCGAGAGGTTATCATTGTACTATGAAGCAAAAATGTCAGGACGACCCAAAAATAGGCAAATGTACGTATGCAATAAAAAGTCCTTCTTCTCCATAATTTAACTTAGACGAGAAATGCCTGAATTGTTTCGAGCCTTAATGGAGCCACTGCTCGAGCATAATGCTTTCACAACACTAGTCTCTTATCCGCTTAACAATTGACATTTCTACAATAGTTTGACAATTAAATCGCTCAAATGTATGGACGTGCTAGGTCGAAAAGCTTTTTACATTATCCGATGCGATATCGGTATCGGATATTTGTGTGAAAACCATCGTTAGGTATTATTAACAGTCTATAGATATTATACAAAAATAATTGTGCTAAGATACACTTTATTTAAATGCGTTAATATTTATATAAAATTAAATTACTTATTAATTAAATTTGGGATCTGAAATCGCCAATCCGCAGTGAGCAAGCGTGGTGATCAATGCTCGTGAATTCTCTATATGGGAAGAGGCCTGAGCCCAGCAGTGGGACTTTTATAGGCTGGATTATTATTATTATTATTAAATTACCTTTTTCTCAGTGTCGAAAAGATTAAAATGTCCTTTTTAATTTTCAGCACGGTTGCGCACCTCAAAATGTAAAGTTGGAAGTAAATATCCTATTGATGAGTGTAACTATTGCTTTTGTATGGAAAACGACCAATATATCTGCACTAACAAGACTTGTGGCCCCGATGGTATGTAACTATTTCAATAAAACATCGCCTTCTAATAAACACGTATGTAATAAGATAGGGACAGAGGCAAATTAGGGCCAGCCAAGGACATCATCGTTAAAAATCGATTTTTTCATAAGTTTTTTGGTCACATACCACAATATTGTGGATTAAATGAATTTCTAAGAAGACAGTACCTGTCCTTCTAAGCATTTCTTTATATGACACCAAAGCTGTGGTACAGCTGCACCTGATTTTATACAGGGCAAGAAAGGCTGAATCTTCATACATTTTTCGTGCGTATGATTTTTCTATTTTTGTGGTATGTGATCGAAAAATGTAGGCAAATTAATATATTCATGAATGGAAATGCTAAGGAGGATAAGCTCTGTCTTAGTAGGTAATTCATTTAATCGATATTATCGAGGTATGTGATCAAAAAAAATTCTTTCTAACTTTCGAATTTATACCAAAAATGTACGGAGATCGGTTGATGTCCTCTAATTCAGATTAAAATTACCGGGCAAGCATTCTATAAGCCAAAACTACGCGACCTTAGCAAAACCTAAAAATAAATATATAAAAAAAAACGTTTTTTTTTTTCTAGATTCTTTTAATCCTGTTATGAAAAGTTCTGGTTGTGAAATAGGAAAGAAGGAGCCAATAGATTCATGTAACTACTGCTATTGTACCTCTGACCAGATGTGGGACTGTACCAATAACTATTGTCCAGGAGAGCAAGAGCGTTGTATGTATTATTAATATATTTTGTGTCATCATCATCATCTCTTATGACGAGCCTGTTGGTCTAGTGATTAGTGACCCTGACTGCTATACCGGAGGTCATGGGTTCGATTCCCACCCAGGACAGATGTTTGTGTGATGAGCACGATCATTTGTTCTGCGTCTTGGTGTAATTTATCTATAATATGTATGTATTTAGCAATATATGTATATCAATTGTCTGGTTACCATAACGAGACAACTGATATACATATATTAATAACCGTGTGTGAGATGTCCCGGAATATTATTATCTCCTTACCCTGTACCAATTATTTGGGGTCGGCGTAATTATGTATTCAGCTTCCATTCATCTCTACTACTCGTCATCTCAGCGCTCAGTCCTTTACTCCTCATATCAATTTCACCCAATCCATCCATCGCTTCTTCGGTCTTCCTCGGCATGCATCTAATTACATTTTATAGCGTTTTGTGCATCCATCTTTTCCACTAGATATGAACCGACCCTAAGATACGGTCTATTATGTAATATGACGTCCAATAAGTCCTGCTGAGTAACCTACATAGAATAAATAATTTTTGAATAGAATTAAAAAAACATTTCTTTGCAATAGAATATTTCACTACATAACATTTTTATTTTCCAGCTTATTTAAGACACGAGGTGCGCAAATGTCTCATAGGAACCAGATCCCGACTAGATGCATGCAATTATTGTTACTGCGATTATGACCGGAACTTAATCTGTTCAAATCACTCTTGCCCACAATATAGTACGTATTTTTATGTAAATGTTATTAACACTTTTATTGAAAAATATTTTGTTATTTGGAATACCTCTCAAAAAAAATCACGACCCAAAATCTAAAATAATACTGGGTATTATTTTAGATTTTGTTGACTTCATTCAACATCAAAGATTATTGCATACCAAGTGTATTAGGTTTTTATAGCTATTCTGTGTTACTTGTTAAAATGCAATATGGAACCACAAGCATGAAAACAAAATAATTAAAAAAAAACTTCAATTTTGTTGAAAATGTATTATTGTGTAATATTCTTCGCAAAAATATTATACATAATGTTAATGCGAAGAAGCCCTTATACAACGAAATCGAGCGAGCTTTGCCGCGACTTTGTTGCACCCCAAAAGGACTGTTGATTTGGCGCGCAAGCTTAAACGCTGCTTGCAAATAATCGCGAGTAAAACTGTCGCGTGAGCTCGTGGCTCGCTTGTCAATTACACCCTTTACATTTTCCAGACGTTGCACGAACGTCACATAATTGTGAAGCAGGCGAGAGACGGAGAGTAGATCCTTGTAACCATTGTGTGTGTAGTACTGACGGTGTATGGGATTGTACGAGTAATTATTGTCCAGAGAACATAGCTCGAACAACTTACATTGGTAAGTATGTTTTTTTTTCTGCCATTTTTGTCCCACTGCAGTGTAAATGCCTCCCTTGCCTTCTTCCAATTCTACCGTGTTGTTCGGAATAGTGTCAAGTTCGGCCCACCATCGCCTTTTAGGCCGGCCACAAGGTCTTCTTATATTTTATCACGTCAAAGTTATGTTTTCCTGAAATACCAAAGTTTATGTCAGAAAAAGCAAGGACACTCCTTCGCTCTCCTCAATGCAAAATCAGAAAAGACTGGAAATTCATAAGTTTTGCTATCAAAAAGGGAGAGTCAATCTATATATAGACTCAATGGGCTTTTAATCAATTCTTAAATTAAAATTGATCGTCAAACAGCTTGTACTGTTTTGTGGGCCACTGTTAGTTCTTAAGAATACCTTTATGTCCGTACCTTTGTAACTAAATAAATAATAATAATAAACAATATTACATTTCCTAGATATTCGTCTAAGCTTTAACTGTTTTAGGGGATCCTGAAACTATTTGGAGTACTGAAAGTGAATTTCTGTCTGTACCTTGTGTAAATGGCGCTCGGAAGCAAAAAGATGATTGTAACTATTGCGTATGTTTGGAAGGCCGACAATACTGCAGTAACAAGAATTGTAATGCTAAGGCAGGTGAGTATCTAATAGAAAAATAGTTGCTTCGCTTAAAAAATATTTTTTTTGCAAATCAAAACTAAAGTTGAAGATTAGGCTTCACAGATCAGATGAACGTGAAACTTGATTACAACTTAAACAGAAGCTAATTCTACAAAGTAGTGACAGCAGTAGTGTCAAACTAAGTTGGAAGAGTAATAATAAAATTTTGCTTTACTACCTGCATGCACCTTTAAACAATTTATTTACGTGATTTTTAATAACTTTTAATATCATAAGTCGTTACAACAGGTTTTGTCTTGCCTTTTTAGAGATTGGACCAAAGGCATTCCTTTAAGTTTTTATTAAAAAATAAAATATGCTTTACTGTTAATTTAGGTACATATTTTCTGGAGCCTCCCTGCTCCTCCGGAGACCCACTGCCTCAACTGGACCCATGCAACGAATGCCTTTGTTTAGACGGAGCAATTGTATGTTCGAAAAAAACATGCACTCGAACAACACAAGGTAAGGATAAATAAATAAATGCGGATTTCACATACATTGCTCTGGATCCAAAGTGAGTAGATAAAGCACTTATTAAAGAATTCAGAGACAACGAAGGTACCACAAACACCTAGACTCGTGACAATGTAGAAATGTGGTTTTTCTGGATAAGTTTAGTACGAAAATGACCATGTTAGGTTATTAAGTGTCTCCAAAACAACATTAAAAAACATCAGAAAAACTGTCAAAAAGGCTACGCAGGACAAGAAAAAGTTTAATACTATAGAGATATCCTTAGATATTCAGGTTATTTTAAAACGAATTAATAATAATAAACCTCCATTCTAGAGGCTAGTTACACAAGATCTCGCATGTGTGAGGAAGGAGAAAAGTTCTTTATGGAAGATGGCTGTAATTACTGCGTCTGTAGTGGCGGACAAGAATTTTGTACTTCAAGAGCTTGTATGATGGTACATGGTAAGTATTACTGGGGAGTTTGTTTAGCCGTTTCTTCTCCTCAGCCAGAGCACTTAGGAAGCGGTGAAGGGTGGGCGTTTTGGGGTGGGTTCATATCTGGCGGTGGTAGCGTGTTGTTGGTCGGGTGGCGCTGGGGTGGGCGGGCGCATGGCGGAGCATTCGGCTTTTCACACTGACCTGACGACGCGTTGGAGCGTCAGGTAGGAGAGGTTGGATGTTTTGTTGTGTGCTTGTTCGTTCTGCCGTTGCGCGGCCGATATTGTGACCCCTAGGGTGGGTCTGTCATAACAGACCCCTGTCTTTTGTAAAAAAAAAACGACGTTTGATAAGTGCTACTTTGTAGCCTAAGTTAAATATATGTTTTTTTATTTTGATTTTGATTAATGAAACGTTGAGGTGGTCTCGCACTTTGGAGGTAAAACCAAATACTATTCAATAAACAAATAAAAGTTCTTAAATAAGAAATAATAATTGGTTGTGGATCTCAGATAGGCGGTTGCGTCAAGCCGACACCAACATAGTTGAGAAAAGGTTAGGCAGATGATGACGATATAAATGTGAGAAAAAATCTTGCACATGTTCCTTACTTGATATTATAGTTCTCATATGGAACACATAAAGTCTTAGATAACTAAATTATTTAGCTATCTTGCTCTTTTTCGAGACTGCATCCCCAAATGATCCCCAAAATCCTCAATTGGCGTGAACAAAGCCTTGGAATCTGGTATGTGAAAAAAAACTGATATGATATCGCCATGTCTTGATGCTGTTTCTTGTAATGCATACATAGTCTAGCAATTGAAATAAATTGCAAGTTTTTTGTTAACCGTTCAAAACTATTTACTTATTAACTTACAGACACAAATGCTAAATGTAACGAAGGCGACATTATTCCTGCAAAAGACCATTGCAACATGTGCGTCTGTGTTCACGGAAAAGTGACTTGTACGAACAAAATATGTCGGAAAATACGACGGAAAGGTACGTAAAGATGTAAAAACACCGGAACTTTTAATATTAGTAGTAGTTAAATATAATAATATTATATTTAACTACTACCAGCGCAAAAATATATATATTATATATATTTTTGCGCTGGTCTTTGAAGCCATGAATTTTCATTATTCTATCAGATATACTAAAAAATAGAAGTTAGCTACAAAATAACTAACATTTTCACTCACAAACTGCCTACTTCCATTTGTATTTACTCTTCTTCTGAAAATCAATATTGATTCATCCCATATCGTCTAGTTCATCCCAGTTAGTTAAAAACTCATTAAAAACCAATCACTTTTTAAAATCCTTTGGACATTTTCAGGTCAAGGTACAAGAAATGGGTTTAGGTATAAAAAGTTTGGTGATCCCACATCACCAGGTATCATGATACCTGGACAGATTTGCGTTGAGGGATTCTTCTATAACCCTGATAATTTCGACCCTAAGTGTCCAAATATCTGCGTCTGTGACAGACAAGAACTATTGTGTACTAATAGGCAATGCGGAAATAAAGACAAAGGTATGGTTTGAGACATAAAGTCTGCTGATACAATCAAATACAGGCAAGCAGCAAGGAAAGGCTAAATGGGTGGATCACTTATAAAAAAAATTGAACTAAAACTGTCCCACGGTTGTGCGATCATAGTTTATGTTCCTGTTACATCATCGAGATAAAAATACCGTATTTGATAATGCATATTCTAGTCTGCCTGTGTGCGGAATTTCCTTTAAAACCGATTAGTTGTTTTTCGTGTGAGAAACAATTAACATACGAGTACATTCAACCGAATATCTATAGGTCCTTGTAGTTAACTTGGTGTCAGTCAATTATATTAATGTATTATTTTCTACGGATTATGTTTCTCACAGTAATTTCTTTTTTTATGTCCAAAATATGTCTTTCACAATTGGGTCGTTTTGAATTTCGTTTTGTAACTGAAAATGGAAAATATTTTAACTGTCTATTTAATTTCAGAGTTACCACCGGAATGGGGGTCAAAATCAGAGAAACATAAACACACACACAAGAAACTAGCCCTGAAGCAAACGGGCTGCGTTGATTATCAATCCCTGCCTTCTGACGAGCCTTGCAGTCACTGTCATTGTTTAAATAACCGAAAAGTCTGCAATATTACAAGATGCGTGCAAGACAAAGAAGAAATGATTGCTAAATCAGGTTTGGAATGTAGAATTCTCAATATATGAAAAGCAAGACCGATTTTTTTTTTGATGGATTGCGCGTAAATAGTAATAAAAAGGAGTGAATGCTGAGCTGACGAATAGTAGATATGAATGGAAGATGAATACGTATTGTGCAGACCACATATAATTTGGAACAGGGCAGAGAGATGATGATGCCCGTGTGACTTGTCCCAAGATATAATTATTGTTTGAGTTATACAAACATTCAACTATAATGTTATGGCCGATTGGCTTAACTTAGGTCTTGTACTGAAAATGGGAAAACACTAGTCTTACTTTAATATTTAATACTTTATATATCAAACATTAAAGGTCACAGCGCCGACTACCACTTTGCGATTTCCGCACGGGACAGACATTCGTGCGCTCCACAAACGCTAGTTCTAAGTCTTGTCTAGGTGTTCTTTCCTCATGTGATTTAAAATTTACAAAACCTTCGACTATTAAAGGATTAAAATTAAGTTCCTTAGAGGAGAGATGACGAATGAAAAATCTTGTGGTACCTTCTTTGTTTCTGAATTCTATAACACAAGTACTTTAGCAACTTACTTTCCTTTCCACATTTGTTTATTTTAGATATTAAAAAAATAGTTTATTTTTTAAATTTTATATTCCTGGTCATTTGTAAAACACCGACAACCTCTTAAAAAGTCATTGTAGTCAATATTATGACAATCTTTTAGTATGAGCCTACATCTGAAATCTCGAAAAAATCTGCTGTTTCATACATTTTGAGAAGAAGAGATAATTTTTTCTTTTGCAATTTCAGGTGTGGTCCCATAGTAAAACTTTTTCATAATGTCGAATACAATGACCTTTCAAGAGGTGGTTGGTGTTTTACAAATCCTATTCTTTGCAGTACTTTTGAAAAACCCGTTGGAACCATCACCGGAGGTATTCTGCACACCGTTCACATTCTACAGCCCGGATAGCAACAGATTCTGTAGAAACTGTTTCTGTCTACATAACGGACTCGCGATATGTTTGCTTAATTTCTGCAAATATTCTAAAGGTAAGCTAAAACATATTGAATTGGAGAACAAAGATATTCATGTAAACCTTAATTTGAATAGTTATTTTTAAAATTTGGTCTTTAGCAAATGGTTTTTAACAGTCGATATGATCCGTCGAAATAATTTCTAATCAGCCAACTTCACATGGAATATATAATGTAATATTACTTTTTCAGATGTACCCCATAAACCACCTGGTAAGTGTTTTCTATTCTTTTCCCAAAATCTGTCTAAATTAGATCTTTCTCTCTTGTTTCTCAACAAAACGCTTGGTTGACACTTCGTGTGACCCAATGGCTGGCTTCTGCCTAGGTCAAAGAATAAGCATTGCCATACAACATGGCAATGCTGCCAGCCTTTTGGGCACACTCCCAGTCGACAGCGATGTAGATGAATTTTGGATGCCTTATTTTAGTTTATATTTAGTTGATAGCTTTCATTTGTTTTTCTAGTTTACTTTTAGTTAAGTTTTTATACGTTACTAGCTGTGCCCCGCGTGAATACGTAGGTCCCGGTGCCTTTATATTATTGGGCGCGGAGATGAATGCTAGATGAACGCCAACAAATCGAAATCGTAACAAAAGTCAAGATTACTTAATATGATGGTTAAGAATTCTTAAATATTCTAATTTTTCCGCGCAATCTTCATTTTTTTTTCTTTTATACGTAAGAACCTTCACCCGACATTAAAATACACAACAAAGAAAGAATTAGCGAAATCGGTCCAAGTGTTCAAGCGTGATGCTGTGACCAAGGAAAATAGGCATTAATTTTTATATATACAATTAGATTGTTTCAAAAGTACGATGACTCACGTAAAAGTGTACACGTGTATGTTTCAGAATCTGTCCACAACATGTGCAATCCCGGTGAGATCGGGTACCCGACCAAGTGCGTGAGCTGCAAGTGTTCAGAAAACGGCAAGTGGGTCTGCTCTCGACAACGGCTGTCGGACTGTGATGGTAACATATTTATTTATTAGGTATACCAACAGCATAATATATTGTGTACAAAATTAAAACAGTATGACAACATTTCTTATACTATAATATACTATACTATTACAATATACCAACGTTTTGTATTTTACATGTGAGTATAACAAATAAAAGATATATTACATATGATAAAATAATAAATAAAAGATAAACAATAATAGAATACCGCCCGCGCCCCGTCTCTTCTGTATGTTTTGCGTCGCGACGCTTCTATACATTTTGTATGAAAGTGACGCGGTAGAGACAAATGTCCGCGCCCCGTCTGCGTCTTACGTCTCTTCTGTCTGGCCTGCGCCTTAGACTTTATAAAATCTGTCTAAATATCTAGAAATTCATTAAACAAAAATGATTGTTATTTACGAAAATGATGCCGATGACATGTTTTTATTTGTACAATGCGTTGCGCTACAGTTTATTTCTACTAAAATATTTTTATTTATGTTTTAGAGAGGAATTGCGACGTTCGGGATGAGTTCCAGATGGGTGTCCAGACATTTTGTGCATCATGCAAGTGTGCCAGTAAGGAGTGGTACTGTGCTATAGAAGAGGGACCATGCTCTGGTAAACTTAAACCTTAATCTTGTTCTTGAGTTGTTTTGAATACACGCTGTGTAAAGAAAGTTTTACAGCGTGTATCCAATTTTATCAATAACTAGCAAACCCGGCGAACTCCGTTTCGCGACCAGAGCAAAAAAAGATTGTTTTTTTTTGCTATAAACCTCACGGAGCCCGAGACCTTTCCAACGAGTGCAAAACCGTGGAAATCGGTTCGTGCGTTCTGGAGTTACAGCGTCAGGAAGGCAAACCCGACTTATTTTTATATGTATAGAAGATAAAAGTTAAGTAGATTTTTTGATAAACTTTTAATAAATTATTGCCAGTTGGGCTACAACCTGTCCCATCAATCTACTCAATGGAAGACCTTGATATGAAAGTAAAACTCATATCCCTATTTGCCTTTTTTATAAAAAAAAACAAGTTAATCAAATGTTATTTTTTTTTCATTACAGATTACAGTAAGTATTTTTTAAAGTTAAATCTTAAAACTATTCATCATCATCATCATATCAGCCCGGAATCACCCACTGCTGGGTATAGGTCTCCCCTTTTTTCTGCCATTGTTGTCTGTCTTGCGCGTCCCTCATCCAGGTGGTTCCCATTACCTTGGCTATGTCATCAACCCAACGTTAATTAAAACTAAAATATTTTTGAAAAATATTTTGTACCCTTTAGAAAGATTCTAAAAAGCCAAAAGACTTTTCAATTTTCCTTCTTATAAAGTCATTTTTCTGAAATCAATAAAACTGTTTATGAAATTTTTCAAACAGAAACAAAATAACAATTTTCATTCTTAAAAAAAACTTTTAAAACCAAACCGTTTTCAACCAACTCCAAAAAAAGGAGGAGGTTCTCAATTCGGCAGTTTTTTTTTTCTTTAAAAATCGTCTTAGTTCGTGACTATCGCTTTTTATTTTAAGTTCTGTATTTTTGCAGGTGATCTGCCTTGCACAATGGGCAGGTTTATGTATAATCCAAATCAACTCTGCAGTATTTGTATCTGCGGAGGTCTTGAGGGATCAAAGAACATGTGCTTTACAGAATCCAAGTGTGTCAAACAAGTTGTAAACCCCTTAAAATAGTCATCAACGAAAAAGGAAACAATAAATTATGGATATTTTTGTAATTTTTATTTTCTACTTTGTGTGTATGATTTTATACTTATTTTTGTGTAAAGTGGGTGAAGAGAATAATTTATTTAAAATGTAAAAAAAAAACAACGTTGCTATGTCTTATCACATTTTATTTATTATTAACACATATTACTTGCCATTACAGATAACTTAACCTAATTCGACAAAGTAACTTAAAGTATGTTTCCTTAACTATAACTTAACCAGGTTAGTGCGCGCACGCGGCAACACCAACGTCACATACTCGTCCGGAATACAGAAACCTATCTCTGAGAGTATACCAAAGTTTTGTATTATATCAGAGTTTTTATATTATTATGTTATATGAGAAGATGCCTTTGTGCAGCAGTGTAATATTTACAGTCTAGTATTTTTTTATTTTATTGTAGAAATTCCCTACTTCTTACTCTACTGGCGTTGTCTTTACCTGAGTAAATTTTTTAGAAGAATAGTTAAATTTTACTCTAAATCTCGTAATTCGACTTCTTTTAGGATTTTTAACTTGTGTACCTGACATTTATTTTAGCGTTAGTTTAACACATTTATTTAACAATCTTCATAAATATAAAATCATGTTACCCAGTAATGATTCGTGAGTCAAGGACTGATAGATAATCGCTCCATGTAAACACATACATCGCTCCATACAGTATGCAGCTGAAACCGGCAAGACTGGAGCCCTAACATAGCTTGGGGAAAGAGTAAATAACAGGTAAATATTAAAGAAAATAGAAAAGCTAGCTTTACACCATATTGGTCTTTCACAATTCCAAAGTGAACCTCAACATGAATCTTTAATGTGAAACTCTGAACAAAATCTAAACTATCGATAACTGTATTATAGCGAGCAATAAACTTCTGCGAGAGGTCTTGTATTATACTGTTGTTCTTGTACAAGTTAAATACATACAAATATGTATACAATACTTTTAAGGTATACTTAAAATGGATATACCAGCATTGTTAAACCAGTAAGTGTAAGTACTACTCCAAATTTAAAAAAACGTTTTTGGACTTAGATTTGAACTCTAGAATGTTCATAAATTCTAAGGCGCTTAGTTTCTGCACATATTCATTTTAAAGCAATTTAATAGTGTGCGTTGCCCCAGCGGAAAAAGTTCGAATTTCATAATTTGAGTTTAACAGATATTTTAGTGTGACGTCGTGTAATTGTGTATGGTAAGTAAAAAATTGTGCATCCAACCATTGTGGAGTTATTCATCAAAAACTGTTTACATTTACGCACACATTTAATAATAGGCATACACTTTTCAGTTTGCCATACTTAAATAAATATATATGCTATACTATAATAAGAACCTGTACCTGTCCTACTAGTAGGCTAATTGCACGACTCTTCCTCGACTTTTTGTGAGAAGTAACAAGCCTTCTTAAAGTGGACATATGCTTTTTCAACAATACTGATCATAAAATAATCTCACTCGGTACGATATAAAAACAACTTAAAAAAGCCTACCACCTCTGCAGTTTACTATTAATTTAACACCACAACTGTAAAATTATTCAACAGCCAGTAAAATAAAGGTAAAAGCAATATAAATACATATGCAATATAAAATATATTAGTTTCTGTCAGCGCTGCCGTGTGTGCATCCGTTACGCCACCTGTGCTCGTTTTATTAAACCACTGAAACTCAGCCACCTCATTTCACCGCCTTCCTGAATTATAACCATGTTCATTTGCATCGTTTATATAAAAAATCTGTACAGTTTCTCAGTTTACAGATCGTCGTACATTTTGTTTTTTTTTTTTATGATAATTAATATTGACCTCATTGTTAGAATGTTTGAGAACACCTCGAATACATGTCTTATTATTGTCGTACTGATAAAAAAAGAAATTAAATGATACCTTTTTACACTTAACACTGATATGTTTAGGTGTTTGTATTGACAAGATTATTATTTTTAGTATCATTTATCAGTTATTTTTCTGCGCATTTTAAAGACCTAAAGACGCATGATAGAACTTTATTTTTTAATATTCTGATTTTTAATTAATTTTGTTTTTTAGGCTCATCAAATATAGGGTTACGATCATATTTTTATGATTTTTAGAGCTATACTAAATTTCAATTAACAAGACAAGGTAATTTTATCCTGTAGATAAAAACCTTCACATAAAACTACTCCAAGTATTAATCTTCACTAATTTTCAATTGGGAGCGTCACAAAATCCTACCCCATAATAAAATAAAATAAAATATAATCCCACTTGTCAAACCGGTAAACATCGTTAATAATAATTCCATTCATTTAACCTAAAAGCCAATAAAGGAGACAAAAAATATTTTTGTCCAGAATTCAAAGCACAGTGCAATTTGTTTTTGTTTTGCCATTATATTTATCACTGTGCACCAAAAATATATCCGGTAGTGAGCGCCGCAATGCGTTCCCACTGCCGTTGTGTCGTCGGCTGGGCAAAAATTTATATTTATTTGTTACATCTGGTACCGTTTGTCTAGCTAGGTGTTATCCTGCGGCTGCACTGGCTCATTTAGTTTTGAACTGAAAGGGTAAATTGTACCTTTGTATCAGGCGAATTGTTGTTGAATAAGATAATAAGGCTATTTACCGATTCATTAAACACTTCATCAAAAATTAGATAAGTAACTAGTAGAGTGTTAAAAAAAATTACGTTTTTGTTTTGGTATTCTTCTTTTAAATAGCCTTTTACCAAGCTACCTTTTGGTCGGCTACCATTTAAACACAACCCAATTTAATAAGAAAAAGAATTGCCATTATAGTGAGACTATTGTCTTTTAGTATTTTTTTAAGTACCTTAGCTTTTGGCCCACTGCTGAACATTTACCTCTCCTAATAGACACTCTGCTTTCCGCATCCTGCCGATACCTTCTTCAGCGAGCTTATTGGCAATGCCCATTGGCTGTTGACTGATGATCATTACATACAAATCTGGCCAAACGTAAATATTGTGTTGGTTATCTTCGTGATATACTAGTCTTATTCATCGCTTAGTTGATAGCCAATAAAATCTTATTCAATTTTACCTACAGTCAGTGATCAAATTATAATTAAATAGATTTACGTTTACTAAACCTTTTGTTTAATTTCATATATATCTTACCTCTCTGTGCCTGCTGTCCAATCATCCACAAAACGCCTTCTTCATAACGTAGGTAAAGTTTAAAATTTATTTTGTCGAATATTTCGATATTTAATTTCTAAATAAATTGACTTCATGTACAATTTTTTATCAATGTTATTTTTATGGTATTTATCATGAGTAGTGCCTAGTAGAATTATTTCCTAAAGATTACTTACGATCAATTAAAAAAAATATCGTTCGAGATTTCTCCATTTTTTATAACTCATCACACCCACTTTTTGGACATGCGAGTGATGTACAATAAAACTCGTAATTCAGATGCTACTGTTCTCAGATTCAATATTTATAAATATTCTAAAATATTTTGTGTGTCACAGACAGACAAACTCACCGTACTTAACATTCGTAGTTTTGCACTGCATTCGAGCAAGAATTAAACATTCATTTTTATTACGTTTCAAGGGAACGCGACCAAAGCTACGGCTTTTATTTTGCAGGCTTGAAATATTTTATTTATAAAAGTTGCTTCTACATTGGCCATTGGCCACCTCGTTAGGAAATTAAAGTCGTTTGTGCTCACTTAGATTTTGTTTTAAAATAATCCTTTGAATACTTTATAGTAACCCAGTTTTTACGTAAAAAGGGTGGAAGGCTGATTTTTGTGAAAAGTCATCGTTATATCAAAAATGTTACTTATAAAAAGTTTGATTATGTAGTAAGGCCACTTGAAAAATAGCAAATAGAGCATTTATTATTTACCTAAGTGATATAGCGTAATTTTCGTTTGCATCCGCAAATAGTGAATCGAGATTCTATATAATAATAATAATATCCTGGGACATCTCACACACGGTTATCGGATCCCAAGCTAAGCAGAGCTAGTGTTATGGTAACCAGACAACTGATAAACATACTGATATATTTCTAAATACTTACATATTATAGATAATTTACACCTTGACACCGAACAAATGATCGTGCTCATCACACAAACATTTGTCCAGAGTGGGAATCGAACCCACGACCTCCGGTATAGCAGTCAGGGTCACTAACCACTAGACTAAGAGGCCTATTCCAATTCAATTAATTGTGAGTGTATTGAAATATTCTATATACATACCTGAAAACCGGATCATTGGGAAGATTATTTATAAAAATCCTGTAAATATTGTAAATGTTGACAAAATGTAAATAATATTTTTACTTTATTCTGGGTAGAGTAAGTAGGTGCTACGGAAATGCTAAGTGTCATTTGGAAGACTGCTTCTACCCATACTAATAAAAACTTTATTCAAATAACTGTGGCTTTCTTCAATTCCCAAAAAAACATCAGCTAATCAAGTTTAAAAGTCCAAAATTATTTTCCAGAGTAAGCTAATATTTCATCGTTGTTGAATTCTGGACAAAGAAGCAATATGTCAAATATGACCACGCATTTCCGTAGTAAGTACCATGTATGCATTTTATTTATTAATACAGATAATAACATCTAATAGATTCGGTTTTTTTCCTTTTTTCTTCCTTTCGCAATAACATGTGTCTTTAAGCATCCATCTATGTATTTGTTTCCCGTTTACTTACTATAAATACACAATATTATTATTACAGCTAGAACTATTAATTTTACATTTTGTAAATATTTTATCTTTAATTAAATCTGTAACTAAAAAACCTGTATTATGACATTTCGTAATCAGTGCACAATAGAAAAAGCAATATAGAACAATTCGGTTTTCTGATATTTTTTCGCCAAAATACCTATAAAAAAAACATTATTTTCTGCTTTTAAACCTATACATAAGAATACGGAGATCTTTTTGAATTGCTTAAATCTTGAGTCCTTCTTGCCTCGTGGATATAACGAGAACTAAGTGATTGATAAAGTATATTATTTTTTTATTGTTTTCTTCTTGTCTGCTGAAGGGCAGGATGGGTTTCCTTCATCATCACATGAGCATTGTTGACATTCAATGTTCGTAGACTTTGGATAAAACTGTGAGTTGGGCTTGCATTTGCCCGGTTTTCCTGTAATTGTCAAATTAAAAATAAAATAATGATGTTCTCATAGTATTAAAAAGGCGTTAGTATATAAATGAAATAATGATGAAGAAGTTTGAAGATTTCAGTTGATTTTGCACACAAGATTTGATGGCAAACGGAAAATTAAAAAACAAATAAGAATTAGCTGCGCTACAATGTTTTGTAATAGTCACAAGTGATAATTAAGCTAAAAGAAGCAACTTCAATTAAAGATCAAGATATGACAGAAAAATCAGCATCAGAGCCACTATTGTGCCGATGAGCAAAAATGAAATAAGCCAAATCAGAGCAACAGTTACCAATACACAGTTTCTAAAAGGTTTCTCATCATAAATCCAGATCAACTATTTAACCTTTGTATTCTGTTCATCCATCACTCTTGCCATGGCCTGTTTAAATTGAATAAATACGTATTTGTACTTACCCAAAGACTCGAGATCCAATTTACAGTCTTCGATCATCGTACATTCGTGTTTTAGATTATCCTTACATTCGCAGTTATGACAGTTACTGACCCACTGCGTACCAGCTTCACACGTTGGATAATTTAGTTCCTCGGAAGAGTCTTTTGGCAGTTTTTTGAAAAAGGCATAGTAACTCAACATTGTTTTTGCTTTGACATCTTCAAAGAATTCGTGATAAACGTGAGATTTACCTGTATCTGAAAGGAATGGAATAAATTCCGCAAAGTCATTAAAGATAACCTAGTCTTTTTTTTGTTCAATTAAATCACCTTATCTAAAGTATTTTGGGTACATAAGTGTTTATAATATGTTATGGAGTATTTTACCTTCCTCAGACTCCTTATTTTTCGCTTCTATTTCGCAATCATAAGCATCACAATCTGGGATTCCGTCACCAGTGCACTCACAGGAATAACAACCCATTTTGAATTTGGAATACGGCTTGCACATCATCGGTTCTTCTAAAATATTAATTAAACATTAACAAAAAATATTATTCATTATACTGCAATATTAATAATCATGGAAGAAAAAATAAGGTTCCCACTTACCTAATATTCTTAGTACACAATCAGGTATTTGGGAACACGAGGCTTTACCTCGCCGACAAGAACATGCATGACAGTTTCGGACCCATTTGGTATTTTCACCACATTCAGCTATCTGTTCTTTTGCTTTTTTTATCCGAGAGTGTAGCAAGTCAGGGAAGAAGTCGTCCCCATCAACGTCAGTTTCCATATAATATGGCAGGGCATTGCTTTCTCCAATGTTATGGTGAAGTATGATATGAACATCCGGATATTGCATCGGTGGGAAGTTTAGGCTTTCGTCGGAAATTATCATTGTCTGCTTCTGAAGTGGTGCATTTTGAGCTTGGCCCGTAATGTTAGGTTGTCGTATTTGATGTTGTGAATCTTTAACTTCCTTTCCTTTATTTCTAGGGTCTACTTGATTGACAGACTGCCCTGCTACAGGGTTTTTTTGTGGAGTTGCTTTCTTTTTTTTCGTTGATTTATTGGAACTATCGTTAGGTAATTGAGCTGCATATTGTTCTTTAAATGAAAGTTTTTTATTCTTTGTAAAGTTATCAATGTTCTGCTTTTCTAATAACATAGCAAGCAAATCTTTGTCTTTAAGTGGTATCTGTTCAACATTTTTGCCAGGTGCATGGTCAAATTTGAAAGGAAATATTAGACGTAATAGCTCAAGTGGATCTAATTCACCTAAATGGAACTCGGGATCATCAATTGGGGGGTGCGCAGTAATTTTTTTATTTGACTGTAATTGAGGATAAAATTCTGAAAATAGATCATTAAACCGGGACTGCAATTCATCCTCGTCATCACTTAAATCCGTAGGAATGGATGAGTCATTGGGTTTGAGTTGCGGTTGTTTATGACTATCGATTTTGTTAATGAGATCTTCAATAGATAACGGTTTATTTGCATTTTCCAAAAGTTTCAAGATATCAGGATTTATGGAATCTACATCTACAATAATAGGTGTATCATTTCCGGGATTCGCGGTGAGTTCTTGTTTAGGACTTGGAGAGTATTTATCTTTATTTGAAAATGAAGGTGGATGCAATCCATTATCAAGTTTGCCACCGGATGTAAGTTTAAATTTACCATGGTCAGATTTATTTTGACTCTCTTCGTCAGAATTTGATATGTATTGAAAACCATTGTGCGCTCCACGATCATCAAATGCATCTGTTTCTTGGGGTTTATTTTGTGGTTCTTCTTGAGATCCTGGATTGTAAACACCAACAGGTGTATTTTGTGTTATTTTGTACTGCGATCGAGGATCATTATTTGGTTCAGGGTAAGGAGAATAATTTTTATATTTGTTTTTATGGGGTATTACACTAAAAGAATTGGTATTATCTAATTTATGAGCAGAGTCTTCATCTGAAGGAGATATATATTGAAATCCGTCCAAAGACCCACGTTCGTCAAGAACACTCGCGTCTAGTTGTTGCGGTGAATTAGTCCCATATTTATTATCTTCATTAAAAGAATTATTAGGATCTTCTGCTGAATTGGTTTCTGGTTCATGGTCATTGAAATTTCCAGTTTGTGTTTGCTGTTGAGAAGGCTCATGATAAACTATTTCATCTTGTTGATCAGTATGGTGTAGAGGATTTAAAGTCGAAATATTGTCGTTAACATTCAAATCATACCCTTTATATGGGTTATTCTGGTATTCGTTGTTTGGTAATTCATTTTTGTCATGTTTTTCCGACATTAAAGTTGGAAATGGGTTATATGGGCTCTTTGATAATGTTTCTGGAAGTATGATGTCATCAATATTTACTTGTTCATAAATAGGTACTGTATTTTTACTTTTCAGTGCCCAAGGGCTAACTTGTTCCTCTTCTGGAATGTGATTTATTTGACCATACTGTATTGGTACTCCGGTTCCGTCATGAGGATAAGGCGTGAAATTTGAAGGGTAACGTGAATTACTCGGAGATTTTTTTATTTGAGAGACATTATTTTTTCCCCAAGGAGTGAGATGGCTTCGATCAAATTCCGAGAAGTTCTTTGGTAGACCATGCAAATTTAATGGTTTTCCATTTGCATCGAACGGAAGAGGTTCAAAATTTGATTGGTAGGGAAGACGGTTTCTATCAAATTCCGAAAAGTTCTTTGGTAGACCATGCAAATTCAATGGTTTCCCATTTGCATCGAACGGAAGAGATTCATAATTTGATTGGTGGGGAAGACGGTTTCTATCAAATTCCGAAAAGTTCTTTGGTAGACCATTCAAATTCAATGGTTTCCCATTTGCATCGAACGGAAGAGGTTCAAAATTTGATTGGTGGGGAAGACGGTTTCTATCAAATTCCGAAAAGTTCTTTGGTAGACCATGCAAATTCAATGGTTTCCCATTTGCATCGAACGGAAGAGGTTCAAAATTGGTATGGTAGGGAAGACGGGGTCGTTCAAATTCCGAAAAGTTCTTTGGTAGACCATGCAAATTCAATGGTTTTCCATTTGCATCGAACGGAAGAGGTTCAAAATTTGATTGGTGGGGAAGACGGTTTCTATCAAATTCCGAAAAGTTCTTTGGTAGACCATGCAAATTCAATGGTTTTCCATTTGCATCAAACGGAAGAGGTTCAAAATTTGATTGGTGGGGAAGACGGTTTCTATCAAATTCCGAAAAGTTCTTTGGTAGACCATGCAAATTCAATGGTTTTCCATTTGCATCAAACAGAAGAGGTTTAAAATTTGATGGGTAGGGAAGATGGTTTTGATCCACTCCTGGGACGTGATTTGCTAGACCATACGTATTCACTGGTGCCCCATTTGCACCATACGGAAAAGGTGTAAAATTTGAATTACTTGGATATGCTTCTATTTGAGACAAATTATGGGCACGTGGGTTATAATTGATAGGAACATTATTTATCTCATTTTGTGCAGGATAAAATAATGGTGACTTATTATGGGGACTAATCGGAGATGCTACCGGTTGAGAGATATTATTCTCTCCCCAAGTTGGTAGAGGGTTTTGTTCAACTTCTGGGGAGTAGTCAATTAGACCAAACTTATCCATGAGAGTTCCATTATACGGAATTGGTGTCAAATGTGGGTGGTAACGTGAATTAAGAGGAGATCCTTCTGTTTGTGACAAATTTTTAGCACGTGGGTCATGATTGATGGGTACATTACTTTCGTCGTATGGTGATGCATAAAGTAAAGGTAATTTATCATGTGACACAACCGGAGACGCTCCAGGCTGTGAGATGTTGTGGGCAAATGGATCATAATCGAGAGGAAATATTTTTTTGTAATAATCCAAATCCCATTTTGATGATGTATTTTGTAAACTGTTTAAAGGCACCTCTGGCTTTGAATAGTTACGGTTATAACTGTGAGGTATTCTTTTTTTTACAAATTGTAGGAGATTAAACAATGGTGTTTTCTGATGACGGATTGGAGATGTTTCAGGTTGCGAATCATTGTGAGCATATTGGTTATAACTGATGGGTACATTATTATCTTCATAGTGTACAGAATCAAATAATGGTGGTGTATGATTTGAACTAACCGGGGACGCGTCTGGTTGCATGATATTGTCATGAGAATAAGGGTTATCATTGAAGCGGTCTGTATTTTTGTCATATTGTTCCGTTTGAAATGATGGTAGATTATGTTTTGAACCAACCAAACCAACCAGCATATCAGTTGGGCTATTTTTTATGCCTTTATTTCCGTCATAATAATATAGTTCTTCTTTGAATGAGGGAACTCGATAGTTTGAATCAAGCCAACCAACCAACATATCGTTCGGGGAGTAAGATGGGCTATTTTTTATGGGGGCTTTATTTTCGTCATATTGTGTCATTGTGAATGAGGGTGTATAATAACGTGAACTTAGCTGTGAATCTTCTGGTAAATGTTGGGCAAGTGAGCCACTATTATTAGGAGCAACATTACCATCAACTTGTCCGGAATTAAATGATGGAGAACTAATTGGGTAACTTACTGGTTTCTTATTTTTACCGTGGTATCCTGAATCCCACACGGGTGATTGTGAATGTAAACTAGTTGGATATTCACTGTTATATATACTATTCTTATCGTCCTCTACTGACATCGAAGACCTGGGAGGGTCTTCTAAATTTTCTTGGTGTAGTGCTGGATAATTATTTGTTGATAAACTATCTGAGATGATATGTGGATACATTTCATTTTGTTTAGGTGGATATATATTTTTGGGTTGATTTAAATATTGATATACTTTAACAATCGTTGGGTCTACTTCATTCCCTCTTTGAATAGATAAAAGCCCAGGTCGAATTAAATTATTTTGCTGATTATATTCAGTGTTTGCTCCTTTACCCCGCCCCTTTAGCTCGACACTGTTTAGAGGTGGATGGTGTAGGTTGAAACGGTCATCTAAATAAGAAGTATTTGGACTCTGGTCTGAAGTTTGGCCTGAATGATTTGGAACATATTGAGTAAGATACGTTAGTGAAGAATGCGTTTTGTAATGAGAATTAGTGAGATTGTAGCGGTTGCCGTTGTTATCCAAAGTAGATAAACGTTCTTCTTGGTTTGGTCCAATACTAGATTGAGGTAAGTTTTGCTGTAAATGAGCGTTTTTATGCTGAGTTTGATAATTCTGACCGAATTCATGTTTATTTTCTGGAGACTTGGGGTAATGCGGTTGGTATATATTATTTGTTTGGGTTTGATTTGGCTCATACGGAGTATGTAGTTGCTGTTTGTTTTGATCAGATTGATTACCATTATGGGGTGGGGTAAACTGTTGTTTATGATAATACATAAGGTTTGGTTCGAATTGTGGATAAGGAAGGTTATGTGGTCTTCTGTCGTCTAAAATAGTTCCATTTTTCTCATGTTCAGGCCTAAAACTATTTTGAGTGAAATCATTTCCTGTCAAAGGGGATTTATTACTTTCTTGGATATGCACAGCCCCATTATTCGTTTCCGCTGGATAAATGTTGTACAATGAAGGACGAGGTAACTTAAAGTTATACTTAGAATTATAATTTATGTCTTGCAGACTTAAAACTTCTTTTTCGGGTAATCTCATTTGAGTTGGGTGCTTATCTTGTGAGGGCATTGTAGAAGTTGGTTGATGTTGAGGCTCAGGCCCTAAAATATTGTGTGATAGTGCATTATTGTGATGGGCATTATAGTTTGTAGGGTTTTGTTCAATACTAGTGTACAGTGGACTATATTGACCTCCTCTATTATCAGAACCAACCACCAGACTACTACTATTTTGTGATGGATTCATTTGATAGTGGTTTTGGTTCATAGGATTCAATTTATAAGGATGACGAGGATAATTGCCGTCCTGATCAGAAAGCATATTTTGGTGACCAAAGGGATTGGTGTGATTTGGATCAAACTTATATTGCGAGGGACTAATCTGATTAGTTTGATTTGAAATCGGATAGTGATTATTATGGTTTGGATGTAATCCATTTTGTATTGGTTCATTTTGATACGGTCGATAAGCCGTATTTGGTCCTAATTGATTGTGTGGTTGAGCATATTGAAGGTCATTGACGTTTGTTGGGAATTTTTCATGATCATGACTAGGATTGTACATAGAATGAGATGAAGAAGCATTTGAGTATTTATTGGGATAATCCGGATGTTGTCCTTGATTCAATTTATAGAAGTTACTAGGAGAAAGTTGTCCATCCGCCAGGTTATAAGGCGGAGATAATTGTATATCTACGTTATTCTTTACAGGATTGTTTTGTAAAGGAGACTGATTAATTAAATCCTTATTTCGCGAATCAAAGGTTTTGTAATGATCTCTAGGTGAAAAATTAGAAGGATGATTGGCAGGATAGTATAGATGTTTTTGTTCGAATGTAAGATCTGCAGATTCGCTACTATATGGAGTGTTGAGATGCGGTTGTTGATTAGCTGCGAATGGTTTTTGTTTGGTAGGAATGACTAAAATTGTTTCATTACTTTGGGAGCCTGAGGTTATCAATGAACTCAGAGAATGTAAAGGATTATCAGATAAATTTGGAGAATATTTTGCCTGAATTTCATTACTATGTGGAGAGTTCGGTCTATAATTTTGACCACCCTGACCACCAGATAATTTCGTCAGTTCATGACTATTGAAGTTAGAAGATGATGATTTAATTCTTTCACCAATTTGTCCTAGGACAGGGTTATCTAGTGAACTGGCCAGTGCTTTAATTAATTTACTTGTATCTTGTGACAAATTTTTTGAATGCACTTTAATTTCTTGATGAAAGCCGTTGTATGCATGTGTGTGTACTAATTTGGTTGGTGTTTTGTCATAGTTTTTATAAAACAAGTTGAGATATGGATCCACCGAGATTTTTTTATCATGGACTTCAAGGTTGTCCTTTGGTTCGTTTTGCAGATTAAATCTTTTATTTACATCTGAAAAAGTAAATTTATGAAAGAAAACATCAAGACAGAGAATTGGTTTTGATTTAAATGTTGATGTAGTTTGTTTTTAAAGCCAGTTCTTAGAATTGGGACGACTAGGAACAAAGTAACACAATTCAAGATAAGTATCGACAATGAGGAGTAGATATAGTTGTTCATTACCTGGTACGTCATCAGTACAGCTCTCCATTGAGCAGAATACTTGATGGTTTAGACACACACACTTGTTACAGTCAAACGGTGGTGGTGGTGGCGGTATAAAATCATTTTCCTCGCATTCCTTTGGAAGTTCCGCATCTTTTATAGCCCCGACTTCTGATGTATCATTTGCTGTGGATATAACATCAGTTGAGTTAATTATCATGCTTTTTAAACAGAAGAATTTAAGGGTAAATACCCTTAAATTCTTCTGTTTCCAAATGGAATATCCATTTGTATGAAAAATTAGACATTTCTAAGACATGAATTTAGAAATCGTAATTTATCAGTATAAAATATCTACGGATCTATGTTGACAATTTATCATACACAAATGTATTTACTTTCATGAATCTTATATCATAACATGTTTTTTCGTTTTGTCCTTAAATAAACCTACCAATTCTATATTTCTTGGACTTTATCTTAACCCTTACAGTATATGTGCCTGAAATACATTACCAACCCTTCCTCAAATGCATATTCCAAGCGAAACTTCTTATCTGTACTTTTGGGCTAGTTTTGATCAAACTTAGAAAGGCCACATTTCACTACCTTTTTCTTATACTTTTAGGGGAAGATAACCTCTTATTTCTTCTTTCAGTTCAATAACATGTCAGGTTTGATAAGGATAACATATGAACAGTGGTGAGAGTGAGTGTTCGCAAATAAATACCAAACTTTAATATCAATCATTTTAATTTTTGAATAAAATTTTGTGTGTGTAATAAAAACCAATTCAGCGTTCTAGTAAATATTTATTTACGACCATCTCTTCTCAATAGGAATTAATGTACTTCGATAACAATATTTTTAGAATTCTGAAGAAACATGTGTTTAAATGAATAAAGAGTTGTGTGCAGTAACTATAAAAAACAACACTATAGGCATGACATCATAGAACAGTGCAACTACAGGTATTTACTGGGGTCAAAAACACCTATTAAAACAATTTTTATTCAAAATAAAAAAAAATCATTCTAGTATAAATTGTGTTTCAAAAGCAACAAAATCTTTAGGATTGTGGTAAACGGATTGCATGTTGCATATTATCGAACCATCACCAACGGTTTTTGGTAAAGCAATTGGAGTATGAATGGCAAGTATAATATCTTCTTTTCTTCTGTGTCTTTGGTCTTCTTTTTGTGTGTCTTCTTCTTTCTTCTGTATCTTAATCAGCAGCCTCTCTTGTTAACATTATGACGTTCATTTTTTTTACTTTTTGTATTCTTAACTGTTATGTGTTTAGTTTACTTAATTGTTATGTGTTATATGTGTAGTTTCCTTTATTTGTTGTTACATTGAAACATTCCCTAACTTCTACTATACTGCCTATAATTTGGAATTTGTGCAGCCCACGTAAGTTCTTGCAAAATACTTTAGTATTCAAATAAACCATTAGTAAGTTACACTATTTTACTGTTAAGTTGACCTAATAGTAACCAAACTTTGCTTTTTTTTTAAGTAGACTCATTTGGGTTATACATAGCCTGACTCCGAATGATAAAACATTACATTACTTTTTGGGCAGTCGTGTAAAAAGAATAGATTCATGTAAGTCAATATGATTTCGATTCTAGTTTACGGTACTCATAGATAGATCTATACTGATTATAATTACCGATACAAATTAAATGATGTAGCAATGTTTTCACAATCAAAGATTACAGTGTTAATTTCAGTCAACTGTCTCAAAATTAGTTGAAATTCGTGCAATAATAAAAATAACTGAGTCATGTCATCTAATACCACTAAATGCCTCTTTTAAATATACATTGAATCCAAAATAAATATATTGATTAAAAACAAACGTGTACAACAAAACACACTTATAATATAACGTCTGACCACAAAGCCGTTTAGAAAAAATATGGAGAAATATGCAAAATTTTGAGGATTTTTATAAGAATTCTTTATCCGATATCAAAAAAAAGGAGATACTCAATTCGTCTTTATGATAATATATGTATATTTCTCGCGATTTCTACTGCAATTATGGACAATTGAAAAAATATTTTTTTACCTCTTTTTAAAAAATAACATCAAAATCTCTCAAGAAGGTTTTTTTATTGATGTCGGTTTTTTTTACATTTATGTTTTACATTGAAAAACATAAGAACTTTGTGGTAAGACAGATTGGTTAATATTATTTACCTGATAAGAAAGGTCTATGTTTAGATCTTGGGTTACATTCGTAATTGGTGCAAACAATGTGACCTTCAAAACATTTGCAGATGTTGCAATGGTCCGGACGGGGAATCTCTTGACCATCACTGCATTTAGACCCTGAAAATAGGATGGTGTCAAAAATACCGGTGTTAGGCATTGTTAATTAAAAATAATTTAAATCAAAGGTAGCACTAGCATCTAAAATCATCACCATATCCCGAGCCTTTTCCCAACTATGTTGGGGTCGGCTACCAGTCTTACCGGATTCAGCTGAATACCTTATTTTACATGGATTGGCTTATCTGACCTAGTAAGACTGGTTGACTTAACGACTGCCATAGATCTATTTGTGACAGCCGGGACCTAACTACTAACTGGTTAACTGTGTGGGGATTAACTGTTTAAATGAAACAAGGATGGTATATCAGTAATGATAAATAAAGAATTTGAACAATATCACAAAAATTGATCTAAACCCAAAGTAAAGACAACGATGGTACCACCCATGTGGCAAAGTGGTTTTCTACAATAATCTGTCCAGAGGACTTCTGATATCTTGAAAATGTGCTTGCCACTCCACCACGATGGTGGTAGATGTTATCCAGCGTTTTTTTTTTACATATTCTGGGACATCTCACACACCCTTATCTGATCCCATGTTAAGAAGAGCTAGTGTTATGTAACCAGACAACTGATAAACCTACTTATACGTTTCTAAATATATACATATTATAGGTAAAATTCACACCACACAAAGATTTGCCCTGGAATCGTACCCACGACCTCCGGTACAGCAGTCAGGGTCTGTAACCAGTAAACCTAGCCCGTCAAAATAATTTACCTCTAATGCAGATCAGGTCAGAACAGTCCAGCTTGCCGTCGAAGCAGTAGCATTCGTTGCACTCGTCCAGTTTGATCACCGGCTGCCCTTCATAACATTCTTCGGTCTCACCTGAAACAATACCATAATAATCTTTATATATATAATTCTTCTGTGGGTGTGTATGTCACTGAACTTCTCTCAAACGACTGGACCGACTTTGATGAAATTTTTTGTGTGTGTTCAAGGGGATCTGGGATTGGTTTAGATTCACAATTTTGTTTTTGTAATTAATTTTTAATTTATTAGTAGCTGTTGATTTTGGAATGTTTTACATTGGATCCGACAGACGGCGCTACCATCGCAGTGTCAAAATTCGAATTTTAATTTTAGTCTGTCCCGACAGTTAGCGCTGCGATCATATTAAAAAAAAAGTTTTGTTATCATTATTAAAAAAAGTTTGAAATTTTCAAATTAAAGACGTGTAGACAGGACAACGTCTGTCGGGTCCGCTAGTACTTATATAAGACTCTGTTACGCTAGTAATGACTCAAGAATGGTTGGATCCTTTGTTATGATCTTTGATTTTTTGGAATAGAAGAATAGTAGAGTCCATTCCGAATAGTTAACATCGGGATCGGGGACTAGGTAACCAGGTGAAACTGTAAGGCATAGCTAGTTTTGTTTAAATATGTTCTTACATATTTAAGGAGAAGCAAAGTTGCCATTGTAGACCAAGAGGTTTACAATGGCAACTTTGCTTCTCCAAAGCCAGAGCACTTAAGAAGCGTAGAAAGCTGATCAAGGTACTTTTAAGACTGCACTTATATGGTGCTATGAGTGTGATTCAAAATATGTATGAATTAATAAAATATGTATTATTGGCAAATAAATATTTTTGGAACTTTCCATTGCAATCTCCGAACTATATTTAGTATGGTTTTAAAAATGTTAAAAATCACGAAATATTTTATTATAAAATGATATAATATCGCTAAAGTTCCGTAACAATTGTGAGTAAAATATGTACTGCCTCTTGATTTTGAAGGTTTGCAAACTACTTATGCCATCGGCCTCAAAACGAAATATGACATAATAATGTTAAAGCTTTAATTTATATAAACTGGTTGTTACCGAAAGGTAATAGCTATCCAAATATCCAAAAGGGGTTGAAGTGTTCTTACACCCCTTTTGGATTATTATACCCTTTCGGTAGCACCCTGTATATTTGGATTACCTGTTCTTTGGCGAGTGCATGGCAGGTTGGTGCAATGAACGTCACCTTCAAAACAAATGCATGTATTGCATTCATCTTTTTTTGGTAGTATGTCCCCCCATTGGCATTTTGGATCTGTCACGAAAAATACTTTGTTATAAGTTAGAAATTAAAAATTATATTGCTAAATTATTTTCATAAGTGGACGAAAAACTAAAACTTCTCATTTAATATTATGATTAATATTTTTTGTTTAATTTATAATATCTACTAATGAAAAGGGAACCAACCTTTAGTTGAGATTAGTGCCGTGGAGTCACCTAAAGCTTTTGATACACACAATACCTGAAACCGAAATATTAAACAAACATTTTATTTAAAAATTTACTTAGAAATATGTATAAAAAGAAACGTTATTTTGTAGTATGTCTTTCACATCGTCTTCATTTCTCTCTTAAGTATATCTTATTTATTTTAAAAGATGGATTACAGAAAATGGATTACAAAGCTGCTTATGTGGCAAAAAGGCGCACCTAGTTCCCTCGCAGCATGCTGTTTCTCAATTACCAAAATACATAGTTCTAAAAAAGGGTAAGGACTGCCCCACACAAAATAAACATAACATATCATCACGCCTGTATCCCCGAAGGGTTAGGCAGAGGTGTACCAATGTACACCCACAGTTCGTCGGTATGTTTAGGTCCCATGTAATAGGGGGCGAGCCTATTGCCACAAAATGAAAGACTAATGGATGTAATGGTTATTATACACTTAAATCATTTCACCTCCTTTGTTCGTATCAAAGTTATTTTAAAGCGCTTATCGCGAAAAGGTATAAACAAAATTTTAATCAATCTGTTTTGAAATCGATTAATTAAGATAAATGAGGAAGTAATGGATTTGTTAGTGTACAGTTTGTTTTGGCACATGATTTTCCGTAACACGTGATTTGCGCATGTATTGAACGCACGTAAACCAGTGCCAAATAGATAGATAATCCTCTATTTTAGATTGTATTATAAGATGTATATTATGTTCTATATTTTATTACAAATACTTCAAACAAAGTCAGGTTAGTCACACTATTTATAATTTAAGAACGGGTGAATCAATTTTTATGACCTTTAAATTGTTAAATTTGCTTCCACACTTAATAATTGAATAAGTATACTCAAGCGAATAAAACCTTAGGAATAAAAACTGGCCATATTTATAACAAATCCAGATTGAGAATAATATAAATAATAGTAATCTACGTACGGAGAATGAATTATACGTTGCGGAATATCTTTTGAAAACATTTTTACTGACCACTATATTTCAGGAATTAATTTAAATTCAGGAAAACGAAGTGAAAATTACTTTTTTCCTCATATTCTACAGTTTATACTTATCATATGCGTAATGCCTGTTTATTCAACTGTCAGTGCAAAATTGCATCTAAAGTAAGACACGAAACACATCGGTATAAACATTTCAATATGGCGGCGTATGACGTCACAACGACGCATGCGCACTGCTCGCTGTAATTTATTACCATAACAGTTTACAAACGCTGTTTGCATACTGAGTTAAACTATACAATGATATGCCAAATTAGAAGTTTTAGTTGGCAGTGTAAATAACACAAAATTTTAAGAGACATAGATTATTTTCTCGCCTTTAAAAAAATATTGTTCTGTGGGGCGTAAAGGATAATAATTATTATTATTAATGCGGATTACAATTGCGTTATCGAATTCAGAAGCAACGAAAGTACCACAAACGCCCAGACCTGAGGCAATGTAGAAAAGTTGGTTCCTACATTCACCCGTCCGGGATATGAACCCGGGACCTCAGAGCTAGCGATACCTTGAAACCATACGCCACTCGAAGCGTCAATATCAAATTAAACACATAAATATATCGTACCATAAAAGGATTGAATCCACAGCGAATCGCGCAGTTATAGTTGACGTGGTATAACGCTATATAATCCGCCTTCTTTCGGAAGATCATGCCACAGAAAACAGAAGCCTAAATAAAAATATAAATACTCTAGGGATACATAAAATAGTATCTAAGAAAGTATTCAACCAATAATAGTCTGCAATAAACTATGTAATCATTGTTAACATAAGAGAAACAATGAATAAATCTATGCTTGTATTAATGTGCTTTTTGGAAAGAATGAAGGAACGAAAAACGCTTGGATATCAGATTTTTTTAAACCTCCATTATTACAATTTGGAAAATTCAAAATATCATACATTTAACAAGAACAATATGGTTTGCGTATAAATTACCTACATTTGAACGCTGATCTAAAATATTTATATATACTGCAATCTAATAAAATGTATTGGGCTACCTACTTCGTGTGGAACACGATAATAACAAATGAGAGAAAAACATGGCGACATTTGCCTTATAATTGTGTTCCATATGGTCAAAGTCAAATAATCATCTATTGTAAATAATGACGAAACTTTTCTCAATCACAATATATTCCTTATTTTTTAAGCCAACGTTTACGTATCACAAATAGAATATAAGTTAATAATACGCAAACTCGAGACGCTACATCTTCGCAAAAAATTACAAAATATTTCTCAATCACACATTGCTTACTTTCTTTTAGCGAACTTTTACGAATCACAATATAACATAGTTAAAAATACGAGAAAATTATCCCTGTATATAAATATTATGAAAATAGGCTGCAAATATTTATAGATTGTGAATTTGTTATTGCTCATTGTACAAACATTGTTTTAGGATTTTGGTAAGTCCAAGAAAGATATTTTACTTATCCAATAAGAAGTTTCTAATCTAATTGAAAACGGATAACGACGTGGGTATGCAACTCGAAATAAACGAGCTAAATATCAGTATATAATAGTATATCTTACCCATAAAAGAACACAAAAGTCAAACTTCGGCCAATCCATTATGATGAATATTCAAGTATATTTGGACTCACGCATGGATTGCAATATAGTTTTCTATTTATACGCTTAAATTAGAATCAACATAATGACTGTTCGCTCAGCTTTCATTAGAAACAATTACATAAACATCGCAAACATTTATGATAGGTTTTCACACCTACAATCAAAAACAAACTTTAATTTAAAGACATAAAATTGGAAATTGCTTGCAGTTATATTCATTACCTAGATTATTATGGGCTTCAAACTCTTTTGTAAAACACAAATTAATTTTCTCTAAAATGTTACGAAGTAGATAAACTAGCTGTGGTTATGTCCAATTAACGGAGTTCACCTATTTATGTTGTTTTTACGAATTGACGTTAGATTGTAGTAGCCGAAACGTTGATAAAAACACAGACATTGAGAAAAAACATGTTGTTTAGTAGTTTCGAGTAATATTGTAAAAACAACCGGTGTAGTAAAGAATTGTCAAAATTCGTACTGAAGTAGACTTCAAAATACCTATTAATATACCTGGACAATTCACACACGGTATTCAGATCCCAAGCTAAGCTCTAAGAGAGCTTGTGTTATGGTAACCAGACAACTGATAAACATACTTATATATTTCTAAATACATACATATTATAGATAAATTACACCCAGATCAGATGATCGTGCTCATCACACAAACATTTGTCTTGAGTGGGAATCGAACCCACGACCTCCGGTATAGCAGCAGGGTCACTAACCGCTAGACCAACAGGCCCGTCAAATTCAATCCTATTATTATTCAGAATTCATGCCATGGTGCGGTCAATATTTTGTCTTGGATAACTTCTTTGTCTTAACTAAGTATTTCTACTACCCGGATCCCCTTCTGACTAGTCTTTTCCCACCATTTTTACTTTACTTGTAGCTTTAATAGATTCAGGCTTCAGGATTAATTTAGTAACTGCCTATGCCCCCCATTTACTGGGCAACACACTATAACATGGTAAAAATATAAAAATGGTTGTCTGAATTGTAATGACTTAACGGCAGACAGATATTAACGTAGAATGCGGGACTGCCTCGTTGGCTTAGTGGTGCTAAGCGCGACTGCTACGCTAGAGGTCTTGGGTTCGATTCCCGAGTCGACCAAGGTGTTATTGGGGTTTTCTATGAAATTCTCAGTAGCAGGTCGGAGTTTGGATTTGTGCCCGGTTAGTGGCAATAGGCTCGCCCCCTATGACATGAGACCTAAACATATCGGCGAACTGTGGGTGAACATTGGTACACCTCTGCCTACCTCTTCGAGGATACAGGCGTGATGATATGTTATGTTATGTATGTTGATATTAACGTATGACACTCGGGTACGACTTTGAGGACCTACGGCTACACCTTGCTTTCCAAGGCACGAAGGAATATTCGTATTTTAAGAGATGTTAAAACCGTCCGGCTTACACTTAGCGAGGTCCTCTCCTTTTCCAGATAACAGAATCAATTCACCAACATTACGAACAATCCTTCAACTCAAAATTCAATAAACACACTTTAAGCTGTTCTCATCTATAACACCAAATTAGTTCTTATCCGGCAGCAGAACAGTTTCAAGCGGAATAATCTAGACTTCCTAGGCGTCTAGTTAGTCTCTGACAACTTGCTCCCAAAGGGTACCACTTCTGAAACTCTGAAAACCTAATTGGCAGAACTTTGGAGACGGCATAATTTGGATGAGGATCTCTAAATAGTCAATTAGTCATATGATTAGCGACTTTTGATCCGTTTGGTGCATCCTGCCAATTAGATAGTTCAACTTAACTAATGTTTTCATGTTTTCGTCTTTCAAAGGTTTAGTCTTGAATCTATTTCAATTGTAATACAATGACAATGTCAATAGACAATTGTTCTTTATTTAGTTAACATATAAGCAACACACAGTACAGGAAAATTACCGTCAATGTGTAGATCCATTCCATTGAGTGTATTTCTTTTTTCATAAAACTGGTTATCCTGCCCGCTAAATTGATATTTTACTAGCCTATACTGTCCCACCGCTGGGCAAAGGCCTCGATAAATTCATATTAATTTTGCATTTTCATTGTATTGTAATTAATTTTATGAGAGTAAAGTTTAATAGTTTGTGAGCAAAGAATTGATGCATTATATTATGTTTATCTTTTGCTTTTGTAAGAGGCGTTTCGCAGGAACTGAGACTTCATATGTTCTCAAATGCTGAAAGAATACACTGCTGACATAATAACTGCTATAAATAAATATGTGTTAAGAAATATTTTAGTCCAGGATTTGATAAATGGCAATGTCCGGGAAACGACTTCCTAAATTTCTATAAAAATCCAGCTAACTTTTCTTCCTTTATGTTCATTTTAACCTTTCCTGACGTGTGAGTCACATATGACCATTTCGATATTTTAACTATTGTGTCTACTGGCGGGACAGTTCAGTTGTTAATCTAAAATGCGTTTTAAGTCGAGTGTTGCCACATTATTATATATTTTTATATTTACGTACTGTTTTGTTGTATTTATTTGATATCTTTATTTAATTGTATTTTTTTTTCTACATTTATTTATACCCGGCGGACGTCAAACGTCGGCTTCGGCTTTCGCTGAAAACCAGCGCTGTGACTCTGCCTCAGGATCATAGCAATATGCTGAGCGAGGGCCGTTTTGCGTGGATGTGACGCATATTTCCCTTAATTATTTAATTTTGTGACTTCCTTTCTTGTACTTTTACTTTTTTAGTAACTTGTTTTGTTTGTATTTCCTCTTTGTGTTTGTGTATGCGTTGTGTCTGCGTAAATAAATGTATTTTCTTTCTTTCTTTCTTTCTAAAGCCCTTGACTACTGCCCACCTCTTAAATAACATAACAAGCGCAAAAATACCCTTATTCTAGTCTCAACTCTTACGTCTTTAAACATGTTATTGTATTAACATGTCCCAGTAATCACTACTTATTGTTCTGTTAATGCCGACTGAGTAAACAAATACGAACGATTTGTGAAGACGTAATTACTCGCTTGATATTATACCTCATTGTAACCGAATAGTAATGTCTAGTCTTTTGTTTAATACATAAGAAAAAAACACTCTATATTTGTACTAGCTTTAAATGTCTTTATCCGACTTCTGAAAAAGGAGCAGGTTCTCAATTCGGATGTTTGTAGTTTTTTGTTGCTAGATTTTTTATTCGAAATTTAACTTTAAAAGAAATTAAAAATGGGCTTAGAAAAGTATTATTATACTTATCTCTTAGGTAGGCGAGAGACCAGCAGTGGACCTATTTGCATTGATTTATCAAAATGGGTGGTTAATCTCGTAAATTTATATCATTACAATAGCTAGTTTTCTCTGCTAGGGATAGAAATTTAACATAAGTAGTAGGATTATCTCAAAATATTGTTTGTTTCTGGGTAAATTCATCTGCTGATATTTTCTGTTACTAATAGTGATCGTAAATGAGAAATGCTCAAAGTATCATGCTGGCAACCGTGTATTGGAGGTTCGATATAGTCTTAGCTGTTAGTAAGTTAGCTTAAGACAAATTTGGAAAACATATCCGTAGATCATTTTCTCAACAAGAATTAGAAATTTGACATAAGTGCCATACAAATAATGACAAATTCCTACATAGTAGAGAAATTTATCCAAGGACATGTTATTGAAATTGGCTGTTAGGGCGACTAACGCTTCAATCGACTAGTAATTTCACGACTTATAAGCCATTAAGGAGATAAGCAGTATTAGCAGATCAGGGAATGTTACCTTCACGGCTAAATTGCGATTTAGAAGTACATAACATTGACTTTTAATTGGCAGATTTCCACATGTATCGTGCAGAATGTAATTTGTGTTAGTAATTACTGGCGTTACTGGATTTAGGTGCTTAGATATGTAAGCCTTAAGATGTAACCTACGTTACCTAGGTATTACGAAGAAATTGACAGAGTAGAATACTAGGATTGTTTTTTTTTTATTATTGCTGTAAATAAAATTTAAACTAGTTGTTGTGTTTAATTTTAAGGTAAGTTTTTATGAATTAAAGTGGTCAGTAGACCATTTGGCCATTTACTTCACCTAATCTAGTAATAATGGGGCTAGTTTGAAGATTAGGAATTTTAACCTCCACAAAATCGAAGAGGGTCATGGACAGTCTTTATCAAATTTCTACCAAATAAAATACATTACAAAAAAACTAATAGCAGGAGCACATAATTATTTGCACTTGAAATAACTAAAAGTTAAAAACGATTTAGCCAAGAAGCTGAGTTCTGTGAAATCAGTTACTAAACAAATTGAATTTCATACAAAATTAAACCCATTCTATCAAAAAGAAATATTTTTAAATTTTTATTTAAAAATATTAAAATGAATCCGTCCGTAGTTTGCTGTTCTTGAACAAAGAGGCGTAGCAACAACTGTTCATGTTGGGCCATAAGAACTGCAATCGAAAACTCACAACGGTATAATGGAAATAAAAAGTTTTTAATACTTACCCCACTTAAAACATTGAGATATAATCTAATACCATTTTGTAAAGTTTTGGTAATGTTGATATGGGTGTAATAATGTATTGCATTTATTGAAGATTTGCGACTTTCTGGTCAAACAGAGTATAGAGATCATTGACTCGAGAAGAAGAAGGTTGAAGAATAAAAAAATTAAATTAAAAATAACGGTTTAAATCAGTTGGGTTAAAAAAAGACAATGATTATAAAGACAAAAATAATCATGCTCAGTTTAATATGCAACTGTGCCTACTAGCACATTTTACGGCCATCAGCATAATTCATCTCCATTCTCTTTTACCTTTCAAAAAACATTATTAACATTTCGCTACCGTTCCTTATATCGCTGTTTTCATAGCCCCATCTTCCAAAGCAGCAGTTAATAAATAATTTATAGAGAGTGTCTGCTTATCTGGCTTCGTGTTATTTCTCACTGTTCACTCCTGAATTATTTTTTCAGCCATAATAAATCCATTCGTATTTATAAAGAAAACAGTTCTGTTTATGGAATGGAGGATTAAAATTTCTTTCGGAGTTTTTGTTTTTTTTTTTCTCTAAGTATTTTTTGTGGGATGAATTTTGATGACTTTGACTTTTTAACTTGACACTCGCTTTTATGACAAAAGTAACGATGGTACTTAAATGCTCAGATCTTGTATTTTCTGGTCATTTTGAAGGCACTTAATAGTTATTACTTGACCCAAAAATATATGGGTCATAATTTGAAAATCATAAAAATTAAATCTCTCTAACGAGCTATTTTCTCCGTACTTTCCAGCTTAACTTTAAAGCCATTCAGTTCTAAATCAGATAAATCCTCAAAGAAATTTTCCACAACTTTGAATAAGTATCTAATCGAAAAGAATATGATGAAAGTATTCACAAAGTGTTCCCGTCAAAAGTAACAATTCCTTCCCTTAGTTTCTTTGTTTGCCAGTCGTTTGCAATCACAAAGTAGATCCCACGGGGAGACAGGATTATCTCCAGCTTTAGCTGAGACTGGAACCAGGTGGGGTGAGGTCCTACTGAGAGCGGAGCACATCGATAATCACCACAAACATACGGTAAATGTAAACTGTGAAAACTCTGACAATTATTATGTTCACTGTAATGAGTGTCTGTAATGAAGTGTAATGAAGATTAAAGCAATCTTAATGGATTGTACTAGTTTTTAATACGTTTTTACAGATATTAGCGAAATGTAAAACAGGCGATCTGTTGTAAAGTACATGTACGAAGAATCGATGTCTGTTAGATACTGTAAGGAGCGTCTTCTAGATAGTACTTTTGACAGCATTTTTCAATATATAAAAGGTAAAATAACAGCTTATTACTCTTCGAAGTAAAGTATTAAAAATGCCATTTATAGGTATGCACATTACTTGATTTTTTAAGTTATACGTACAACAAGAAATAAGTTATACAAAATAAAACAGAAAAGGAGACAAATACAGATACACAAGAAAGAACTTCTTTATAACCTGAACTGTCCTTTATGTGCAATATATCCAAAGACTGGTTTTATCCTCTTTGAATATATATTACTTAACTAAAAGAAAGTAAATAAGTATATTATCAATAATCTATTGTTTCTCGCTACCACTGCGACCCCACCTCACCAAACAGAATTTGACTTTGTAAGACTTCAATAATACTTTCTCGAGTGTACTGTTGTTTCATAAATCTACGACGTTTCCGAATCTTATGTAAAATTGTTTTGTAGGGACCCTGCCTTGTTCATATTTGTTTTATTACTATACAGAGTGTTTCTTGACATTCTTATTTATTGCTTATTGCTCACGATGTATGCTTATTTGGTTTACTTTGTAGTTCGTTGGGTAAATAGGGCGATAGGTAAATTGTACCCAAAATGGATTCATTGAAGTGTACTGTATGGTATATGAAGATTGATAATTGAAATATCGATGATTTGTTTTGGTTACATTTTTTAAGACACAGAAGACAGTAGCTATAAAAAATAAGCTTTTAATTGAGGAAAAAACAGTAGCTATTAATCCAAGTTTGAAATATTTTCTTTAGATAGTTATCAAGAAGGTTTTGGTTTATAACCAGTCTTAAAATAGCAGATCTACCTGCAACCAGAAAACTAAAAGTTCCTTCAGTTTCCTTAAATCCTCTAAAGAAAACTGTAAAAGTTCAGAAACTAAAAACTTTTTAAATCTATCTACAATGTACTGTAGTACATTTGTCGGGATACTCGCAATAAAGATAATGGTCACATGTTTAAAGTGATCATAAACGATACATAGTATTTTAGTGTCCATTGCTGGCGGTGTTCGTGTCTGCTGCCTTACTACAAATGATGAGACTGCATTGAATGATAGCCTTTGCGTTGTGGCCGTTAGATAAACGATGAATAAAATTATTGTTGTTTTTTTAAACTGACGCATAAAGTGGGGTGTAATAAGCTTGACGTGTCTGTGGCATCAAAGATCTTAAACGAATTCAGTAGCTATATGATGCATTTTTTTTTTCTTTTAAATGCTGACTGGAGGGGAACAGGAAAATTGTTCTTTGCTATAATCTACTGGACAATTTAGTCAGGCCGCCCTATTAAGACAGATAACAATGAGATTATTTATTATTACATATAGCGACTCATTTTTATAAAAAAAAAACTATTATAGTCTTGTCTCCAATGAAACAATAGTTTTCTGTGACACCTCCTATAAATAAAAATTGTAGTACAATCGATCGAAAAATCTCAAATTTTACTTTAAATATATCTAAATCGCTGTTTCAATGGCCCACACGTCAGCTCATAATACTTTCCAGTTACTCTGGTATCGTTCCGGTGCAACACAACTTTGTTGCATTTTGTTGCACTTTCTAACATATTTTTGGTAGAGGTGCATACTAAATATTACATGCTGTAAATGCTATCAGGCCATTATCAGATTGGCAAGTGTAGATTTCTTGAAATGGAGAGTTGCAGATTTCACTTAATATTTTATTATAGCAAAAATGCAATAAAAGTAGTATGTAAAAGATTTGTTTGATCATCAAAAAAGTTGCGTAATATGAAGATTTAACAGATTTTTTAATTATTTAAATAAGGGACAAACTTAACAAAATCATTTGTTCTAATACTACATACTAACAAACATATAATCAAGTCTCTTTCCCTTGTAGGGGTAGGCAGAGATTGTTTCGCGTTGTCCACTTGCATTGTTCCCTTCATACATGCTGTAATCTAATCCTATCGATAAATTATAATTACAAGAACCTTTAATTGTATAAACCAAGACTTACCAAATGTAAGGAAAATTCTTTTTTTATGATATATCTGATTTTTAATATCGTAGAACTTTAACTTGTTCAAATAAAATCTAATTATTATAACCTTCGTAATTCCCGCCTTTGATTATATTTATTTAAGAAATGACGACTGTTGGAATAAACATCTCAATTTAAATAATTATTTAAATAAAGAATTCGCGATAATGCTCGCATAAAACAAATAAATCGACAAAAGATTCATTTAATCCCCTTGTTATTTGTACAGAGTTTATTATGCGAGAAATAAAATATAAATTATTGGATTTTAAACTTTATCTCTTAGCAATAAGAGTGGGATGAACTTGTTCGGTTGTACAATTAAGTTGGTTGAGTTCACAAATCGTTTGTATTTGTTCAGTTGTTGTATATTTTGTATCATTGTAGCGTTATGTATATATAGAGGGTGTGTATTGATAATCTCGTGTATAGTATATTATACCAATTGGTCGCACAAAGACCACAAAGATGTTGGCAGTCGTTCTATTACTCGTCGCAGCAGTAAGTTTTTAATTGTTTACTTTTTTTATATGTCTTAAAATAAATGCAAAAAAACATGAAAATTGATATGAAAAAAGCTAGAAGTCTCCAAAATGTCTGCTCTTTTTTTCTTGTAAATCAGTTTTCACAAAAAAAATAACATAAGTTACCATAATAGTAATACAGCGAAGACTTTGATTTATTTACATTTAAAATGTCTAAAGATTGTTAGATCAAAATTCTCTCGATATTAATTCAGCTGAAAAAATATCAATATTAGAATACTTATCTGAAATTAAACCAGACTTCTTTTAAGTAAAAAAATAATATATAAAAAATATATATGTTACCACAATATCTGAATAAGACACAAGCAAGGCATCGAAAATTCATAAATTAGGATGTCAACCTTTCTTAACTTTTCGGTATTTTGGTGACCAGTTTCTATGAATAAATGCATAGTGTGCATCAGACAGGTCACAGAGCATTGCATCGCATTCAGAAAACGTGTAAGTGACGGATCCTTGACATCCAAGTCATTTAAATACGACAGACTTGGATTTCGATCACAAAATTTAAATAGTAGGGAATATGTTCGTTTGTGAGTCTAAGTTCCAAAATAATAAAGCTTCTTTACTTAAACTCCTATATAATAAGTATCTATTCGTATAATTTGATCACTGCTGTGGATCGCGGTTTTACCCGCGTTGGTACCTAGTCCTAGTAACTCATATTTTAATGCATTTTATTAATTATTTGTTTCTAATCCAACAAATCAAGGATCAGGAATATCGGTCTACTAGTTCTTGATTTATAAATTATGTAAAGAACCTGACTTTCTTTTGTATATTAAGATTTATAAGAGCATACCAGCCATTTTGAGTTAAATGTTTTTTGTTTCTTTTAAGTTAATTTGTAATTTTTTTATTTGTAGAGCGCTCTGGCGAACCCCATTGCCAGGGTTGATCAAGTTGCATATAGCGATGCTCCCTCAAAGTAAGTATTTATATCAATATTTTAGTATAACCAATGTGAAGAAACTATGTACAACAATAAAATATATACACAAGTCGTTATGTCTAAGAACTATTTACGTTCCTCGTGTACTTTTCATCCAACAGAAGTAGCTTTATTCTATTTTATAAAACTTTAATATTGAAAATTATTTATGTGTAGTAAAGACGTCGTGGCGACAGCATGACAGTCACAATCAGTCATAACTACTAGAAAATCACAACTGCTAGTCCACTTTTAGACACTCTCAAAAATAATCTTTTTATCATCAGAATGTTTTAACATAATTATAATTGAGTATAGAAGACTAACGAGGTAGTAAGTCTTATGTCAATATAACTTTACAGCAGTATAATCGAAGCCATTCTGGACTCCTACGATGAAGGTGACACCAACTTCAACTTGTTGACATCCAAGGCAATCATAAGAGACCTTGCTTCCCTGAATGACCCGCGCAGCCAGGCCCTTGGCTTCGGTCAGGCTATTGCTCTGATCGGATCCCTCGCCACCGGCACCCCTGGTGATGCCTGTGCTGCTGCCCAAGTAAGTCATCTTTTGTTTGATATGACATTTACTACTAAAATACGACCATGTTATTCTTTTTCTTAATACACACAAACACCACAACGCACAATTCTAATGTTTTTATTACGTTCATGTTTTTTTAACTTCCAAAACGCCTTATGACTCGGAATTATTTTCTCAATTTTTGTGCACTTTTATTTATGTAGCCTACAGTGCAGACCACTTCTAGGTAAAGCCTACACTTTTATCTCAAACCCTATATTTTGGTCTCGTGTATTTTGCTATCTATCTATGAGTGACTTATCGTTCCGTTTCATTGACAGCTTCTATTTCGTGAGTATTGATGTAAGATGTAAGTATAAAGTTAAATGGAATACCTTATATTAATATTTGTGTGTTACAGTTCATCGACAGTTACGTCAATGGAGTTGGCGACGGCCAAGCCGTGGGCAACTTCATCAACAGCTTGGCAGCACAGATCGATCTGGTCGCCCAGCTCTCAGGCAACAGCGACGCTCTTCGTTTTGCTGTAAGTAGTACATAAACTTCGGAACGCTGCGTTCCAGAACGAGCATAAGAGATGTAAGCAAAAAGGCTGGCAGGCTCAAATGGGATTGGGTGGGTCACGTCAGCCGTATGTGCAGCGATCGCTTGGCAAAAATAATAACACAATGGGTGCCTGAAGACGGACAACTTCGCCTAAGCCGGCCCAGGAGGAGGTGGCAGAACGACCTACAGTCGTACTGCGAGGGTTGGTTCGAGGTGGCTCGAGAAAGAGAAATATGGAAAGGTTTGGCGGGGCTTTAACCCAGCAGCAGGACAAAGAAGGAAAAAAAAAATACATTAAGATTCTTTAGGATAAGCAACATTTTGATAAATACTAGTCGACTTGTCCAGCGGTTATTGACCCAACCTGCTATATTAGAAGTTCGGTTCGAGCCTAACTTCCACTAGGTTCTAAAACTTTTTGCTAGTTATATGATGTTTTGCATGTAACAAAGTTGTAGAAGTTTATATTTCCCATATCTATTTTCAAGTGATTTCAGTCCGCAACGAGAAATACCATACACCTGTTGCCCAAACTTTTGCATTCATCAAATGGATGATAGACCAAAAAGTATTGCCAGACCGAATTCATGTTCTATACGAATCGGCAATGACTGGCAATCGCAATGCATACGTTACAACCATTTATCATAGGATCATACATCAGAACTACTCCAACAATGTCCAACGCCTAAACAATTTCGACCGATTGTTATTGATATAAATGATTTTTCTCGCGTTTCGAACTATGATTAATTGTGAATGTATCGATGTAGTTCGGTGATATAAATTAAAATATTGTTTTGATGGTTCATGCAATAAATGATGTGCATTCTTCTTTTATGGTAAATGAAAAAAACGCAATTTTGGAAAGCTAGTGATTCAAAATTGTCCATTGCAATGGAGGATTTCGTTTTATGCCTTAAAATACGTGATTAAGTTAATTAATTATACTAAATATGTGTTGTTTATGTTAGACTGGACCCCGTGGCAACTGCAACGGTGATGGTAGACGTTACCAATTCGAAGCTGCCTGGGACTTGATCTTCGATGCAGCTACACCTAGCCAATTCAAGTAAGTATCAAGTATAGTAAGCATATATTTGATCTGTCCCCAATATCTTTAGAACGTAGAATGTAATGTTTTTCTTCCATGCTAACTAAAGAACTCGTTTTTAAAGTGGGCAAATCGAGAACCACAGAAAAGGGAAATCATGCCTTTGATCAGGATTTAAACAATATAAGTACTGCATTCCGATGGTTACGAACGTTAGACATTGAAATTTTAACGGAGTTGATCAAGGTATATATTCAAGTTAAACCGCGAAAAACTCCAAAACAGTACTTTTACTTCCACAACATAGTACTTTTAATATCAGTTATGTCATTTATATGGTCAATAACACCTGTAGAAAATTGTCTACAAGTGCTGCTTCTAGATCTCTAACATCTTTATTTATAACACCTGTCCATAACACCGTTTGTTAATGCTCCCCAGCTTCATCAATGAGCAGTACTGCGCAGCCAAGCGGCTGAACGCCGCGGTCAGCGCGCGCAGCAACAACGCCGCCGCCGTCATCACAGCCGTCAGTCTGCCCGTCGTCAACAACATCATCCTGAACGCTCTCGGAGAAATCACTGATGTGAGTATAATAATATCCTTACTGGCAATTTCAATAATATTATCTACGGATCATTTTTCCGATTGGAGATTGGAATTTGACTAAAAGTTGTTAGTGCTTAGCGACCAATTTTAATCAAGAGATTCGAAGATCCGTAGATTTTATCCGTTTTCTCTACTTGAGATAGAATTATGACTTAAGCGCGACATATATATTACTCTAAATTCAAAATCTCTAGAAATGTTATTTAAATCAACAGGTTATAACAAAATTCTACCGCTATTAGGGCAAACTGTCTAAGGATATGTTTTTTTATTCAAATTAGAAGTGCTCTGATTACAAAATATATGTAAAGTGGCAGTAAGCCGGACTCACGGGGTCTACAGTTGCTTCTTTACAAATGACCCAAAAAAAATCTTACAACTAGATAGAACATAATACGGCAGGAATTGTGCTGCAAACATTATAGCCAAACATAATTTAGTATCAATCGATTGACAAACGCCACTTTTAAGTGTAAGAAGCAAAATATCATCGCCTATCTTCAGACTGGTTAATATAATTCCTTAAAGCTGTATTTATATTATTTCCAGTTCGCTGGAGCCCTCGCTCAAGGCAACGCAGGAGCTTACGCCGGTGCAGCCAAACAAGCTCTCCTCCGAGCTGCTTCCAGCTACAACGCCTACTAATAAACTTCGTAGTTTATCCATACCATCAAATATTTATTCACATATACACACAAAATAATAAATTGAACACTAAGTATATAATTATGATTATGTAGCTATTCTATTATCAATACAAACTCTGCTCTCGGAACTGATTTTTATAAATTAAATATGGTATTAATGTTTATTTATATAAATACATGCTGATGTTATAACACACTGGACTTGGCTTTTATTTTTTGGTAACGATTTAATAAAGATGTATCCAACTTGTTTTGCAATTCTCGTTTGTTTTTTTAACCCAGACTTACTCTTTTGAATAGTGATAATAGAGTTGAAAAGTGAAGACAGCTTTTGTGGCACTTATGTGAACCAACATTTGTTGAGAAAAATATTTGTTTTATATCAGTGTCGGTCCTGTACAACCCACTGCTGGGCATAGGCATTTGTGATCTCACTTTGTTTATCATACTCACCTTTGCCTCTTGTTAGACTCATCATCATCAGCCTATAGCAGTCCACTGCTGGACATAGGCCTCTCAAATTCCATACCACTTGTTATACTCATCCATCCAATATTGTTTGATATACTAAATCCGAAAACCCTGACGAATGATTTGGATAAGGAATCAAATATTTAAAAAACTAATTCATGTAACTTTTAATAGATAAATACTGGTTATTGGTGCCTTATTTAAGGTGTGTGCTGTTCATTTTCGATTTGGTCGTATTATTTACTTTATGTGTCATTTAAACTAAACCTTGCTACATTCAAGCCACCAATTAATATAAACGGGGATCATACCAACAAGTAGTTTTTTCAGTCCAAAAATATGCTACAAAAGTCCACTTTCAAATCGCTTATCAATTACATATTTTGTAGTTGCAATATTCTGTATCCGTAATTAAAACATTTCCAGTTTATGTTCAACATTATTTGAGGATAAAATAATTTTAAGTAACAATGTCGATATAATCTGTTGTTTAAATATTATCCTTATTTTACCAGTCAGTCGTTTTCATGTCATTACAAGTCACGGTGTTAAAATGTTTTTAGTATTAGTGTTTTGTGTAAATCTGTTGTTATTACATTCTAGTGTTTGTGTTGAATACAACTGTTATGGTAATATTTATTAATAAAAATATAAAATTACATAATTCATCATCTGCCGAGCCATTTCCCAACGATGTTGGGGTGAGCTGAAAGTCTTACCCGGATTCAGCTGAATACCGTATTTTACATGGAGCGACTGCCTTTCTGACCTCCACAACCCATTATAGGGAGTAACACAGTATCCCATAGTAAGACTGGTTGTCAGGATTGACTTAACGACTGCCAAAGATCAACGTATGATAGTCGGAATCAACGACTTAACGTGCTTTCCGAGGCACGGAGATATTTTCATTTTAGATAGTATATTAACATTGTATTTAACATTTGTTATTGAAATCGAAGTCATCATATTTATTTTCAGTCCAACCATTTAACAAAAACGATCATATCCAATTGATCCAATCAAACGTAATGTATTCAAGAATATACAACAAATTGAATGAGGAATTCAGGAGAAAATGCCGCCATTATTATGATATATCTCTATTGGAAGTTGACGACCCGTCACTCTGGAACACACGGGCACAATTAAAGAAATATAAGTAAGATAACATTTAATATTTATATTTTAGCACTTAAAGTATGTTTGCGACCACGACCGGTGTAACCCGGTCGAAACGTCAAGCCCTAACCAACACCAACTTTTAAATGACATACCTACTAAATCGGTCAATTCGTTTAGGAGATATAATATGCTGAACGTTTAACAACCCTGTTTTGTAACGGGGGTGTTAAGCGTATTTTTATTCTTTCAGGAACGTTATTAATCTGTACGTACCGGATTATAATTTCGAAGAACCTGATAATAATAATAATAATATTGTGTTCGCTGGTGAAGCAAATACAACAGACCTAAAAACCTGCTTAGCTAGCAGAGAAGATCCTAAACGCTTCATCTGCAAAGTAAAAGTAGTCAGCAAAGATGTTTATGAAATGAATTCTAGAGACCTCTACAATTTTATCTCATCGATCCATCTTGTTAACGACACTGTACACTCAAGGCAAAGCTGTTATAATCTTTATGAAAACCCAACACAATTAAAAACAATACTTCTTTGCTTAGACGAAGAAACACATGAAAGTATTGTAATCCAAATGGAATCTTTGAAAGTAGTGATAAGCATGGATTGTAGAGGAAAACTAAGAAAGTATAATGACAATTTTTTGGCTGTGTTGGCTCCGAAACCTTTTGAAATTGACAACGATTACAATTTAGTTCCAATTCTATTCTATGAAACTCCACATTTGTCACCACAGGACAAAGGGTCTTTCGTAAATTCAGATACTCTGTTACCATGGCAACTGTTAAAGTACGTTTACTTGGAGTTTTTGAGAGCAATGGACTGGCGCCGAGTGGTTATATTGTCAGACGATTCTTCATATAGCTCTAAATTTGAATATGAATTGACTCAGTTATTCAATAAAGAGAAAATAGTTTACACTGTTGTAAGGTGTGAAAAGGCTGAATGTGACATGGTTGAGGTAACTGATAACCTTTACTATTTTTAAATTGAAGATTAAGAGAAAGGTATTTCTTTTAATTTCTTATTAATTAAACTTATTATTTTTGTTATTTATTCAGGCAAAAAAGCGTCTATTAACTGTTGGGGCGGCTATAGTCATAGCTAATATAGAAAAAAGTAATGCTGAAGTTTTGCTTAGTCACAAGCTAACATACAAGCTCAACATCGTATGGCTGGTCAGGGATCTGACAATGAAGGACCTGAGGGTAAGACCATAATTTATATAAAAAATACGCATTTATTTCGTTGTAATGACAAACCACGAAACAAACAAAAGCCTGAGTCTGAAAGCTTATGAAAATAATAATTTTGTTTCTTTAAATAGAACTTTAAACTAATTTCCTAAGAATCGACTTATGAAATAATTATCTCTGAAAATGATGATTTAGATACCTCGAAATGCCCTCAACCTCTGTTTTTTTATGTATTCCTCTTTTTTTTGGTTTTAAACATACATCTGTATAACGACTGCTATAAACAGAATTTTCTGGATTAGGTTTCTCCATCGGTTTTGGTACTAACCTAATCAACAAGTCCAAAGCAAAGCAGTAAGCCACAATTTTGTGCGAATCAAAAAGTCATGGAACATCTATATATTTATCTATTTATACAATAATTAAACATGTATCTTTGCAGAACATCGAACGAGCCTATGTATTCTCCTTTACTTTGGGGTCCACTCACTCTAGGACAAGATGCTACAAGGACCTGATCTTAGATGGAATCACCAGAATTAGTCGGGCCTACAAAAACTTGGATAGCACAGACTTTGGATTGGAGAAACCAAAATTCTATAGGTTAGTGTACAAGATTGTTAAGATTGATGGTATCAAACGTTGGGCATTTTCTTCTAATTGTTGGTTCGAGTTATAACGAGGCGATGCTGGCTAAGTTTAGAATAAAAAGTATTGTAAAATGACTATTGTAATTTGTTAATCGTACTTAGGTTTATTTAGACGAGTTAGTAACTGAGTAACTGCCTCGTTGGCCTAGTGGTAGCGCCTGCTACGCTAGAGGTTTTGGGTTCGATTCCCAAGTCGACCAAAGTGTTATTGGGTTTTTCTATGAAATACTCAGTAGCAGGTCGGAGTTTGGATTTGTGCCCGGTTAGTGGCAATAGGCTCGCCCCCTATTACATGGGACCTAAAAAATTATCGGCGAACTGTGGGTGGTACTTTGGTACACCTCTGCCTAACCCTTCGGGGATACAGGCGTGATGATATGTTTATGTTTTATCTGTAGTAACTGAGTAGTTATAAGCCAATACACAAAGATGATCCGAGTTTATCATTTCTGTCGTATCTTTATTCCAATGTCTAACATTCGCGTAAACCTCAGAAATTTGTAACTTAAATAAAATTTTCAATCTTACAGAAAACTTGCTGCGAATATAAGAAAACAAAAACCTGAAAGCAACGAAGTATTGGGTTTTGTTCGTCGAGCCTCCAATCCCAATGACTTATTGCAAGTTTTGATCAACAATGACGGAGTTAAAAAAGTCATAAACTTCAATAGGCCGTTCAACGGTAAAGTGTCTGATGGTGTTAACTGCATCATGAGGAGTTATAATTACTTCCAGCCGTGTGAAGATGAACTCATTCTTTTATTTATGTTCGTCATCATATTATTTTTCACCACTGTACTTTTGATCACTTGCTACTTTCATAAGTCATCGCCGGTTCACGCTATGAGGTATAGTAAATTTTAAATGATCATGGTTAAAATTTGTTGGAGGACGAGATTCGGATGATGTTAAATTGATCAATAAAGTACTGAGACATATGAGAAAGAAAGGAGTGAATAGTGAGATGACGAGTGACGATGAATGGACAAATAAAACACATAGCGCAAGCCCCGCAATGAGAGCAAGGTGAAATCAAAACAATAATATGAGAGAAATTAAAATTCGAATGAACATACATTATTTTACTAAGTCAGTTTATTAGTTGTTTATTTGACGTTTGTTTATAAACTTAATCAGTATTTTAGCCTAGCAATATTTAAATGTTTCCAACATATTAGGGAAATAACGATATAATACTCGTACGAATAAATCTGTAAAAACTGTTTTCCTCGACTTTTACCTCAATGATTTATCGAAAAATCCCCAGAATGCGTTTTAAAATAAAGGAATTAGTCATAGGTTTATGGCATGTTAATCGCTTTAAAACAATTTCGATTATATACCCAAAGTATAGCAATTTGTTCCATTATACAGTGGAATTGAGTGTTTAGAAATAGATCTATTCTGACGTTTATGCAAGCTGATATAAGCATGAAGACGTTGTTGACACAAAATCGCATTTTTTTTTATCATAGATCATGTTTCTAGAAAAGTACGCTGCTCGTATCAAAGAAAAAAAGATTAATATGTTAAAGATACCACTAGAGTTCTTTATTTTACCATCTGTACGACAAACATTGAGACCGATATATGTCGAAGGATCGATGGTCGAAGTTGTTCAAGAGTATATCTACCTAGGGCAGGTCATCAAGCTTGGTAGAAACAACTTCGAGCGGGAAATCGATCGGAGAATTCAGTTGGGCTGGGCAGCGTTTAGCAAACTTCGTCGAGTCTTTTCTTCGCCTATACCGCAATGCCTGAAGACGAAAGTGTACAACCAGTGCGTCCTACCTGTTATGACTTACGGTGCCGAAACGTGGACATTAACGGTTGGACTAGTCCACAAATTTAAAGTCGCACAGCGGGCTATGGAGCGAGCTATGCTCGGAGTCTCTTTGAAGGATAAAATTCGTAATGAGGTCATCCGACAAAGAACCAAGGTAACCGACATAGCTCGTAGAATTAGCTCGCTAAAGTGGCAATGGGCCGGCCATGTCTGTCGAAGGACCGATAGCCGTTGGAGCAGATGAGTCCTAGAATGGAGACCGCGGCTCGGCAACCGTAAGGTAGGACGCCCGCCCGCCAGGTGGACTGATGACCTGAGAAAGGTCGCTGGAGGGGACTGGATGCGGAAGGCGGAGGACCGGGTGTTGTGGCGCAAATTGGGAGAGGCCTATGTCCAGCAGTGGACTATGATTGGCTGATTGATTGATTGATTGATTGACGACAAACATTTAATAGCATTAGAAATGAAACTAACTTTGTAACTTCGCGGTTTATTAAATATAGATTTTACATTTTCCATAATGTATTTCGATAGTCTATTGGGTATTTTCTATTCCTTTCGCCTCCACTATCTTTATTTAGCCGATGAGGCCGTAGCTAAAAGGAAGGGTTATGATTTTAACAGTCTATGTAGTATGTCTTCATAGATTATTTTTCTTATAAGTCTGCCTAGTGTTAATGATAGTATCATACTGGGTTTTAATGGTAAATCTCAAAAGAAGATTGTGTGTTGGTAAACCATGGCCTTATTACTATAAATAAGCGCTACAAGAGCTAAATGCCGAACCAATTTACCATCAGGAACCTGGCTTGCCAGTATCTCAGAAGAGCCTTATGTGTGACATATAAGTATATACACTCCAAACCATCAATCATGTATAGCTAACACATATCGGCGAGCCGCACGTAAGGCACCACAACACGGAACAAAAATATTTCTAAATCCCTTCAATGTCTTCAGTTGTGATGTGACTCGCAACGAGTATAGTATATACACATATTTTGACTCATTTTCACTAGCTGTTAGGGCCCCTATTCCGGACAGGCCCATGCTGCATAACGGCTAGTAAAATTGTGCAGTCATTATCCAGCATGCAGCTTACCCCGCACGACACCTAACAACGATTGACAAGCGGGCTAACAACCAATTAAAGTCATCGATTGGACCTTTAAATCTCCCGCACCCTAAAACTAGTGAAAATAAGCCATTATTTAAATTGTATGAAGTGATCCAGAAACATTGTTACACGTTAATTTGTGTTTCGCGTTGCAGTACGTTGCGACCCAGCGATATGCGCGCTTGTCTTTTAGTACACAAATAAAAGTCCAGATCATTTACCCGAGGTTTTTAATGAGTTCCTTGAGATACCTAATGTCTTTCTTATCATGCAATGTTTCGTCTTCCTCGGTTTCGGGCGGCGCAGTCGAGCGAGTCACTTGCTCAGGACCAGGTAACTCGAATATGAAACCACGAATCTGGTAAAAAAAATACAGATGAAGTAAACCATACGGACACCCTTTGGATAAATAGACCGTTGACCTGAAGGACGCAGCTGGCAGTGACTGGTTGCAAAGGACGGGAGATCGTGTGCTCTGGCGCTCCTTGGGGGAGGCCTATGTCTAGCAGTGCAGCAGGTTGATGATGATGATGAAACCTTAACCCTCTTGATGACTACCAGTTCTTGTGTCAACGTTCTGGATACTCGTACAATCAAATATGACGAAATTGACGGGCATGTTGTTCTAGTGGTTAGCGACCCTGACTGCTATACCGGAGGTCGTGGGTTCGATTCTCATCCAGGACAAATCTTTATTTGATGATAGTTAAATAGTACAATATTTCTTTCAAATCTAGATATTACTACTGAGTATAATTTGAATAGTTTTAAAATCTAAAGGACCTGAGTTAGTAAGTGTGGTTATGATTTTGTAAATATAAGTAAATTACCTTCTGATTAACAGCTCTTAAGTTCTGTAGCAATTTCAATGCAGATCTCTTTTCTGTTGGATGTGAAATTTGATAGAGACGTATGGCCCTGTGAAACTGGACACAATTTATTTATTACTATTGATATCTATTATGTATTTATCAATTAATAGTCTACCCTTTAACCTGTATTTCCCCACTGGGAAGACCAAAATTAAATGGTAGTTTACAATGTTAAAATTGTGTAATACATCAAATGCCCTTTGTTATATGATAGAAACAGGATAGATCCATTTCTATCACTTTCTGGCTCTCAAATTAAATATGCTCTGTAACTTCACGCACATAATGACAATCATGGATATTGGATTCCTTTTTAAACATCTCCCAGTATTGATATTCATCATTTATATTAAGCCGAGGATAGAACAAAGTGGCGAGCAATTGGAGAGGCGACCAATGGACTGATATAGGCTGATGATGATGATGGCGATTATGATAATGATGATGATATTAAAACACCATTATACCGGGTGAGTAATACTAACGCGTTCCAAAAGACACCAGGTATCCCTGTACTGCTGCAGGAAGACCAGGGGCGTGAGGACGGCGGCGTAGAAGCCGGCCTCCCTGTCCAGCATGTCCTCGCTGTCCGACATGCTGTAGATGGTGCCCCGGAACTTGTGGAGGAACGCCGTGTTCGTGTGGTCCTTGTCGAAACTGGGAGGATGGAGAGAGACAGCACATTTCATTAGTACAGCATTAAGGAGTTTCTTGTAATGCTGCTTTTTGACGACTGCTATGGTGGAGTTAGACGCATCGGTGATCAAGGTGTCGCCAGCTCTAAAGTCCTGGGTTCGATACCCGGACGGTTGAATTTAGAGAAACCAGTTGTTTACATTGTCTTGCGGGTGTTTGTGTCTCTGATTCCATACCACAAGTGTTTAGCTTCTTACTTTCAGTTCAGTGCAATGTAACCTATTGGATATTATCCTTTTTTTATGCTTTTAAGAATTGAAGTTCTTGACTTAAAAACCGATGTAAGTTTAAAAAACTATGCCCAACGCACAGGAAACCATATTGTATAAACAAACTTTTCTAAGCCGTCAGATACACCAGCCGTTTAATACAATGTTTGCATTTATCATGTAATCTATCATAATAAACAGTATATAATACGCACGTTAGAATGCAAAGGCGAATGGTCTACGTGACTTCGCAAAACACACACACACACAAACAGAGAATATAAATAGATAACATTATCAGACAGAATATAAATCATTACATAAGCACAATAAAACATCTTTAGGGGAATCCCCACTTCGCGTTTCGAAATGACCTTGAATGAGGTTAGCTAAAATTTGCTGAATATAAATTAATTCAGTTGAACTATTTATAGTTTAACAGATGTGTAAATTTACAATGTAGAATTATATATGTAACAGGTCTGATTATTTCTTGATTGCTATTACTGTCATTCAATAAACTGAGATATTAAACTGAAAACTGTCTTTCCATACATAATATACGCTCACAATTATACGCTTGGTGATGATCCATTTTTTTTTAATTATGACCTTTTAGCTTTACATCATTAGCTGTTTGAAGTAGCAAATATTTTTATAAATGTAACTTTTTGATCATTATAAACGTGGTTGAGTCTCGCGAAAGCTGAAGAGGCTCAGTCTTTTTCACCAACGTTAAAGGTGACCTGAACGAAATCTCGATCACCAGTTAAACTATAAAGCAGTAGAAACTTACTAAGGCAGTATCGCGTAAAAGCGTCGGACAATATCCTTCGCCGAGGGCCTGATGTTAGCGCACGCCAGTTCACTTTGCTTCATCTTTCCCTCCTGCTGGGACTGCCGGAATATCCAGCGATCTTCAGGGAAATCAGACTCCATGTCAACATCTATGCATAAACACGGCCACTGAAAACATATAGGAAAATATTTTTAGAAATAAGTAGCTTAATTGTTCACGTCTTCAATGCTGATATTTGTGAGTTGAGTGTACATTGCCGGCCCGCGCCCCCGCGGCTGGATGTCGTAAGATATTGGACATAGGCAGCTATGAACCACAACCAACACACTTGCACGATACCTATTTCTCGCACTTCCTAAATAAGCTTAACAGTCAACATTCAAGATTTTTTAGCCGATTGTCTTAAGAATGAGATGTTTTGAAGCGTGATTAGTAAGAAGGTTTGGGAAATAGAACTCAGTTACTGAACATAAGTGCTTGGTGCAACAATTTAACTAGGTATACTAAATGGAACTTCTTCCTGATGAGCTGTCACAAACCAACTAGTTCACATCGTCAGTAGGTATTTGTAATTTACCAAAACTGTTAGACAACGTAGACCAATTTAAGCTACCCAATGGTACCAAAAGTTTGTGTCGTATACATTTCACAATTGAAACATTCAGACTTTAGACTGTTAGCGCCGTTTTGTCTATCCCTAATACATCTTACTCTGTATTGCTTCTGAACATTACATAGTATGTTGTTTTCTTCTGCTATCTAGGATATTAGGACATTCCTACTCACCACAATACCTAACCATAGCAAAACGTGCCATATACTCTGTGCCATCTCCCTCTTCGTCTAAAATTCATGTTAGTTTGTGTTTCAAAGAAAACATGTCGCGTATAATTTATTAAAAACACCACTTAATCCATTAAAAACTATTATCACGATTGTTATTACATTATATTTTGATGGCAGCTGTCCAAATCGATTTGACAAATTAAATATTGATGAACAATGTATCAAAGAGAATTTTGTTGCAATCCAGCAAAAAGTTAAAACGTCACCATAACGCTTTATACACAATTAAATCTAATATGAGAACAAATTCTAACTATACTTAAATTAAATCTTACATGAATAAAAAAAACTAACAAGCGTCAAAGAACTCATCGTCATCCTTGTCAATGGTGGGGAACGTGCCCAGAAGGCTGGCAGCATTGCCACGTTGAATGGCTATGCCGATTCTCTGTGCAAGGAACAAACCAATGCTTTTGAGAAATGAATACAGGTCGAGCGAGATTCGGGGATATTCTCACATACAAAGGGTTCAAATCAAATCAAATAGTTTATTTTGCAAAGAATATGGGTACAAAATAAGGTGTAATAACATTCAGTGTCAGAGTTCAAGACTTAGTACCATATACTCTAGAGATATAAAAATACAAACGTATTGTTTACCTATTATTATAATTGGTTTATTATCTTCTAATTTATAAAAGTAGGTACAAAACATTTTTTTGTAGAGCATTAGTGATTTTTGCCATTTGCTATTTAAATATAAATTAAGTTTGATATAGATGCCCCACTGATTATCCTGCATTTGACCTTGCCTTTGCATGCAATATTTTTATATGATTCAAGCACTACTTGGAATATAGCCGGACTTGAAGCCTAAAAGATTTTCTTTACCAGTAGCCCTTAACAACAAATAGCCGTTTAAAAAAATTAAATAACCTGATTCATTGGAGAACAAGAGTAATTATGACATAATTGGTGCAAAAATATCCCTGGAGCAATAAACCTGATTTTACTCTATTGTTTAACATGTTAGTAACATAACATATCATCACGCCTGTATCCCCGAAGGGGTAGGCAGAGGCGTACCAATGTACACCCACAGTTCGCCGATATGTTTAAGTCCCATGTAATAGGGGGCGAGCCTATTGCCACTTACCGGGCACAAATCCAAACTCCGACCTGCTACTGAGAATTTCATAGAAAAACCCAATAACACCTTGGTCGACTCGGGAATCGAACCCAAGACCTCTAGCGTAGCAGGCGCGCTTAGCACCACTAGGCCAACGACGCAGTCACAGTTATCATGTTAGTTACTACTTATTTTATTTGCATTAATCTGAAGCGGAATCAAAAGATCAACGCCCTGTGTCCAAGATACACTGATAGCATATTTATAATCAGTGAATGTCACGGTGGTACTTATGTTGACGTGGGCTATATACACGATGAACTCTGTATATAAATATCTTAATAAAGTCTCCCCTTTCTCAATAGAAAAATATGCAGAATTATAGGCATAAAATGGCAATTTTAGTAATAAGTAACAACTTATTACCAAAATTGCTATTTTATGCCTTATTGGTACGACCAAAACTTTGATATTGAGAATTTTTGATCTCACACTATTCTACTGAAATAACTAAGAATAATTTTGCCATCAACGACTTATCTAATTACTTCAGTTAATTCCTATAGATCGTAAAATAAACAAATGCAAATAATCTTACACACTCATGCCAAATACTCACACATCGAAATGCTACTTAAAGATAAAGAGCTAATAGGGTTATCAACGAATTATTGCCAATCACAAAAGAATATTATAATATGGTAACAAAAACAAAAGGTATAAAGATTAACTTCAATCAAAACATACAATTTACTAACAAGTCCTAGTCCTACTAACAAGTTACTTGAAGTCGGTTAAAAATCGCATTGAACATCTGCTCCGTAACCCGTGCCATAAATTTTTAGCTGACTTCAAAAAAGAATCAAGGGTAAGTCCGTAATTTTCTATTAAATGCTTGGAGGTAACTCGGGGCATCCCGCGAAACAAGTCTGGCCTCGGCAAACAATCAAGCGCCCGATATAAAGCGAAGTTAGTCTCTGCGAGCAGGGAACCGCGCCGGCCGCTCATATCGCGAGTGTGATCCTCAAGTGTTTGCGAATCAGATAATAAGTGACGCGTGAATCCGGACACCAATAATAATTATTATAGACTTACAAACAACCGCGTATTGTGTCTACTGTGTTCAATAATAACTGATCAATTGTGATTGTTCAAAATGGAAAGTGACGAAGACAAACGCAAGATAAATGAACTCATGTTTAATTACATATGTGAAAAGAAGAGTACTCAAGAAAAGATGGAAAATATCAAGCAAATATTAGAACAAGGTGCCGATGTAAACTTTTGTGATAACAACAACAAAAAGAATACAGCTCTTCACATCGCTACTCAGGAAGATGAAAAGGACATCGTGGAATTTCTCCTGCAAAAAGGTGCGTTATTATCACATAATACAGATAACAAAACACCAATACACATAGCGAAAGAGAACAATACTGGTGTTAGTAAAGAAATTGTGACAATTTTAACTAAAAATGGCAAGTACGCAACTGTTATCGATGATAAAGGCCCATCTAAATCAAGTGACAATCAAACAGCATCAAATCAAAGTCAATCGACTGTTCAAGTAACTGAAAAAAAGGATCATTTGTATCCGAAACGAGCAGGAACGTCAGGAGGAAGCGGTCAGTTGTACGAAACTAAACTATTAAGTTTAGTACTCCACAGAGCTATTCACGATAAAAACATTGAAGAGTGTTATTTAGCCGCTAACATAAGAGACGTAGGAGATTTCGATGACGTATGCTTCCGATTGAAAATTACAGAAAATGGAGAAACAAAACATGTGATCTCATTTACGCAAGCAAAACATCGCGACGATGTCGATAAAGCGAAACTTACTGTAGCCAGCATAAGAAGCTCTTCAAGTAATTTATCTTTAGTTAAATACTATGACAGTTTCCTGAAAATTAAACAACTGTTTTACACAAAACAAAAAGATGAAGATCCCATGTTCCACGGACGGTTTAGAGACATTGACTGCTATTTTATTCTTTATACGCCGCTTAAGGAAGCTTTCGAGAGAAAACTTAAAGATAACAAACAAGTGTGTAGTACAATGCATAAAATATGGTATACTGGAGACAAACAGCAAGTATTTCGATTTGATTATGAAGATAGGGACATCGAATATTTAACCAATTTTATACAACAAGAACGCATCAAGGTTCTAGGGAAAGTGTTCTTATCTTTTATTTTAACTAACGCCGCCGATATGATGACTAATGATCTTATACAAATCTTCCACCCAGCTCTAGCTAGGGAGGTGGTTACACTGCGTAAGGACGGTGTGAAATATGAATTTCGTGACGATTTCTTCTATTCAGATGAACCTCTTTTAATCCTTCTAAAAGAAACACTTTACAAAGAAATAGTGAACACTCGGACCAAGAAAACAGAACTTAAAAAAGAAGAAGTAAAAGCACGAGTTAAAGAAATTACAAAGAATCCTTGTACTGACACAATAAGTATGTTAATTGGAGAAGTAATCTATTATGATGATAGAACTAATAAACTCAATCTAGATGTAGATAAAATTTCTAGAAAGTCTTATAAACAGGAAGATATTAGGGAAATAGTGCATGAATTGCAGAATATTCCAGTAACACAAGCTATGATTCGAGATGCTATTGACATAACTGGTAAAGCGAAGCTCAAGTTACTTAATTTCTCACTACCTCATACATTTGGTAATCTGGATATACCATCAAACCAAGCAAATAAAGAATTACCAATAAAACGAATAAATTTCTTTGCTGAAAAAATTCATGCATTGATCGAGGAAAAAAAGAATAAAATGGAACTAAATCGAGAAAAAAATAACGAAACGGTTATCCAATATCCAATAGAAATTGATATTGACGATGATAATGTTGGTCCGAAAAACATTCTTGAGTATATTCATCTAAATACTAAAGGGATTGGTGGTTCAGTAGGTAACTTTTTGCAGTTTGACCCAGAAAATCAGGTATTTAAAATTAATACTAACGAAGAGTCACTTAAAACGAATGCTAAAAACTTACTAACACAATTAAAAAAACTAACCCAAGATAACTTAGAAAATTATGTTTTTAACGTAAAAATCTTAAATTTTCCAAGAAGTTCTTTTGAAGTTAATAAATTTGACAAATTACTGGCAAAAGAGTTTCTTGAGAAATTATGGTTTTACACTAACCAAGCCAATGAGGAAGGAGTAGAAAAGATTTTAAAGAAAGAAATTAACAAACATTATAATGCAGAGAAACAGGAGAATCAATTCTTGTTTCGCGTTCAAACTGACGCTATTTTTTTGAGATATCATGATGATATACAAAAATGGTGGAAAGCGCAAACGCAGGCACGGTATTTAACTAAAACTGATCCTATTTTCGATGAAGCTAAAAAGGAAGTAATTGATACTTCTGTGTTGACTGTACTAAATATTATGTTTATTAGGGCACTAAACAAATTCCATATTGAATTTAGCGTCGATGTCTTAAAATCATTAAACTTCGACAACATCTTTGAAAAATGTAATGTACTCAACCTCATATCAGACGCAGCTATTTTAAGTGCGGCTAAAATAATGCAAATTATCAAACAAAACCAATATAAAACCAAATACACATTTATAAATTTGGACTATGTGCACCTACTTCCAACTATCGATTATAGTACTATAATGAAAGAGCTTAAAGAAATGAAAGGCGTGACCTTAGTTATAATAAGTGAAACTACTATAAATCAACAACTTAAAGACACTCTGTTTAAAATCATGTTGACATTTGAAGGAAAAATCATAATCATATCTGATACGCCATTACAAATACAATCAACCCAGCAACACCAAATTGTCGTTGTTGAAGATCAAAATATCAATTTGAGTGATTTAAACTCAGAATCACAAGCAAGAATACTTAAAGAATGCAAAATATACTATCAAGGAAAAAGAATAACTTTAGGTACAATAATAGACGAAGACGCCAAATACTTAGTTGACGCCAAACCTTTATGGAATATTCTGAGCGAAGACTTAGTAGAAATAGGACACATGCTAAATACTGGAAAATATAACGAAATTAAAAATTATTTTATCAAAAGAAGCTTGTTTCTAGATGGCAAAGAGTGTGAAGTAAAAACGTTTAATGACATCGAAGATCAAATAGTCCTGATCACATCTGAACCTTGTATGGGTAAAACCATTCTTCTGACTCATTTGTCTCTAGAAACCAAGAACATTTATCCGCAGTTTTGGATCGTCCCATTCAACTTGTCTGCATATAGTAATGACTTTGCGGAGTGGCAAGATAATGCTATTAACGTGACCAGTATGATGAAGTTCTTGTGCAAAGTGGCACTTAAGAAAACAGATCAAATAAAAAACCTTAATTTTTACGAAACTGAAGATAAAACTGTTATTGTTAACAGTGAAGTTAATCTTACGTTTGAATTAAAGTTATTTATTCACTTCTATAATATCGGTAAAGTTATATTTTTATTTGATGGCTTTGAGAGGATTTACCCACATCATACGAATGAGGGGATGGAACTGTTTAAGGCCCTATACCATGCTGATAAGAGAATGTGGATAACAAGTAGTTCTTACGTTGACGAAATTTTACGACAAGAGTTTGGACCATCATATAAGCTCGATAAACTGTCCCCGATTCAACAAGAAAGCTTCCCGATTCATAAACAAATCTAAAGCTAGAGAATCTAAATCACAAACATTACAATAATGTTAGATTATTTATGAATTTCTTGTTAAAAACTTTTAATGCTAAAGATGACTTGGTTGACGACGATCGTCCTGTAATTCCTCTATTTAGTACATTATTTTAAAAATGAGATCAATACAATTTCACCTAAATATCTACGTGAAACTTTAACAGAAATGGGTTCTGAACCGTCTAACAGCTGTAGACCGATAAATTCGCCCGCCAGAGGTAAAGGAGCCCATGGACCTACCAATAAAAAAATTATTGATATCATAATTTTTTGATCTCACAATGTTCTAATTAAATAACAAAAAAATACTTTGCCATCAATAACTTATCTAGTGACTTCTGCTAAATCCTTTAGATTGTAAAATGAACAAATGCAAATAATCTTACACACACATGCAAAATTCTCACACATACAAAAGTTATTTAAAGATACAGAGCAATAGGGTTATCAACGCATTGTTGCCAATTTCAAAATGATATACAATATGGTAGCAAAAACACAAGGTATATTTTCTTTATTACAAATATATCATTTATTAATAACAACACCTTTAAATAAACGTCTTTGTTTAGTTTTAAGAAAATCTTTAATGTCATAATTCCTCATAATAATTAGTGAATAAATTTATCAGTGGTTCTCAGATTGAACAGTGTTCATTGCGATTTTTTACAGAGTAAATCCAAACGTAATACAAACAAAGGATGTTAGGCACGAAAATAAAAATACTTAATACATTCCTGGTAACTCGGGGCATCCCCGAAAACAAGTCCAGCTACGCAAACAATCAAGCGCCCGATACCAGACGGGCTTAGTCATTGCGCGCGCGCAGGGAGCCGCGCCGGCCGCTAATATCGCGAGTGTGATCCTCAAGTATTTGCGATCCGATAATAAATGACGCGGGAATCGAGACACAAATAATAATTGTTACTTATAGACTTACAAACAGTGTAAGTAGTGTTGTGTAGAGGCTACTGTGTTTAATAATAACTGCATTAATAGTGATCGTTCAAAATGCATAGTGACGAAGACAAACTTATGATAAATGGACTCTTGTTTTATTACATACGTGAAAAGAAAAGTACTCAAGAAAAGATGGAAAATATCAAGCAAATATTAGAACAAGGTGCCGATGTTAACTTTGCTGATAATAACAACAAAAAGAATACAGTTCTCCACATCGCGGCTCAAAAAGATGAAAAGGATATCGTGGAATTTCTACTTCAAAAAGGTGCGTTATTATCATATAATCTAGATAACAAAACGCCAATACACATAGCGAAAGAGAACAATACTGGTGTTAGTAAAGAAATTGTGACAATTTTAACTAAGAATGGCAAGTACGCAACTGTCATCGATGATAAAGGTCCATCTAAATCAAGTGACAATCAAACAGCATCAAATCAAAGTCAATCAACTGTTCAAGTAACTGAAAAAAAGGATGTTTTGTATCCGAAACGAGCAGGAACGTCAGGAGGAAGCGGTCAGTTCTACGAAACTAAACTATTAAGTTTAGTACTCCACAGAGCTATTCACGATAAAAACATTGAAGAGTGTTACTTAGCCTCTAACATAAGAGACGTAGGAGATTTCGATGACGTATGCTTAAGATTGAAAATTACAGAAAATGGAGAAACAAAACATGTGATCTCATTTACGCAAGCAAAACATCGCGACGATGTCGATAAAGCGAAACTTACTGTAGCCAGCATTAGAAGCTCTTCAAGTAATTTATCTTTAGTTAAATACTATGACAGTTTCCTGAAAATTAAACAACTGTTTTACACGAAACAAAAAGATGAAGATCCCATGTTCCACGGACGGTTTAGAGACATTGACTGCTTTTTTATTCTTTATACGCCGCTTAAGGAAACTTTCGAGAGAAAACTTAAAGATAACAAACAAGTGTGTAGTACAATGCATAAAATATTGCATACTGGAGACAAACAGCAAGTATTTCGATTTGATTATGAAGATAGGGACATCGAATATTTAACCAATTTTATACAACAAGAACGCATCAAGGTTCTAGGGAAAGTGTTCTTATCTTTTATTTTAACTAACGCCGCCGATATGATGACTAATGATCTTATACAAATCTTCCACCCAGCTCTAGCTAGGGAGGTGGTTACACTGCGTAAGGACGGTGGGAAATATGAATTTCGTGACGATTTCTTCTATTCAGATGAACCTCTTTTAATCCTTCTAAAAGAAACACTTTACAAAGAAATAGTGTACACTCGGACCAAGAAAACAGAACTTAAAAAAGAAGAAGTAAAAGCACGAGTTAAAGAAATTACAAAGAATCCTTGTGCTGACACAATAAGTATGTTAATTGGAGAAGTAATCTATTTTGATGATAAAACTAATAAACTCAATCTAGATGTAGATAAAATTTCTAGAAAGTCTTATAAACAGGAAGATATTAGGGAAATAGTGCATGAATTGCAGAATATAACAGTAACACTAGCTATGATTCGAGATGCTATAGATATAACTGGTAAAGCTAAGCTCAAGTTACTTAATTTCTCACTACCTCATACATTCGGTAATCTGGATATACCATCAAACCAAGGCAATAGCGAATTACCATTAAAACGAATAAATTTCTTTGCTGAAAAATTTCATGCTTTAATAGAGGAAAAGAAGAAAAGAATAGAACTAGGTCGTGAAAAAAATAACGAAACGGACTTTCAATATCCAATAGAAATTAATATTGACGATGATAATGTTGGTCCGAAAAACATTCTTGAATATAGTCATCTAAATACTAAAGGGATTGGTGGTTCAGTAGGTAACTTTTTGCAGTTCGACCCAGAAAATCAGGTATTTAAAATTAACACTAACGAAAAGTCACTTAAAACCAATGCTAAAAACTTACTAACGCAATTAAAAAAACTAACCCAAGATAACTTAGAAAATTATGTTTTTAACGTAAAGATGTTTAATTTTCCAAGAAGCTCTTTTGAAGTTAATCAATTTGACAAATTATTGGCAAAAGAGTTTCTTGAGAAATTATGGTTTTACACCAATCAAGCCAATGAGGACGGAGTAGAACAGATTTTAAAGAAAGAAATTGACAAACATTATAATGCAGAGAAACAGGAGAATCAATTCTTGTTTCGCGTTCAAACTGACGCTATTTTTTTGAGATTTCATGATGATATACAAAAATGGTGGAAAGCGCAAACGCAGGCACGGTATTTAACTAAAACTGATCCTATTTTCGAAGAAGCTAAAAAGGATGTAATTGATACTTC